>OY284484.1:9009490-9056895 GCA_958336345.1 Dorcus parallelipipedus
GTCAAGACCCCGTTGGATCACAGAACAGACAATCAACAATAAGGGCCGTATTCATAAACAAAACTTACGCTATGCGTTCACCAAAACATTGCGAATATGTGTTTATGCACTGCAATGATGTTTTTTACGAAATGGAATTCATAAACTGTTGTTAAACCCTTGTTGGTTGTGCGTCCATTACACGTGAAATGTGTACATTTAATGATTTATTAGCGAATTATTATCGAGCGCATAGCGTAAGTTTTGTTTAAGGACTGTTCATTTTACTAAACGGACACTTTTAATCTTACGCTGAATTTCCAGATTGCAATTATTTCTTTAGTAGTAGGCCTTGATAGCTTCAGCCAAGTGACGATTGCCAATTGTGACTTTTGTTTGCAACAGTTGTCAAAGATTCGCAATAATGAAGCGAATTGATATCGAAGTCAGAAAACTAATTGTGCAAAAGTGGTGTTCAGAAAAGTTATCTATACGAAAACTCGCCAAAATTGCAAAATGTTCAAAGTCGGCGGTTTTTCAAATAATCAAAAAATTTGGGGAGCATCACACGCTTGATGATTTATCCAAATCGCGGCGCAGAAGAGGTCCAGCAAATGCGAAAGCCGAGAAAAACATTGTGAAGTTATTAAAATCAGAAAAATGTATGTCTGTACATGGAATAGCTAAAAAGGAAGGTGTTAGCGTAGGTACTGTACAAAATATCAAAAAAAGGAATAACATACGAACTTATAAAAAACAAAAAATGCCGAAGAGAAGCGAAGAACAAAAAATTCGATCGAAGAAACGCTGCGGAAGGTTGTACAGGATTTTGATTCAAAGCAAAACTCGTTGCGTCCTTATGGATGACGAAACGTACGTCAAAATGGACAGCAGTACGTTACCAGGGCCTCAATTTTATAATGCAGTTGTGGGAGAAGATGTACCTGATAATTTGAGAACAATTAAAACAGAAAAATTTGGGAAGAAAATTCTTGTATGGCAAGCCATATGTTCTTGTGGGCTTAAGAGTTCTACATTTTTTACGACCGGTACAATTGGAAGCGACGTCTATAAGAAAGAATGCATACAAAAACGTTTGCTACCCCTTTACCGTAGGCACAACATTCCACCATTATTTTAGCCCGATTTGGCATCTGCCCACTACTCTGGTACGACGTTGGAACTGTCGAACTCTAACAATGTTGATTTTGTAAAAAAAACTGGATAATCCACCAAACTGTCCTGAGCTTCGCCCCATTGAGCGTTACTGGGCTATTATAAAACGATACTTGAGAAAAGACGGCCGAGAAGCTAAAACAATTGAAGAATTTAAACAAATGTGGGGTGCAGCTAACCGAAAAATTTCAGCGGAGACTGTGCAAAGGCTTATGGCTGGTATTCCAGTAAAAGTTCGAAATTTCTATCGTTCTTGATTATATTTGATTTTTATATAATTACTATGAACTGATATAAGTTGTTTTATAATTTAGAAATGAAATAAAGTGAAATTCAGGAAAGAAATTAAAGCTTAGAACACTAATTTAGTGTCCGTTTAGTAAAATGAACAGTCCTTATGAATACGAGCCTAAATCAACTTCTTGCAAGCATAGTCACCGTCAAGACCCCGCCCACGTCGGGTCACACAATAGACAAATGCTGCTGATAGGCTGGGTATAGCCACAGACACAGTCAGACACAACTGACAAGTTAAGACCCATACTTACGTTTGACACAGAGAATTGGGGTTACGCTTACCTTACCATATCAAATTTTTAAGTTTTTTTTTTTTAATACTCGCATCCATGGTTTCGTATTTTCCACTCTGGCTACGCCCGGATGTGATTGTTTGTCATCTTATTAACCCAACAATGGTTTCTCGCAATTCGGCCACATCCACCAAGTGTTCCAAACTGGGTTCCTCAACACCCCAAGAACCCATCAGTGCTTCGCCTGGTGTCATCCACAATTCCTCATGTATCATTCCATTCTGCAGTCATGCACATAGCGACCAATGCCTCGACAATCGCACGATTATACCACATTAAACTTCAACTTAAATATCAATTAGAATGTGACTGTTATTTGTTAATTAAGAGACAAAGACAAAATGGTCAATTATTTTTTTTCATGGATTTTTCAAGATGAATGTCTTGCCTATTCTATCGTGCCAATTTTAGAATACTGTAAGAAATATTTTGGAGGAACATTTTCCAAATAAATGGATTGGTTGTAAACTGGCCAACTCCTTCATCGAATTTGAATCCATTGGACTGACTCTTGGTGTCATTTTGTGTCAATGGTGTAATTTCTATCACGGATAATGTTGTTAATAATTAATATTTAAAGTTGGTTCTTGTTCGTTGAAAACGTGAAACGTTAGGTGTATAGTGCGAGATTTAGTGTCCGGTTAAAAGATTATGTTGTTAATAATGTTTATAAAGAATTTTTGTACACAGTTGAAACATGTGTTGAAATTGGGGTGTTGGTTACAAGTTGAATAAAATACAGTCGAACGTTCATAATTCAAATCTCAAGGGACCGGAAAATTACTTCGAGTTATAGAAATTTCGAGTTAAAGAAAGAGATTTCAGTTATACAAAATGTGCAAGGACATCAGTAAACCTCGACTTACAGAACATTTGGAGTAGTGGAGGTTCGAGTTATAGAGACGCGATTGTAAATATTTTTCCATAATTTTAATTTTTTATTTCAAGGTCTGTTCGCGGAGACGTTCCGGACTAGTTCAGAACGGTTAAAATCAAATGCGCATCGAATTAATGATCGTTTTTAACAACGCTTTCAAGTGTATAATTTTCATAATGCATGCACTGAGAAAAATGAAACTAAATAACAGTTTATTTGATCTCATTTTGCTAATGGATAAATTACTGGTAAACTGCAAACAATTAACTGTTTATCTCGAGCAAATAAATGCGTATCTTTGGTAGGAGGATTTAAATTTTATATACCAATATATTTACATATAGCAAAAATTTAATTGCAACAAATAAATGCTTACACTAAGAACAATATAGTATATTAACGGAAATAGAAAGACTTTTTACTGAAAATATTCATGTTATATTTAGTAACTAATATTCAAATCATTTAGTGTTATGTGAACAAATATATAGGGTGAGTCATAATTAGGTGTAAAAATTTTAATGTAGTATAATCGTACGATTGTCGAGGCATTGGTCGCTATGTGCATGACTGCAGAATGGAATGATACATGAGGAATTGTGGATGACACCAAGCGAAGCACTGATGGTTCTTGGGGCGTTGAGGAACCCAGTTTGGAACACTTGGTGGATGTGGCCGAATTGCGAGAAACCATTGTTGGGTTAATAAGATGACAAACAATCACATCCGGGCGTAGCCAGAGTGGAAAATACGAAACGAAATGTATGTATGTCTGGACATGGAATAGCTAAAAAGGAAGGTGTTAGCGTAGGTACTGTACAAAATATCAAAAAAAGGAATAACATACGAACTTATAAAAAACAAAAAATGCCGAAGAGAAGCGAAGAACAAAAAATTCGATCGAAGAAACGCTGCGGAAGGTTGTACAGGATTTTGATTCAAAGCAAAACTCGTTGCGTCCTTATGGATGACGAAACGTACGTCAAAATGGACAGCAGTACGTTACCAGGGCCTCAATTTTATAATGCAGTTGTGGGAGAAGATGTACCTGATAATTTGAGCCTTGGGCGTAGCCAGAGTGGAAAATACGAAACCATGGATGCGAGTATTAAGAAAAAAAAAACTGAAAAATTTGATATGGTAAGGTAAGCGTAACTCCAATTCTCTGTTTCAAACGTAAGTATGGGTCTTAACTTGTCAGTTGTGTCTGACTGTGCCTGTGGCTATACCCAGCCTATCAGCAGCATTTATCTATTATGTGACCCGACGGGGGCGGGGTCTTGACGGTGACTTTGCTTGCAAAGGTTCTTGCGAGGATTTATCCTGTGTTTTCAAAAGCTTTTATGATGGTAAACTAATATGTTTTTTTATGTTTCTCATTTCCCATTCCAGGGCCCTGCTGTCTAATTAAAAAAGCGGCGTGTACGAGCCCCGTCAACTATAGGCTCGGACATTTTAACTTTTTGTCTTTTTGCCACGTAACTGACCGAATTCTTAATAAATTAATTCATTACCGAACAAATTTTTCGCTTTAAATTTTTAGAATTTTCTCCTTTATTTTACTATTAAGAAATTTAGAAATTTTGGATTTTATTCAGAAAATTAATGGTTTTCGAACAAGCAAAAACTTTTAAAAAGAATAATATTTTTCTCTAAAGTTGAAAATAGAAAAGCTTTTCCTCTTCTTTAGTCCATCTGGGAACACACTATATGTATAAGGAAATAATAAAAAAAAGAACATTATTAAATAAATAGGCCAAGTTCATTTATAAAATCAAGTTGCCTAAATAACTGACAAATGATATCCATCTAATATGCAAGTAAACAACTAATAAATTAAATAAAGCATCAATTTTAGCAATTTCTTTTGAATTTATATTAGTTAAAATGAACAATTTTATACATTTCGTAACCACATATTTTGAGTTTGTGTACAATATAATAATACACATAATTGCAAAAATCATTTTCTCACAGGGTTTGAAAAAATAATGGTTTTTGTATAAAAATCAAAAAATCGGATTTTTATGATTTATATCATGATATGCAGTGTGTCCCAGATTGAGTAGGCTACCACGGGTAACTTTCTTACTTGATTTAAAAAAAATATACTCCTATTAAATTTTTTAAATAATTTTTTTTTTTTAGATATGGGTTATACACGGTTGAAACGAGAAAAAAAATGCTATTTAATCGTACAAAAATTCAATATGGCGTCCATTTAAAATAAGAAAGTTGCTATCAATATCTTGACTGCCGCCATCCTGAATTTTATTTTGACTGTATTTTCAGCTGTATTTTATCAAACATAATAACTTTTATATGAAACATTTTTTCATATTTTTATAATTGCGAAGTTATTGGACATTAAAGAAAATAGCGATTTTCAGTTTTTCTGCGATAATATCTGAACAATTCGGAATTTTCAAATTTTCTCAACGGAATCTGAATCAGCACATAAAACTGCAAAATGTTGCCCATTTAACCAAATCTCTATCTTCACTAATAAGAAAGTTACCCATGGTAGCCTACTCAATCTGGGACACACTGTATATCAAAATATAACTCAATAATTCGATTTTTCAATTTGTAATTGTTTACAAATAAAGTTGTCCGTTCGTCTTATTACATATTTTTATCGTGATAAAACAGTATCAGGCTCAAACAAAATTAATAAACAAGCGAAGCTCAACTTAAATTCAGAATGATTGTTTTGGTCGTCGCCAAAATGTTTGCCATCTTCCCACGTCCAGTTTATTTTTTGGAGGTTCTGAATTCATATATTTGAACATTAAAGCTAATTTATTTTACATTTTTATAATATTTCATAATAGCTGTACTTGTACTTACTCTGTCAATTTTAAAATGTAAATAATAAATATCCTGATATATATCAAACATAAAAATCCTGAAATATATCTTCAAACCCTGTTTTCTCATGAGCGGGTTTTATTCAAAAATTTTTATTCAAAAATTGACAGAAAAATTATATCTATCTATGCACGTAAGCAACGAAGAAATGAAAGAAAGCATTTAGTTTATTTATAGCTTTTAATTTATTTAAAATGAATAATATTATAGAAAATAGATATTATAAAATAAATATACAGAGTGGTGATAAAGTCCGACCTAAGCTCATCATTTGTTTATTGAATGTTTTCTTTTTTTGCAACATCCTGAAATAGGTAAATTTTTAATTTTAAACAACGCTAACTTTTTAAATAGTAAAAGTAGTACATTACATAACAAGTTTTTCGAAAATAAACAAGATCCTACCCGTCTTCTAGAATTTTGTCAAGAATTTATGTTATGCTGCACTGAAAATCAGAACAACTGGTTCTTGGGGAATTTGATTACAATTTCGAAATTATTATTATAGTAAAATAAAATTGTATTTTTGAATTGTATTGTCTATTTGTTTCGAAAAATTTAATGTGTAAAATACTAATTTTTTATATCGCAATTTTGCTAACAAGAAGGACGATGAAAGTATGCATGAAAAAATTAGGGTTGATATTTAAAAAAAATTGACAGTAACGTCAGAGCGGAAAAACAAATGGCGATCAAGAAAATACTAAAATGTGGCCTTAAAATTATAAATTTACTTTTTTCAAGACTTTGCAAGAAAAACTTTAATTAAAAAAATTAAGAGTTTGGTGCGTGATTTTATCACCATCGTGTATGTTTAAATGAATAGGTTACGTTTATGGTTTTTCTAATATTGCTTATTTGTCGGAGTACAATTTGGAAGTCTTTCAGTGAAAATAATATGTACAGAATAAGTACGAGACGGAATATTGTTAGAATATTAGATGAACATGTATATTATACAGGCTGTCCCGTGACGTAATGTCACCACTTCACCTACGTGATAGTCAATTCAAAGTAAGTAAAAACTCTAATAAAGTTTTGTTCTAAAGTAAACTAAAAAATATTGGATGTTTAATGTTTCATTTTTTTTTTTAATTTTAAAGTTCACCTAATCATTTATCCGTTCACCTAATAATCAATTCAAACTAAAAAAAAACTCTAATAAAGCAAACCATTATTTTTCAACAATACGACGTGTTTTGTAATTTTCAGAATTTTTAAACTTTATCTCAAAAGGTCTTCAAAGGCAACTACATCTCTTTTGAAGCATGCCAGAATGTGTTTAGCAAACAACAGGGGCTATTTTGAACACCTTTTGAGAGTTTAAAAATTCTGAAAATTACAAAACACGTCATACTCTTGAAAAATAATGGTTTGCTTCATTAGGGTTTTTTTTTAGTTTGAATTGATTATTAGGTGAATGGATAAATGATTGGATGAACTTTAAAATTTTAGAAAATAAAAAATGAAACATTGAACATCCAGTATTTTTGAAACGGTTTACTTTAGAACAAAACTTTATTAGAGTTTTTTACTTAGTTTGAATTGATTATCACGTAGGTGAAGTGGTGACATTACGTCACGAGACACCCTGTATAGGCATAAATTGTGAATTATTAAGACAACTTGATTTTGCACATAAACAAAGCCTAGATACAATTGAAAATGATGTTTTTAAATTATTTTTTGATTATAAATTCAGAATCAGTATGAAAACCAGAGAATCCTTACTAATTTTAACCGAATTTCAATCTTAAAATTAGCAATGTTGGGCAATTCAAATTGAATACCCGATCTACTATACGAATACTTTTTTCTCTTACTTCCTTGCATGCTTGTTTTTTCATAATCGCATACTTAACAAAATATTTATGACCTATAATGAAGAGCATATCGACAACAAGATAACGAGGGCGGGACACTCTATCCTTGTTAGATTTCACTTCCCCTATTAGTTTTGTAGTGAGAGAAAAGATTTTAAGGGGAATTCAAAAACCGCCGCTCCTCGAACGGAAAGATCGCTCTCCCACATTTTAAATTATTGATTTATTATTGGATAATGAAAAACATTTAAATCGACATTATGAATAATAAACATCAACTAATATCGAGTGACCTTTTTTTACCTCCGGAAAATCATCCTGGGAAGTTTACTCACGCGTGAGTTTATTGACATACCTACGAGCCCTGCGCCAAAACTATTCGCTTACCTGTCTTGGTAAGGAAAGAGACAGTTAATTAGTTAATCAGTGGTAGATTATTTTTCGAGAATAATAATAATAAATAAATATAAATTTATATAATTTTAAATAAAAGCTTTGATATTTAAATTCTAAACAGCTACACTATCTAGGCGAATACTTTTGACGCAGGGCTCGTAGTCCCCAAGAAAAGAATGAGGAGGGATGTAATTATAATTTTACACCGGCAGTTCCATTGACCTACTGTATAAATTGAATGCACCCTAAGGCCTAAACCATACAATTCCGGCCTGAATGCGCGTCTACCCTCGCCGGCGAAAGAACAAAACCTAGATGCTGAGCGCAATAATAAACTAGCACGAGCTGCCGTCAGCATCCCTAGGAAAAACAACTCTGCACAGAGGCCTTATTCTCGAGTTCGCTCGAATAAAAGCACATGCGAAAGTGACGTCATTTTCTCTCGAAAACTTAAAATGCTATTCTGGAAAGTCGCATTCGAAAATATATGAGCGATCGTCACTCGTGATACGACTGCTATATATTATCGCTCGTAAATATACAGTTTATTAAATGGATCTTTTTACGCACGTCATTATCAAACGACACTAGTAAAAACAATTTGTATGTGTAGCTATCTACATCAATCGTTCGGATAGAAAAAGGAACGCCTTTCTGCAAATGTCTTTAAAGTAAGACATATGAGCTGCTTTCCTTTCATATGCACGGAGCCACAGGGCTTAAAAACTTTAAGCATCCTAGGGCGACTACGAATGGAACGCGAATTTTGCCTTTGCTTGCTTTGTTTGAATTGTTCAAACAAAAACATTAACAGTGTATTTACAAAACGTTCATCTAAATGTAAAGAAAAACATCCTATTAGTACACTTTGCTATGTTATGAATAAGTAGCAATACTTAGCTTCATTTGCACGTATAGCATCATCTTCATTAAGTATTAAATTATATGTAATTTCTGTTTCAGGATCAAAAATTGCTAAATTATTATTTGCCATTTTATTCATAAATTACTGTGGCCGTTTAACTTTTGTAGTTAACCTTAAACGCTTTAAACTTAAACATAACCTATAGATTCAAATCTGAAACGCGCGAAAAGTTCTAACGCCCAAGCAAGTTTGCTTGTCCTCGAGGGGTAAGGGGAAACCATTTTACCGAGCTTCAAGTCGTGACGCCTAAGTTGAAAGGAACATACGCATTCCTGACTTTAGCAGCTCCTGTAGCTAATTTATTAACAATAACGTAAAAGATACAAACTTCTTTGACAAGACAAGTATTGAAAGATAATATTTTTTTATAAATCAATGCCTACTACATCTAATATTACTACATTTCCTCTTTTCCATGAAAAAGTTTTGAAAACGTTGTGGAGGTCGTCTCTCCCTTGGTGGATTTCTTCGCACCATTACCATTGAGTGATCTGCTGCCCTGTCAATTTCTTGTACGGTATGCTTATCTTCATCAGCACCGTTTACTTCAAGAGTTTTTGAGCCTGTTTCTGTATGGTCTGTATGGTCCATGTCAATAATAGGAACATCTGGCGTACACTCGGTATTTTGTTCACGTGCAATTTCTTCACTTTCTGTTGATACTTTTGAATCTGTTAAACGTGGACGTAACTGATCTGCGTGTTTGCGTTTTGAAATACCATCCACATCTACTATATACGAATAAGGTCCTGTTTGTTTAATAATTTTCCCTGCTGTAGATCCTTTTTCTGTTGGATTATTAACCCAAACTGTTTCTTCTGTGTTAAATTCTTGATAAACTACATTTTTATCGTGCTGTCGTTTTTGGTTTAGTTTTGCTTGTTCCATATTACGTTGTACGTCTGGTTTCAGTTGATCGAAAATCGTCCTTAATGTTCTTCCAAACATTAATTCACTCGGAGTTCTTCCTGTTGATCGTTGAACTGTATTTCGGTATGAAAATAAGAATTGTTGTAGCCGTAACGTTTGATCCTCTGTTGGATCACTAGCATCCATGCGAGTTTTAAATGTTTTCACTACACGTTCTGCAATTCCATTGGGTTTAGGATGATATGGTGTTACTTTTATGTGAGTTATTCCTTGTTTCATACAAAATTCTTTGAATTCTTGTGATATAAATTGTGGTCCGTTATCAGAAACTATAAACTTAGGTAACCCAAATCTCGCGAACACATCTTGTAGAACGCGCACAGTTATGCTGGCAGTTGTGTACTTGAGAGGAATCACCTCTAACCAACGAGTGTAGGCATCAATAATTATTAACCACATCTTATTTTTGTAGGGTCCTGCAAAATCTACATGTATTCTGCTCCATGGCTCTGGAGGTGCGCTCCATGGATACAATGGAACACTCTTGTCATTCTGTTTGGATTGTTGACAGAGCGTACACTGTTTAACGAATGTGATAATATCTTTGTCAAGATGAGACCAATATACATGCAATTTGGCTAATGATTGCATAGCCGACATACCTACATGTCCGTCATGTAACATTTCAAGAATGGTTTTGTAAAGTTCCTTTGGGATACATATCCTACCTTTCCAAAGCAATATACCTTCTTCTAATGATAATTCTGTTCTTTTTTCATAAAATGGTAATAGCTCTGTTGTTAATTGTTTTTGATCAGGCCAGTATGTTTGAACGTAGTGACTCACTTGTTTGAGATTTTCATCAATCTCCGTTTTATCGCGCAGACGCCGTTTTGTGATTGGTAGCTTTGTTATTCTTAAGTGTAGTAGTTGTCCTCTTCCTGGTAAACCCACTCCTTCAACATCTGTCGTCTTAGTACTTGGTAATGGTAAGCGTGATAATACATCTGCTGCTGCGTTTTCCCGTCCTGGATGGTAATTTATCGTATAATTATAACTGTTTAAAAGCATTGCCCACCTTAATAAACGATTGCTGGCTATTTTTGGGGTTTCCCGATTCTCACTGAAAATCCGCTCCAGTGGTTTGTGGTCGGTAAGCAGTGTAAAATGTCTCCCATATAAATACTGATTGAATTTTGTTACAGCATAGATGATTGCTAAAGCTTCCTTATCAATAGTTAAGTAGTTCCTTTCAACCTTATTGAAAGTTCTGGATGCATACGCTATGGGCCTTAAAGTATTATCTGGATATTTATGACATAGAACTGCACCGATTCCATTGTTTGAGGCATCACTTGTTACGTAAATGGGCAACTTCTCGTCATAGTGTACAAGAGTATCATTTGAAGTCAAAATTTTTTTTAACTTCTGAAAAATTACCTCTTCTCGACGTGTCCATTCCCATTTCTGTCCTTTCTGCAAAAGTTTATGTAACTCCGCGCATTTTACTTGTAGATTTGGTATAAATCTACCGTAATAAGTGATGGAACCTAGAAATGATCTAAGTTCTTTCACATTTCGAGGTGTCTGCATTTCGCGTATCGCTTTTATATGTTCCTCCGTTGGATATAATCCTCTACAATCTATGATATGGCCTAAAAATGAAACGCTGTCCTTCATCCACATACATTTGTTTTTCTGCGTTCTTATTCCCGCTGCCTTAAGTCTATCTAGCACTTGTTTTATTCTTTTTAGGTGTAATTCTTCGCTAGGGGCCGTAATTAAAATGTCATCTAAATAACATACCACTCCATCTAATCCATTTAAAAGCTGATCCATTATGCGCTGAAATAACGCTGGTGCAAAAGAGATACCAAACGGCAACCGTTTGTACGCAAAATAACCGCGATGGGTCGCTATTACCAAATATTTTCTAGATTCTGGATGGACTTCTAACTGTAAATATGCATCTTTAAGATCAATCCGAGAGAAGTGCTGTCCTCCACTCAATTTTGCTGTTATATCATCAAATCTAGGTAGCGGATAATCGTCAATCTGTACATGAGGGTTAATAGTCACTCTAAAATCCCCACAAATTCTTACGCTACCATTTGATTTCACCGTTACTACAATCGGTGTTGCCCACTGTATTGGCGTAATCGTCGTGTTTACTGCTTCTAAAACACCCTCGTTGATTAGCCGATTTATTTCTGCCTTTACTTGATCTTGTAATGCAAGTGGTACTGGTCGTGGTCGACATGTTCTCGGTAAAACGTCGCTGCCTATGTGAATTTTTGCCATGTGACCTTTTATCCTGCCCATCTTGCCGTCAAATAGTTCTTCATGTTCCATAAGAAGTTTCTTCAATTTTTGGTTCTCCGGCGTATGAATATTTACTCTGTTATCTGTTTTATCCGCTGACTTCTGATCAATTTCTTTTTTATTTCTTGAATTATTTGTTGCAATCGTACACAGTCTTGCACCTGGAGGCATAGGTAATTTGAATGCAATACACCAATCTAAACCAAATAGAGGTATATCATCAGTGCTGACAATATGTAATGGCAATTTTTTTTTAACATTAAAAGCTTCTACCTGTACCTGTGCTACGCCCAACGTTTTAATCTCTAAATCGGTATACGCAATTAAGTTCTTGCATTTTTTTAAGGCTGGTTTACCAATTCTTTTCCAAAGTGATTTTCCTGCTACTGCATGTGCTGCTCCGGGATCGTACAACATTTCAACTTGTTTTTCCTCAATAATTACATTTATTAACACCTTGTTTGCGGACTTTATTTTTCGAATATTTGTTGTATCCGTTGAAGCAGAATCATATAAGTTATCTGATTCCTTGTCTGATTCACAGTCCTGTTCTCTTAGTCTTCTGGTCTTTTGTTTATTTTTCTTTCCCGAACCCATGCATACTCTTGCAAAATGGTTTAGTTTTCCACACGCTGAACATATTTTACCTCTAGCTGGGCAGTCATTCCTGTTTCTATGCTTTTCATTTCCACAGAACAAGCAATTAGCGTTTGAATTAGTTTTTCTCTGTCTGCCGTATTCATTTGTTTCATTAGTTTGCTTGAATTTTCTAAAATTGTTTTTATTTTCTCGTACTCGATTGGTGTTTTGTCCATCGTCTTGTTTTTGCGATAAATACGATAGTCGTTGCGTATGTATACTTGCTTGTTCTAATTTTATAGCACATGCTTCTACATCTGCTAAGGTGGTTGTGTTAGTGGGATACTGTCTAATGATTTCTTGCTGCCAATTTGAATCATTTATTCCAAACACTAATTGATCGCGTAAACGTTCGTTTAAGTTTTCATTAAATTCGCAATTACTAGCTAACCCACGCAGTGCCGTCAAAAATTGTGTCACGGATTCATCTTCTTTTCTTGTCCGGAATGCAAATGAAACACGTTCTGATAACACATACGTTCTTTTGCCATAATATTTGTTTAAAACAGTTACTATTTCAGCGTATGTTTTCGTTGTAATCATATCTGGTTTAAAATGATCCACCAATATCTTAAATGAATCCGGTCCTATCTTCGTCAACAGTAAATTACGTCTTGTTATTGCTGTAGCTTGAGTGTCTAATTCATGTATCGCCAATTCTACTTCAAACCTTTGCAAATAATACTCCCACTGTTCTCTTTCTGGTGCAAATTTATCAAAATGAAAATGCTTTGTTGCTTCACTCATGTTTTATCCGTAATCGTTTTAACGTGTTTCGGTGTTCCTCGTCGCCAAAATGTAGCTAATTTATTAACAATAACGTAAAAGATACAAACTTCTTTGACAAGACAAGTATTGAATGATAATATTTTTTTATAAATCAATGCCTACTACATCTAATATTACTACAGCTCCCAGCTGCTAAAGTGGATGAAAGGAAAGCGCTTATGGTTTATAAGTGGCAGATATAAAATACTGCGGTAATCAAGTTGTGTCAAATGTAAATCTGACATTTGCTTAATTTGATGTTTTGCCTTCTTTCAAATTTAATTTTGCCTTACAAACTCATTTAGTTTTAATATATCTCTATTTAAAAACATTTAGAATACAATAATTAGAAAATTTTGTTTGATAAAATGCCAGGAAAACGTTTAAATTCGCAAACGCATAACGGTTTCATAACCTTTTTTACAGTTACTACCTATTAAACAGTACTTGATTTGACTAAAAAGTATTGATTTGTTTCATACGGATAAATTTCAACGACGTGCGTAAAAAGATCCATTTAACAAACATTCGCATGAAAATTGAGAGAACTGTCAACGGTCGTGTCAAAATTCTTCTCTTCACAACCTTCATTTCATTTACATTATTGTGACGAAATCGTAACGCCGCACAGTGGTTTATGTTCTATAGAGATGCGGAAAAAACTAATTATTTTTGAAATTATCATTGTCCGTTATCATTTTTAATTTCTTTGACTTTTTTTTGATGTATTTTGTCTTTAAATGAATAAAATAAATGAGTGAAAATTAAACCGAATAAAAAAAAATTAATTATTAAAAATGAAAATTTTAAACGAAATATATACTTATACATATTTTTAACACCATAAGAACTTCAAAACTAAGGCACTGGATGAACAACGAAGATTTTACACCAACAGATCGACAATTGAAGCGATATTTACAGTATGTCAAATATTAGAACAACTGTAACCTAAAACGAGGGTCGCAAGTGGTCGCAGCTAAAAAGTATTTTATCACTTAATTAGACGTCTAATGTATACAGAAAAATAGGTTAGAACACAGCGCTCGACGGAGCTCAAAAATTATGCTCTATTAAATTTTTTCATAAAACATTTTTTAACAATTCTTCGAGACCTCTATGTAATGACACAAACAATTGAAATAATTATTTTTATTCAGCATAACATATTCTCTAATAGTGCTGGTATTCATTGAAAAATATGTCTTTATTCTAGCAATAATATCGTAAGAGAAATTCGTATAAAAATATGATGAATTTTTACACCGCCAGTAAACTCAGGCGACTTTAAGATCTTGTATACGAATGCAATATGGAAATATATCTAATTATTTTGTTAATATACATCAGATAATCATTAAGAATTACTAATTTAAAATCAAAATGCTCTTTGCAGCACTTTGAAAAAAATGGGTTTTTTCCGCATTTTGACCACTGTGCGCCGCCCAGTGCCATCATCAAGTAGACAGCGGGGCGATGGCATTTGCGGGAACGTTCGAGGGTCGTGATCCGGAGAGTTCCAGCTATTTCTGCGGGGGGATATAAAACTTGGCCCGGCGACCGGTGAACTCAATCACAATTCCGTGTGAACACAAATTAACGCCGCGCCATGTAAATAAATATTCGACATAAATTATTTAACGATATAAATTAGTTGTAAGTTAGTTCTAGTATTAGTTTGTTTAATAATTTAATAATATTTGTTGAACTCGTTATTAAATATTCTTTTATTTAAAACTGAAAATTTTTAATTTATACTGTTTAATAAAAATGTTACATTATGTAGGAACTTCTTTTGTGTTTTACAAATGGCAAATTTTGATGAAATCGTCATGCTACCGGTTTTGCAGTTCTTGAAGAAAATGAAATTGCAACAACCCCACAGGAAAATCAGGAAACGAGGAAATGTTTTTGAATTATCTGATAGTCAATATTGTTACGACTTCGGGTTCACAAATTTAAACGTTATTTATTTATTTTAAAACACTTTAATATCTCCGATCATTACACACAATAAAAGTACAATAATATCGAGCTGTACGCTTATCTGACAAAATAACACTTAAACGTTTATAAATTCGCTTACTACACATCGCTTTCTAAATAAGACTGATTTAAAAATCGCGCTCCGGCTGGGTTTTATAGCAGCCAGCGCTCTTCGAGAATAACGTCGAATATTTCTAGATTTTTCCAGTAAATTCGGTGCGTGTCTAGAATAGATTAGAATCTTGTCTGCGTCACAGGAGGCACTACTAGTATATAAAAAATATAATCTACTTCTCATAATGTTACAATATATTAATATATTTTATGTTTCATTTCTAGCACTTAATATTATTGAATTGGTTGGTATATACATACAATCTGCTTCAAGAAGTTCAACATTAATGTGAAAAAAAGTAAAAGATTTCTTACTCATTTCTTAAAAATTTCACGCTTCCTTAAAGTTTATAATGTATTATTTACAAGTTTTCATTCAATTTTTTATGTGAGATGAGCCACTCAGCAGTTCATTTTTAAAAGGAACGCAAACGTGTCATGTGTACTGCACAATTTACGCCCTAAACAAATTGCCGCACTTTTGACGAAATACTACTGGTTGCATACGAAATTAGATGCGCGAAACAATCACGACATACAGTACGCACTCGAAAATTAGACCACAGTATATGGGTGTGTTTTATTGCAAATGTCCTACTCGAACAAGTAGAATCGTTTAACCAATAAAACGTTCTGCTGGATAAGAGTGGATATGACAAGACAGGTTGGCGCTGAAATTTAAATTTTGCAAAAGGACAGAAAAAATACCCCTGCCCGTGACAACCTTTAACAAATTTCTTGAGTACTAGCAGATATATCCTGGATGATGGGGAGGAGCTGGTACCAATTGATGACAATATCAGTAGGGATAGGGTAAAGACAGGAGCCAACAGGCCAAAGTCAAATTAAAAAGTGTAACGGGCTTTTACCGTCTTCCCTCATTTTTTTTCAATACTTAGAAATTACGAGTAGGACACCTATATTAAGACGAAAAAAAATAAAGGAGAATGGAAAAAGCCCGTTATTTTTACATTTTTTTAATTTGAATTTGGCCTGTTAATGGGGATTGATACACGCTATGTCTTTACCCTCTTTAATATAGGTACCCTAAGTAGAGACAGCTCGTGTCGGCACCTTTGATGTTAATACTACCGTTTTCAGAGCTAATATGGCCTTTACTGTGGCCAGCTACATTAACATTCACTGTTATTTACGCAAGTTAAGTTACTACACGCCGGACTTAGGACAACATTTTGAACATTTATTACAAATATCAGTGCCAAGAACAAGCAGTGAACTTTAGTAAAATTCTAAGGTTATAATGAATCCACAGGTATGACAACACGTTCGTTATGCATTTTGTGCTGTACTGTACATTTTTCTTTATTTCGCATAAACGCATTTTATCTAAAAAAACGCATTTCGCTATGCTAGTGTCGGTGAAACACAGATGGATATGCCAAAGACGCGCGCGGGAGACCTTGGCCTAGTTCTTTCAAACGTAAATAAAAAAAATTATTACAGTTTATTGCTTTTTATTGAAGGTATCGAAGGTTATCTAATCTCTATATCTATCACTGTTGAATCTAAATATGTATGTATTTATCGAACAGGGCAATTACAATTAGAACGGTTAAAAGGGTTACACCCTTTCAAGGAGGCCGGCTTGGGCATGTTAAGTAATGAATAAGTATTCGTGGATTTTTACCAAGCAATAATAAACTTAACCTGGACCCAAGGAAAGTACCGAGAAGCTAGGAGCTGAAGGATCCTGGATAGGACCGGGGGTGGTGGACTAGAGACAGCAGTAAGACCAGTAAAACTTCCCGGGCCAGGGAGAACGGTCGTGTCATGTAACATCTTGTATATATCAAATAATTAGTTTCATTAAAGTAAGAAAAAACAAAGTTTCGATGTGCTAATTTCTACCTCTAAATCTCAACAAAAAATCAAGTGTCATGTGACACTGAACCTTGGGTTACCATAGTTCAACAAATTAACAAGGTGTTTTTTCGAAATTCCGGCCGCCGAGGGCGCCACCGTCGAAAAGGTGGTTTTAGGCTTGTGACTTTCTTCATCTTCAATGATTCCCTTTTAATCACGTAAGGTTCGAATTTGGTCATTTGAACAAAATTAAATTTAAAAGGTTAGAATTTGGAATCTGGTTTCCTACGAAAAATTTCCAAATATGCCTTTGCTTTCCTAGACTTGCTTTTGTGTCTCATTTCCTTTTTTTTTGTCTATTTTTTCTGATTCATTCCACACATCAATGGTTGTTGCGTAAGGAAGGAAATTCTATGCATCAGACTGAGCTGGCAATTCCGAGTAGCTACGTAAGAGTTTTTGCGTCACAAAACACAACACAACCTTGAGACCGTTTCCTTAGGTGACGTCAGACGACGTCACTTTTCCCAGGACTTCTGTCTTGTGCAACTCGTGACATAATCCACGGGCAGATGTTCGTTGTGGACGGATTTGCATGATAATGGACGCCTATTAAGATTACGGACCCGGTGAGGTATTGTTCGTATTGCGCCGTACTTCGACAAAGGGGCCAATTTCTTTTGTTGATCGAGAGGGTCAAAAAACGGGACCCGTGCCCGACACGCTCTTGCTAGATTGTATTTTCGTCTGGAGAGAGTTCTTCGATAAACTAATGTATCACCAGTGGCGCATGTTTCATTCCTTATTGGTATTGTTTGATTTTTAATAAATTTCACTCTACACCTAAACAACCTTCATTTTCGCACTAAAATTGTTGTCATAATTCGCCTTATATTGGGAGAATTTAGCTGTGATTTTTTTCGTTGAAAACATTTTTTAAGAGAGCTTATCATCCCAACGTCAACAAATACAACTAAGAAATAAATAAAAAATTGAGAGAAACTTTGAAAAATATACGTTTTTCGGTGGGACAAAATTATAAGTGCGGTTATAATTTTGTCCCGCACTTTATATCTTGGTTTTACAATCTTTTAAATTGATTGTACCATCTTCATATCTTGCTAAAAAAACATCAATAATATTTTTATCAACTTTACCTATGCAAAATTTTTGATGTCAAGGCCAAATATTTATTTGAAAAAGTTATGTCATGTCATTCGAAAAGTGTTACTTTAATTTAAAATTTATAAATTGTACGCATGATTTTAAGTAAAGCACGAGGGCTAAGCAGCTGCTCCTACCTCTCTGGAGCTGACTTAGTCTCCACAACAAAGAAACTCACCCTCCTTGTTTGCGCCCAACTAGTATTCACCCTTCTTTACTACCACCGCGCTACTACATACAAACTAATTCCTTTTTTTTTTCATGAACTCGCCTTATTCTCGAGTTCGCTCGAATAAAATCGTATGCGAATGTTTTCGAACGGTAAGATTCGCATGAGAAAGGCGAAACCGTGAAAGTGGTATTCTTGAGCAGCACTCGATTAGGAAGTCTAATCACAGTATATTCATCAATCAGTAGGGAGTAGGGAGGGACAGCTTGGAGTTTCCGTTGCTACAGTTTCTGAGTGCGCATGTGCGGAACCTGGCGGACTTACCACAAACGGCCGGGTGTGGCGCACCGGTGAATTCATCAATTGCTTTTAAATGGGCGTTTTTTAATTCAGCATTTTGTGTGATGGATGTGGAGTGATGACAAAGATTGAACAGAAAACTATCTTTGTTACATTATAATGAATTTATGTTGTGTAGAAAGCCTGAAGTTGTGTAAAACAACATCGCATTCTATGATTTGCTTATAATCATTTCCATCCGTGCCATGTTAGATGCCATGTTAAAGTCCCTAGATTAATAAAGTACGGCAATACACAGTTTAGAACCAAATTTTAAAAACTAACCAAAACATGGCGTCTGTGTCACGTGACACAAACAGACTTGTGTATTTGAGTTGAATAAACAAATATTTGTCATGAAGACGAAGAAGTTTTAGATTTTTTGGCAGTTTTTGACAATAAATCATATTAAAAACACCATAATAAATAAGCCCTATTAATCTAAAGACGTTGAAGATATGATTATTAAAACACTTTTGCGTAAAATTTTGAATTTTGATAGAAAAAAAATGGAGTAGTTTTTTCAGGTAACGGAAATATTGCAGTTTTGAGTTATGTGTAAAATATTTGTGCTTGCTCGAAACTCGACGGTGCTCGTCCGTGCCCCGTGGTGCTCCTGATTTGTTTATTTGTGGTTTGTGACGGTTATTGGATTTTGTTTATTTTTATCGATTTACAATGGTTAATCGTGTTAAAGGGTTGTAAGGACATTATTACAGTTTATTATGGGAGAAATTTACTCGTCGACAAACAGTACAGTTTACATACATGCTCAGATTTGCGATGGATTTGCGCAGTAAGGCAACAAGATTAATACATTCTACAGGCACTTTTTTAAGCTCTTTACGATGATATCATTAGATTTTACTTAAAACGTTCTGTCTCGTTCTGACCATCATCAATTTTATTTTTTCTTATGGGTGCGCTACATTGGGTTTTAATACCGATGAATAGATTTATTTTTTCTGATGCTTTTCCATATATCACACATAATCAAACAATAATCTGAAACAGCTAGAAATGCAAGAAATTGTTGAAAATAACACTGCAAAGAAAAACATAGTATGCAGTGAAAACAAAAACCGAAAAATTTTGATATACTTCGAAGTTTTATTTCGTTTATCACAAAAGCAGATTTTTGAAAAATTTTTAAATTTAAAAATGAATGATGTGAATCCAAGAAAGACGTAAATTTTTTGTGCTAACAACAATTTAGTAACGGCAAGAGAAATTTACTTCCAACAATGACGATGACGCAATATTTAATTAGTTTCGCAATTAAATTATACATTTTTATGATTAAAGCAAGAAAGTATTACAAGAAATTATGTCTTTAAAAATCTCTCATTCTTGTAAATTTAAAAATGTGTTGTGCTAACAACAATTTAGTAATAACAAGATAAATTTACTTCCAATAATACCCAGAAAGATGCCATCCACACAGAACAATGTTATTAAGTTAGATAGAAACATTGCACTTTATGGTTATTTTCATAAAACTCGAAGGACGTATCGAGATCGCCTTAATGATGATGAGAATGAAGAATTATTAGAAGAGGTAATTAACAGTTATTTATAAAATGTATAAAATTATGAGATTACAAGAAAGAATGTTTACTCGAGCAGTAATATATTTTTTCTACTTTGCGTTCACAATGGATTCATTGTGACACCAAAAACAGTTTCACAATGAAGCTCATTGTGACCCTGTTTTTGGGGAAATTTTAGTCATTTTTAATTGAAAATATTTAATAGATTTTACAAAATAGCTCAGTATTTATTTGTTACTTAACAATATACTTACAATGAAGCTGGATAAGAAAAATTAATAACTTGTTAATGTGACTTTTGATTAAAACGAAAGGTTTTCAGTGTTGCCACGCATTACAACAAAAATTCCCCATATACTAAGAAGATCCAATATTTTTCATATTTTTGTTGAATAAGTGACGCAAAGTAGAAAAAATAGTATATTATACACGTTTCACAAGAGGCATTGTAACACTCGTTCCGTTGGGGTACGACTAGCGAAGCGTAGCTAAGTCGCTAGTCGTACCCCAACCCCACTCGTGTTACAATAAGCCTTCTTGTGAAACTTGTATAATAATATACTATTAAGATACGAGTTTTCTAAAGACATACATAATTTAATTTGATATTTTCTTGCTTTAATAATAATTATGTATAATTTAATTGCAAATATAATCAACTATTGTTTTGTAGTTGTCCTTCTTGATATTGTTGGAAGGAAATTTCGCTCGTTATTACTGAATTGTTGTTGTTAAGACCAAAATAAATTTTTAAATTTATGTCATTCTTGGATTCATAGCATTCATTTTTGGATCTAAAACTTATTAAAATCAGCTTTTGTGATATACGAAATAAAACTCCGAAGGTCTATCAAACTCTTTTGGTTTTTGTTTTCATTGCATACCATGTTTTTCTTTGCAGTGTTCTTTTCAACAATTTCTTGCATTTCCAGCTGTTTCAAATTATTAAATAGGGATGTGTGATATATGGAAAAGCATCAGAAAAAATAGATCTATTTAATAGTATTAGAACCCAATGAAGCGCCCATAAGAAAAAATAAAGTTGATGATGGTCAGGACGAGACGAAACGTTTTAAGTAAAATCTAATGATATCATCGTAAAGAGCTTAAAAAAGTGCCTGTAGAATGTATTAATCTTGTTATGATTCCTGCAATAATAACTTCAGAAAAAAATAAAAAAGAAAATTACGTTTTCTGGTTTTTTCGAAATATTTAAAAAACTACAACTCGTAGAAGATTTTTCAGAACGGATTATTGTTCAGCACAAAAATACGCAACTTTGCCCCAATTTAACCGACTTCGCACCTCTTACCGTTTCCGAGATCCCAATGGTGAGCCTCGAATTTATAACAGCCTGTATATGGATTGAAACATTTAAGTTTGTATGCCGTTTTACGTACAACGACCTCTATTCGAAAAATGTGTAGGAGACTCAGATGAAATGAAAGTTTGAAGAATTTCATGAATAGAAGTCGGAAAGCAAGTCAACAAATGTAGGCCAGTTTCAAATGCGGTTGATGATTAACGGATGGGTAGTTTTCGTAATGTGAATACATTTACGGTCAGGATACTGATGGTATGCGTTTCATGTGAAGAAGTCAATTTAAACAATAGACCCAACCGATCATCAGACCGACTTCATGTCAAATGCATGTGGAACATGTTTTATACTAATACTAATAATAGAATACTTTGTATTAATTGTATTAAAAGACTGATTATATTAGTGATGTTTCTTAAATTGAGGTTTGTACTCAGATTTTTGTTTAATTTATAGCACTTTTACATTAATTCTATGAGTCACTCTCGTTACCCATTTTATTTATACAAATGGGTGTAAAAGAGCAAAAAAGAGCGAAGAACACATTCCAGTTAGGCAAATTTCCATAAATTTATGTACGGAGATTTAAAATCCACCGTGTTTGAAACGAAAAATTTAGAAATAACGGAAAATGCACATGTCCAACAATAATCAACTGCCGATCTTCTGATGTGTTTTCTGAAATACTGTGCTCATAAACAATAGAATTTAATTTGTAATATGTTTTCACATCTATTAGTGACACTATGCAGGATTTGTATAAATTTTGCATATTTAGAAATTGTACAGATTATCAAACAATAAAACTTGTTACAAGATTTGAGTAAATTTAGAAAAGGCCCTAAATATTTTTAATACAATTACAAGAAATATCAACAAATCTGCGCACAACCAAAAATTTTATTGATCATCAATGCCATGCAAAATTTCTTCCGCAAATACCAACATTTTCGCTTGGCTATTGAAGTTATGCATAGGGTGACTGCGCCATAAACAAGATTTTATAATATACCGGGTGTTTCGTAATTGCACGGCACTAGTTTAGGGATGTCATCTGTAGCCCAAAACAAACAAAAAAGTTCATATAAACATTTGTCACAAACTAATTTCTTACTCAGATACTGAGGTATAAATATGGAAGATTTAATAATAAAACATTCAGAGTAACTGTTCAAAGTGACGTCCGTTTTGTTGAATGCAGCATTCAGCACGACGAATCCATTGCTCTCTGGCAAGTTTTATAGCATCGACCATGGTACCGCAGTGACTTAAGGCATCTACTTCAGTAATTTTCATTTAAATTAGTCACTAACATCATGTACTCTACTTATCAAGTAGCCGTGGAAATAATTGCATATCGTTTATTTGTTAGTTACTAAACGTCTGTCATTAAATCTGCTAATTAGTATTAAACATGTTTCTGTAAGAAACTAGTTTGTATTACAAGTTTTGTGCATTTTCCTGTGAGTTAATACTTTAAATACACTTTAATTTTTTATTTATCATAGGAGACACCACAAATTTATTCACTTTTGCACCATCCATTACCTAGACAGTTACCCTATTTATCTTTAACCTTCAATATCTCGATAATAAATTAATTTGGACAAATGTTTATATGAACTTTTTTGTTTATTTCGGGCTATACATGACATTCCTAAACCAGTGCCGTGCAATTACGAAACACCCGGTATATTTCAACATCCATTGTAATTGCAAAATTAAAAATTACAGAGTGACGTTAATAACGTCACTTCAACGTGTCACAGGTGTATTAACCTAAAAACAATATTTTCATACCACTAATGCATAAATCCTCGCCAGGCGGCTCTGAACGCAGGCATGTGCACGATCCCTATTGCCGTACTTTATACCACCGCTTTATACTATCTAGGGACTTTAATGCCATGTTTTCAACCAGTGACATCTAGTAGCAATAAAATGAAAGCCCGCCAGTAAAGGCATGGCCAGCTCCATTAACATTCACTGACGTGTATGTATGGCCGTTTCAATTCGACTTTTAAAAATTTTGACGGTACTCCTCTCAGCGCCTCTTGTGAGTTTTTAAGTAATTGCAGTTGCCATTACGTTACTATCAGTAGTTCTGTAGTATCTTTAATAGGGAGCGCTGAGGGGAGTACTCCACGGCATGTTTTCTAGGATCTATGAACCGAATTTTAGGCGAATTGAAACGTCCCGTGCCCGTGGATTATGTCACGAGTTGCACAAGACAGAAGTCCTGGGAAAAGTGACGTCGTCTGACGTCACCTAAGGAAACGGTCTCAAGGTTGTGTTGTGTTTTGTGACGCAAAAACTCTTACGTAGCTACTCGGAATTGCCAGCTCAGTCTGATGCATAGAGTTTCCTTACGCAACAACCACAGAATTAAAATTCTCAGTGAAGTTCCAACTATACCTGATCAGCTTCCTAAAAGAAAGTAAAGTGTTCCAATATCTTTGTGATTTGTTGAGAAGAGCCCCTTTTGAAAATAGGCGAATTAGATTGGAGACTTCGGTAAGAGGGCACTTTTCGGCGTTGAAAATTTTTGAAAAAATCAAGTTTCTTCAGATTTTTCATAGTAATAATTTGAAAATTTTTCTTTAAAGGTTTAATTAAGTAATTCGGCAAATTTATTTTCTGCCTGTTTATTAAAAACATGGCTTTTTGGGAATAATTTAAAGTCTTTAATAAAAAAGACTCTTGTTCAAAATTCTTATCCAATAAATCTTATAGAATCAGTAATAAAAAATTGTGTTAAATATTTAAAAAATTCAAAAATCCACAATAACAATAAACAAACTTCAAACAAAAAATACATATCATTACCTTACATTGAACCACTATATGACACATTTAAACACATATTCAAAAAACACAATGTAATTTTAGCTAGCAAGTCTGTAAATAATTTAAATAGTATTTTCTCAAATTTAAAAACCAAAACCCCAAAACTAAAACAACCTAACGTAGTTTATGAAATTAAATGTTTAAATTGTAATTCATGTTACCTATATTGGAGAAACAAGCCAAAATTTAACAAAACGTCTAGACCAACATAAATATCATATCCAAGAAAATAATCAAAATCATTCAATGCTTGTAGAACATTCATTAGAAAATGACCATAATTTTGATTTTGAAAATACTAATATTTTATATTACGAGTCTAATATTTTCAAAAGACCTTTTATTGAAATGTGTAAAATAAAAATGTCGTCGAATTCTATTAATAAACGTACTGATTTTGCAAGTCTAAACGATACAATTTGTAGTTTTCTCGATTCCTTAAATAGAATATAGATCTGTCAATTTTTTAACATTTATAATGTTCAAATTATTTTTAGATTAAAAAAAAAATCAAGTTACTTTTTCAGTTTCCGTTGACAACCTTGTTTATTTTGACAACATGTTTATATTTTTCACTTTTGACGAAGCTGTCGAACGACTGCGAAACGTTAAGTGTTGATGCGCCATTTAGTGTCCGTTTAAAAGAGTTTGTGATACAATTTTCATCGGACAAAAACCAGCTTTAATTAACTTAGAATTTTACTAAAGTTCACTGCTTGTTCTTGGCACTGATATTTGTAATAAATGTTCAAAATGTTGTCCTAACTCCGGCGTGTAGTAACTTAACTTGCGTACAATGGATTATGTATTCCTTAACTTAAGAGACATAAATCGATTAAATTCTAGTAAGCGTCCAGTGGCACCACACATATGGTTTTTACGGTGCGTTTAGTCACCGTAGTCACTGTTTTCACTGACACCAGACGCGTGATTCCGTCTTTTCCGCGATGCTCCTCAATGATGCGTCCTAACTTCCAGCGCATTGGTGGCAAGTTGTCATCTCGCAGCAAAACCAGCGTTCCAGGATGGAAATCAGGTTGACGGCAACGATGGTTCCATTTCGTTCGTTGATGCAGTTGGTTCATGTAGTCTTTCGACCAGCTATTCCAAAAGTGTTGCCTCATTCGTTCGATGTGTTGCCATTTGGACAGACGATTTGAACTGACTACCGTCAGGTCTGGCTCCAAGAGTGCTGTCAGTGATTCACCTATCAGGAAGTGACCGGGTTTTGGGACTTGGAGGTCATTTGGATCTGATGATAATTGAGTGAGGGGACGAGAGTTAAGGATTACTTCGATGCGTGTAAGCGTATACATCTCTTCAAAATTAAACACGGTGTGTCCGATCACACGTCTAAGATGGCTTTTGACTGACTTTACTCCCGCTTCCCAAAGTTCCCGAAATTTACCGAAAGTTACCTTGCCGGTATGAAATGCCAAATTGGTTTTGTTCCTAGCTAATTCGTTCGTGATTTCAGCAGGGAATGTTTTCTTACACGTCTGACTTATCCTTCCCAATTCTCGCTCAGCTACGCTAAAATTTGTTGCGTTGTTTGAGTAAATGTTCGTAACGTTACCCCGTCGTGAGATGAAACGTTTTAAAGCGTTTAAAAATGCATCGGTTGTTAAGTCACCGACCAATTCGAGCTGTATTGCCTTTGTTGACAAGCATACAAAAAGTGCAGTATATGATTTTGGTGTTCTACTACCGCGCTTAGATAGCACACGCAAAGATATCGGACCAGCATAATCTACACCGCTGTTAAGGAACGGTCGATGGAGTTCTACGCGATGTGTCGGCAAGTCACCCATTAAATAATTTGAGTCACGCGGTTTAGCGCGGAAGCATTTTACACATTGGAAGATTACATTTTTTACAATTTGTCGACCACCTATTGGCCAAAATGTTTGTCTTATAGAGCCTAACGTGGTTTGAACTCCGGCGTGTAGTAACTGCTCGTGTTCTTGTCTAATTAGTAATACTGTAATGAACTCTTTGAGGGTAGGAAAATAGGAAATTTTGCGTCATAATTGATTTTTGCGTTTCTTAGACGCCCGCCGACCCGTAGTATTTGGTCGGAGTCTAAAAAAGGAGTAAGTAAGCGCAATTTACTTTTTTTGCCTACCTCCTTCCCTAAATTTAGGTTGGAAATTTCATGAGAGAAATATTGTTGCTGAAGTAATTTGATTACTATGATTTGCGCGTGATTAATTTCTATTACCGATAAATCGTCAAATTTTCTCGCGGCAGGATTTTTACAATTTACAATAAATCTGTGACAATATGCAATAATACGGATTAATTTTGAATACAATGAGTAGTTATTCAGCAAGCTAAATTTATCTGATTGAGATTCACTGATTGTTAAGGTGACCTTTCTAAGTCCTGGTGCTTCGACTGAAGTAGTGATTGGTTGTTTACTCTTAGGCCAGTTATTTGAATGTTTCTTTAACCATTCAGGTCCTGTCCACCAAACGTTAGAATGCATTAATTTCTGCGGAGATATTCCTCGCGATAGTAAATCTGCAGGATTGTGAGCAGACATGATTCCACGAAGAATCTTTACCGAGCTCCTGAATTTCTGATATTCAATTCGCTACAAACGTTTTCCAGGTTTTTGGAGGCGCCGCTAACCATGATAAAACGATCGTGAAATCAGTCCATAGGAATATTCCTTCAATGGGTAAAGCTAAAGTTTTTTTTTTTGGTTAATTGTGCCGCTAATACTGCACCGCAAAGTTCCAATCGAGGCAACGACACAACCTTAAGTGGAGCTACTCTAGATTTTGCACAATTAACTGAATGTAAATTTGATCGTGAAAGCAAGTTCTTAAATAAACACACGCCCCGTAAGCTTGCTAGGAAGCGTCGCAAAATGTATGAATTTGATGTGATTGGCGTGTATGATATTGATTTATTAATTTTCTAGGAACAATTAAATTAGTAACTGTAGGTAATTGATTGACAAATTCTTTAAACTCGGTATCAATATGCAATGGAACTGATTCGTCCCAATCGAGCTTGAGTGCCCACAGCTTTTGTAGCATTAATTTAGGTTTGATTAGAATTGGACCGATTAAGCCAATACAGCTTAGCGATGGTGCTTAGTATCATTCGTTTTGTTACCGATTTTTGGAAGTCCAGTTTAGCGAAGCGATATTTTAGAATATCGTTCTTGAAATCCCAAATTAGTCCTAACGTTTTTACTTCGGTACTCGTGTCAATATCCAGCTCTGTTTCAGTCACATTGTTCGAAGTCCGTGGCAACACTCGCGGATCATTTGATGCCCATTTATGCAACTTAAATCCACCCTTTGCTAAACGATCAATTAATTGATCTCTTAGTTGGATCGCGGATGCAATATCAAGCGTACCAGTGAGGACGTCATCTACATAAAGATCTTGTTTTATTACTGCACAAACTCGCGACGAAAACGCATTCCTGTTCGCAAGTTCATGTAAACATCTTACTGCCACAAACGGAGCAGATGCGATTCCGTAAGTAACAGTTTTTAGTTCATACGTTTTTAACGGTTGATCAGGGTTTTCCCGCCAAAGTATTCGTTGAAATTTCTTCTCACTTGCATGAACCCATATTTGCCTGTACATTTTTTCGATGTCTGCCGCTAACGCGATTTGTTGCGTTCTAAAGCGAGTTAAAATTGAAAATAATTCTTGATGGATTGTCGGGCCTACCATCAATGTTACGTTTAAACTTGGACCGGTATGATTTTTCGCCGAACCATCGAATACGACACGAACTTTCGTTGTGCTGCTAGATAAATTTATTACCGCATGATGGGATAAATAGTACCGTCCGTCTCTTGAGTCGTCACTCAAGTGAAGTGTCTACGACTTCATCCATATGATTTAGTTTAAAATAATCGCACATAAATTTTACATAATGTTGTTTTAAGACTCCGTCTCTCGTTAATTTCCTCTCTAGTGATAGAAATCGAGTTGCCGCTAATTCCTTTGATTCACACAATTCTCTAACGTTTGGTTTAAAGGGTAATTCTGTGACGAACTGTCCGTCCTCATTCCGAGTAACGGTTTTTGAAAATGTGACTCACACGCACTTTCTTCGGCTGAATAGAGTTTGGACTTCGCGTTATTCAGAGGGTTTTCAAGTTCCCAAAATTTAGTTAATTGAGTATGGGTATTATCTAGTTGCACCGCATGAAATGTATTTGTTGTTTGTGACAATTGGTTTTTTACATTTAAATTGCCACCGACTACCCAGCCCAGTAATGTACTAGTAACATATCTATGGGACCGGATATAAGTTGGTGTCGGGTAATTTTATGTTTGAAGAGATCTTTAGTTGAGTCACATCGAAAGTTCTTGGTAAGTTTTCTGTTATTTGAGGAAGAACGAGAATCCTATTTTTCTTGAAAATTCATTGTACCGTGACTTGAATTTAATTGTAGTGACTTCCTTTACGCAACTTACTAATTGATTTATTCCTGCTACCGGTACTGAAAAAGGCGTCCGTTTAATATTTAATTTTTTACATATTGCTACCGAGATAAAATTTAATTGTGACCCAACATCAAGCAGTACGCGACAATCTTGCACGTCTCCCTTATCGTCAAAAATGTGCACAATTGCCGTCGATAACAAAATCTGCGGTTTAATTGATAATTGTTTTGATTGGTCGGCTACAGCAGTAGCACTAATGCTGGATGTTGATGACATTCCATATTTTGACATTCGATGACATTCCATATTTTTTCTACATTTTTCTTTTTCTACAAATGTAATGTATGGGGATTAATAAACATTATTATTATTATTATATTTGAATTTGAGGTATCAACTTCGTCAATATGTAGGAGCGTATGATGTTTTTTGTTGCACTGTTTGCACATATTGCATTCTGCATTCGTGAATTTGGAGATGTGCTTATTAGCCATTTATTACATTGATTTATATAATGTGCCTGATTGCAAATAGGACAACTAAAGCCTTTCATCGTCACCGCATGCAACATTTTATGAGTGTGTGCTGAATTTGTTGACATTTTGTAGGAAATTTGTTTACAAATTTATGTGTTTCCTTTATTGACTGAGATTTATTTTGATGTAGAGATTCTAAAAGTTGGCATCTGTTATTTATGAAGTGATTTATTTCGTGATACGTTGGAATATCGCACGTTGGATCCTTTCCCACTCGCGTAATGACGAATAGTCTAATTTAGATGTAATCAAATGTACTAGAATTACGTCCCATTGATCCACTGGTACCCCTTGGTTTTTTAGCAATTCGATGTGCATATTTGTGCTATCGTAAAAGGTTCTAAGGGAATTCGCGGAGTCCTTAGATACGACTGATAGGTTAAACAGTGCACTGATGTGAGTTTTTACAATTAGGCGCTTATTTTCAAAACGTTTTTTAAGTAATTCCCACGCTGTTTTGTAATTCGCTTCTGAAATTGCGATCGGCTCGATTGTTGCTAACGCGTCGCCCTTTAAACACGATTTTAAATAATGTAACCTTTGAATAACGGAAAGGTTAGCGCCAGGAAAATACAAAAAAAAGAAGTAAATAGCGGCTTAGCTGGCAAGGAAAAGTAACTGTTGACGTACGTTTCGGTCTTATTATACCTCATCAGGACAGTATAACCAAGTGTCAACTCCTTACACCTTGGTTATACTGTCCTGATGCGGTCAAATAAGACCGAAACGTACGTCGACAGTTACATTTCCTTGCCAGCTAAGCCGCTATTTACTTCTTTTATTGTAACCTTTGAATGTTAGCTAGCTTTACGTTTTTATTAATTAATACATCAAATGTTTCTGCGAATGATACCCATTGGTCGTAATCTCCTGCGAACGAAGGTAGATTTATAACCGGTAATTTGACTTGTTGCTATTTACCCTCGAATTGATGGATGAATTCTGCCCTGATTGGGTTTGATTAGGTTCGTTACTAATTAATATAGTTTCTACTTCAGCTACAATTTTATAATATAAATCTTCAAACTCGTTACGATACTCTACTTGGTTATCTGACTCGTCTTTCAATTCGATATCTGTTTGGATTTGATCAAATTCGCGCAAAATTGGTTCGAAATTTCTCAAACGCACTTTTAGTTCCGCTAATGAACTTCGAATTTTTGTTTACATGTTGATGAAAACGTGTTACTTTCGCTTTGAGTTGACCCCGGGCTCGAACTAAGGTTGCCAAGTCAGACATGTTTTTGTCTTTTTTTTGTTAATGAACGTATGATGCGCAACTTCACACACATATTGGATATTCGATTTGATATGGGAAATGATAGGTAATGCTTACCACTGACTTGATTCTTTCCGTTGATTCTTGATCCGCTTTTTGATTTTGGGAATCTTCAATAGCTGATTTTGATTCTCAAAAGTCTATTCGCTGTGACATCCGACATCGAAGGACCATGTTAATTTGTTGAACTATGGTAACCCAAGGTTCAGTGTCACAAGACACTTGATTTTTTGTTACTTGATTGGCTTTTTGTTGAGATTTAGTGATAGAAATTAGCACATCGAAACTTTGTTTTTTCTTACTCTAATGAAACTAATTTGATATACAAGGTGATTCATAACATGTGCGAAAAACTTTAAGGGCTTATTCTCCGAGTAATTTGCGTCAAGAAAGTTCAATATGAACATATGTACAGGGTGTAATATTTAACCGGGTCTATTCAATAACGCTGTTCCTATTGAATATATGGAAAAATGTTTTATACAAAACTATCATCTTTTCAAGGTTCGCATAGTTTAAAATCATTTTGAAATATACAGGGTGTCTCGATTTGGCTGCACGATGTACAACTTCGTTATTTTAAATGGAACATCCTATATTTTATAACGAAATTGAGCTTGTTAAGTTATTTTAGGGAAAATTTGATAAAGGTTCCCTGCACCTAAGTCCTATGGTCTTTAAGATATTAGGCTTTGTTTACGGTTTTCCGAAAATACAGATGTAACTTTTATAATGAATACCTCATTAACTAAGAAAGATAGAATGCAGGTATTGTGGTACTGTTACAAGCTAAGTGGAAGGTATCTATCGCAGTAACAAAATTTAATTTCCTCTAAACAGGGATTCAGTAAAAATATTTCCATTTCGACAACAAATGAAGGGCAATAATTTTTGTTTCTTAAATGGAACGGTGTTCTTTTTATATCGTCGTTAGATACTCCATAAAATTATCTTTCAATTATATTGTATTATATTCTATACAGGGTGTCCCAGGGAGACCTTTCATTAAAAGTTTATGGGGTTCTGGCCCAAATAGAAAGTTGAACATTAGAATTGGATACAAGTGATTGCGTTCTCTTCAGCTAAAATATTTTCAGATGTCTAGCACTTCCGCTTATACCGGAAGTCGCCATCTACTTTGTTATTTTAAATGGAACACCCTATTTATTTTTGCACTTTTAGATGGGAATCATAATTTTGAATCTTTTTTATTGAAACCATATCATGTCTATCTATTACAGTTTTTGAGATAAAAATTATTTTTCGAAATCATGGTAGGTGGTTGACGTTTTCAAAATGGGCTGTAACTCTTATTTGAAACGAGATAGAAAATTGAAATTTAATTAAGTTTGTAGTTTAAAGATCCCTTTATCGTAGGTATTCTTTAATCTTTGCCTGAGAATAATTCTTAAACTTATATTTTTCATCAAGAGTTAAAAATGGAATGCCAGATTTCTCGTTGCGTAGTAATCAAATTGGTGATAAAATTTGGCACAAAGTGGTATTACATGTTCCTATACCTAAATCAAACCGTTTTAGAGTTATTTCAAAAAAACGGAAAATTTTACCATTATAAAAAATAATTTTTCAAATGTCAAGTTATTGAAACTGATTAACTAATAGAGTGCCTTTACGAAGTTTCATTTCAAGTTGCGAAATGAATAAAAGCAATGAAAATAATGTTTATACAAATCAAGAAATTCTTAATCTATTTTTTATACACGGAAAATGCGACAAAAATGTTAGCAGAACTTGCAGAATATTTAACGAAAACTATCCACACATAAACATTATATAAACATTATTTTCGTTGCATTTATTCATTTTGCAACTTGAAATGAAATTTCAAATGAAATTTGTAGTTTTCTGGATTCCTTAAATAGAATATAGGCTGTTACAAATACGAGGCTCACCATTGGGATCTCGGAAACGGTAAGAGATACGAAGTCGGTTAAATTGGGGCAAAGTTGCGTATTTTAGTGCTGAACAATAATCTGTTTTGAAATATCTTCTACGATTTTTAGTTCTTGAAATATTTCCAAAAAACCGAAAAACGTAATTTTCTTTTTTATTTTTTTCCGAAGTTATTATTACAGGGATCACAACAAAATGAATACATCCTACAAGCACTTTTTTGAGCTCTTTACGATGATATCATTAGATTGTACTTACAACGTTTCGTTTCGCTCTGACCATCATCAACTTCATTTTTTCTTATGGCCGCCATATTGGATTTTAATACCATTAAACAGATCTATTTTTTCTGATGTTTCTACATGCATCACACATCTCTATTTAATAAAATGAAGTAGCTATGAATGCAAAAAACTGTTGAAAATAACAGTGCAAAGAAAAATATGGCTTGCTGTGAAGACAAAAAAGAAAATACATTTTGATACATCTTCGTACTAGCTTGTGTTGTTTACTACTCGATTGTAATTAGTCTAAACTTATCACAATGAATTTTTCCAACGAAGAAAAGCGTGACATGTCAAGAATTTATTATGGTAACAATAGCAATTCAGTAATAGCGAACGAAATTTATTTCCAACAATACCCAGAAAGACGCCAACCACATAGAACAACGTTTGGTAAATTCGATAAAAACAATGCACTTCATGGATCTTTTCATAAAACTCGAAGGAAGTATGGACATCGCCTTAATGATGAGGAGAACGAAGAAATATTAGAAGAGGTAATTAATAGTTATTTATAAAATGTTTGAAACTAGATATTACAGGAAATAAAGTTAATAAAAATATATAATTTAATTACAAATCTAATCAACTACTGCCTTATCTGTTTCAATTTTCTTTTATAATTTGTTCTTTTAGATTAACAATAACCCATCCAATTCTACCCGGCAAGTTGCGGATACTGTAAATGCTACACATCATGTTAAAGTTTGGAGAGCCTTGAAAAAACACAATTACAAATGCTACAAAGTACACGTATCGCACGTTTTACTTCCTGGGGATACTGAAAGACGATTAGAATGGTGTCACTGGCTTAGCAATCACTTCAATAGGGATGAAAATTTTTTAAACAACATTATTTAGTCGGACGAAAGTAAATTTACAAATCATGGTTTATTCAATCGAAATAACGAACACGTCTGGTCGCTTGAAAATCCAAGAATCAACAGGCCAGTTCGAAATCAAGTCAGATTTGGGTTAAATGTTTGGGCAGGAATTTTGGGAGATCAAATTATTGGACCATTTATTTATGAGGAAAATCTAAATTCCGAACGTTATCTAAATTTTCCTAGAACTACATTTGAAGAATATTTGGATGATATTAATTTAAGGAGACTTCCAGAATTATGGTTTCAACATGATGGTGCACCACCGCACAATGCAAGGGCTGTTTGTGATTATTTGAACGAACAATTTCCAAATCAGTGGATTGGGAATAGGGGAGTAGTTCGTTAGCCTGCAAGGTCACCGGACCTCTCCACTAGATTTCTTTTTGTGGGGAGTTTTAAAAAATAAAATTTATGCAGAACCAATTAACGACATTGCCGACCTACGAAATAAAATTTTACTTTCTTTTAATTCACTACGAAGAAGAGACGTTCAACGTGCTATTAACAACATTCGACGAAGAATAAATTTATGTATAGAAAAGAACGGAGGATATTTCGAATATCTTCTCTGAACGTTTTGTTTTGTTTTAAATTATTATTATTCTAATATTTCTTCACTCCTCTCATCATTAAGGCAACTTCCATACTTCTTTTGAGTTTTATGAAAAGATCCACAAAGTGCAATGCTTCTATCTAATTTATTAAACAATGTTCTATGTGTTTAGCGTTTTTCTGGATATTGTTAGAATTAAATTTGGTTTGATGTTAAGTTATTGTTGTTAACATAATAAATTTTTAAATTTTCGTCTTTCTTGATTTATAACGGTAATTTTTATAACTGAAAATTTTACTAAATTCAGCTTTCGTAATGTACCTACGAAATAAAACTTGGAAGTCATATCAAAGCTTTTTTGTTTTTGTCTTCCCAGCAAATCATATCGAGGGCGTCATATCAGAAGGACGTATCAGCATAGGATTATAATGGCGCTTACGCCCTTCTGATATGACGCCCTCGATATCTTTGCACTGTTATTTTCAACAGTTTCTTTCATTTATAGTTAGTTCACTTTATTAAATAGGGATATGTGATACATGTAGAAACATCAGAAAAAATAGATCTATTTAATGGTATTAAAATCCAATATGGCGGCTATAAGAAAAAATGAAGTTGATGATGGTCAGAACGAGACGAAACGTTGTAAGTACAATCTAATTATATCATCGTAAAGAGCTCAAAAAAGTGCCTGTAGGATGTATTCATTTTGTTGTGATCCCTGTAATAATAACTTCGGAAAAAAATAAAAAAGAAAATTACGTTTTTCGGTTTTTTGGAAATATTCAATATTTAAAAATCGTAGAAGATATTTCAAAACAGATTATTGTTCAGCACTAAAATACGCAACTTTGCCCCAATTTAACCGACTTCGTATCTCTTACCGTTTCCGAGATCTCAATGGTGAGCCTCGAATTTGTAACAGCCTGTATAGATATGTCGATTTTTTAACATTCATAATGTTCAAATTATTTTTAGATTAAAAAAAAATCAAGTTACTTTTTCAGTTTCCATTGACAACCTTGTTTATTTTGACAACATGTTTATATTTTTCACTTCTGACGAAGCTGTCGAACGACTGCGAAACGTTAAGCGTTTATGCGCCATTTAGTGTCCGTTTAAAAGAGTTTGTGATATAAATTTAAAAATTATTCTCAGGCAAAGATGTTTATTTTAAAGAATACCTACGATAAAGGGATCTTTAAACTACAAACTTAATTAGATTTCAATTTTCTATCTCGTTTCAAATAAGAGTTACAGACCATTTTGAAAACGTCAACCACCTGCCATGATTTCGGAAAATAATTTTTATCTCAAACAGACATGGTATGGTTTCAATAAAAAAGATTCAAAATTATGATTTCCATGTAAAAGTGCAAAAACAAATAGGGTGTTCCATTTAAAATAACAAAGTAGATGGCGACTTCCGGTATAACGGGAAGTGCTAGACATCTGAAAATATTTTAGCTGAAGAGAACGCAATCACTTGTATCTAATTCTAAATGTTCAAGTTTCTATTTTGGCCGGAACTCCATAAACTTCTAATGAAAGGTCTCGCTGGGACACCCTGTATATATTATATTTAATATTATTTCATAATTTCTGCGTTTTAACATATTAATTAAAATCGAGTGAGTATTTCGAGTGTTTCGAGTAAAATGAATCTACTAAGTTTTTAAGTCCTGGTTGTTGTTGTATTGTTAAATACATGATTATTTAATTCCATTGTTAAGGCTTGTGGTAGGTTAAACCGTAACGAGAGAAATAATTTTGATTGGTATTTTTACTGATCGTTTAGTTTTCTCAAGTGATATTGCTTAATCACACGATTAACTTGATCGTGTGGTTAACTACGTTTCATTCAATTGGCCCTAAGACTTCTTGTACTAAAGTTTAACTTTTGTTTTATGTCAAATAAGAAAGTGCGCTCTACACATTACGACGAAGTATTTATTAATCATATTTGAATATTACAAAACCTTTGAAAACTGTAGGAACAACAAAATAATTCTAAGATGTCTTGTAATTTTAATTGACATTAAAATGCAGGAATTATGAAATAATATTAAATATCTGCTCAACCGTCAGTAATTGGTATATGGAAGTGTATAGCTATTTGAATGATAACTTTATGAGGCGTCTAACGACGACATAAAAATAATACCGTTCCATTTAAAAAACAACAGTTGTTGCTCTTCAATTGCTGTCAAAATGGAAATAGTTTTACTGCATCCCAGTTTAATGAAAAGTAAATTTTGTAACTGCTGTAGATACCTTCAACTTAGCTTGTAACAGTAACACAATATCTGCTTTCTAACTTTCTTCGTTAATGGAATATTAATTATAAAAATTACATTTGAATTTTTTGAAAACCATAAATAAAGCCATAGATATCTTAAAAACCATAAGACTTAGGTGCAGGGAACCCTTATTAAACTTACCCTAAAGTAACCTGGTAAACTCAAATTCGTTATAAAATATAGGGTGTTCCCTTTACAATAACGAAGTTACACATCGTACAGTCAAATTGAGACACTCTGTATATTTCAAAATGATTTTAAATTATGCGAACCTTGAAAAGATTATAGTTTTGTATCAAATATTTTTCCATATATTCAATAGGAACAGAGTTATTGAATAGACCCGGTTAAATATTACACCCGTACATACGCTCATATGAACTTTTTTGACGCAAATTACTCGAAGAGTACGCCCTTAAAGTTTTTCGCACATGTTATGAATCACCCTGTATACAAGATGTTACATGACACGACCGTTCTCCCTGGCCCGGGAAGTCTTACTGCTGTCTCTAGTCCACCACCCCCTATCCTATCCAGGCTCCTTCAGCTCCTAGCTCCTCGGTATTTTCTTTGGGTCCAGGTTAAGTTTATTATTGCCTGGTAAAAATCCACGAATACTTATTCATCACTTAACACACCTTTTTTCGCGCTTTTTACGCGTTTTTTCGATATCGCCGCCGATAGAAATTTTTCCACAGAAATCCGTATGTACGCCTTCTAGAATGATCCTTCGGACGATTTTTGGTGGCGCCCGTCGCACACAGGCGGAATTTCATAAAATCGTGGCCAAAACTTAATAATTGTGTAAAACGATTGACAACACTTCAGGAAGTAAAAAGAAACCTTATTATTGAGATTTTAGGTTTAATTAATAATTAATTTTTAACAACCTTACATATTTATTATACAGTGTGGATAAAAAGTCTGCAGTACTTTATATATTTTCTAAAACATTTTCTCTTATGTAAAAACGTTCGGGCATGTCTATTTTCAGTATAAATTTACCATATTTTGGAGTAGTTCATTTATTTGTACAGTGGCGTACCGTTGGGGTACAAGAATAATTTTAACTTTTTAGCTGAAGTCGACTCTTGTCCGATGAAAATTGTAAGAAAATAGCTTTTAAACTTTAAACGGACACTCAAAATTCACAAAACACAAAGTTTCACTCTCGGGAGCTATCAATCGATAGTGAAACGTTGAGCGTTCCTACCATTTTTAACAGTATCCGTTTAAAGTTTAAAATATATTTTCTTAAATTTTTTAAACAATTTAAGTAGCGACATCTTGCAATCGCTTTTTGCCTAACATCGCAGTAGGATTGACAAATTGAAGCTAGTTCGCCACATAATACTCGAGCTACGGTTCTGCTGACGAAGGCCCAACTAGGCCTGAAACAGCTGTACAGAGCATGCTCGAGGAATCTGCTGTAATCAAAACCGATTTGCACAAAATTTTTCTTTAATTTTTTAGATGGAAACCTTTTTACTTTTTGTTACGAATTCCAGAAAAAGATATTTTTCTACGTACGCATCTGAATAGCGAAATAATAATCGGAATAATTTCGAATTGCTGTGTCCTGAGCTTTTTTCCATAAATGTTAATCATATACAGGATGTCTTAGAAAAGGTGTCCATCCTTTATAAAGCATACACATGTCACACTTGAAGAAACGCCCAGCTCTACACATTCAAAGTTCTACGATACATACGCTGGTATGAAAAAAATTGAAAAATATGTGAAATTTTTTTTCTTTGTCTACGGACACCCATGATTTCATATTTGAGATCTCATAATAATTCTGAATAACTTTTCCAAATAAAATTTGCGCGTACCATGGAAAATGAAGGTACTTTATTCTTATGTCAATTTCAAATATTTTGATTCCCTCGGTATATCATAAGAGGTATTCAACCTTTGATGCATGCATCTTGAGTTTGAGATGCAGGAACTTTCATAAAGAATAAATTTTTCTGAGAAATAATAATAAAGAATTTTCCCATATCTGGCCAACTTTCTGCCGATCACTGTATACCGGGTGTCCCACGCCATATGCTCACCCTTCTGGAACTTTTATTTTTTAACCGATTTCAATGAAATTTGGAAAATAAAAATGAAGCAAAAAAACGCATTTTCCGACATACTACTGAGCATCGTAGAACTTCCAGTTGCACCGGAAGTAACATCAACTTTCTTATTTTAAATGGAACACCCTGTATATTTTTACATAATTGGAATCTGCAGATCTTTGCGAGTCCGAGTACCTATGTATCATTTGGTAATTTTGGTTTCCATGACAACGAGAAAAAAACTTTTTTCTTCTTCAATCTAGGAAGCTTTGAATCGCGTATTTTCCTTCTAATGCGATCGAGAAATTCGAGAAAATCACTACTTTGCTTGTATTTTGATTTTTAACATTTTTACGGCATTTCAAATTTTCATTAGGTCGTAACTCATTTTTTTTAATGGAACTTTGTGTGCTCCTTAGCTTAAAAGGAAATATTTTTCTGAGTACGCTGATACCAAATACTTCATACTTTTTTTGAAAGTCATTTAAAACAGAGCGGGCATAAAACCTCAATAAATCATGTTCTGTTTTAAATGACTTTCAAAGAAAGTATGAAGTATTTGGTATCAGAAAAAAATTTCCTTTTGACCTAGGCTAAGGAGCACGTGAGGTTCCATTAAAAAAAATGAGTTACGACCTAATGAAAATTTGAAATGCCGTAAAAATGTTAAAAATCAAAATACAATCAAAATAGTGATTTTCTCGAATTGCTCGATCGCATAATAGATTAGTAATTAATATGAGGGCATCTGAAAAAGATTTTATTTTATTTTTTGTATATGGTAATAAAACAAAGATTAATGTATAAAAATGACAAAAAACTCACAAAATTATTAGATGTCCGAAAAAAATTGCTTTGCATATTCTCAAGAAATACGTACATAATGCATACTTCCTGTTTCGTAATTCGACGGGTTTTCTATCGCTTATTATGCGTTTGTCGGTCGTCGAGTTATCTCGTGATTGGGCGTCACAAGTGAAATTCTATTGGGAGACGCCTGACCACGAGATATTTCGTATGAATTTTTTTTTTCAAAAAATATGAGATGTGGGACAAAATGTAAAAAATGTTGTTTTCCCACATATCTTGATTCAATATTTTTATTTTCATATCGTGGCGTACAGGATACATTCTCTCGAATGTGCCGTGGCAGTCAACGTGTTAAATAAGAAATTTCACATATTGCACAAAACCGGTTCCAAATCTTAAGTATCACCTAGGTATCAATTAATTTTGTATAAACTTATAATAAGATTTTTGCATGCTTATGTATTTTCAACTTCCTGCCTGCCTTGCTGTCCTCTTTGTACCCTAAGTTTAATTCTTTTCGGGATTTTATTGTTATTTATTCCATGCACGTCAGACAAGGAAGTTACCCTTAGGAGTTAAGTGAATTATTGATAATTTATGAATATTGTGAATTTTTTTTTGTGTAATTTAAATGAGTTATTTGTGTTATTTTTTAAGCAGTTAACCTACTACTTGTAAACGAAATTCGTTTTTGTTATCAATTGTACATTGTCCTCGCACATTTTTGTTTTGAAATGAAACACTTATAACTTCGTAAGTTCCCAGGATGGCCTCCACATCTTCCGATGTGAAACTTTCTGTCACTAGCAATCAGCATTAATGGGGAAACATTAAGAAAACTGTCAACCTCCAAACTGGATACGTCCTCATCGGCTACACCCTCTTATCTACGTTACTTGGTTGTGCCCGATGACCGACAGCAATGCCCGGAAGCAAGTGTCAGCTCCGACGCACTAACTGACCCACATGCATAGTCGACCAACAACCACTCAGCTGGTCCTGAACTTTGCAACCTGAACAACCGACGTCCAGAGAACCATTGCCGTTCTTAATCTACCCCAAATGGTCTCAAAGCCAAAAGCGTCATAGTCAACTCCATGTCGCTCCATCTGCTTCATTCTTCGGCAGTTCTTCTACACGTTCATATGGACAACACCTTGGTAACATTCCCAAGGTCACACCGCCAGCCATTCGAAACTGTTCGTTCCAAGCAACATAGGAGGTAACAACTTCCTTATATGCTTATATTGCGGAAGCTACCTTCGTACCAAATGTCTACAAAACAATGGGAGTCAAAACAACACCAAATTTTCCTGGTATAAACTTCAAAACAGCTCGCAACATACTACAGAAGAAGTCCATCAAGCTTTCCACCTCCTGGCGCAACAAGGACTCTGTAACCCTACCCTTACATTTACCTATGTAAATTTTTTTTTGCCGAGGGGGGAAGTGTAACAGAAGATAAAAACATGTAAAATCTAGTTCATCTACATGAATTGCATCATCGTGGCAACTGGCCGCAGAGAAAAAATGAGTCATCAGAATTTATAAGAACAACGAACACCTGCACAAACTATGTCAGTGGAAAATAGGTCAAGTCAATTCATATAAATAGCTCGATTTTCCAATTAATAGTTAGTCTGACAAGATTCTCATCGAAGTGCCCGAACTCCTGTAAAGTGCCGCTATAGTTGATCATGTAAGAATATTTGTAACCCCAATAAATGTACCTTATGTGTTTTGTACTATCTTAATTCTGACTACGCCCTGCAACCCCTTAAGTATACGTTACTTCTTGGTACACAACTGATTACCAAAAGGCAACGTTACATTTGCCTTCAAATGCCTTCTTGGTAATCAGGTTTGTACCAAGAAGTAACGTATACTTAAGAGGTTGCAGGACGTAGTCAGAATTAAGATGAATTAAAATACATGAGGTAATTTATTACCTCATGTATTTTTACATGGTTACAAATATTCTTACATGATCAACTATAGCGGCACTTTACAGGAGTTCGGGCACTTCGATGAGAATCTTGTCAGACTAACTATTAATTGGAAAATCGAGCTATTTATATGAATTGACTTGACCTATTTTCCACTGACGTAGTTCGTGCAGGTGTTCGTTGTTCTTAGAAGTTCTGATGACTCATTTTTTCTCTGCGGCCGGCTGCTACGATGATGCAATTCATGCATAACGGATGAACTAGATTTTACATGTTTTATCTTCTGTTACAATACATATTCGGACTCGCAATGATCTGCAGATTCCAAATATGTAAAAATATACAGGGTATTCCATTTAAAATAAGAAAGTTGACGTTACTTCCGGTTAAACCGAAAGTCCTACGGTCCTCAATAGTATGTCGGAAAATGCGTTTTTTTGCTTAATTTTTATTTTCCAAATTTCATTGAAATCGGTTAAAAAATAAAAGTTCTAGAAGGTGAGCATATGGCGTCGGACACCCGGTATAGTTTTACTATTAAAGCCTCACTCTGTACATTAGCACATATTAGCAACTCTAACCTTTTCCAATATTTAGTTTACACGTACACCTTTATAAAAAAATTCATAAAGCTGTCTGATTGGGATGAATCCTGAACTTTTAAGCATGACGAAACCCGTGGGTCCCGCAACCCGGAAAAACGCGACATTTCGAGATATGAATTTTTTTTTAATTTCGCCGACTTGCTTTTTCCGGAATTTTTTCTTCCGAAATCCGAAGAAATGTCGTTCGGGCGTTTCGACGGCCGCCTCTTCCCCCTACGCGAAGACGCCGGTTTCGACCCGGTCGTACAGTAAATAACAGAAAGGCGAATTTTTTAAATCGGGGGCGTCGCGTCGGACGGGGTTTCTCTTCGTGGGATTCGTTCGTAACGCATAGCGAATTCGTCGGACTCAGATGGGAACTGACGAGCTTTCGAGCGACGGCATTCCCAGGAATAAATACGTAGCGTCGCACAACAAATTAAAGGAGACTCTGCGATAAGAGTTCGACATCAAAGATGGCGACGCCGCGATCGAAAATCGCCGCGCGAGAGATAAACACGATAAACATCGAAATATAACAATAGGACGTTAATTAAGTTAAAATTACGTATGGGCCGCTCCCAGTCCACCCCTGTACTTTTTAAATGAAAAAAAAAAAGACAAACTTGCGAGATGTGAAAGGTAATGTTAAAGAAATATTACACTTATTAAGGCGCATAAATATGATTGTGTTTTACATACAGTGTGTCCCAAAAAGTTTTATACAAATGGAGACAAAGTTTATCTTACATTTCACAAAAAAAATTATTCTTTATAAAAAGCTCTGCATGACTTGTAGATCCATAATCAGGTAAAAAAATTTTAAAAAATTGGCTGGAATACAGGGAAAATAAAAAATAATGATTTGGACGGAGAGAAAAATACGTTCAAACTGTAGTGGAGAAGCAAAATATTCATTGAAATTGTAATTAAATAGCCAAAAATTATGCACACTTGTAGATTATTGATATTCCCAGATAAAAATTAAAAAATAAACACCTCAGCAATTGTTAGATAATTTATTTTTATAAAACATTGATAACCTTCTTTATCAATTTTTATCTGGGAATATCAATAATCTACAAGTGTGCATAATTTTTTGCTATTTAATCACAATTTCAATGAACATTTTGCTTCTCCACTACAGTTTGAACGTATTTTGCTCTCCGTCCAAATCATTATTTTTTATTTTCACTGTATTCCAGCCAATTTTTTTAAAAATTTATATCTGATTATGGATCTACAAGTCATGCAGAGCTTTTTATAAAGAATATTTTTTTTTGTGAAATGTAAGATAAACTTTTTCTCCATTTGTATAAAACTTTTTGAGACACACTGTATATCTTTATTTATTTACAGTAAATGTGTCACATATTTTTTCGTATGTTGTAACGTAAATTGTTGGAATGAATTTCTGCTAACGACAGTTGCAGATATTTCTATACTATTATTGTTATACATGAGATACATTATATGCGTTCAGTAAAAAATTGTTTAAAAAAAGGTTAGAATTAGTAAGGAAGTGGAAAAAATTTAAAACAAAATATTTCATTTCATTCATAAATAGATAATTACAATTTCAATAGGCTAAATAATTTAAATTTTATTAACGCAACTATGAAATTTATGAATGTAAAATACTGCAGTTAGATTTTTAATTTTTAATTTAGACTAGACAATTTACATTCTTACATAAAATATAAATAAATTAATTAAATTTAATTAAATAATTAAGAGTAGATATACTATGGGCGTTCGGGGCCAATTTACCATAAGGTTTAACACAGGCCTCGAAATTGCAATTTTTGCGCGGATAGCGGCGAGGGGAGTGAGAGAGAGGTAGAGAGTTTCGCTCTCTCTTGCAGCAGCAGCAGCGTGTAGTTCCGATTTGGACATGCGATTTTGAGTAGATGGCGCCCTAAGTGAATAGCGGCGGCGCGCGCGTTTTATTTTCAAACGATTACTTCGCAGTTTTGTTTGCAGCAGCTGCGTGTAGTTGCGTCACTTGGTCGATTAATCGTGCTTAATGCAAGGCTGTTTTGCAAGGCGTTCACCTAACGCACTCGGCCATCGGGCATCTTATGAGCGGCGGGTTAACAAGCGGAATAAAAAAAAAGAGAACTCAACAGCCGTTCGCGCGCCGAGGGTGCGCGCGCGCGGGTCGGCTTTCAATCAGAATGCTTGGGGTACGTTGCTACATCAAGGGTGTATCGTGAAGGCTGGGGCGGCTGTCTTGTAGCCTCAAGGATGAAAGGGGGATATTGAGAAATTATACATGTAGAAAAAAAATACTTCTAAATGTTCTGACGATATAGCATACATACATTCTAAATTAAGTATGTTATGAAAATGTCAGTTTTCTAATAATATACATGCAAATAATAAATCTTTTACATATTTTTATTTAATGTAACGAATTATGTAATGTTATTTGCTTGAGTATTTATTAGTACTAAAACCAAAGCGAAATTTATAATTCTCTGAAAACTTTAGATTTCTGATTTCCAAAATGATTTTAAAATAATTTCTTTGATTTAGATGTTAACCCTAGGATGCATAAATGGGGCCTCCCAGGCCAACGAAAATATTTTCAATCGAATTGAGCGTTTAGATATGCTCTAAACTCGTTTTTGTCTAGTTCTTTTCTAATCCAAAACCTTTCGAATTTTTTCAGAATTTGAAAAAAAAAAATTTTTCATCACTAATCTACAATTTTATGTATACCGCCGTCCAGACCCATCTAATAGAATCCCGTATAAGTCAAATTTGATCTTGTCCCTCCCTAGCTGACTACATTTTTATAACTTATTAGACATGTAAAAATAGTGTTTGTAATGACCACAATATTAGAATGTGCACTACTTCTTACGCTAAAATACATAAAATGTATAATTTGTCTGCAATTATGTTTACATAGACATTTGGAAACTTAATTTTAATTAACATATACCTGCATATTTTACTCCAATAAATGTTTTCCCTTTGCAACCTAATATATTATATAGGCAGGGCCTCCGAGACCCGGATCATGTAAATGCCGGTATTGTACTGGTTATGCATCCTAGGGTTAAGTTAGCGTACTTTAAATATTTTTTAGATTTTTCCTATTCAAATTAATCATAATATGATGCAAATTTGAAACATTTTATTTTATTTTTCATCTTGCTATTCTATTAATAAAAGAATAAGTCGTAAATTTTATAGTAAATGCAACTGGAATAATTGCTTGCTATCCAAATAAGCTATTTTTTGTAAGACTTGTTTACGTATATACATTCTTAAAACAAAGCAATCATCGTAAATGCAAGTTATGCAATTTTTTCGCTTTATTGATACAAGTCGAATCATTAGCTGCTTCCTTTCGTTTGATCCAAACGCAACATAACGCGTTTAGATTCAAAGGATGCTCTCTTGCAAATTTCCAGGTAAGTTAAATGATATAGTAATTTATTATATGTAATGGCTTATTGCAATTTCTTTGGTAGGGGAACCCCATTGTTGCCAGACTGAATGATTTATCGCAAGTTAATGAATGAATTGTTGAATGCTTTTCATTCAAGAATTTTACGTTTTAAATTTTGGCAACGCCGCTTGAGGTTCTTATAATATATTTGTGAATTATGCATTTAATCAGTTATTTTATCAGTTATTTCAATTGTCGCTGAGCATGGAGCGTAAGAGTAACCGCATATAAATTCAAGTAAATATTGTTTAATATGTTTTTCCTGTTTCAGAAAGATATTTATTAATACAAGAGTTAAGGAGGGAGGCTTCCTCCCCCCATGAATGTAAGTTTTATATATAATTATATATTTGCTTTTTTTAAATTATTTTACTTTATTTCAGAACTTTTTCATTGCTGCATGGGAGGGGGAGCCTCCTACAAATTACTTATTTAAATTTAATTTCCATGCAAAAATTGTATTTGCCCTCCAGGATGGAGGCAAATATATGCGATTATGTAGGTTTTAATCTTTTTTTTATTTTCTAGAAATTTATTCTATCTGATAAATATTAGGTACTATATATCTGATATATTTTATTAATGTACATTTTTCTTACAGTACTCCTCCTATTTCAGGATCAGAGGAGGTGATGACATGACAATTCACCCCCCTCATGAAACCAAATGTAAACGTAAGTTTCTTTTAATTTTAATTTTTCATTATACAAATTTTTTATACAAATTTTTACAATTTTAAATTTTATTTCAACTCGCTTTTCAAATTTTTGTAATACCTTGTTCTTGTTTTCAATGAATTTATTTTAATTTTCACTTTATATTTTTAAATTTTATTCGAACTAGCTTTTCATAATGATACAAATTTTTTATATTTGTAATACCTTGTTCTTATTTTACTTTGATATTTCAACTCGCTTTTCACAGTTATACCAATTTTTATATTTGTAATACCTTGTTCTTGTTTTCAATGAATTTATTTTAACTTTCACTTGATATTTTTAAATTTTATTCTAACTCACTTTTCATAATTATACAAATTTTTTTTATACTTATAATACCTTGTTCTTATTTTTCTTTGATATTTCAACTCACTTTATAATCTATAATTTTTTGTTAAAGTATGTCTGTTATTTAAACTTTTTATTAATTTTATAATCTATTGAAACTTATATAATTTGTTACAGAATACAATAAAAGGAGGTTATTTTTAATATATGTTTTCTATATTTCACCTAATCCTATCCAACTTAGATTAAATTAATTTACGGCTATGAAGTGAAAACACCCAACCATTTCAATATTTTTACATTCAATAATAATCAATCTCCAATGAAAATAATTTCTCATTGAAGTTAAAAGCATTGAAAAAAATTATATCAGTGCATTTACTGTCTTTTTACTTATATGTAGAATTACATAAAATTAATTTAATTAATTTAAAAGCATTCTGAAATGATAAATTAGTTAAAGTGTATACGAGAATTTTCATAATTTTTATACAAAAATCATGAAACTGTTGCAGAAAAATTCTACGGTTACAGTTTCATTAAACATGAAACTATAATTCACATGCGAATGAGGTTAATGGATTATGAATTACTTTATATCAGCATTTATTCTATTTAGACTTGTATTTCCTGTCGCAAGGTAAAACTTTATCTCAGCACTTTGAAAAGTACTGAACTGTATTGAAACCAAAGTTTTATCAGTCGAAATTCCTTTTGATAAAATAATAATTCTTCTAAATTGTTTGAAACAAAGGACGCGTGTAACCGACATTACAGTTCTTTTATCTTGCGATCGTTACA
>OY284484.1:9057095-9410015 GCA_958336345.1 Dorcus parallelipipedus
GAAATCATATGAAAAATATGTGGTAAATATATGAACATGAATAGTTTATTTATCAATTTGGCACATTTGTCTATTATTGTAATTACAAGCAATTTTCACGGTTTCCGAAAACTATACTTTTAATTAAGTATGTAACGATCGCAAGATAAAAGAACTGTAATGTCGGTTACACGCGTCCTTTGTTTCAAACAATTTAGAAGAATTATTATTTTATCAAAAGGAATTTCGACTGATAAAACTTTGGTTTCAATACAGTTCAGTACTTTTCAAAGTGCTGAGATAAAGTTTTACCTTGCGACAGGAAATACAAGTCTAAATAGAATAAATGCTGATATAAAGTAATTCATAATCCATTAACCTCATTCGCATGTGAATTATAGTTTCATGTTTAATGAAACTGTAACCGTAGAATTTTTCTGCAACAGTTTCATGATTTTTGTATAAAAATTATGAAAATTCTCGTATACACTTTAACTAATTTATCATTTCAGAATGCTTTTAAATTAATTAAATTAATTTTATGTAATTCTACATATAAGTAAAAAGACAGTAAATGCACTGATATAATTTTTTTCAATGCTTTTAACTTCAATGAGAAATTATTTTCATTGGAGATTGATTATTATTGAATGTAAAAATATTGAAATGGTTGGGTGTTTTCACTTCATAGCCGTAAATTAATTTAATCTAAGTTGGATAGGATTAGGTGAAATATAGAAAACATATATAAAAATAACCTCCTTTTATTGTATTCTGTAACAAATTATATAAGTTTCAATAGATTATAAAATTAATAAAAAGTTTAAATAACAGACATACTTTAACAAAAAATTATAGATTATAAAGTGAGTTGAAATATCAAAGAAAAATAAGAACAAGGTATTATAAGTATAAAAAAAATTTGTATAATTATGAAAAGTGAGTTAGAATAAAATTTAAAAATATCAAGTGAAAGTTAAAATAAATTCATTGAAAACAAGAACAAGGTATTACAAATATAAAAATTGGTATAACTGTGAAAAGCGAGTTGAAATATCAAAGTAAAATAAGAACAAGGTATTACAAATATAAAAAATTTGTATCATTATGAAAAGCTAGTTCGAATAAAATTTAAAAATATAAAGTGAAAATTAAAATAAATTCATTGAAAACAAGAACAAGGTATTACAAAAATTTGAAAAGCGAGTTGAAATAAAATTTAAAATTGTAAAAATTTGTATAAAAAATTTGTATAATGAAAAATTAAAATTAAAAGAAACTTACGTTTACATTTGGTTTCATGAGGGGGTGAATTGTCATGTCATCACCTCCTCTGATCCTGAAATAGGAGGAGTACTGTAAGAAAAATGTACATTAATAAAATATATCAGATATATAGTACCTAATATTTATCAGATAGAATAAATTTCTAGAAAATAAAAAAAAGATTAAAACCTACATAATCGCATATATTTGCCTCCATCCTGGAGGGCAAATACAATTTTTGCATGGAAATTAAATTTAAATAAGTAATTTGTAGGAGGCTCCCCCTCCCATGCAGCAATGAAAAAGTTCTGAAATAAAGTAAAATAATTTAAAAAAAGCAAATATATAATTATATATAAAACTTACATTCATGGGGGGAGGAAGCCTCCTCCTTAACTCTTGTATTAATAAATATCTTTCTGAAACAGGAAAAACATATTAAACAATATTTACTTGAATTTATATGCGGTTACTCTTACGCTCCATGCTCAGCGACAATTGAAATAACTGATAAAATAACTGATTAAATGCATAATTCACAAATATATTATAAGAACCTCAAGCGGCGTTGCCAAAATTTAAAACGTAAAATTCTTGAATGAAAAGCATTCAACAATTCATTCATTAACTTGCGATAAATCATTCAGTCTGGCAACAATGGGGTTCCCCTACCAAAGAAATTGCAATAAGCCATTACATATAATAAATTACTATATCATTTAACTTACCTGGAAATTTGCAAGAGAGCATCCTTTGAATCTAAACGCGTTATGTTGCGTTTGGATCAAACGAAAGGAAGCAGCTAATGATTCGACTTGTATCAATAAAGCGAAAAAATTGCATAACTTGCATTTACGATGATTGCTTTGTTTTAAGAATGTATATACGTAAACAAGTCTTACAAAAAATAGCTTATTTGGATAGCAAGCAATTATTCCAGTTGCATTTACTATAAAATTTACGACTTATTCTTTTATTAATAGAATAGCAAGATGAAAAATAAAATAAAATGTTTCAAATTTGCATCATATTATGATTAATTTGAATAGGAAAAATCTAAAAAATATTTAAAGTACGCTAACTTAACCCTAGGATGCATAACCAGTACAATACCGGCATTTACATGATCCGGGTCTCGGAGGCCCTGCCTATATAATATATTAGGTTGCAAAGGGAAAACATTTATTGGAGTAAAATATGCAGGTATATGTTAATTAAAATTAAGTTTCCAAATGTCTATGTAAACATAATTGCAGACAAATTATACATTTTATGTATTTTAGCGTAAGAAGTAGTGCACATTCTAATATTGTGGTCATTACAAACACTATTTTTACATGTCTAATAAGTTATAAAAATGTAGTCAGCTAGGGAGGGACAAGATCAAATTTGACTTATACGGGATTCTATTAGATGGGTCTGGACGGCGGTATACATAAAATTGTAGATTAGTGATGAAAAATTTTTTTTTTTCAAATTCTGAAAAAATTCGAAAGGTTTTGGATTAGAAAAGAACTAGACAAAAACGAGTTTAGAGCATATCTAAACGCTCAATTCGATTGAAAATATTTTCGTTGGCCTGGGAGGCCCCATTTATGCATCCTAGGGTTAACATCTAAATCAAAGAAATTATTTTAAAATCATTTTGGAAATCAGAAATCTAAAGTTTTCAGAGAATTATAAATTTCGCTTTGGTTTTAGTACTAATAAATACTCAAGCAAATAACATTACATAATTCGTTACATTAAATAAAAATATGTAAAAGATTTATTATTTGCATGTATATTATTAGAAAACTGACATTTTCATAACATACTTAATTTAGAATGTATGTATGCTATATCGTCAGAACATTTAGAAGTATTTTTTTTTCTACATGTATAATTTCTCAATATCCCTCTTTCATCCTTGAGGCTACAAGACAGCCGCCCCAGCCTTCACGATACACCCTTGATGTAGCAACGTACCCCAAGCATTCTGAGTGAAAGCCGACCCGCGCGAGCGCACCCTCGGCGCGCGAACGGCTGTTGAGTTCTCTTTTTTTTTATTCCGCTTGTTAACCCGCCGCTCATAAGATGCCCGATGGCCGAGTGCGTTAGGTGAACGCCTTGCAAACAGCCTTGCATCAATGATTATAAGAGTATTAAGATACCTAACCCAATATAAAAATGCGTGACTCTACCTATTCCGCACCCCTTCGCGTCTTGCCCTCACTTTGCCGGTAAGCTGATGGCTCCCTCTAACGATATAAAAAGACGACATGCTAGATAAGAACCGTACCTACTTTGTAAGGAAAATTATATGTAAATGAGACCACAAATATAACGAGCGGCTAAAATCGTAGATTGTACATGACTTCGTGTGATGGGAGGGCGTTGGCGCTTAATTTGAATTGTGCGCTAGAGGGATGGCTATGTAAAAATGTTCCTGAATGCATATTTAATGGTAATACTAATTAGAAATTAAGATATCGAAATATAAATCTGTGTTCATAAAAATAAAAAATTTAAAAAATCTAAAACAAACAAAATAAGGCTGATAGAATATTCCAACGTTTTAAAGAAAAAATGGAGTCTGAAAAAATGTCAAAAGTAAAAAAAAATGTGATGGGCTGGGTTTGATCTCACAACCCTATGGTTACAAAATTTGAACTTAAACACCTTGAACAGAGAATTATTAATTTTGGTTGCTAAAATATGCTATTAAGTACAATTAAAAATTTTAATTAGTTTTTCTTTAATTTATAAATAATTAACACTTAAAATGTCATAAGTTTAATACCAAAATGCTTTAATAATCAAAATCTTCGAGCCCTCGAGCAACCCTGAAGTTCCGAAGCGAAATGTGTTTTTGTACAACCATTTTAAACTATAAAATTATGTAATAAATATATAATTATAAACAATTTAAGTAGCGACATCTTGCAATCGGGATGTTAGGTCAAAAAGCGATTGCAAGATGTCGCTACTTAAATTGTTTATTACTTTCACATCGCAAGGGCGAATAACCTGGACAGATCGGTTTGGTTTGCAGTGGATTTCTCGAGCTACGGTTCTGCTGACGAAAGTCCAACTAGGCCTCAAACAACTGTACAGAGCATGCTCGAGGAATCTGCTGTAATCAAAACCGATTTGCACAAAGTTTTTCTATATAATTATACATTCTGTACAAACTTAAGTCCGTACTATTACCAACTTTGTTGTTACAAAAGCTACAAATTCGGTTAAATTAACAAACTAGCAGTAGTTTTCACACTGATTATACTGACGCAGTCAAAAAAACAATTGAAAGTCGCGTTTATGAGGTAAAGTCAAGAAGACACTTTTTTAGATGGAATAGCGTTTATATTTCAGTGAAACTTGCTAATAACGAGCACTGGTTATAACGAGAACTCGGTTATAACGAGGAAATTAAAAACTCCTGTTTCTAGATATGGTAAATTACATATATAGGTAAATATTTGTTTAAAACGAGTACTTAAAGTTGGTTCTTCTCCGATGAAAATTATATCACAAAATCTTTAAACCGGACACTAAATAGCGCACAAAATACTTAACGTTTCGCCGTCGTTCGACAGCTTCGTCAGAAGTGAAAAATATAAACCTACGACATTTTTATTTTACACATTTCTATAAAACGTCTTTTGAAAATATTAGACTCTTAATATAAAATATTAGTATTTGCAAAATCAAAGTTTTGGTCATTTTCTACATTTTATATACTTTTCACTTCTGACGAAGCTGTCGAACGACGGCGAAACGTTAAGTGTTTTATGCGCTATTTAGTGTCCGGTTTAAAGATTTTGTGATAAAACGAGTACGTTTATTACGAGAACTTGCTTATAACGGCCAATTTTGTAATTTTTTTTGTTTTACCTTGCATATAGCGAGCTTAATTTCAAAAAATTTTTAAATATTTTTGTTTGATGTAGAAGTACGTACTATGACCAAAAAAATAACTAAATACGATGAATTAATTCTTAATTTTTTTTTTGTTTTTTGCGTATTTTTTACATCAAAATTATTTTTTACAGCAAAATAAATTGTTTAAAATTGTATTCAAACTTACTAGTTTATTAAATAAACACAAAAATGCAGGAGTACAGTTATCCCAGATTCTTTTGGTGTTCATAGAACATATCACATATGCATATATTTTTTTTCATTTATAACGAGCACTTGCATATAACGAGCAATAAGAGTGGTCCCTTGAGCCCTCGTTATATCCGAGTTTTACTGTACTTTACCAATCGATAGAAATAAAATTCTTAATTAAAATTGTCCTTTGTTATTTTCTCGTAAACTAATAAATAAAGAAGCTATTTTGATTTTTACAAAATCATCATAAGTGTGCTTTGGAAAGAAAACATTTGTAAATCGCCGTAATCTGTTAGTAGAGTATTGTTTTAGAAGTTTGTGGTTTAATTCTAGCTAAAAAAAAATGGTTTTTACGCATCTAGAAAAAAATACAAAAATTGTTATAATTTGTGTTCATTTTTCTAGATGCGTGTAAAAACCACAAACAAATTTACAAAAAGAGTCATAATTTTTGTTCATTTTTCTAGTTGCATGTAAAAATCACGAAAAATTGTTCAAAAAGTCAATTTTACTTATTTTTCTAGATAGTAGATCCTACGTGTAAAAACCTTAAAAAATTATTTTGGTTAGGAGCCCAGATTTCTTTTTGCACCGGGGCCCTTGGTCACCTAGCTACGCCACTGTGTATGTCTCATTGTCAAGTGCACAACCGGTATTTGCCTATGTATGTAATTAATAGATTTAAAAATTTTAATTTTATACGTCTATTGTATTATTAGAATTAATTGTAATCTGATAAAAATAAAAAATTGGTTCACAATAAATAATAAAATAAGAAGTAATCAACATAGCTTCTTGCTCGAATTCAACTGTCTATTTCAACTTGATTTTGAAGAATACTGTGACGAAAATGAGTGCAAAGAGAGAGAAAGATAGACTGAGCATCCTCTAAGAGTGACAAAGATGGCACAATACCGATACCACATGGTTTGGTTCAAATTAGTTACATAACTTGATTTAATACTTCAGTTTAAAACACATTTTCTTTATCAAATATGCTTCTCAAGGGATAATGGACTAAATTACATGTATAAATTAAAACCATCTTAAAAATTAGAAATGAAAAGTGCAAAATTAAAAAATATTGAAATGTAAAATGAAATTATTTAATAACATTCGCTATAAATTACCGACCATACCTAACATCTCTAAATTGGACTCGTCTGTCTCGAATTCGTCTACTGCACATAGCCACGCCTACCTTATTATGGAAGTACTCTACGTCGACAAATTTAATAATTTAGCGACACGTACCACGTAAGCAATATAAGGCGCTATCAATGATTATAAGAGTTATAAGGTTTGTAATATATTTTGCTTCAAATAAAAGAGATTATTTATTTTGGTTAAATACACGGTGTATCAAAATGTTAAACATCAAAATACAATCAAAATAGTGATTTTCTCGAATTGTTTGATCGCATTAGAAGGAAAATACACGATTCATAGCTTTCTAGATTGAAAGACAAAAAAGTTTATTTCTCGTTGTCATGGAAACCAAAATTACCAAATGATACCTATTCGGATTCGCAATGATCTGCAGATTTCAAATTTATAAAAATATATAGGGTGTTCCATTTAAAATAAGAAAGTTGACGTCACATACGACGGAACCGGAAGTCCTACGGTGCTCAATAGTGTGTCGGAAAATGCATTTCTTTACTTAATTTTTATTTTCCAAATTTCATTGCAATAGATTAAAAAATAAAAATTCTAAAGGGTGGGCATATGGCGTGGGACACCGGTATATATCTATTAAATCTAAACGAAATATTCCTTTTTAATCAGCGTGTTGGAGACTGTTGAATATCTGCTAATGTTTTCTGGCTGAATTTTGCAAGCGATTGTCTCATTTTATTTTTTAAATATGTATTTAGTCATATTTGGTTGGATTTTATTATTTTATTTTGATAATTTCAGTTAATTGGGCAGTTTTTTCTTTTACAGGCTAATTATTTAAAATTTTGGAGTTATTTTTTAAACTTTTGTTTTAAGAGTTATAATTTTTTTTAATTACACTATTTATGCAGTGAAATTTTTCTGTTAAATTATTTTTTCGAAATTCTAAGAATAAAACAAACATTTAAAAATTCGGAAACTTTTTCTAGTCATTTTCATAAAATACTTCATGAATTACCCAATGCAATCACTTTTGGACTACATGACATAATACGAAACACATTTAGGTATAGGTATCAGATATGTAACTATTGTGTAAAGTATAGTTTTTATTCGGTATTTTAAACGCGACGTTTTAAGTTTTCTAATCCAATTGAATGTAATAAACTAATAAATTTTTAAAAAATTGTCTGCGCAGGTCCCACAATGCACAATCGTCTGGAGCTTTTGGCCGCTCACCTCTTGTACAAGTCTCATTTTTCAAGAGAGATTACAGATCGCCACATTTTAGCTAAAGTTTCACGCCATCTATCCCTCAATTGTAAAATACCGGTAGTGCCATCTATATCTCTCTTGCATCGGCGGTCACGCTTAAAGGCGTAAGGCTGGGTATCTTAATATACTCTTATAATCAATGCTTGCATTAAGCACGATTAATCGACCACGTGACGCAACTACATGCAGCTGCTGCAAACAAAACAGCGAAGTAATCGTTTGAAAATTAAACGCGCGCGCCGCCGCTATTCACTTAGGGCGCCATCTACTCAAAATCGCATGTCCAAATTCGGAACTACACGCTGCTGCTGCAAGAGAGAGAGCGAAACTCTCTACCTCTCTCTTTCGCTCTCCACTGCCGCGTCCCCCTCTTGCTCCTGCTTGCCCGCGTCACCCTTCAGCGGCAGCGCGCGACCTCCCGTCCCCTCAGCCCCGCACTTCCCTCGCCGGTATCCGTGCAAAAATTGCAAATTCGAGGCCTGTGTTAAACCTTACGGGAAATTGGCCCCGAACGCCCATAGTGGGTGTATTCGGCATAAGAGTCTCAGATTGGAGCAGAGTAACTCTAGTCATGTGACAAATCAATGAGAGCATTTGGGGTTATTGGAATGAATTGGAGCACAAGTAGAGCATTTGTCTAATTTTAACGGTTTTTCTATTCTTTAATATTGCAAACGTACGATGAAATGAGCGTAAAACTTGTTGCTGGATTTATTGCGCTAGAAATATGGCATATGTTAGATAGAAACGATGAAGATGGAAAAAAGAAATTAAAAATATTGCTTACAAAGATATCATAATTTACCTGACACGACGCAAAAACAATTTAAAGCATTTGCACTTATAAAATCACATATTACATAATAAATATTATACCATCTTCGACATTTTTTGCTTTATTTAAATAAAAAGATTTATTTTACCGCCTTACTCTCTCTGCTCGCACATTGAAGTAGGAGCACATAAAGTACGCTCCGTGTAGTGCTCTGAATAAATTTGAAACATAATCGAGTGTGCGCCGAACGAATAAAGAAACAGAAAAGAGTAAATTGCGCACGCTTTTTGTACTCCGATCGCTATGCCGAATGCACCCAGTATATCTACTATTAAGAAAAAAACGTAGAAATTAAAAAAAAGCGGGAAAATCTTTCGTTTTTATGTTTCACGAAAATAAGATCTAATTAGAAAGGGTTTCAATTTATTTTAATTATGACGGAGGATGATGGATTAAAAGATAACGAAAACTGCCGTGACAAAAAAAACTACTTCGATGATATTTTCGCATATCGAAAAATTTCATTTCGACTTCCTAACGACAACGGTTTTCGTTAATAGGCATTTACGAAAATTCACCCGAAGGGTACACCGAATTTACCGATCGGTAATCAGCTGCTACACCGGTGCAGAGATCGGTTGACTGAATTTAAAAATGCTTCGGTAGATAAACTTGGGCGAACTAACGAAACAAAACCTATAATAACATTTGAAAACAAGCATATTTAATGATATTTTCCATATCTGAAGCTGATGTTTTATCTTTGAATATTTTCCAAACTCCACATCCATTGCAACCAGGCCCGCCGCTGACCGCTTCAGCGCCCGCGTGCAAACTTAACAATGCCGCCCCTCCTCTATCCTGTTCACCCTGGCTAAACTTCTGTTTAGAAAAGAATTTGAGTTTGGTTACGTAGTTAGGGGAGTGTATAAAAAACAACTTTTAATCAAACTATTTACTTTATGACTACAATAAAACTTAGATGTATGTACATTCAATAAGGCAGAGTAGGTACATGAGGTCTGTTTGGTCATTGAGTAATATTTCTTGGGAATTTTTGGCTGTTTGTGAATTTTTATTGCCTCTAATACAAACAGATTAATGCAAATAATGTAGCAAAATACCCTTTTTCAACTGGTGGCGCCATCGCGTGTCCAATACCCGCATATTAAGAGTTATGACATGGGCGATATCCGGGGACGCAAGAAAACACACGCGGACAGTACCCACCACCACAACCGACGCCATTGTAATAGTCAGTTCTGTTTTGCGTTATTTCCAAATAAATAAGTAACACTTGAGCCATTGTGCAACTAATGTGCTACTCCACCAGCCCCAAAAGATGTCATGCTACAATAAGGGTATTAAACTTAATAATAAAAACACATTTTGCAGCCCATGTGCGGTGCACACCTTGCACGCCCGCTCCCAGCGGGCCTGATTGCAACGAGTAATTATTTTAATTTTACAAAACGCTTTCTACAATTAATAACTTTTATTAGGTTATGTTTAATGTACCGACCGCATGGACCATTAACTTTCCTCAGTGCATAAATTATGCACTAGGTGCATGAGTTCGGTACACGTGGTAAATTATCGAACGCGGTACAAAAGTAACCGGTTGAATTATCGAAAGCATTCGGTTTATGCGGTGTACACCCGGTGAATTTTCGTAAATGCCTAATGTTTTTGAAGGGCTTAAAATTCGTTATGGTCACTCCGCTAAAATTTTTGAACGCAACTGAATCCGTTGTCATGACAACGAACGATTGGACACTGGACTTTCAATTTTTGTGTTATATGATGGTGTTAACGCAAACGTAATATTTTTCTCGCATATTACTTATTCGAAAAATCATTCTAATTTACGAAATATGCATCTCGCGAAGCCGCGGCGAGTCAGCAAACGAGTTCGACAAGGACACTTTGCAGCCGTGGTGCGTACATTTTCTCGACTACCACACTTGCTCAGCCATTTATTTTGAAGTGTTTATAACTTCGTAAATTTTTGAAATATGCATTTCATTTACAATAGACGACACCAAAAGTTGCAACGCGAGCGCAGAAATGTTACTTTTTGAGCTGATTTGAATGACAAATTAATTTGAAATTTGACGGGATATTCAGGATTATGAATGTATGACACTAATTAGTCTTACATTAGCGATATTTATTAATGAACTTAACAAAACTATAAGAATGGATAAACTAACGAGCGTCTAAATAAAAACCTGGTCAAATGGGTTGTGATCGTGAATTTATCCACTACATTTACATAGCAGAATTACTAAATGTAGCCTACTTGACCAGGTTTTTATTTAGACACAAGTTAGTTCCGAACTACTATGGACCGCGTTGCTTGCCGGTTAACCACCCGTCTGATAGGCGATCCTTTCGCCCTCTACGGTGATTGCTGAATAGTTCGTGAGCATCTATCGATATAGACTTCAACATTCAACAACATTTAATTGAATTCGACGATAATGCAGGCAACGCTTTTTACAAATTTCCTAAAATCAATTAAAAATCATACTAATTGATCCAAGATAAAAAGATTTCAACAGCATTACCGAAAAATAATCAAATATAAATAATAAAATTGGTCATCATTTAAATAAACAATAATATTAATTAAAATCGATTAATGTCACTTCAGAATTATAGGTCGAAGTAGGCTTCGTCACAGACAGGTAAACATTTTACCTGCTTAGCTCTACTTGAATGGGTATCGTAAAATTGTAAAGGGTGTCTCAGCAAGAACTTGAATTTTAAAAACAATAAAATATATTAATTTAATGTTTTATTTACATTTTATTCTTGATATGTACAAAGGTAGTAATGACATTTACACATGAAACAAAATATCGGTTAAAAGGCCAACGTTGTTCTGTTGGCAGAACTCTTTTGACGAAATTCCGCAGTATATTTTGTAGCAAGGGCTGCTGGATTTCACGAATTTGGCGTGCGATTTCCTCTCTGAGTTCCTTAGTTGTCTCAGGGTGGTTTGCATAGACCTTATACTTTTCAAAAACCCTAGAGAAAATAGTCCAAACAAGTTAAATCGCAACTTCTTGACAGCCAGTTTTGGTCTCAGAAACGAGAGATGGCACGACCTGAAACTTTGTTTGCAACAAAGTCATTGTTTCGCGTGCGGTGATTGGTTGCGCCATCCTGTTGAAACCACATCTCATTTAAGTTCTCATTCCGTCCAATTCTTGCATGAGAAAGTCTGTCAACATGGCCCGGTAACGATTGCCGTGGACAGTCACGTTGGCTCCTTCATTATTTTCAAAAAAGTAAAACGTTCTTCCAAGCTATAACGCAACATTTTTGTAAATGTCAATGTTTTAATTAAACAAATACCAAATATGGCTGACTCAACAATTGATAGACGGAATTGGCGCGCGATTTGAAATTCAAGTTCTTGCTGAGACACCCTTTACTTTCGAATATGGTAATCGAAAAAAAAACTATTAGTAATAACAATAATAAAAATGAGAAAAAATTATCCAAGTGATTACTATTTCGAGGAACGAGGACGGTAAAAATCAAAGGTCGAGGTCGAGCAAAAAAAGTCGGAAAAAATATTTTAAACATTTCAGTTTCGTAGTAAGAGGGTGGAAAAGGTCAAAGGTTGAAGAGGTCGCACTTTTTCGATCGCACCGTAAATAACGGAATGGCGAATATTTTAAATCTAAAAGCAGTTCGGGGCATCGGATGGTGATTTTTATAAGGAGATGCCTAACGCATAGCGAAATTGTCGCACTCAGATTCGACAAAAAGGTGGGAACTGACGAACGGCGTGACGTTTGAACGAATTCTTCCGAGGTTAAGTTTATACGATGGTAATAAAATTAATTTTGTTTATTGTGCATCACGTTATTAACGAATGTATCGCCACTGCCGAGTTGTTTTTTTTTTTGTTTAACATAATTCAATATCGTTTTCGTTCGAAAATGTGTGATGTATATTGTTCGTTCGATTAAATATGATTTTGTTTTATTTCTTTATTTATTTACTTTTTTCGGTTATTGTTTCAAATCGAGAAAAAGATGTTGCTTCGCCTACGTCAGTTGTTAGTGATTAGTGGTGGATTTCAAAAACGTTACTTAAATTTAATCAAGCGTTAAAAGTAAACGTTGCTATGGTTACATGTGCTGAAGGTATAGGAATGATTATTCTTAATCAATGATTAAATTTAATCGACTTTTATGAAACCCAGCATAAATGTGTCACATATTTTTTAGCATGATGTAACGTAATTGTTAGATGAATTTCTCGAAATTTGTTGTTATTTATTTATCATTATTTTTGTTACTGTTTTAAACACGATCGAACGAATGGTCGCGACGAGCAGAAATAAAAATTAGGTTAATTTTTTTTTTCCATCTTTCCTGTCATTTTGTGTACAGTTCCTGGTCAAGGTCTTTATTTACTGCCCTTCTTCATATATTCGTCTCTTCTCCTATATTTGTAGTTTAATAGGGGGGATTCCGGATATGACTAGGACGGCCTCTGTCGCAACCGTCCTGTAAGCGGACGCTACTCTCACTGCAGTCAGCCTGTTCACCCTTTCTAGCATCGTGTGATATGCATACTTCGTGCCGTTCTCCCATATCGGGACTGCGTACATAATTGAGGAGACCACCGCGGCGAGCAGTTTCCTCTTCTTGGCCCTAGGACCTCCCACGTTCGGCATGAGCCTGGCGAGCCCGTATAGGCTTTGTGCGTCCTCGTGGCTGTCTCTCTGACATGGGTGGTCATCCTCCAATCCCTATCAATGTGCACCGCCAGGTATCTGATCTGCTTGAAGGAGATCATCTCCACGTTTTCAATGGTCATGTTCATGTGCATCAGATTTCTTTTGCCTGCTATTATAACGATCTCAGTTTTGCTTCCGGCTAGGGCCAGTCCCATTTTCTCTAGCTCATTTTTATTTTCTCGACGGCGCCGGCGTAACCTGCTCTCTCCTCCAGCAGGCCCACCGTATTGGCAGACGCTGCCACGGCCAGGTCATCCGCGTAAGCGATCGTGGTCACGCCCTGCCCCAGTTCCAATTCGAGGAACCTGTTGTACATTACATTCCATAGAGTCGATCCGAGCACAGATCCCTGTGGGACCCCACAAGTGAGGCTGACTCTCATCCCATCCTCATCTAGGAATGCTCTCTCTGTAAGATAAGGTAAGATTTTATTAATCTCTTCACCCCTTCGCTAAAACGATATCTATATAATGCGGCCATTATCTGCCTCCATGAGACCGTATTGAAGGCATTCTTCACATCCAGGGCCGCCAGGATGCAGTAGTGTCTGTTTTTACCGGCCTTATTTCTTACGACGTCGACGATCCCTTGCACTTGCTTTAACACACTAATCGTCGACCTTTCGGTCCGGAATCTGTGCTGATTCGAACTTAAAACTCTTTTCGCCTCTACTTCCTCGTTAATTCGATTCCTCACGCGTGTCTCCAGGACCTTACCGAGGACGTCTAGTAGATATATTGGTCTGTAGGTGGTCTCCTCTTCTGGCTGTGTTTTGGGTTTCACTATAAGGACCAGGCTGGCAGTTTTCCACATCTCTGAGAACTACCTTTCTTGCCAGCATTTGTTGTACATCTTTAATAATACACCCGGGTTCGCGTTTATCGCGGTCTTCACCACCTCCGGTGGAAGGTAGTTAGGTCCTGGGGCCTTGGCGGACTTAATCCTCCTCGCAGCGCGGATCAGCTCTTCTTCCGAAAAGGGGGGGGGGGAGAAGGGCCCCCTGCCGGCTCATCACCCATTTTTTCTCATTTGTCTCTGGGAAAAGCTTCCCAATCTGCTCCTCTCAAGGAGAGCTTACCGGTAAAAATTTTATAAGCCTTCCCCCATAAATCGTTATCCAACTGACCCCTCAGCTCTTCCCAGCTATGGCCTTATGTTTCCTATGCTCCTCGTTATTAGCTCGGTGTAATCGAGTGGCCCTTCTCCTCAGGGCCACGCATTGTTTACGCATCTCTGCATGGAGTCATCCAACCAGTAAACTGAGATTCTCCTGTTACCACTCTTTTTTTTTCGGGACGTATTTGTTGCATAATGCTGTTAAATTTTGACAAAGCCGGCCGCGTTTCTGATATTCGCGGGGTTCCGTCCTCGGAATTCTTCCGCAAAACTCACCATCTTCGCCAGGATTATCCGCCACCCTCGCGATTCCGGGGTGCTTCTTTCCTGTGCTATGATACCCAGATCAATGGTGTACGAGACAATTTTATGATCGCTGAGGTTTTCTATTAGGTCCAACCCAAGCAAGGCGAACCCAACTCCACCCAGCACAAGTGAATCCAAATCTTCTCAAAAAGATCCGAAGGTCAAGGCCAGACCAAGTCAAGAAATTGGGAAAAATGGGGAAAATTTTGTTACAGTTCATTTTTCATTTCTGTTTTGAATACACCCTGTATATGCATTGCCACCGTTCAGTTTTCATTTCTGTTCCGAACACGCCCTGTATAGGCGAAATTCGACGTGCCGGATTATTTCTTGGGCCGCGTCGTTGTACACATTGCAGTCAGTGTAGGAATACCCGTATTTCTCCGGCGTAATTTTTCTTAAAATTTCGTTCTAACATATTTCCAGTAACAGGTCCTCCATTTAAGTAAACAAATTCATTTTATATAGGCAATCCATCCTTATTTGGGGGCAAATCGCGCGCATGGGAATAGTTAGATAAGCTTTTAACGAAGTTCTACTTCTGGACGCGTATTACTCGTGCTCTTTGCCCTTTGAGCTTATTGGTTCTCACTGTTGCTAGGAAAATTCCGCCAATGGTAAAATTGAATGTGTCTCTCTCGTTAGCCTTCTTTTCTTTTCTGCCGATCGAGAAGTACGCCGCCGTTTCATTAAAGTTTCAATCGTTTCCTGGACCGCACGTTCTTTTGTTTATTTCTTGGTTGTGCCCGTTTCACCAAAGAGGGTGAAAGTGCATGTGAACGGCTTCTGCCGAATCTGTTTGATCCAGTTGGAAACGAGAAAGCCGCATCTATTCTGCGACTTGTGGCAGTCCGGGTGATAATCCTGGGTAAGTCAATACGAACTGCGTTTCTCGATTTGGCCCTTACGTTCACTTTCTTTTTCGCTTATAGGCTTTTATCGTGGGCTTTTAGCAAGAGCTATCTTTAATCATAGGCTTTAATCTTGGGCTTTTGACAAGAGCTACTTTTCGTTGGGAATTAGCTTTCACCAGGAGTCTGCGGAAGTTGAATCCGATCCGGTTTGTGCAGGTGCATTGCGAACTACGACGTTGGAAGTTCCCTCCCTCGCCCCTCTACGCGGAAGCCGGCACATTACAAAGTGACGCTGCGGCCTTCCCGCAAAGACGCCGACAAACGAATCAGACATCAAAGGAATAAAGGTCGGAGCGTTATAATTTTTTTTATAGTTTTGAGCGTTAATTCGTGAATTTAGTTTCCGATTCATTTCTTTGATTTTGCCGCAATTAAACATGCAACTTATTGCGTACACTCCTGTGTAAATTAAAGAGGATATAAGTAGACGAACGTTGTCGCGTGTAGTTAACCGGAGATTGTATTCTTTTTTTGTATTATTTACGATTTAAATAATTTTAATATAGATTAATGCGAAGTTTGGATCCGACAAACATGAATATGTTGTAAACTAATTTTTTTTTGTGTTGTCCATATATTATTTATTTGTTTATATTTGTTTTGTGTCTGAGTAAATTAACGTGTTCTGGATGTAACGGGTTTTCTTAATTTTCACTTTTTCCCCTTTCAAAAAAAAAAAAAAAAAAATTAAGTGGCGCCTATTTTTGGTTTTGGTCTTCGCCCCCCCCCCCCCCCCCCGTCCCACTGCAGTTGGCTGGCAACATCGGAATATCTCAATCCGATGTAAAACTACTGCCTATCTTCACAGGTAGGTAGCAATTTTTTAAAAACTTTGGATTTAATTGTTACGGGTAATGTTAGAAGTTTAGGTTTAACTTAGCATTACCCACAAGCGCTGGATAAAGTCCGAAATTTCATTTACGTAAATCGCACTTCGGGCTTTATTCGGGTAAACTTAGTTTTATACAACGGCGACTGGGTAAAGTTGATGACAATAAAAATAGCGGATGAAGAAGGTGATAATGTTACAGTTAAAGAACATTTTAATAAAAAATTTAAAGAATTATACGCTGCCAAGGGTTCAAATTGCTTTTACTTTAATGGTGAATAGTATCTACAAACGATTAACTCAGTTAAAAGTGCCAGGGAAGCAAAATTTAAAACTACTTTACAATACGCGACGGTTGAAACGATTTGATATTTGTTGTCAGTGGCGTTGAGAAATTAATTGCTCGTGTATCTTCAAAAGAAACTACAATTAGATACTACTTGACAAACAACGAAATGTTTGATATTTTACACGAAATTCACTTACCTATTGGACATGGAGGAAAGCATCGCATGGAAAACGAGTGTAAAAAGAAATACAAAAATATAACACAAGATGCCATAAAGTTGTATTTACGTTTATGCGAACTGCGAACCCTGTCAAGAAAAATTACAGTCGGCCAAAGAAGGAATTGTGGTCAAACCAATTGTGTCTACAGAAATGAATAGTCGCTGTCAAGTGGATTTAATTGATATGCAATCGAATCCTGACAGAGACTATAGGTTCATATTGGTGTACCAGGATCACTTAATAAAGTCTGTGTAACTACGTGCGTTAACTTCCAAAAGAGCTACGGAGGTTGCTCATAAATTGTTGAATATATTTTGTATTCTTGGCGCATCTTCAATTCTTCAGTCGGATAATGGACGAGAATTCGCGAATTGTGTAATTGAAGAATTGTGTACCATGTGGACTGGATTGAAAATAGTTCATGAAGAACCTCGTCATATCATAGTCAGTCTCAAGGAAGCGTAGAACCGGCGAATCAAGATGTGCAAAATATGACATGGGTGAACGACGAACATAGTAATCGATGGTCAGAAGGTTTGAGATTGGTACAGTTAATGAAAAACAGGGCATACCATGACGGCATAAAACGAGCTCCTTATACGGCCATGTTTGGTAATGATGTTAAAGTAGATTTATCGTCGTCCTCTTTCCCACAAGAAGTTATTGCCAATATTCAAACTGAAGAAGAGCTCGAAACACTTGTTAATGAATTTAGTATTGTCACGAAAGGGATTTTCCAGAAAAAACACAAAGAACTTTGGGGTTATATTCCGCGAACAAATAATTAAAACGCGAATCTGTGTAATCAGGGCACGCGAACTTGTGTAAACGGGGACACCGCAAACGTGTCGAAATGTAAACACAATAAGGAGGTAACAAATACAACATAACGCAAGGCTTCATATTTCATAATCAGCGGAATTTACGCCGCAAACATACGAAATCGCTGGGCGAAACACGAGGCAAGAACAAAGAAGATGCAACATGCAAACTCGTCGAAAAACGTGTATTTAAAGTGCGGGCCAAAGTTGATCCGACAGTTGAACAGTCAGTTGAACAGACAGTTGGTCCCCAGTTGGTCCCACAGTCCGGTACACAGGAGTCAGTCCGACAGAGAGTCCGTCGACGGTCAATCGGAGAGGCCGTCACCCAGAGAGTCCGTCCGTCAACAGTCGTTTCCACCAGACGGACTCAGCACTAGTGCCAATCCACGAGGGGACGCCCAACATCGCCGTCCAGCAACATTGCCGCCGCCAACGTCCAATATCGCCGCCCAGCAACATTGCCGCCGCCAACGTCCAACAACGCCGTCGCCGCCACCCACAACGTCGTCGTCGCCACCCCAGCATCAACATTGCTGGAAGCCATCACCTGCCACTGCCGCCAACAACATTGCCGTCCGTCCTAAAGGGAACAACGTGAGCTAGTCGTCACCGCAACCACCCGGACCGCATTCCTACATTTCAAGACAAACCCCCGAACTGAAATTATTTAATTCTTTTTCGTGAATAAAGAGGTATTAATTTCTTTTTTAAACAACTGTGTTTTCAAGCTCTACCATCTACTACCATCTACCTACGCCCATACCGTGACAGTATTAAACCACAAATACAAGACCCGACGAAAATCATCTCATGAATAGAGAAAATTTAGAAAATGAACAGATATAACAAGAAAACAACGGTACTCTTAATACTCTTAATATCAGCATGGTCGTGAACAGAACGGAAGATACACTAGGTTTAATAGAACAGTTTCAATATACTGAATGTATTAAACTAATCACGAGCAATAACGCAATAAGTTTATGTGAACTTTGTAAAACGCAAAAAAATATAGAATTTTAAATTTTAAATAGAAGTGAACTTGGAAACTCAAGCTAAGAAAATGAAAGCATTATCCGATACAAAATTCTCCTTATGTTTAGTGGGAGACACAGTGAGAGTTCAAATCCCGGTTGTTGATAGAGGAAGAGGAGATTTCCGGAACATTTTAATGACAATTGTAGACATTAAGGATAATGGTCTTTATAAGTTGTGAAATGAGCGCGGAACAATCGAGGAAATGTTTTCGAGAAACCAGTTTTCTACGTGTCATGATAAACTTATTGATATAGAAAATGTATCGCCAGAAAAAAGAAGCTTACACCAACTTGCAAATGAACAATCGCTTTCGGGAGGTCAAGGCTACAAAAGGTGTAATTGCAAAACGAAATGTGTTACTAAAAAATGTCAATGTAGGGCTGCTGGAAATTTTTGTAATTCAAAGTGCCATGGCAGTCTGTCGTGTTTATACAAATAACATATGTTTAAATAAAAAGTGAGCAAATAAAAATCAGATTAGAGTAGGCGGTGCAAAGAAAATGTATGTCTGTGATTAACTGAATTAATTAATGTAATACTTTCATGGACTGTCAAATTTATTGACTTTTTATTTAATCACAGACATACATTTTCTTTGCACCGCCTACTCTAATCTGATTATTATTTGCTCACAGGTTATTTATTATACAAATAGAGTGGCCTATTAAAAGTTTTCGGGGAAAGAAATATACAAAAACTCTGAAAATTAGTACACTGCCCTAAGGGAAAGCGATCTTTCAGATTAAAATATTTTCATTTTTATATTACTTCCGGTTATACCGGAAGTCGCCGTTAACTTTCTTATTTTAAATGGAATGCTATACTTTTTGTTGTAAATTCTGATTCCACACATTATTCTAAATAAAAAATGTTAAGGCTTCCCTATACCTAAATGTAACCGATTTTGAGATATTTTCAAATTTATTAAAAAAATTGTTTTGGTGACCTTTCTTTCAAGACAATGTATTTACGCCAATTTTAAATTTAAAGTTTAAAATGACATGTCGTGTAAAAGCATAATGTTCAGACAAAAGTCATTATGTTTAACTGCTCAAAAATCAATTTTCGTAAATGGAACACCATGTATATTTTCATATCATGAGATATAGAATCAAATTCTACATCGATTGGTATTAGTATTCCCTATACCTATATCTTTTAGTTTTCTTGTTATCAATGATTGTGTATTTTATTCTGTTAATTAATGGAATGAATGTACTTATTCGCAAGCTTTGAAAAAAGAAGCAGATATTGAACTGTTTCTTTTTAAGAATTAAATAATAATATAACCATAACATTATTTTGACATACATCATAGAATAAAGCTATTAGGTAAATACCTTCCGTAAGTTTACCATTTTCTTAAACGAGCGTCTTTAAAAATATGCTTTGAAAAACAATATTTTTGTCAATTTAACGTTTTTATTAAATAACAAAAGCGATACTTACAATTGGTAAAGTGGCAAAAATAATAATGAATAATTTTATTTATTCTAATACACAGTTTATTTTACATTCAAGGAGAGAGCAATAAAATGGTTACGAGAATAAGCAGAAAATTTAATGAAAAATATCCGCAGTTACCGCCAATGACAGAAAAAAATATATAGTTGAACGTATTTTTCAAGAAGTGGCACCGCCTGACCAAAGAAACTTCATCTACTCCTGTAAGTGGCAATGAAGCAAATGAAATTTCTGTATTAGCATTCGTCGAAACTTATTTATTTATTTCTACTTATCTGTTAATGGTATAACTTAATAAATATTTTTATCTACGACTAAAATATAATGGAAGTATTATATGTGTGGTTTGTGAACAATAATGCCATGCAATATTCTATTAGGGAATAATGACGAGGGATTAATAGTCATTATTCCCTCTTGCTCACCAATTACAAAATTTCTCTAATCAAATAATACCATGGCAACAAAATACACAAACTCAAAACTATCATTGTTAAACGCGTAGTGTTTGTGAATTTAATAATTTAATAATTTAGTCGTAGATAAAGTAAAGTATACTACTCGCAATAATGGCTATTATTCCCTCGGAGTGTTACTCCCTCGCGCTGCGCGCTCGATTCGTAAATACTTTTCCTCGGGAATAATAGCTATCATTATTGACTCGTGGTATAATTTACTATTATTTTGTCGACACTTACTGCGAAAAATTTCGATAACTCTAGCAAAATATGCCGTCATAATAAACAATTGTTGATTACAAAGAAACTAAAAGATATAGGTATAGGGAATGTTAATACCAATCGATGTAGAATTTAATTCGGTATCTCATGGTATGAAAATATAGAGGGTGTTCCATTTACGAAAATTGAGTTTTGGGCAGTTAAACATAATGACTTTTGACACCATATTTTGACAACCATATAAATTTTTCAGGTATAATTAGGATATGATTTGAAAGTCTGAACATTATACTTTTAAACGACATGTCATTTCAATCTTTAAATTTGAAATTGACGTAAATACATTCTCTTAAGGGGATTCTTTCAAGCAGAAATCAATGCATTTTTTGTCGGCGAATTGTGGCTTTCGTTATGAATAAAACTTTCTGAAAAAAATATATGTGATTTAAGTAGTGATGATCGAGGTACCTTGACGTTTTCCAAAAAAAAAATCCAAACCTTCAATAAATTGGCTCTACTGTACAACGCTGTAGTGAAGTGAACTATGAACGTTTTAAGAAAATAGTGGTCCACAGCCTTTGTTTTACATGTCCTTGATATGTTGGTTAAATTTAAATTGTATTGATTAATTACAACTTCCGTACTTCGTTTACTAAATTGTGCTGCAAAACGGAGTTAAAGTAGAGTCGGCATAACCTATCCCTTGCATGCGGTCTCTGCACCTGCAACGGGCGGCGGGCAATCACTACTTAAATCACATATATTTTTTTCAAAAAGTTTTATTCATAACGAAAGCCACAATTCGCCGACAAAAAATGCATAACATTGCATTGATTTCTGCTTGAAAGAATCCCCTTAAATGAAAGGTCACCGAAACAATTTTTTTAATAAATTTGAAGATATCTCAAAATCGGTTACATTTTAGTTATAGGGAAGCCTTAATATTTTTTATTTAAAATAATGTATAGAATCAGAATTTGCAATAAAAAGTATAGCATTCCATTTAAAATAAGAAAGTTAATGGCGACTTCCGGTATAACCGGAAGTGATATAAAAGTGAAAATATTTTAATCTGAAAGATCGCTTTCCCTTAGGGCAGTGTACTAATTTTCAGAATTTTTGTGTATTCCCTTCCCCGAAAACTTTTAATAGGCCACTCTATTTGGGAGACCCTGTATATTATAAAAAGTGAGCAAATAAAAATCAGATTAGAGCAGGCGGTGCAAAGAAAATGTATGTCTGTGATTAACTGAATTAATTAATGTAATACATTTATGGACTGTCAAATTTATTGACTTTTCATTTAATCACAGACATACATTTTCTTTGCACCACCTGCTCTAATCTGACTTTTGGTTGCTCACAGGTTATGTTCATATATATTTTTTTATTCCTATTACAATATAGAAGGTCTGTCTTACTATCAATTAAAGATAGGTTTCAATATTCTAATTTTATTTTGTTTTTAAAAGTTGGATTAATTTAATTAATCTAACTTTACCCAGTTGGCATTAGATAGAACTAAGTTTTTCCGGGTAAAGCTCAAAGTACAAGTTATGTAATTGAAATTTCGGACTTTACCAAGTGACTACGGGAATGTTAAGTTAACCCGGATAAAGTTAAGTTTACTCATACTTCTAACATTACTCGTAATACTATAAAAAATCTAAAACTAAGTATTTTATTTCATTCGTAAATTTTGACCATAATAAGTAATCTCATTAACGATTCATCACGCTCCAACAGACCAATCCCAGCTAAAAACATGCAATGAAATAAACCTTCCTTAATACTTTCTATGTGCAGTTTAGATGATTCAGCATTGAAAATTGAGTAGTAACCATAGCAACGTAATGTTAAAGCCTCTATATGCAATTTTATATAACTCAGATATGTATTATCTGATCATGTAATTTTCATCTATGTGCAGCGTTACAAGATTCTCACTGTATCAGTTTCCACGCTTCGACCGATTACGACCGATTTTTGTTTACGTCAACATAATAGTATGTTTTAAATTGCGAACAATAATTAATACTATCTGCTTATAAAAGCCGTTTTGTTTATAAGTTTATAATGGGTAGCTAGAATCTGAAGCGTCATTACCTTTAAGTTAATATTTTTGAGCAACGACCTCGTCCGTAAAAGCAAAACGCTTTAACTTTGTATTGAAGTATACATATTTGGACTACGGTCTTGTGCATATAATCTATTCCATAAAATTTATTATATATAGAATTTTAAACAGTGTGTCCATGGATTTTCTGCAACTGTTGAATGACATTATTCAATGCAATCCCCTCCCACCTCTCAGCACTTAAAAAATAAGTTTAATTAATCACATTGGCAATTCGGGCTAAAGGTTTGGTCACACTGGCTCCAGATTCAACAGTACTTGTACGGCAGAACAATACAGTTGCACTTCATTATTGTATTGCTGAATTAGGAAGAACTCTGTTTTCCTGACATATCCCTGTTTTGGTTTTATATTATGTGTGCCAAAATGCTGCCTGTCAAATACTAGTATGATTACTTTATCGTAATCTATTATTTTAGTGTATATTAGGATGCTTTTTCGTAGGAATCAAACATTTCATTAGAGGGTTTGGAATGATTCTACCCAATATGTCCGAAATAATAAATAAATAAATAAATTTCTTTGTTTTGTTCGGTGATCTGACGTAGTCGGCAGTATACTCCAGTTCATTACGATCCTACTGTGACCGTATACATTTGTTAATATGAAGTTGTTTTTAAATTGATTTTTGATATTGGAGCCAGTGTGACCAATCCTTTAAGACGATAATTCTAAATGTAATTTGAACTTAGACAATTTTGAGAGTAAAGTAAGCATGTTTTTAAATTTAAAACCATAAACGCAGCATTTTGCAAATTTTTTATCTTATAGTTTTTAAATAAATCTGCTGCTGCAATGTGCCCGATCATTGATCCTTATGAAAATATTAAAACTGTTTGATTCCTAAAATAAAATTATATACAGCTTTTCTAATAAGAGATGCTATATTTTTAACGAAGATGAAAGCGTATGAATAGATTAGTAGCAAAATGTGTATGTATGTGTCACACTGTAAGATCTGAAAAACTGTAAGGTAACAGTACTAGTGGATAATAAATAAGCAGAGTGATGTCAAGGTCAACGTAAGGTAAGTGCAGAGCCGTTATCAGTCCGGCGTAACCATAAGTGTCACTTCCAGCCTCAAGAACAGAAACGGATGACTTACATAAATAAATAATAATATGCCATTAAAACAGGGAGTTTAGATATATGGTAGAAAAGTGCGCAGAGGACCATTGGGGAATACATTGAATAACAATTTTCGTGGAAACTCAATCTGGGGACATACTGTATATGGAAATAATTATCCAGTTAGATGATACAGTAAATACAAAAAGATACCTCAAGATAGTTAACACCCTGTTTAAGGATGATGTCGTTGACAGCGTTAGATTCTATTACTCTAGTGCAGCACCGTTAATGGACGCAGAAAAAAAAGTTCTTTAAAAAAAAAGGCAGTAAATTTCGAGTTATAGAGGTGCGACTATAATTGGTTATTTAATTTTTATTGGTATATTGGTATGTAATATAATTTTTATTAAAGTATTTTTGTTGAACGAAGAAGTAGCAGATAACGTTTCTAACGAAAATCAATATAATTTGCTCAATTCGATTGCATCTACATTCTGATAGCATAATCGTTACTCATTTAACATTTAGTTTAGTTTACAACAGATCAATCAATCAATACAGTACTTAATGACAATAATAGTAACATACAGAAATACAGCGTAGGGGTGATGCAAGTTAAAATATTTTTACACTCATTCACGAACACCGATACATTTAATTCAATTCAAACAAGAGATCATTCGAAAAAATGTTTATATGAATATAGACATTTGTGTATCTAGTATTGCTTTAATAAACTTTTAAATTTGTTTATATTATATTATACTTTTGATTTTCAGCGGTAAGGAATTAAAAGCCTTAAGGTCAATTACATTAGTGTGCAATAAAATTCTCTGGCAGTAGAGAGAGCAGTGAAATGAATCAAGGTTGAAACACATGCGATTAAACGCTATTATCAAAACGTTTATGCATTCAAGGTTGAAGCGCGCGCAAATTAAAATCATAAATGTAGTAGTTAAAAAATATCTGTTATTCTGTCTACATCTCTTGTGTATGTAACTTTTCGAGCAGCTTAAACTGTACCCTGTATAAAAAGATTGACCCTGTTTAATTAAAACAATTTATGAATTATTCTGCTATTGCAGAAAATCTGTGAACATGTAGGATGTTCAGAATTAGCATAATTAAAACTTTAATTTATCTGTTCAACAACTCTTAACATGTATATATGTAGATATTTTATTCAGTTTGTTAGCAGAGATTCAAAGAATTAGAGATAAAAGGTATTTGTTCATGAAGTCTTACTAGGAATAAAAGTTAATGGAAACACATTATTTTCTTCAGTTTCTAAACGTATGCAAAGGTGAAAATGTCTCCAGCTAAACTTCGTTTGTTAGCAGAGATTCAAAGCATTAGAGATCAAGGAGATTTCATTGACTTGGAACCATCTACGAATGAAAAATACGAGATGATTATTACCGCTACGAGTGGTTTCGGAGGATTGGCACGATTAGGTGTTAGAAAAGATAACTTCAACGTTAAGTGTTACTGTAATGATTTGGATGGGCTTGAATTGTATTTAGAAAATCGTTTAGAAGTTGGTCATTATTTGTGTGAATATTTGTGGCAATAGAGTAAATCAGCTTGAAAGAAAATTTGCTTCATGATGTGTACTGAAACGACTTCCGTTTGCAATTAATTTGCTAAATTTCATTCTCGGTTAATCACGTGCGATTCGACCTTGATTCGTTTTTCTTTATCTCGCTGCTCTCTAAATTGCACTAAGGTTGTGAGTGTTGCTATCTGCTAACACGTCTCGACAAGTATTAACATTCTTGAAACCGCGAGCGCCTCCGCCCACGCGTTCATCTTATTACACATTTCGAACTGATACGAGCAATTGATCCCAACGGTCGAGCGGTGGCTTAGGTGGACGGCTCACGAACGTCGAGGAACGAGTTCGAAAAAGGATATCATTCACTGCGCGCGTCGTTAATATTACACATCTCGAACGGATACGAATAACTGACTCAACGGTCGAGCGGCTTAGGTGGACGGCTCAGGAACGCCCGACGAACGGGTTCGAATCTCTCTCCGGACCGAAAAAAAAATTCGTTATTTAGAAATATCTTGAAATAAACATCTATTAGCGCTGGTCATAACTCGACGCGCTATTTAATACATAAAATGAGGCGAAGAAAAAAAAATCAAATATTAAGGTAGAATTCGCGAAACACCCCTCCGTTTCCAAAAACCGCTGTAACTATGCCCAAAAATGTACCAAGGTCGCGAGTCTAGATATCTACTGCCGCGTCTCCCCCTCTCGCTCCGGCTTGCCCGCGTCTCGCTTCTGCTGCCGCTTGCGCGCGACCCCGCTCCCTCTTCTCACCTCACCCCCCCCTGACCACGATCCCCGCAAAAATTGCAATCTCGAGGCCTGTGTTAAATCTTATGGGAAATTGGCCCCGAACGCCCATAGCCTATCTACTCTTAATAAAAGCCTCTTCTATCCCACCAGAAACACAAAAAGTCTTGATCCCCCGTGACTCCAGAATTCCCAGACTTTACGGTCTCTCTAAAATCCACAAACCTGATACACCTTTACGTCCTATAGTTACAATATCTAGCACAGAGCCTCAAACAGTTTGCAGGTAAAAGTGAAACCTTCATCCTCAACTCTCAGCATTTCGTCCAAGAAATTAACGAGATTTCCTTAGATCCTCAGGACATTCTGGTCAGGTTCGATGTAGAATCTCTTTTCACCAAAGTTCCAATTCCCGACACCATCACAATCATCCAACAACTGTTCACAGCCCATAACCAACCCGAAGACTTAATTTCCTTAATAGAATGTTGTTTAACCTCAACCTATTTCATGTTCCATGATCAATATTATGAACAAGTCTCAGGCCCCAATAGTAGTCAACATTTTTATGGAGCGTTCGAACAACAAGCCCTTACTTTTCTTTCCCACTCAAACCCAAGTGTTGGTTCAGATATGTGGATGATGTTTTTGCTATTTGGTCACACGGTAAGGAATCCCTAGATAACTTCTTTGAACACCTAAATTCTCAACATCCTGACATCCGCTTCACTTTGGAATATGAAACTGACGGCCACTTACCTTTCCTTGATATCTTAGTAAGCCGCCTCCCTAACGGTAGATTAGGACACTCTGTGTATCGCAAATCAACCCATACTGATCGCTATCTGAATGCACATTCACACCATCATCCTACTCAAAAACAGCCAGACATTAACTCACTAGTCAGCCGTGCCTTTGCCTTAACAGAACCCTCTTCACTTCAAACTGAATTGAGCCACGTAACAAAAGTCCTCTCAATAACAACTACAAAAAGCACGACATCCAAAGATCCATTTCTCGTTATCTCACACCAATTCCTCCACGTTCTGAACCTGATACACCTTCAGTCGCTACAGCTTACCTACCTTACATTCACACCATAACAGATCGAACCGGTAAAATAATCAAACAGCAGAACATCAAATCAATTTACTTACCCATGACGAAACTTTCAGACTGCCCACCCTCCACAAAAGATCACATCCCCTTACAATCCGAAGGTGTGTACCGAATTCCTTGTTCCTGTGGACGTGTACACATGGGTAAAACAAAACGGTCCGTTAGCACTCGTGTTTCTGAACATGAATGCTGTACTAGACCACTACAAACAACTGGCTCGGCCTTAGCCGAACACAAACTAGAAACCGATCACCATATCCTATTCTCCGACAGAAAACTTCTAACCCGCTCATCTCATTTTTTCAATCGTAAAATCCGTGAATCCATAGAAATTCTCAAATATCCCAATAACCTGAACCGTGATACTGGCTTTTACCTCCACATTGCCTGGAAACATCTCATTAACGATCCGTCACGCCTCAAAAGACCAATCCCCGGTCATCATTCCGACCCACTACCCCCACCGATCACTATAAATACCACGGCAACAGACATACCCACTCAGTCTCAACGACTAACGAGAACCAGCAGCAACAGCAGCCCTAAGGAAGTTCTTCTGCAATGGAGAACGAAACGTCGGCAGTAGAAGAAGTCAACGTGACGCGGTTCCAACCGGAAGCAGCCAATTCAAAAAATAAGTAATTTATTCGAAATAACTTTCAGGCGAATTAAATTTAATATCGGACGTGACTTTAGCTCTTTCACTATTGTTTACGATGAATGGGAATTTTTTTTTTTTTAATGAAAGCCATACGTAACTCCGTGTCATCGAACTCGGGCGGAGTCCTGTAATAATAATTCTAAACGTCAATTTTTTTTGCTTTGTTAGTAGATATGAGTAAATAGGTTAGGGGCGTTCGGAGCCAATTCTCTATAAGATTTAACATAGGCCTCCAATATTGCAATTTTTGCGCGGATCGAGGTCAGGGGGATGATGTAAGAAGGCGGATGGGGGTCGCGCGCAAGTGGCAATAGAAGGGAGACGCAGGCAAGCCGGAGCGGGAGAGGGGGAACGATTTTTTTAACCCCATCTTATCTATTAAACATCGCGTCGAGTTATGACCAGCGCTAATAGACGTTTATTTCAGCGGGAGGGGGTCGCGCACAAGCAGGAGGTGAACGCTGCAGTGGATAGTGACCTTGGTACATTTTAGTATAGTTACAACGGTAGCTAAGTGTGGGAGTGCAGTTTTTTTTTACTCCATATACGTTTTTGGTTTAGTAAATTAAATTTTGTATTAGCACCCTTATCATATTATCCATCTTACATCTTTTGCGTGAGATATTTCTGGAATGTTAATACTTGTTGAGACACGACAGCGGATAGCAACACTCGCGACCTTAGCACATTTTTGCAATTTATACGGAGCAGCGAGATAAAGAAAACGAATCAAGGTCGAATCGCACGCGATTAAGCGCTATTATCTTACGTAACTTGAAACGTTCATTACTTTAAAACAAGAATATGATAAGCTCGATTAACTGAGAATGAAATTAGAAATAGATACAACGAAATTTAGCAAATTAATAGCAAACGGAAGTCGTTTCAGTACACATCATGAAGCAAATTTTCTTTCAAGCTGATTTAGGAATCACTTTTAAAACGAACACTACTTAACTGTTTCAAACTGAACGTAAAATTTACTCTATTGCAAAAGCGTTGTAAATATCAGAGAAACGAAAACTGCGAAGCATTGTATTCAATTTAAAAAACTTTTAAAAACGACCACTAATTTATAAATGATACAGAAATCCTCGAATGTGTTGGTTTCTATTGAATTCTATTGAATTCTATAAATTTGGGTAGTAAATAAATTTGTTCGTCTTTCTGTTTATATCTGCGAGAGAGTACATATCGTCTGCGGTGTCTGTGTGTCTTATCATTATCATCACTTTTACTACAATATTAAGGTAAGTAAAGTGGATGGTATGTGCCTTCCACATCTTATCATTCAGCAATAACCAGAAGCTTAAGACAAGAGTCGCGCGCAAGCAACAGCCGAAAAGGGGGGGACGCAGGCGAGCGTGGAGAGCGACCTTAGTACATTTTTTATACTTAGGGCGGTTTTTTGCAAAGGGGTGGTGTTTCGCGAATTCTACGATCAGTTTTGATTTTTTTTTAACCCCATATACGTTTTCGGTTTAGTAAATTGAATTTTATAGCACCCTTATCGAATTATCCATCTTATATCTTAAATACTACATCGAGTTCAGCGGGAGGGGGTCGCGCGCAAGCAGGAGCGGGAGGTGGACGCGGTAGTAGATAGTCAGACTCGCGACCCTGGTACATTTTGGTATACTTATGCAGTTTTGTTTTTCCAACCTTGAACAATTATCAAACGTATTAAATGAAAATTATAAATTTTTATGTGGCGATATTTTAAGCTTCTAATTACTGTTAAAATACAGTGTGTCCCAGATTGAGTAGGCTACCATGGGTAACTTTCTTATTAGTGAAGATAGAGATTTGGTTAAATGGGCAACATTTTGCAGTTTTATGTGCTGATTCAGATTCCGTTGAAAAAATTTGAAAATTCCGAATAGTTCAGATATTATCGCAGAAAAACTGAAAATCGCTATTTTCTTTAATGTCCAATAACTTCGCAATTATAAAAATATGAAAAAATGTTTCATACAAAAGTTACTATGTTTGATAAAATACAGCTGAAAATACAGTCAAAATAAAATTCAAGATGGCGGCTGTCAAGATATTGATAGCAACTTTCTTATTTTAAATGGACGCCATATTGAATTTTTGTACGATTAAATAGCATTTTTTTTTCTCGTTTCAACCGTGTATCACAACCCATATCTAAATAAAAAATTATTTAAAAAATTTTGTATTTTTTTTTTAAATCAAGTAAGCGGGTTGCCTTTACTTATTACTAATCAAGTAAAGGCAACCCGCTTACTTGATTAGTAATAAGTATCTTACTATCCAGTATCTTACCTCAGATGACAAAAGATAAATTTAGAAGAATAGAAGCAAATTATAACCTGAAGTGCTAGACATCTGAAAATATTTTAGATGAAGAGAACGCAATCACTTGTATCCAATTCTAAATGTTCAAGTTTCTATTTTGACTAGAACCCCATAAACTTCTAATGAAAGGTCTCGCTGGGACACCCTGTATATTTTAATGATTTTATGATAATTGTTATTTTCGCATAATATCACCGTAGCAATAAATTATATTAAAAACTGTTTTATTTTCCATTCATCAACATAATAATCATCTTGAAACTGATATATTTTAATACAGCAAAATAACTTGGAAACATACTTCTTAATTTCTAAGTAAATCATCACGTGATTAATTTTGTTTTAAACACTATAAATTATAATGAAAAATCTTTGAATAAGCAGTTGCAATATGTGTGTGCCACGGGTAAGATCTATTCCCGAGCAGCAGGAAGAAGAATATGAAGAACAAGAAGATGAATCATTCATACATTGGGATCCTATGTATATTGTGGCCAAACAATTTCATGATATCATCTTTCATAACACCGATGTTTCAATGTAAACAAGAACAATTTCTCGATGTTTGTTTCCAAGTGTTTCATGCAGAATTATCAACAATGCTTCCAAATGCTCAGGGATCAATCAAGGTTTCTGCAGAAATGTTTTGTATACATGAGGACGGTAAAACTTACTATTATTTAACGAAAACATCATTCCTTTCGCAAGGTGATAATTTAGTTGAATGGTATGAGAGCAACATGAAGAGTTTAGAAGAGAAACCTGCAGTTCATTTAACAAGATTGAAAGTGGACCTGCAAAATCCTAAATTATGGTTCGTCAGTTTGTGTCATGAAGATACTATTGTGTCCGATTACGAATGGAATAATTCGCGTTACTGCATTAATAATGAAAGCAGCTTTACCTTGGAATCATAATAGAATAGTGTTTTGTAATCAAACAGAAAATTAACATAAATTAGTACATTTTTTTTCTTGTTAACAGTAACATTAATAAACCTGAATTAAAATAATAAAAAGTTTACATTTCCATTACCTAATATATACTTGAACAACTTCTTAACGTTAGGTTACCACAATAACTAAGCATTTGAAAGTAATGTTTTTACGTACCACAAATCATCTATAATGATGTTTAAAATCATTCAATATTAAGTTTTCCCATTCAAATTTTCAATCAATAGAAAAGCTACCAGGTAGCTATATATAGCAAAAGTAGGCAACCATACAACTGTATCACGCACCACGTGACCGAGATCGTAGCAGCAGTTGAGTGGGCTTCATATTATAGTGGGTTAGTAAACAAATGAGGTGTGGAGGTGGGGTGCGGAGAGAGACTGGAACCGATAATCACATAACAATTCAAAATAAACTATCTTGATAAATTATAAATTTTTTCGATGTACTGGTAAAACAGATAGGTAGCAGTTTCTGAGCAATTTATAAAATAACAGGTAAAACAGGTAGCTGTTTATAAAATAAAAGGTAAAAACAGGTACCAATTTATAAAACATGTAGCAGTTTATAGATATGGCAGATAACAGCAAAAATGACGTTAGGTATGTCACGTCATCGGTGCTCGATTGTTGTTTCGGGTATTATACAGGATGTCCCGTGACGTAATGTCACCACTTCACCTACGCGATAGTCAATTCAAAGTAAGTAAAAACTCTAATAAAGTTTTGTTCTAAAGTAAATCATAATTAAAGCTGGTTCTTGTCCGATGAAAATTGTATCACAAACTCTTTTATGCGCCATTTAGTGTCCGTTTAAAGGAGTTTGTGATACTAAAGTAAACCGTGTTAAGAAATTGTGCATTTTACCTTTTGACAAGAATTGTTAAAACTTGAAGTAAATTATACATAAGTTAATCTATTGTCATATTACTGAAGCGTAAGCATTATTATAATATTTGATTGAAGTTAGTATTTCAATGGGGGCCGGAATGGTTACGCTTAGGTAATTATTATTATCATGTATGTTTAGAAAAAACAAAAGTTGTTAATACAAAATTTTTAGTAAGTGTAAACAACAGGAAAATATACAGTCCACCTATTTTGAATAAGAATCGAAGAATTTCATTTAAATCCACCATACATGTTTCACCTTTAACTCTATATTGGTTATGGTTAATTTGCCAATAGTATCATCTTCTGATTCTTTAAAACAATCATTATCGCTACGAGCTCTAATTAATCGTAAAACTTATTTATAATTCTGCATGAAACACTTGGAAGCAAGCATCGAAAAATTGTTCTTGGTTACATTGAAACATCGGTATTATGAAAGATATCATGAAATTGTTTGGCCACAATATAGGATCCCAATGTATGAATGATTCATCTTCTTGTTCTTAATATTCTTCTTCCTGCTGCTCGGGAATAGATCTTACCCGTGGCACACACATATTGCAACTGCTTATTCAAAGATTTTTCATTATAATTTATAGTGTTTAAAACAAAATTAATCACGTGATGATTTACTTAGAAATTAATGTATGTTTCCAAGTTATTTTGCTATATTAAAATATATCAGTTTCAAGATGATTATTATGTTGATGGATGGAAAATAAAACAAAGATACAATTTTTAATATAATTTATTGCTACGATGATATTATGCGAAAATAACAATATTGAATCATTAAAATATATGTATACGTTTATAAACTTCGCCGCAAAATTAGAGGATATTTAATGTTGTAGTAAATAAATTGAATATTTCAAAATAAATCAACTTATATTACAATTAAAATATGATTTTACATATATTCTCGATATTCCAACGCAAAAGTATTTAAAGAATAAAAAATTTAATCAAAAAGTCATAAATACAAAAATTGTTTTTAAACAAAAAAAGTCAAAAAGCTTGAAAAAGTCATTAGATGTGGTTGTCATCACGTTGTCACGAACAGAAATAGACAAAAACGCCACTTATCTGAAACTGAGGTCGTCAAATTGGTGACCCTGATGGAAGAAGGCTACACTCAGCAAGAAGTTGGCCGACGATTAGGGGTGGGTCAATCTGTGGTCAGCAGAGCTTTGCATAGGTACCGCGAAACTGGTAGCTATCAAAGGCGACGAGGCCAAGGCAGTAAAAAGAAAACCACAATTGCAGAAGATCGCTTAATCAGAATAAGTGCAAAAAGGCGACAGTTTTCTACTGCTAGAGCGCTAAAAAACGACCTCCTGCTTGCCACTGGTACAGCAGTCAGTACGGATACCATTCGAAGGAGGCTTAAAGATGCTGCATTGAAGCCGTACCGACCAGCTACTGGACCAGTTTTAACAGCAGCCCACAGGAGAAACCGCTTAGTATTTGCTTGTAGGCATGCTGAGTGGCAGATTGAAGACTGGAGGCACGTTTTGTTCACCGATGAATCCAGATTCTGCCTTTCGACAAATGATCGACGTGCTAGAGTCTGGAGAGCCCCAGGTGAACGATTTACGCAGTGTGCCATACGAGAAGTCGAGCCATATGGTGGTGGATCCGTTATGGTGTGGAGTGGAATAAGCCTTGCTGATCGCACCAATCATTTAAGAATAAATGGTTCACTGACTGGTGTACGATACAGGGATGAAATCATAATCCCTGTTGTAGAACCGTTTGGTGCTCTACATGGACCAGAATTTATTTTTATGCAAGACAACGCTCGGCCGCACATTGCCAATGTTGTACGGCAGGAACTCGTTGCCGCCAATATCAATGTTCTTGAATGGCCACCACGTAGCCCTGATCTTAATCCCATAGAGCATCTTTGGGACAATATCGGGAGAAAGATTAGGGGTTTTGAAAATCCTCCGCAAACATTAGATGCGCTCTCCAATAATTTGCAAGAGGTTTGGGCAGTAATCGGCCAAGAGGAGATTGCCGCCTTAATAGAGAGCATGCCAGAAGAATTGCAGCTTGCATAGCAGCAAGGGGTGGACACACCCGCTATTAATCGTTGTTTTGATTTTAAGTTTAATTTTTCGTTTTTACTATTTCTTGTTTATGATGAAATGTTAGAGTTGGTATAAAAGTTATTGAATTCAATTTTGTTTTGTTTGCATTACAAAGTCTGAAATAACTTATTTTAAGATTTTAAAAACTATAATGCCATGTTGACCAAACATTTTGAGTATTTTACTAATTATCCTCTAATTTTGCGGCGAAGTGTATATCAAGTTATAAAATAAAACAATGTTTACATCTAAGTTGCTTTGAGAGAAATTGTTAAAAAAGTTCACCACAACGTAAGCAAATTCAAAAATCTAGATGATCCGAAGGAAGCGATTAAAATTGCAAGAGCATCGGCAAAAATTGCTACGAAAGAAGCTTGCGGTAAGAAAAACATTCGAAAACCTCGTGTAATTCCCGTTCCAAAAGTTGGAGGTATCATCCCGTTTCTCATACCATTGTTTGCCGGTCTCGGAGCTGCAGGATCTCTTGCTGGTGGTGCTGCATCTATTGCAAGCGCAGTCAACAAAGCTAAAGAGGCGTTGTCACGAATCAAGTGTTTCGGGATTCGGGTGTAAGTCTGACAAAGATAGAAACAATCGATGCTTTTATGATGTTCCATGCTAAAATAACTTCTTATCAAGATGTCGCCTGCGATAAGCAGGACAAGTCATAATAATTTACACCTTTTACTTCGTTTAGAATTTTCTCCAGAGCCTGATAGTTTGGTTGGTACAGGAACTTTGAGTAAACGTAAACATTCTCAAAGAGTAAACCGTTCGGGGGAACGATTAAGGACAGCACGGTATTGGTTTTACCATAATTGGAAGCACCTGCAATTATACACCTCATAGTTGAAGGCAGCAGCGGATGACTCTTGTCTTGAGTTTTTTCGCACAAGCAATTCATATTGTTGACTGACAATGAATGTGTTTGTTTCATAATTCTCATTTTCATTTATATATATATATATATACACACATATATATATATATATATATATGATTCGTAGGGAAGTAATACCGTACTTGTTAGGTAAACCAATTCTTAAATTATTTTTATTAACGGGGATTAACGGCTATTGTAAATAAAATATATTTTGTTGTTGGTCAATATTTCGTAATGTTTTTATTACTTCATCAGGACCAAAAATTGTGAAGGTGAAAATAATTTATTTCTCCTTTCTTATTTGAAAATGTATTAGAAATTGAGAATTTTGAAGTTCAAAATTTTTAAGAGAAATAAATTATTTTCACCTTCACAATTTTTGGTCCTGATGAAGTAATAAAAACATTACGAAATATTGACCAACAACAAAATATATTTTATTTACAATAGCCGTTAATCCCCGTTAATAAAAATAATTTAAGAATTGGTATATATATATATATTAGTATATATTATTATACTATATATATAGTATATATATAAGTAAGTATATATTTGAAGTATATTTAGAAAATGAAATACATTTTTCCTTATTAATCGGTAATAAATTAATTTTGCCTGGAATTTGTGTAGCTAACTCTTTTATTAAAAAATGACATATTGTGAAAAATAACAGGTATCGCGCTACTGGTTTTATAGTTTATTTGCATGCTTGATGACTACTCCCACGGTACTTCCTGTAAAATGTGAATGATCGTGTACTTTAATATCGCTAAAATTATTGAACGGCTTTAAACAGATGTGACAATGCGTGGCATTTTGAAATGCATACTCTTGTTCTACCGTTAATTGTTCACATGGTTCCACCTTTGAGAAAATATCGTTAATTTCTAAACCTATTTTTTCTAATTCATTGACAAACCAACTTACACAGTCCTTTCCGGTATGCAATCTGAATCTTGAAAGTGAAGGATTATATGAACATACCAGAAAATATGCTATAGAAAATTGTTCATGTTTTTGATATTTTCTATTTTTACTAGAAGGTTTTAAATCATCAAATTTTCTCAGTATGCATTCTAAGTCTGCATAAATAACAAACGGAACTTTTTCTTTATTTTTAAAATTTTTAAATGTTAGATATTTTGCTCTTTCAGTCGATATAGTAATTTTAGTTTTATCTTTGCATGCAATACCATGTTTTTCTAAATTTTCTTTCGATTTAAAGTGATTTAGACAACGTTCACAAAACCACTTTTTATTATGTAAATTACCGGTTTGTCGGTGAAGTAGACCAGATAAAATTTTTATTAATACAAAATGAAACGTTGTTTTTGAATTTATATTGATTTCATCATCGTCATCGTCATTTTCTTCACAAGGTATCATTAATAAATTAACTCGTTTTATAAATTCAAACTTACTTAAAGAAACTGGTAATACTTCTCTTTTTTCTATTGTAAATATATTAATCGAAAGTTCGTTCATTACTTCAAATTTCTTAATATCTTTTAAACTAACGGGAAAATTATTACCATCAAATTTTAAAACATTTGAAAAATGTAAGACGAAACGCGTTCAGGTTTTTTATGAGCAGGTGCAGGATGTAAAGCTGCCACGATTGACCAAAGAAAACAATATTCATCATTGTTTTGTACATTTAAAACAGACTTCTTATTTTGAATAAATTTAGGAATTTCAACGTATGTTGAAATACCACCTTTAATAGGTGCATAATTGAATATGTGAGATTAAAAGTGGCCCAAGTCCTGCTCGGATGATTATGAGAAATTGAAGAAAAAAGGTTTTTGAAAGTTGTTTTTTTTTTAATATGTAAACTTTTTCTTTCACCTGTTACTATATTAAATTTCCTTGTGTTTAGATCACATAACCAGATCAAAACGTTATTTAAATTTTACCAAAATAATAGACATATACAATCTGGACTTGGGCCCTTTTTGATCTCACATATTCAATTATTAATGTTAATTTTTAATTGTAAAATTTCATATAAAGCTCACCCGCTGCCTCCCTCTTGAAACTCTTCTAATTTTGATAAAACTTTATTTTTAACATTTGCTTCATACCATTCTTTTGAGTTTGTAGAATGATCTATTACTTGAAAAATGTAAAATGTTTTATGTCGGTTTCATCGTTTTGAGGTTTGATAAAATTATCTAAAAATATTACTTAATTGAAGTTGGTTCTTGTCCGATGAAAATTGTATCACAAACTCTTTTAAACGGACACTAAATGGCGCACAAACACTTTACGTTTCGCTATCATTTAACAGCTTATTCGGAAGTGAAAAATATATACAAGGTTGTCAAAATAAACAAGGTTCTTCATAGAAACTGAAAAAGTAAATGATTTTTTTTTCTTATCTAAAAATTAAATTTTAAACTTAATAAAATATTTTATTTTATTAAATGTTAACAAATTGACAGATCTATATCCTATTTAAAGAATCTAGAAAACTACAAAACATATCGTTTAAATTTGCAAAATCTGTACGTTTATAGAATAGAATTCGATGACATATTTATTTTACACATTTCTATAAAGCGTCTCTTGAAAATATTAGACTCACATTATAAAATATTAGTATTTTCAAAATCAAAATTATGGTAATTTTCTAATGAATGTTCTACAAGCATTGAACGATTTTGATTTTTTTGGATATGATATTTATGTTACGTTAACATGAATTACAATTTAAACATTTAATTTCATAAACCACGTTAGGTTGTTTTAGTTTTGGTGTTTTGGTTTTTAAATTTGAGAAAATAATATTTAAATGATTTACAGATTTGCTAGCTAAAATTAAATTGTGTTTTTTGAAAATGTGTTTAAATGTGTTATATAGTGGTTTAATGTAAGGTAATGATATGTATTTTTTGTTTGAAGTTTGTTTTATGTTATTGCAGATTTTTGAATTTTGTAAATATTTAACACGATTTTTTATTACTGATTCTATGAGATTTATTGGATAAGAATTTTGAACAAGAGTCTTCTTTATTAAATTTAAATTATCATAAATGAAAAGTTTATCTGAAAGTAAAACAGCTCGATCTGTTAAAGAAATAATTGTTGCAATTTTATAGTTTTTAGATGTGTACGAATGAAAATTAATATATCTACTTGACCACGTAGGTTTATGAAACCAATTTGTTATAATGTCTGATGATATTTACATCAAGAAAACTTAGTGAATTGTTTATTTCCTTTCCTACTGTAAATTGTAATCTATTATGGAAAGAGTTAAATCTACTTAAAACAAAGTCTACTTTATCTGAAGGCAAAATCAATAAAATATCATCAACGTAAAGAAAATATAAAGTTAAATTGAAAGGTAATGAGTTAATGACACTTTTTTCTAGTTCCTTGTTTCTCTATAATTGTAGTTTCTCTATAATTCAATAAAAGCGATAAATATGACTCCAGTTTAGCATAATTTAGAACTTTGTTATTGTTAAGTTTTAAATATTTTTTAGTTAAAAATATTACGTTTACTTTTAAAATAATTCTCGATAATTCTTTCTTAATTTTATAGTAAAAATGTTTAAAAGATTTTTGTAAAAATAAATTTGGATCTTTAATGCTTAAATTAATTATTGCACCGGTCCTCAGTCTATTTTTAAATCACGATTCTAAATCCTGCCAGACCAAAGTTTTTCTTTTTTGTTTTTTTTCTATCAGTCCTTGTTTAAGAATTTCTCTATAATTCAATAAAAACGATAAATATGACTCGAGTTTAGCGTAATTTGGAACTTTGTTATTGTTAAGTTTTAAATATTTTTTAGTTAAAAAAATAGTTTTCCTAATGAACTTTAACCACTTCACGAAATCTTTTTTTGTCTTAACTAACTTACCAACAGTTTCAATTTTATTCACAATTTCACCCAACTGATTGTTAAAATTCATCTTTCGATGCAATGTACGTGAGTGATATTTTTATACTGGTATCTCTTGCAATGGTAAACAACATTTCATCAGATTTACGCAATCATGCTGTTTACTTTCAATATATTTGCATCATAAACTGCAATTTCAGGAAATAAATTATAAAAATGTCCACGTGTTGTCATTGTAATCGAGCTGTTTATTGCATCATGCAATTTGTGGAAAATTTCTGTTTACTTAAAATTATTTGATTAATTATGCATTATCGTGGTGTTTATAAAAATGTACACGAGTTGTTACTGTAGTCGCACTGTCTGTAAAAATTTCTGTTTACTTCAAAATTGTTTGATTAATTATGCATTTTTAGATTCTAATTTATTCAACTAGTTTCATATAAATATAGAACCGTTTTCACAGAGAGATCACAGTAGTAAAGAAGAACTCAACGAAAGTGGCAAGTGTACCGAGCACAATAGTTATACAAACAAATGATGTGGACGAGTTACCTCAAAAAATGTTGCTTGTCATATGCAAGCAACTATTCTGGTAAGATAGATTATTAATTTTTTTTTTCTACTTACCTATATCATGTTAATTAATTTTTATTTTTTTATAAATAGGTTTGGATTAAAGACGGTGCAACCGCGAGGGATCGATCAGGTAGCGGTTACGTTAACAAAAAGGAAACGTTGGAAAGAAAATTTGGCAACTTGCCCATTAAATATATTCGTCTGGCTTTAGAAAACGATGAGGAAGTAGAAGTATTTCATAAGGCGTTGTCTAAATTTAATTTCAATGCCGTCAAAGAAGAAGAAGAAGAAGATGATGAGGAGGGACCATCTCAAACGAAAAGGAGAATTAAATGGACAACAACCGAGCAAGCGCGAAAGAAGTGTAAAGCAGTAGGATCATTGTCAACAACAACAACAACAATGCCGTCGATTTGTTTGGCTCTCAAAAATATCACTTAGAAACAATATAATATGTTGTTTTTTGTAATATGTATACATATATGGAGTTACGTATCAATAAATTATTTACTTATTTAAACGAAGGACGTGTATGACTTCATTAGAGTGTTTCTTAAATAAAAAAACAATTGGTCAATAAGATTATGGATTCGAACATAGCGATCAAGGTATTTATTTTATACATGTGAGAAAAAAAATTATTATCTTTTTTTACAGAAATCTGAATTATATATATTGAATAAAGAAATTAATCGTCTATTTAAAATACATGCGGACTATAAATCACTTTGATTTGACCTTATTAAATAACCAAGCAGCTCGATGTTTAACGCTTCAAAAATATCTTAAACATCAGCAGAAAAAACGGGAGGACTTTGAAAAAATAAATCATTGGGAAAGGATCATCCTAAATAACGAGTTAGGAACGTGCGACCAATTAAAACTACAATCAAAGTTAGTCAAAGCAATTAAACTTCAGAAAGAGTTGAGACTTGATAAAGTCAAGACATACATTCAGTATGACAGACAAGCAGCACCGTCTATAATGAATCAAGGAAGAATAAGGAGAAGTGAAGTCAAAAGTCTTTCGGAAATTTTAGATGAATGAAATGAAATGAAGTTCGAGAGGAAGCCTATTTGTAATTTCCGCCGCTATCGCCTCTCTCCGATTGAAACTCATGTTTTCTTGTACTTTTGATGTATCTATGCAAACTGTATTTATACGACTTGTGATGTGACTGCAGTTATGCATTTGCATGATGCAATTTCTGTTTTACTTCGCTGTTTATTTGCATGATGCAATTTCAGGAAAAATTTCTGTTTACTTCATTGTTTATGAAAACAAAATGTTAGCACATTTATGTGTGATTTACATCATCCCGAGATATTGATTACAAAAATGCACACGTATTGTTATTGTTGTCTGTGCATAATTGCATAAAATTATTTAATTAATTATGTATTACCAAGCTTGTTATTGCAATCATGCAATTTCAGCATATTTAAGTATGTGATTTGCGTCATCCTGAGATATTGATGTCTGTAAGAAACTAGATAAATAAAAAAAATCTATTGTAAAATTTTTAAAATTTCTTTATTATATTTTTTTTACGTTACATTCGTGTAAATTAGCGTACGAACCACTGGTACAACAAGTGACATGATCTTTGGCGCAATTTAATGTATGTATGTATGTAAATAAGTTACAATGATTTTGAACATAATTTCGTTTCAGTATACTTAAATTCGGACACGTAAGCTGATCTAAATCTATAATTTGATTAGTTATAATTTTATTTAACACTTTCTCCTTGTTGAGTCTCTTCACGAAGATGACTTAGTCTCCGACGATGGATTTGATGTAGTTACCGATGTTTTCCTGCGGTAAGTAGTCGAGCGAAGTATCCCAGTCCAGACCGTGTAAATTCCTAGTCGTCCAATCGACGTGACTCCTCAATTTTCCACCACGAAACCAAGACGAAGTTTGCGGTGACGATTCGAAGGCGTGATATATGAGTTCGTGTTCATATCGAATATCGCCACTTCCTTGATTATAAACTCGCTGTCTTTGTACTGGAAACCTTGGATGTCGATTATATACATTTTTTTTTCTTGCAATAAACTAACTAACGAGTGCAATGCTTCGTTGTTGTTTTTGTACTAACAGGTTACGGATGCTGACGCCCTTATTTTTATTATTATTGTTTTTTTATCTTACGCAATGTTATTTTATCTTGTGCAATATTTTTTTTATGCAACGTTATTCTTATCTATCCAACTGTTATGCGTATTATCGAAACCTAACCATTTCACAAACACTTTATTTTTATTTCTTTTTAAAATTTTCGCCACAAGATAAACGTCCTGATATTTTACTTTTTGCAATTGTTCTCTATAAAATCCCCCTAATATATCGTTTCCAGTTGCGTCTTTTAATAAATAAGTGATCGGATTTGTGAGTTGTATTTTTCGAATCGTGTAAATTTCGGTAGATCAATTAGGCTTATATTTTTTACCAAAAATTCCTCTAATTTTTGAAATGCGTACGTGATCATCGACATTGAACTTTTTATTCTTAACTATATATAACTTAATGCTACTATACACCGTGTCTAATAATTTCTTTTCATTTTCTTTTCCAACTTCAATCGGTTTCATGCCGATAGTTCTGTGCTTTGTATTGTATTTTTCCACAATATGTTTTAATATGTTTACCCTTTTGTAGTTACCTTGCAGACTAAATTCTCTAAACATCGACGATTTTAAAGTCACGCTCCACTATCGACACTTTTTTCTCACTAAACACATTATAATATGGTTGACGTATTTTTTTGGTTAATTTTTTAAATTCTTTATTGAAGAATTCTTTTCCTAAATCCAGATTATTAGGTGCCTGTTGATGTTCCTTGAATACTTTTTCCATGGCATTGCTGACTTCCGAGCCGGACTTATTCTTTAGAGGAAACGCCCAAACATATTTAGAAAAGCACTTAATCACGATCAATATGCATATATAACCGTTATTTTCCTTAGCGTAAGGAATCATTTCCACCAAATCGGCTTGATACAGATCGTTTAGAGATTTAATGATTACTTTACGCCTTTTAAAATTAATTCTAGCAGGTTTGTGAATTTCTTTCACTACTTGTTTTTTAGCATCCGTAATTATATTTATCATCTTTTTTATTCGAAGATTCGGGCTTCTTTCAGTTCCTCGATTATCGAGTTTATTCATTCGTGTGACTCGAACACCGGCCTTCTGTGATGCTAACAATAACCTCAACCTATCAACGAGCTCGTTTGGATCGTCCCAGTGAACGTAACGTTTACTTCCATAAACATCCCCCTGCCTGTATTAGTACTCATCAGTGGAGTGATAATATTTTTATCCTTTGGCATTCTACTGCCATCTATTTCTTTATTTGGATAATAAGAATAATTCATTTATAATTTTTGGCATCCTCTGTAGTATAATTTTGAGAAAATTTTTTGAACAGTAACTCGTACAAACCAGGAGTACCTTTGTATCGTCTATTTTTAATAATAATATCAGCGTCGTCGAGATTTAACCTAGAATCACAGATTTTTAATTTTTCCGTAATTTTATCAAGTCTCACTCGATATTGGTGATCGAATTTTTTATTTTCATCGTCCGTGTACATTTCTTCGATGTATTTTCTAGATAACGAATGATATTGATCCAAATAAATGTTGAACGATTCCTCACCGAGGTTTTTAAATCGGTTATCTTCTTCTTCTTCTTCTGATTCGATATTTTCTAAAATCGACTCTTTAAATCTGTCCAATTCATCAGCTTCGTTTGTCGCTTCAAAGTCACTTATCAAACGTTTCCTTACAAAAGGATATTTATTGTTAGGAGTTATCAAGTCATATTGCTGTGACGTTGAAGGTAATTCCTCTTCTTTTAAATTTTCACTTTTTTGTTGCAATTTACTTTCAATATTTTTCAAATGTTTAGTGATAGGATCGAACATTAATTCATGTTTTAAATAATTTAATTTATTTCGTATATTTTTACGTTTTAGTAAAAGTTTCTGTTTTAAATTTTCATCATCCATCTTGATGAGAGGTAACGGTGCGTATGATACTCCGAACATTAATAACTATCATATATATGTTCTTCACAGATATATATATACTGATCAAATCCTTTTCTGTATCTCCCATCTTCGATTCGATTATCTTTAAAAATGGCTACGAATTCATATCGACTGCTTTTCCAACAGAGAGAACAGATATCTTTAAATTTCTCAAAGTTCATATCCGTTCCCACGTGATCGTTGTAAACGTGTTTTAAGTTTAAATCATCTTGTTTGAAAAGTATGAGAGAATTAGCGTTGTCTCTTATTAAATGTTTAGGTATTCTCGTATACGTTTGAGACAGGTAAAACGAGTCTATGTAATTATGTCTATCCATACTAAAATATTCACGAATTATGTCTTGATTGTTACACGCAACATCATCGAAAATAAAAATAGAATTAGATTTCGCCTCCGAAGGTGAAAATATGTTTTCACTGGCACTGTACGCAAAATAACCTATGCCTTTGATAGGTCTCAATAGCTCTTCTAAATAAATATACTTCGCTTGATTTAGAGATTTCGAATACACGTAAATGTTTTCAAACGATTTTGATGCTCAACCAGATTAATGATAAGATTTGTTTTTCCACAGTTCGAGGGTCCTACATCTCAAGGTCAAAGGAAATAATACACCATGTCTTTTAAAACGTTCATCTTAAAAATTATTATTCTCGATGTTAAACGTTGTTTTTTGTTTAACTAATTTCATGCTGCTGAAGCGTTACGATTTAAAATGTCGTGAAATAGTCTCAACGTGTGAATTTATATTCAGTTAGAGATTTGTCGTTTAATAAATCACATGTTTTTTTTATTAGAATGAAGTGCTATGTAGGAGACGGATTATTAAATTTGCCCTTCGAACTACACATACCTACCTACAGATTTTGCGGACCCGGAAACAAACTTCAAAAATGATTGGCACGCGGTGACGTCTCACACAGGCGGAGTTTCATAAAATCCTGGCCAAAACCCCAAAAAATAAAGTCGCTTAAAACAGTGCCCGCAATTTTTTTTTTCCTAAATGTCGACATTCCGTTCTAATCAATGACGTGATTTCTTTTGATCACATGACCATCATGAACCAATTACAACAGAACAAAGTGTATGTTTAAACGAGGCGAAGCGTTTATTCTTATTTACCGAATATTACTGCTCTTATGAAAACGTAAAGGTTTATTTTGTCGTGTATTCAATATTATTTTCGAAGTGAATTCAAAAACTGAAGGTATATATCTATTTATTTTAGATATAAGTAGTTTTGTTTCTTTTTAACAGGGTCGTTTTGGAAGGTCATATATTCAAGTCTCAAAATTATATGTTTTTGTTACAAATTATGTTTCGTCATGCTTAAAAGTTCAGGATTCATCCCAATCAGACAGATTTATGAATTTTTTTATAAAGGTATAAGTGTAAACTAAATATTGGAAAAGGTTAGAGTTGCTAATATGTGCTAATGTACAGAGTAAGGCTTTAATAGTAAAACTATATACAGTGACCGGCAGAAAGTTGGCCACATATCGGAAAATTCTGTATTATTATTTCTCAGGAAAATTTATTCTTTATGAAAGTTCCTGCATCTTCTCATACTCAAGATGCATGCATCAAAGGTTGACTACCTCTTATAGTATACCGAGGGAATCAAAATATTTGAAATTGACATAAGAGTAAAGGATCTTAATTTTCCATGGTACGCGCAAATTTTGTTTGTTCAGAATTATGAGATCTCAAATATGAAATCATGGCTGTCTACGACGAAAAAAAGAATTTCACATATTTTTCAATGCAAAAGTACGTAGAAAAATACCTTTTTCTGGAATTCGTAACAAAAAGTAAAAGGTTTCCATCTAAAAAATTAAAGAAAATATATTTTAAACTTTAAACGGAGACTGTTAAAAATAGAAGGAACGCTCAACGTTTCACTATCGGTTGATACCTCCCGACGAAGCTATCAACCGATAGTGAAACGTTGAGTGTTCTTTCTAATTTTGAGTGTCCGTTTAAAGTTTAAAAGGTATTTTCTTACAATTTTCATCGGACAAGAGTCGACTTCAGTTAAAAAATTAAAATTATTTTTGTACCCCAACGGTACGCCACTGTACAAATAAATAAACCACTCCAAAATATGGTAAATTTATACTAAAAATGGACATGCCCGAACGTTTTTACAGAGAGAAAATGTTTTAGAAAATATTTAAAGTACTGCAAACTTTTTGCCGTACTGTATAATAAATATGTAAGGTTGTTAAAAATTAATTATTAATTAAACCTAAAATCTCAATAATAAGGTTTCTTTTTTACTTCCTGAAGTGTTGTCAATCGTTTTACTCATTTATTAAGTTTTGGCCAGGATTTTAGGAAATTCCGCCTGTGTGCGTCGGTATAAACGGTTTGGATGAGACTTGCAGGGAACACGATAAAGCATATTCTCAAGAAAAAGATGTAACACGTAGACATGTGGCCGATAATAAATTATACAAGAGTGTAATGGAAGGATTTCGATCCAAAGACGCTTCGTTCGGCGAGAAAGTAGCAGCGTTAGGAGTTGCAGGCGCTATGAAAGCGAAAGTAAAATTGGGCAGGGGAATCGGAAAGATAAATTACAGAAAAATTATTAGTGTCTAAAAAAATTGAAAAAACAAAAAAGTTACGGTATCTTCAGTTGAAAGCATAGAACATTGTATAAAAGTTTTAAAGTAAAACAAACCAGTACAAAAGAAGAAGAAAAAGAAGACGATAACGACAACGCGACAAAAACGTAGTTTAAAGAACAAAAATAAAATTAACATTAAAAAACGAATATATTGTGAAATGGACAAAGACATTTCAGATGATTATCCGATGAAACAAAACAAAAGGGCAGCCTGGTATTTTCGTAGGGTATTCGGATGACGTGGATGGCTACCGTATCTGGTTAAAACCAGGAAAGCAAGTAATTCGAAGCACACATGCTTGCAAAAGGTGGAAAAGTATTAAGTCTATTTGCAAAAGAAACAAAAAATCATTCTGAAAACTGTAACAAAAACGGTGAAGAAAATTTTGAATCTGAAGAGACAGAAAAAGAAGATGTAAGCTGAAGAAACTCAGTTGTCGAGTGCTCCACATCGCGAAGCTGTTGGCTGTCTAATATACTTAGCAGTTGTCACAAGACCAGAAATTTCATTTGCGGTAAATTATGCATCTCAGTTTTTAGAGCAGCCTCGTGAAAGAGATTGAAAACTGATTACCCGAATTTTCAAGTACATAAAAAGTTCAAGGAAACTAGGCATTCTATATCAGTCTCTGTTTAAACCTGGTAAGTTGGAGATATTCACAGACGCAGATTATGCTAGGGAACCTTCTTCAAGAAAATTGGTCAGTGGAATGGTATCCATGTACAGTGGAGGAGCAATATCTTGGATCAGTAAACGACAAAGCTGAGTATATAGCTGTGAGTGCACCAGTTTTATATTGCGACAATGTAAATCCGATAAAGTTGGCAAAGAACAACGAGTTTCATGAACGATCTAAACATATAGTCGTTCGTTACCATTTTATTCGCGAAGTGTTAAAATCCGGAATATTATCGATTCAGCATGTATCAAGTTAAGATCAAGTGGCTGATATTTGTACAAAGCCGATTCAGCGTACAATATTAAATACTTTACGTCATTTATTAGGAATGGAACTTCTTTAAGATTCAGTTGATGTATTAAAATTAAAGTTTTAGGGGAAGTGTTAAAAAATCAAGTTTTTAAATCAAGTAGCAATACGCACGTAACTAATATAAACAATAAGTTGTGTATGTTAAATGTTAATGTGTCAAGTAATTTTTCAATAATAAAAAGTTAATCAAATACAGATCACACGTTGTTTCAACAAATATCTTCATATTTTGTTTCCAGTGTCATCAAGTGCTGACAATAGTATTACAATGCCACCCGAAGGAAAGCAAACTGCTGAAATAATTAAATTTTTTAATGATTTATTTGATTCAATAAATGGAGTTGGCACATACAACACACAAGGAAATCGTTTAAAAACTGCAGTATCTTCAGGAAGTGTACATTACCAGCTTTGGGTCGATGCAATAAAGACATTGCAGAATATGTATTTTGTTGAAGAGGGTACATCTAAAAAACATAACGAGTGTCTAAATAAAAATCTGGTCAAGTAGGTTGTGGTCGAAAATTTATCCACTGCATGTATGTCGCTTCTAAGTTCAACGGCTAACCTTTCAAGTGTAACGTCAAAATTGATACTGAATTATCATTTCCTTGTTAAAAGTGATTTTGCCGTAAAAGACGTGAAAACGTGAAATTTAAAAACGTTTATTATAAAATATGCTGAATATGCCCACCCCCTTCTTGGTAACATTTAATAATTCTGTTTTTAATTCCATTAACAACATTTTGCAGTAAATCCGGAGAGTTGTTGATTTCTTGACACTTATCAAATATACGTTCTCTAAGAGGTGCATCTTCCATTATCTGATTGACTTCATTGATAACTTCCAGAGTACGTTTCTTTTGCCTTCCGCTTCCTTTTTTTCTTGTTAAAGATCCAGTTTGTCAAAATAATGCTACACTTCGATTTAGACACTCTAGAAATTGTTTATAATCAAAAACAATTTCTGGGAACAGGACAAGGAATTCATCCAAACAGTCTTGAATTGAATAGTACCAGACACCGTTAATTTTGCGACCGTTTCGAAAGTAACTTTTAATCATAAATGTCTTTTCTTCAATTGAAAAGGGCATTTTTTAGTAGTTTGTGAAAAGAAAAACTATTTTTAATGCAAAATCACTTTGACGTTACTCTTGAAAGCTTAGCCGTTGAACTTAGAAACGACATGCATGCAACGAACAAATTTTCGACCACAACCTACTTGACCAGATTTTTATTTAGACACTCGTTATATCACTATCCTTGAAAAATTTTATTACAACATTGAAAGGATTTATTTTAATAAGAAAAGGAACTAATCAATAACTTCAACATACTGTAACGATTTTAAAGGTTCTATTAATTTTTATTTTAAAACAAAACACGAAACAGTTAAACAAATTTATTTAGAAACAAACGAATTAACACTAACTTAAACAATAATTTATTTATAAACTTATACGTAATTTATGTTAACAGCCGAGCGAAAGTTTATAACGCGACTTCAATTCTGAACTGTCAAATGCCGAATTAATTCGGACTCACCGGCCGCGTGTTTTATAGCCGGGGTTGTTTATCTGGAACATTCGAGCGCGCGACGGAAAGTCTCAGATTGATTTCATCGCTGACATGATGTCGAAGCGTCCGAAGGTTCTCGTCTAAGACGTGCCGGCGGCGACGCATCAGACGGGCTGGCACCGCAATCGTCACACTGCCCCCTTCTTAAAAACGTTTCGTCTCGGAACGTTCCTCGTGATAGCCTTGAAGGAGAATGTCGAAATCGGCATGCTGGTCTCTCTTTACAACATCCGGTCTGGAAGAAATAGCAGTCTACGGTTTTCCTACTGCCAACAGCTGCCTGTGGGTGGTGACTGCAGACTAGAACTTCAATTCCCGTTCCGTTGAAGATGACTTCTATGCTGCGAACGATCCTCCAATCCAGCCCATCTTGGAAATGGCTAATTTCGTCTCCTTGCCTTCCTTTTGCCGTCCTTGCCACCAGCTGTCTCTTCAGGCTCCGTAAAGTTTTCCAAATACTGCGATAGTCAGGCTTACCGCTTGATGTCTTCTTGGTGACTAAGTAGTACACGTGTCGTCTTCGTTCTGCCTCCGTGTGGATGATCTGCAGGCTCTTGCCCACCATGGGGTGCTGTCTTAAGAGTTCCTCGACCTGACCAAATTTCTTCCGGAAGACTTGGGCTATCCCCTTGGACATCCTTAGGTCTTCTGCCACACAGTGGGCCAGACTGTACTCTGGTGACACTTGAAAAAGGTCTTGCTGTCTCTCTGTGGTCACTCCGAATCGCGCCTTACTTCCTGTGGCGTGATGAAACATGAAGGTTTCGAAGTTTACTTCGGAACCTTGCGTCCGTTGTACTGTCCCCTCATTTTCTTCTCCGTTGTAAGGAGCCATTCGGTTGAAGTGGATAACTTTGGGTTTGCCATGCGGAATCTTCCTGATGCGGTAGATGACATCGTTGATCCGTTTCATCACTTTGTAAGGACCTTCCCAAGATGTCTGCAGTTTTGGCGATAGACCTCGATGTCTTTGAGGATTATAAAGCCAGACCAGCGCTCCAGGTTCGTATCCCCCATTCTGAGCGTTGATGTCATAATGCTCCTTCATTCGGTTGCTGGCTGTCTGTATGTTGTGACGCACTTGATTGTGAATGTCGTCCATTTTTCTGCGTAGACCGCTCACGTAATCTTCGTCGGCAGGGATTTCGCCAGGCTTCACGCCAAATTTCAGATAGGGCAGTCTTGGCTCTCGCCCAAATACCACTTTTGCTGGTGTCTCTTCTGTTGTCTCATGAACGGACGAACGGTATGCCAGTAGAAAAAGGGGAATGTACGTATCCCAGTCTCTCTGATGATCGGAGACTACCTTGGACAAATGTCGGTTGATAGTTCTGTTGAATCTTTCCACCATTCCGTCTGACTGCGGGTGAAGTGCAGTGGTTCTAGTTTTCCGGACGCCGAGCAGAGTACACACGTTCTTGAATAAAGCCGATTCAAAGTTCCTTCCTTGATCTGAATGCATCTCCATGGGCGCACCATACCGACTGATCCATTCTCGGAGAAGGACTTCAGCAATAGTTATCGCCTCTTGGTTTGGTAGGGCGTATGCTTCAACCCATTTGCTAAAGTAGTCCATCACCACGACGATGTACTTATTTCCACTATTTGTTTGTGGAAATGGGCCGGCTACATCTATGGCAACTCTCTCAAAAGGACTTCCTACGTTATACTGTTTCATAGGAGCCTTGCCTCGTTTGTGGGGGTCATTACTAGCTGCGCAGACTACGCACTTCCTACAGCAGTCCTTTACGTCTTCCTTGCAGTTCACCCAGTAGAATCGCTCGCGCACCTTTTCCATAGTCTTCTTGATTCCCAATTGCCCTCCCGAAGTTCCCTCAGAACATCCGGCACCCTATTCTTGGGGATCAGTAACTGTGTCTTCTGTTCCGTGCCTTCCTGGTTCTCGATGGTTCGTTTCAGAAGACCATGATCTAGCACTATGGAGTCCCACTGCGCCCAGTACGATTTCACGGATGGTGCACACGGTGCATCTCTTCCCAAGTAGGCCTTGCCTCCCTACTTTTCCATTCCCGACGGCCGCCCTCGCAGTCGTGGCCACTTTCCCCTCCAGCCGACTACAGTGCTTACAGTCTTCGGCACAAGGTCTTCTCGACACAGCATTTCTGTGGCTAGTTCCGGCCCGATGCTGTATTTCAAAATCGTATTCCTGAAGTCGTTCGATCCATCGTGCGACTTGTCCTTCAGGATTCTTGAATCGGAGGAGCCATTTTAAAGCGGCATGGTCCGTCCTCAGGAGAAAGTGTCTGCCATATAAGTACTTGTAGAAATGTTCTATGGACTTTACCACGGCTAGCAATTCCCTTCTAGTGACGCAATAATTTCGTTCCATCTTTGACAGGAAGTAGCCAATCACCTTCTCTTGCCCTTCTTGTATCTGGGACAGTACGCCACCGATACCAACATTGCTAGCGTCAGTGTCCACGATGAACTTGCCTTCTGGGAGAGGGTAACTTAGGATAGGAGCACTTATCAAGTACTGTTTTAGTTCTTCAAAACTAATTTGGCAATGTTGGTCCCATTCAAACGGACGACCTTCTTCGGTGAGTTTTGTCAACGGCTTAGCGATGTCCGCAAATCCGGGAACATAGCGACGATAATAAGTGCATAGGCCTAGGAAACTCTTAATCTGGTGTTTATTCTTGGGAGTTGGCCAGTCCTTCACGACCTGAATCTTCACTGGGTCCACGGCGATTCCATTCCCATTAACAATATGGCCTAGATAATTCACTTCCTTCTGGAACAGGTGGCACTTCTTGAGACTAAGCTTTAGTCCCGCTCCGCGAAGCCGCTGGAACACTCCTTCCAGGTTCTTCAGATGGTCGTCGAAAGTTTTCCGCACCACAATTATGTCGTCCAGGTATACCATGCACGTTGTCCAGGACAGACCCTTCAGAACCGTCTCCATCAGGCTCTCGAATGTCGCTGGGGCATTACATAAGCCAAACCGCATCACCGTGAATTGCCATAGACCCATACCAAGGGAAAACGCCGTTTTTTCTCGATCTTCGGGCGCTAGTTACACTTGCAAATAACCACTCTTTAGATCCAAGGTTGAGAAGATCTTTGAACCGGCCAGGGTGTCCAGGGTGTCATCAATCCGTGGCAGAGGATAGCTGTCCTTTTTGGTGACGTTGTTGAGCAATCGATAGTCTACGCAGAATCGTGTGGATCCATCCTTCTTCTTCACAAGCACTACCGGTAACGCCCATGGGCTGCTGGATGGCTCAATCACATTGTCTTTTTCCATCTCGCGAATAATGCGTTCTGCTTCTTCACGCTTCGCCAATGGTAACCTCCTTGGAGCTTGACGGATGGGCCTTTCTTCCCCGGTCTCTATCTTGTGTTTGACGATGTCGGTTCTTCCCTTAGGTCCATTTTCTACCTCGAACACATCTTGATAGCGTCATATCAGGTCCTTCGCTTTTGTCTTTTGTTCTGGAGTCAATTCCTGGGCCGTCGACATCACCATTTCCAACGTTTGCTTCTATTTGGCGGGATATGGAGGACACCATGGCATAGCTTCCCAAGATCGTACCTTTCTTGATGTTGACAGGGAAACAGTTCACATTCATTAGGCGGACTGGTATTTCCTTCTTTGCTGTCAACAACATTTTTCCAACGAGAACTCCTTTTCCAATCTTCTGATAGTCAGTGTTAGGTTCGACCATAATGACTTGCCCATCTTGTAAGCGCCGTTCAGGTTTGCATCGACTATAACCTCGGTTCTGCTAGGCAATACATCTTCTGCGAGAACAACTCGAACGGCCACGTCCTCTCGTTGATGTAGAACCAACTCCTCGTTGTTAACCGCCATCACGCCACGCTTCAGATCTAATTGGAACCTATGAGCACACATGACGTCCATGCCCAGAATCGCTTCGTCCTCTATTTCTGCTACCAGCGCACGATGTTTGATGGGGGTCGATCCAATGGTAATGGTCACCTCTACTTCAGCGTGGACAGTCGCTGATGTTGCCGTTGCTGTCCTCAGTCTCCATTTAGTCGGCTCAGTGCGTCTTGATGACTTGATAACGTCGGGCCTCAAGATAGTCTTCGACGCACCCGTATCCAATAGCATGGTGTGAGGGATGTCATCAATGGTGGCATCCACGAAGACACTGCTGGTTAATCGCCGCAGGGCTTTTACTTTCGTGGCTTTTGTCTTTGGAGGCCTTTGAATACGGGTCGACGTTTGCCCCTCTGCACCGACCCGGCTTAGTTTCCCTGGCTTCCTTCGTGAAGGCTCCTGCCTGGCCTTGGGACACCGCCTGCGAACATGTCCCTCTTGTTGGCAATTCCAACACACCAGAGGATTCTTCTGCCTCAAGACTTGTTCCACAATGTGGCGAACATCCTCCGTGGTGGTATAGTCCTTGGACCGCTCCTCTGCAGCAGATCGCACCTGGATGCTGGCGAGTTCTTCTTCTTGGGAGTCCATGGCAGCTCGTACCTTGACGTGTCCTCTTGAAACTTGCTTCGCCGCCTCGTATTCCAAGGCATAGGCCAATGCGTTCTTGGATGTCTTAGGGTGGGCCATTCTCAATGCCTGCTGATTGTTGCCTGCTGATTGTCCGGATCACGGATTCCAACCACAAAGGTCTGCAGCGTCAAACATTGCAGGAAATCATCAGGAGCTGCAGGATATGCCAACCGGGCTAGGCGCACTACATCAGCCTCGAATTCCTGAAGACTCTCTCCGGATTTCTGGTAACGGTTTCTCAGCTGCGCATGGTACACGTCGGTCAGATGCGCCTGGCCGTAACGCAACTCCAGCCGGTTCACCAGCTTGTTGAAGTCTTCTTGTTGTTCCTTTAGCGGCATCATTTGTAGCACATCGATAGCGTCCCCCCTCAAGGCCACAATTAACGAAGTGGCTTTTTCACTGACCATCCATTCGCTTTTGCTGCAGCTTCAAACTATTTGAAATAGTTAGGCCAAGAAGACTTCCCATTGAACGTCGGTGGTTTTATTTTCAATTTAGAAATTTCCGCTGGTCCTACCACAGTTTGGGCCTCATTATTTTCTGGTATTCCTGCTGGTGACGGATCCCCGAACATTCGCAACCCTGTCATGATTTGTTCGAGATTCTTAATTTTGTTGTTTTGATTCAACTGCTGGAATAGTATTTCTTTCACATTTTCTTGCAGATTCCTTGTCTCTTCTGATATTTTTACCACTAGTTTATCTTCGAGCCCTTTTGATTGCTCTAGAAATTCATCCTTCAAATTTCCAGACTGTTCTCGAAGTTTGTCTTCTAAATTTCTAGATTGTTCCAGCAGTTTAGTTTCCAGATTTGTCGATTGTTGTATTAATTTATTTTCAAGTCTCTCTTCTAAAATGTTCACATTTTCTTCCGCGTGTTTAGAATATTCCATTAATTTGCTTAGGTCGTCTTCCAAATTTCCAAGATCGTCTTTCAAATTTCCGGATTGTTCTCGAAACTTCTCGTCTAATATTTTAGTTAAATCTGCAGGTCCGCTCGAGATTTCAAAAAGAAAGTTTTCCGGGTCCTCTCCTACTTCTAGAAGCGCTTGGTGAAGCCTTTGTTGCAAAATCGATTTCTTTCCGGAAATTTCCAATTCGCGCTCTTCTAATTCGGTTTTTAAGTCGTTCACTTTTAAGTCTTTTAACAGCACTTTCTTTGAAGCCATTGTTTTTTTTTCTTTTTCCGACACTGCACTTTGTTTAATAATTTGTTTAATTTCAATTTAATTTTAATTGTTTATTTATTTTCACGAACCTCACACCTGGCACCAATGTAACGATTTTAAAGGTTCTATTAATTTTCATTTTAAAACAAAACACGAAACAGTTAAACAAATTTATTTAGAAACAAACGAATTAACACTAACTTAAACAATAATTTATTTATAAACTTATACGTAACAGCCGAGCGAAAGTTTATAACGCGACTTCAATTCTGAACTGTCAAATGCCGAATTAATTCGGACTCACCGGCCGCGTGTTTTATAGCCGGGGTTGTTTATCTGGAACATTCGAGCGCGCGACGGAAAGTCTCAGATTGATTTCATCGCTGACGTGATGTCGAAGCGTCCGAAGCTTCTCGTCTAAGACGTGTCGGCGGTGACGCATCAGGCGGGTTGGCACCGCAATCGTCACATTACGTTTCTTTTTCCCACGTCGGTTTAACCAACTGGAAATTTTTTTCGGGCCAATACGACAGCAAAAAGGCAGAAACATAAATCCAACGTGCAGAGGACTTCAGGAATCTTTTAAATCTCTGTTAATTCAAAACTTAAGTACTCCACATTCCAATGGAACAAATTGTGAAAAAGATTTCAATCGCAATTTGCTCCAACTTGAAAATGAAAAAGACAATACAGCATTAATTGCTCTGCAAAATGAAATAAGTGTAGATCAATCTGTGACATAGAGAAATATAAATGTTTCTGTAATAACGTATTGTAGAGTTGTGGCCCAACGTTGGTAAAGCCAATTTATTATGTAGTGATAAATCCTTTTAATTTCTTATTTAGTTGATTTTTTTTTCTTTTGCATTTTTCTTTTAATGGGATTTTTCTTTTTATTTGTGAGGCTTAATTCAGATTGCGGGTACTTACAGTTAAGAAAGTCTTTTTGTAATTTAAAATTTTGAAAAAGTGTATGTATTATAATTTCTAAAACGTTTTATAAATCGATTACGATTGTTGCTAATCGTCTCCAATTTACTTTTAATTAGAAATTTCAAGAATTTGTATGTATTAAAAATTTATTCGTTTAGATGACCCAACGTTGAATAAATTTCAATATGGCTTCTAAATTTTTAATAAAAGTAGAGGATATTTCCGTGTATCTTAGTAACTTCTTAACTATATATAAATTGTCATGTTCTTGAAAATTGCATTCCTAAATTAACTTTTCAACTTCCTTTTATATTTAAATATGTTGATGATTTGATCTGTGCTGTTCCTACAAATAAAATTGATGAAATCTTAAATACATTTAGCAATTTTAATAACAAAATTCAATTTACCCTTGAAACTGAAAACGATAATTCAGTTCACTTTTTAGATACTAAATTAATCAGAACTCCTAACAATACCATCATTTTGGATTGGTACCATAAACCCACCTTCTCAGGAAGATTTATCAACTTCTACTCAAACCATTGTTTAAAACATAAATTAAATACCATTATTGCCATGAAGAATCGTGTTGATAGAATTTGCCATGAATCTCTAAAAACTAAAAATTTTCATAAACTTATTGACATTTTTGTAAATAATGGCTATCCTCAGTATCTTGTCAAAAAATTAATTTTTAATCAAAGGAATTCTAATGCTACACAAAATAGAAACAATAATGTAATTGTAAATTCCATATATAGAAAATTACCTTTCATAAAATCAGTCACTCCAAGAATAGTTTCATTATTTAAGAACACTCCAATTAAAATAGCCTATTATAATCCTAAAACAATTAGACAAATATTTAGTAATATAAAAAATCCAACTCCTCTTTTACTTAACTCCAATGTTGTATATAAAATCAATTGTGATTCTTGTAATAAATGTTACATAGGCCAAACCAGTCAATGGTTAAAGTCTCCCAACACAAAAGTGACTGCAGAATTGGAAAAAGGTCCTGTGCCATTCACTCAATTGATGATAACCACTGTTTTGACTTCAATAATATTAAAATTTTAGAAAAAGAAATGTTTTATAAAACTAGATTTTTGGAAATGTCGTGCATTCAGAAGCATAATGACGTAACTGTCAATTTCAGATCCGACAATGACGATCTTAATAATATATATTTCAGTCCAATAAGTCACGCCATCTAAAGTTCTTTTATTTATCTTAATGCTGTAAATTTCCGTATCACCCTGGGTGGTGCGCTTTCATCTTCGGTCCTCACTTCTTGAATCCTCTTCGAGCCTATCAGCTGCTTTTTCGACTCTTCATTTTTTGATCGACATGCTTTCTGGAAGTGGTTCATCTTTCCACAGGATGCACACTTTTTACCATAAGCCTTGCATTCTCTAGGTCCATGGGTTGATAAGCATCTTGTACACTTGAACTTCTTGAAATCTTTCGGTTTCTTAAAATCTGTTTTTTTAACTTCCTGCACTATTTTCGTATTGCCCTGAAGGTCTTTAATTTGTAATTTTGCTAATTCAGCAGCTCTACATTCAGAAATAGCTATTTCCAAGGTCAGGTCTCCCTTCGACATTTTTTCTTGTAATTTAGGATCGTAAATTCCCAATACAATTCTACCTCTTATGAATGACTCTGTTACGTCACAATCCTGAAATCAGAAAAGGATGCTAAGTACTCACCAGCTGATCAAAAAAAACCTTATAGGTTATAGGCCCGGAAGAAAACGATGCGTGGAAAAATATCGGACGGACGACTCTTGGCTCCGACTCGCTCGCAAAAAAAAAGGAAAAAGCGGAGAGCGGTGTTCGTGGGTGATACGGAAGTCATCGGGATTGGGCGCCAGCCGAGGAAATTCCCGCAGCCAAGATCCAATATTAAAATATGCTTCCTGCGGCCCCTCGACGGACCGAAAGAAGGTGTCCGAAGGATCGCGATTGGAGCACAGAAGAAAACGAATACAAAAGAAACTGCGTAACGACACGGAAACGTGTTTATTAAAGGTGCGAATGCGCAAAATAGTCATAAAAAAACAAAACTAGCCTAAGACAGCCCAAGTGGTCATTCAGTTACGTCACGCAAAACAGCAAAATATTGGCAGCTTGATGGAATTCCAGGAAACTTTAGATAAATTTAATTACAAATTTTAAGAGTAAATTGAAATTAGTTCAAACGTTATCTCAATAACAAATATGTGATTACTGATTACTATAGAGATTCGGCATTAACAGCGAAAGAATAGTGAGTCCCGAGAAAGGGAAAAAAATTGCACTGTTCCCGCAACAATGTTAATTATTTTAAATTTCCCGCCCGCAGGGGGCGGAGATTGAGCGTCTTAATGTAATAAAAACGGAATAAAATTTATATTTACATTTATCAGCAGATTTACACAACGTATTTGTAATAACTTTACATAAGCGCACAATGACATGAGCTGTGTATTAGCGTTAAGGCTAAAATTTATCTCCATATGACAGCCCGCATGCGCCGCAGTCGTACATTTATTGGTGGATGTTATTAAAGATGTTAAACAACCAGAAAATTTGTGGACTCTAACATCAACATCTTACGTTAACATCACTGTTAACATTATTGTGAACAGTCTACGTCTGTCATCATTTTCTGGTTCTTACCATTATAACATTACGTTACCATTAACACTATTGTGAAAGGGCAGTAACTCAACTTAGGTCCATTTGGTCCGATAATTTTTTTTATGTTATTTGTTTTATATATACAACTCATGATCAACAAAGTTGTTTTTCTATTCAATATGCTTTCTCAAGTATATTTTTTACATATTTTTTTTGAGGTATCACATATATGCCTCGCCGTCGGTGGAACGTTTACTCTTGTGAGCCGCATGGTATCAGTGTTATTGTGTACCATGTTTTTTGTTGCTCACACAACTAAAATTACATAAATTTTATATTTTGTTTTAATATTAACACTTTAACTTCCAGGTCCATATTTTAAAAAACATTAAAGCAGACCAAATTTGTTTTTTTATAATTATGCTTGTATTGGGCATTTTTAAGTATTGCAAAATTATTATTTTTTAAATTTTTGTTTTGTTTTTGAAGGTGTGTCTACTCTTGATACACGCAGTCTAATATAATGAAAATGTTAACTTAGCATCATTGTGGTTTGGATGTATCAAAATTAACTCGGACTATTCAAATATGTTGTTGCGAGGGACCAGACTAACTGCCCTTTCACAATAGTGTTAATGTTAATGGTAATGTTAGACAGGTAATGTTAATGTTAATGGTTTCCGTGTTCAGAATAATGTTGGCGACGTTAAACATTTTGAATTTCCCACTTGAAAGGGGGCGGAGAAAGAAGTTCGTGATTTGATCATAGGAAAGTATGATTCCTACTCACCAATCTAATTTCTATTTTTTTAACGTACACTTGTAATTGCTGGCTACGGCTACGCAACGGCCACAAAGCACCAACGGCTATGATAGATTTCTAACCTCACATCTAACCTGTTGCATGACCGTGCCACACATTTCGCATGCGCCGCAGTCGTGTATTCATTGGTGGATGTTAATACAGATGTTAAAGAACCAGAAATTTTCTGGACTATAACATTACCATCTTATGTTAAGAGCAATCTTACGAAATAACTCCATATACGAAAACCATTAAAACGGGCGAATTCATAGAGACTTTATTTCTGAATATAATTAATTCATTTTTTTTTCCTATATACCCGACAACTAGCACTACAAAGTGACCACAGGAAATTTCTCTATCATCATCTGGTAATTAAGAATAAAATAATTAACATGGAAAAATTGTAGTTGAATTTTACAGCGATAGTAAAAATACTTCCAGATCGAATTTTGAAAAACGCGTTGGTCACTTTGTAGATTGAAGTTTTGTTAACAAATCAGTGAAAACAGCTTTTAAAAATATGTAACCATAATTAAGTTATGAAGTCGCCCGATTTGTATGTTTTTAGTGAATTATTTCTGCAAAGCGTGAATATATGTATTCTCCCCACTTTAAGAGCTAGGGGCGGTAACAAAATAGACAATCACGTGATCTTTTTTCACGGCCTGAGAATATATTTTGCGTTCCGATTTTTTAGGGATTATTGCGCATGATCTCAGATAGGATTAAGGCGGGTAATTTAAACATATTTAAGTTTGTCCACTGCTTTTTCCAGTACGTTTTTGGTATTTTAATATTTATTTATACATACACTGAGGTCTAGCAACAAGTACATTTCTTGTTAGTCAAGAAAAGATTAACTTCACTATCTGTGAATAGTATTCAAAGGTACGGCTTTTTCCACAGTTGGAGAAAAAGGTATTTTTAGCCGGCTAAATTACATCACTAGGAAAATTACATTTTTATAGAATCATCGTTTTGCCTATTCTGACGTACAACTTTTTTGTGTAAAACATTATTTTGTGTAACTAACTTTTGCATCAACTCCTTTTTCTCGTTATTTATTTAAATGCACCCCTTAAAAATGTGAAGTGGGACACTTACGTTTTTTTCTTTTTTTTTTGTAATTTTGTGTTTGAATCAACTTATGTGTATTAGAAGCGAAATAGTAAAAACATAAAAATGTACATTTAAATAGAATTAGAAAAGAAGTTCAAATGAAGTTAGCAATAACTTTAAAAAATAAACAGTTTCAGTATTTATATATTAGTATAAAAATCTAATAATTAAGTAATATTCAATAACTTAAAATGAATATTTTTAGAAATTGATTCGAAATTGACCTATCAAGTAATTTTGCGTTAGGCGTACTCAACTTCTTCAAAAATGACAGCGTTGTCTTATTTTTAAATCAAATATTTTTAGACGAAAATAATCTATTAATAACGGGATTTCGATAATATAAAAACAAAAAGGGATATATTTTTTGTTCGGCCACAATAAAATCTTAAACTTTCATTCCGCATACTCCAGGACATCGAAAATCTAAGGTGATTTGAAAACTTGTTCAAAATAAGTATGTAATTGAAAATAAAAAGATACACAATGCTTTTTTTACAGTACTAAACGCCTCTTTATTTGATTTAAAAATAAGACAACGCTGTCATTTTTGAGAAAACGAAACCCGCGTCCTGCGGAACTAAAGTTTAAGATTTAATTGTGGCCGAACAAAAAATATGTCCCTTTTTGTTTTTACACTATCAAAATCCCCTTATTGATAGATTATTTTCGTCTAAAAATATTTGATTTAAAAATAAGACAACGCTGTCATTTTTGAAAAAGTTGAGTACGCCTCGCGCAACATTACTTGATAGGTCAATTTTATTTTTATTTTATTTATATATATAATTAGATGTACAGTACATCGTATATAGTGGTCTAATATACAAACTTAAACATTAAATAAACAACTAATACGTTTTATAACATTAATAATACTTAAAATTTGCATTTTAAAAATTACGTCCTAACTTTTATTTTCTTTGCACAATTTTCAATTAATTTTTTCAAATTTGTTCCACTTAAATTATTCCAATCTTGAATTGTTTTCGGAAAAAAAGAAAATTTATGATTGTTAGTTTTCGAAAATGGAATTTTATAGCTGAATTTATGATTTTTTCTAGTGCTCGAATCATTTATTTGTAATTTAGTTAGAAAATTGTGCATCGAATCAACTTTGAAATGAATATAACAAAATAATTTTAATCTTGCTTCTTGTCTTCTAGAAGATAAAGTTTCCCAATTTAATTCCCATAGTATGCGTGAAACAGATGAAGTTGTTCTATGGTCATTCATAACATAAAGAGCTGCTTTATGCTGCAATATTTCTAGATCTTCAATTAAATATTGTTGGTGCGGATCCCAAACTTCGTGTGCGTACTCAACTTTGGGACGGATATATGTCATATAAGCTTTTTTAAGTACAGGTTTTCCAGAGTCTTTAAGATTTCTTCTAATGCAATATAGTGATTTATAAGCTTTTTTTGAAGATATTCTGAATATGACTACTCCAATTTAAATCATTTCTAAAGGTCACTCCTAGATATTTACACGTATCATTATATGTTAGTAATTCATTTTCTAATTTGTATGAATGGGTCTGAAATAATTTTGTAATACCAAACGATACTGCAACACATTTCTTTGTATTAATTTCCATTTTATTTTCGTCACACCACATATGAATTTTGTCTAAATCTTTCTGGAATAAAATCCAATCTTATGTATTTTTTCTTTTGTTATAAATAACGCAGTCATCAGCAAATAATTTCGTTTCGCAACTTAAATTTTGTGAAATATCATTTATAAATATAATGAATAATATTGGTCCGATCACACTACCTTGAGGTACCTACTCCAGAAATGACAGTCAGCTCAGATGAATAGATATTATTTATTCTAACTCTCTGTTTCCTGTCCTTAAGATATTCGTTTATCCATTTTACAGCTCGCATATCACACCCCAAATTTTGTAATTTTCTTATAATAAAATCATGAGGAACTTTATCAAAGGTTTTTGTAAAATCGATGAAAATTGCATCTACCTGTCCCTTATCATCAATTATTTCTGCCAATTCAGTATGAAAATTTATCAGTTGAGTAACACAGGAAAAATGTTTTCTAAAACCATGTTGATTTCTTTTAATAATATTATGTTTATCACAAAAATATTGAAGATAGTTCGTCAGAAGTTTTTCTAAAATTTTGCATACTATACATGTTAAACTAATTGGAATCAATTTCTAAAAATATTCATTTTAAGTTATTGAATATTACTTAATTAGTAGATTTTTATACTAATACATAAATACTGAAACTGTTTTGGTATTATTTTAGAATTTTTTTTATTGCTGAAAGTTATTGCCAACTTCATATCGGCTTCAAAAGAAATAAACTTTTTTGATATTTTCTTAAACTGTGGCCTTTTCTTCAATCAAAAATTGCAAGATGCGAAATATTTTTACATTCTGGATTTAATAGTTATTTATGTACCATTTATGAGCAAGCAAACGAGGTCGATAAAGACACTTTGCTGCCGTGGTACATATATAGTATATTGTGTCACAGGGGTAGAAAGTGAGCATTAGCAACCCGCGGCTATGAGCTGCACGAGCGAGCGAAGCGAGGGCAGCTCATATCTAAGGGCTGCTAATGCGTTTCTGCGTGTGTGACACACAACTGTTTTTCGCTTAGCCCTAAATCAAATTCAAACTTTGTTTAAAACTGACGTTTAATGAAAAATTCTGTGAAATGTCAAAGCGCGCAAATGAAAGTCAATGTGTTGCTAGGTTACGAACTATAAATCGTGTTGTTATGAGTTCAGCAGCCCTAGGGCAGATAAACATTACTTTCCGTCACATTTTTAGGGTTAATATGAGTTACTTTCACATATGTTAGGCGAAAAATATTTTTTCGACTACTACATACTCAACCATTTCTTTTGTAATATCCAAACCTTGCAGATTTACATCTATGTTTATATCATCGTAAATTTTTGAAAAATTTATTTCATTTACCTTATAGTAAACGACACTGGCGTTTTGATGACACCAAAAGATGTGACGCCAGTGCAAAAGACTTTTACGTTCTGCAAACAAAAAACAGTCACTTCGCGTCATGATGTTTGTCATGTACTTAATTATCAACATTTTTTAACAATTTTCGAAAAAATATATGTAGATACATATTTACATTTATATATTTACCGCCGATTTTTCTTTTCCTATATGTGACCTTCTTGTTAATGGAGTTTAATTTACCCATGTTTACAATTTAAATAAATAAAATAATGAATTTCATTACACTGTTGAGCTGCAGGTAATATTAAAATTTCGCATGGGCATGAAATAGGATTATACGTAAAATTTTTGGTGTTGCAGCTTCAATCCTCTTCAATATTTTACAAATATAGATAACTACTTGTTCCTTTTCTATTATACGACGCATACGTGCAATTAAAAATAAAGTCTACTTTGAACGATAATTGCGTCTTATTACAATTTACCGTAAAAAATGTGTAAGTATTTGAATATAATTATGTACATGCATGTGTATTTCTGAACCCGTTGAATATTGAACATTATGACCGAACGCAGCCTAGTAAGTTGCTTATGATGACGGAACTACCGATACGCAAGAGTTATTATCGTTCTTTCGCAATATGTGTTGAACAGAGATAGCTCTAAGCAACTAATGTTGGTGGTTTTCAATAGCCGCATGGTCGGCAGGCGACTGCCAACCAACCAATCATAATATCACAAATATTTCCCCTTAACGTAGCAAAAAGTAGGGATACTAAAATGCGAACTTCTGAGGGGTAACTTTGTAGGATTCCTCTTAACATCACCACTAACATTATTGTGAACACTCCCCATATACTATCATTTTCTGGATACTACCATTCTAACATTACCATTACCATTAACATTAACACTATTGTGAAAGGGCAGTAATACATCTGTACATATATTTCTGTGCTAAATGCGTATCTCACACGAACACAACGTCTTAAAGTAGGAACTAAAGTGTGTATCAGAAAAAAACACGTGGTCTGAGACAAAAAACTTTTGATGTATCAGCTATGATACGCGTGGGAGTTAACGTGTTAATAATAAATAAAGTTACATGTTTATAATATGTAGTGCGTAATGTTTATTTTTGATTAAAAATTTCTAAAAATCAAACCGATTAAAAAATTATCGGACCACGAGCATAGATTGGTTCTCCGGACCGGTGTTTGGGCCGTATTCATAAAGAACTCTAAATGGTACGATTTATAAATGATTTCAATTATGTAAACGAAATGCAAAATCAGACGACGTATTCACAAATCAAAAATGCGACATTTCTTCCACTGATTTATAAATCATTCATAAATCAGACGACGTTTGGCAACACTGCAAAAATGGGAACCTTTACTTCATCAGAAGATTAAGAAGTTGATTAGTATGCTCATTTTTCGGTCTTCTTCTTACAAGTGATGTATATAGAATTTTTTACTCCAGATTTGGGTATTGAAAACAGAATTTATGTACCTTAATATCTTAATACCTTAATACCTAATATCTATCTATACAATTTTCTCTTGGTGGGTAATAAATTTATAAATATAATTCTATTTATAAAAATTTGTTTTGAATAATCAATGTATATTGAATTAATCTTATCATACATTTTAGTTAAAGTTGTTATGTGACTTTATTCTAGAAAGTTTAGATAAATCACCCATACAAGTACAATTTAGAAATGGCCGTATTCACAAAGCATCATTTACTTTAAATGCTCCGTTTAGTATTTGGTAATGATTTATAAATCATTTAGGTCTGATTTGTTAATAAATTAAACAGAGGCTTAATGGAGCCTAAACGGATGATTTAGCTATTTTTCCTATTCACAGAGCTTCAGCACATGTAATTAAATTAATGTCAAATAAATGAAACTGTTTCTAAATTGTACTTGTATGGGTGATTTATCTAAACTTTCCAGAATAAAGTCACATAACAACTTTAACTAAAATGTATGAAAAGATTAATTCAATATATATTGATTATTCAAAACAATTTTTTGTAAATATAATTATATTTATAAATTTATTACCTACCAAGAGAAAATTAGATAGACAAATTAGTACATAAGTTCTGTTTTCAATACCCAAATCTGGAGTAACAAATTTTAAAAATTTTTAAAATTTATAAAATCAGTGACTGATTTTAAACATGAAATTAATGTAATTATTCAAATAGCTTACTATAATAATTTTCCAATTAAACCTATTTTCAATATTTACAAGCGTATTAAAAATAAAATAACAAACAATATAATTTTCCCAACATTGGAAAATTCTAAAACTCCATCATGTTACTTTTCTATTCCATATGTCGGTCCTTTATCGAATAAAATTAAATCATTCTTAAAATCTTTAGAATTAAATGTTTCTTATTCTACAATGTTAACATTCAAAAATTTATATTCAAACAACAAAGATCATTTAGATAATTTTTCTAAAAATGGTGTCTATTCTTTAAAATGTAATTAATGCGATGCTACATATGTAGGACAAACTGGAAGAAGTTTGCTTATTAGAGTTAATGAACATTTAAGATCTCTAAACATTTGGCAGAAACAGATCACGATTTTGATCGTTGTAATAATGTAAAATTGTTACATAATTTACCTAAAGGAAATAAATTAAATATAGCCGAGAATTTAGAAATTTTCTTACATAAAAATATTTTTTCTATTAATATAATTAATGAACAAACCATCTCTAGCACAGATAATTTTCTAAAATCAATTCAATGGAATTTATGTGAATGATCATTACGTCTATGATATAATAAAATAAAAATTTGTTTATTAATAACCCATCATATACATCAAAAAAATTTTACAGAAAATTTATGTCAAATTCTTTAAAATATTTTTACAATCATATATAATCCAATATTATAAATTATTATATAGTTTTTAAGTAAGTAATTTTAATATCTACATATCTAAGACATTTACTATTAATTGATTATTTTTAGGTGTAATTTTATATAACTTGAAAATGCCTTTTTAAAAGGCGAAACCGGTTGTTATATTAATAAAAAACTTTGTGCCATAAGAACAGCATTTAATTTACCAATATTAAATTATGGCTACAAACAGCAGGAATAACTTCATTAATTATACACAAATTCAGTTTTCAATACCCAAATCTGGAGTAACAAATTCTATATACATCACTTATAAGAAGAAGACCGAAAAATGAGCATAATAATCAACTTCGCATTTTTGATTTGTGAATACGTCGTCTGATTTAGCATTTCATTTACATAAATGAAATCATTTATAAATCGTACCATTTAGAGTTCTTTATGAATACGGCCCTTTTATCAATTTCTATTCAAACAGCTCGAAAACGTGGCATCAGACCATGTACTCGCCGTTTAAGTAAACGAAGGTTATGAGGCATCGCCGTCCTACAGTTGCCCGAAAATGTGGCATCAAGACGATGCCTCACGGGGCTCAACGTGTTAAATTTCAAATATCTACATGAACTGCAACCAATTTTCTCCTGAAAACATGAATAATATTCCAGTAATATGTATTATTAGAAAATAATTCAACAGAATTAAGCACTAGCCAGCAAAATGTCAAGAGCAAAGAGGCTAAGATCTACAACATTGTAACAAATGAAACTGTTGGCGATGTAAGAAATAATTTAAACGAAATAGTAAATGAGAAAGAAGTGGTTGAACAAAAAACCATCCGAAAGTCTAAACTGGAAGAATCCCTTAATAGTATATGTGTCTCCTCCAGAAGTATTGCATTGAAGAAAGACATAGCTGTAGATGGCAAGATGAAGAAAGCTGAAATAAACACCAAGGAAAAAGATATAAATAAAGATTATTCGACAAAAAGGGATGAAGCTGATGACAATGCGAAGGAAAAAGATGCACTCGCAGACGGCATAACCAAGTACCTGAAGACAACACGCACAAATCAGAGAATAAGAATACAAGTAGAATAAATAACAGTCAAGTTACAGCGGGCAACCAAGAATTTTTGCAAAAAGCAGAACATACGCCTTCAAAAATTGTTTTACCAGGACTAGTAGTTCGCTCACCATTTAAGAAAGCATTATTTTGGCCAGAGGTTACAACATCCACAAAGCCTTTAAAAAATAAGAAGGAAAAAGTACCTTCAGTGACAACTTCTGAGACGTGGAAGGAATATTATATGAAAAAAAAAAGATGAAAAGGAGAAACTAAATGAAGAAAAAGAGAACAGAAAACGAAAAAGAGAAGAAAAGAAGAACACTCCTAAAGCAACTGTAAAGAAAATCAGACGTCCGATATGAACCATGGAGGAGAATAAACAGCAAATTCTCGAAGATAAAACAAATAAGTGAAGAAGTTTCTGCTAATGGAGAATGCGTAAACGGAAAATTCAATGTTGGTGACTTTGTTATCGTAAAATATGAAGGTGAATAGTATCCAGGACTCATTAAAGATCTTGCAGATGGTAAAGCCTTTATCAGTACAATGAGTACTAGAAGGATTAGGGAACTGGAAGTGGCCAGAAGAGACAGATCAAATTTGGTATGAACTTCATGATTAAATAATGTTAATGATGTTAATAAAAGGGTATGATGCTTCAAAGTAGAAGAGATGAATAAATATAATAAATTCTTGATCACGAAATAAATCAACACTCTGATTTACAAGATGTTTATTTCGTACTTTTGTGTTCCACGGTACCTCGTCTTATTTAATACATTTTTAGTTTTCCTTGTATTTTTATGTAATCCTATTAATAAATATAGTTTTCTGATACAAATTATTAAATTTGAGTTTTTTTGGTAGTTATACAATGTCAAGTACTTCTTGTCTGATTCACGTACTTCAACATGTCGATTTTGAAGACACTATCGAATTTGTGTACACTTTAGTGTCGAATTTTGGGACAAAGAAGAAATATGCCTGTCGAAATTATGTTCATATGCAGATAATGTTAAAAAAATATTTTTATATCGAAATAAATCAAAATATTGGTGTGTTTTTTGTAAGACATTATCCAGAAAGACACTTATAATTGGATTATATAAATTTTTTAGACTTTACTGATAATCCCCTAAATTCAACTATTGAAATGTGATACTAATGGTCGTACTCACAAAGCATCATTTACTTTAAATGCTCCGTTTACTATTTGGTAATGATTTATAAATCGTCTATTTAGGTCTGATCTGTTAATAAATTAAACAGAGGCTTAATGGATGATTTAGCTATTTTTCCTATTCACAAAGCTTCATTTAGCACATTTAATTAAATTAATGTCAAATAAATGAAACTGTTTCTAAATTGTACTTGTACATTTTAGTTAAAGTTGTTATGTGACTTTATTCTGGAAAGTTTAGATAAATCACCCATACAAGTACAATTTAGAAACAGTTTCATTTATTTGACATTAATTTAATTACATGTGCTGAAGCTCTGTGAATAGGAAAAATAGCTAAATCATCCGTTTAGGCTCCATTAAGCCTCTGTTTTATTTATTAACAAATCAGACCTAAATGATTTATAAATCATTACCAAATACTAAACGGAGCATTTAAAGTAAATGATGCTTTGTGAATACGGCCATTTCTAAATTGTACTTGTATGGGTGATTTATCTAAACTTTCCAGAATAAAGTCACATAACAACTTTAACTAAAATGTATGATAACATTAATTCAATATACATTGATTATTCACAACAATTTTTTGTAAATATAATTATATTTATAAATTTATTACCTACCAAGAGAAAATTAGATAGACAAATTAGTACATAAGTTCTGTTTTCAATACCCAAATCTGGAGTAACAAATTTTAAAAATTTTTAAAATTTATAAAATCAGTGGAAGAAATGTCGCATTTTTGATTTGTGAACATCATCTGATTTAGCATTTCGTTTACATAAATGAAATCATTTATAAATCGTACCATTTAGAGTTCTTTATGAATACGGCCCTTAACTCTCTTAAAGTGTCTGATTTATGGACCCCTACAAATTTCAAAACAGCTTCGGTCTATCAGTTATTATGTGCACAGGGAGTTGAGTTTTGCAAAACATGTATGACTTTAGAAATGACTAATAAAAATCTGACAAATCTAGATAAGCATACAGCACAATCCGCGTTTCAAAAGAAAACAGAGAAAAGGTAACTCTAGCAACTACGTTGTCGTTATACGGTCATTGTGTGAGCAACATCATTTCTGTAAAAAAATTTTAAATCTGTCACATTATGACAAATTTGAAGTATTAAGAAAAATGGAGTTATGTATCAATTGCTCAATCAATCTGGCCATAAAACTAAAGAATGTCTCACAAACTCTTTTAAACGGACACTAAATGGCGCATAAACACTTAAAGCTGTCGAACGACTGCGAAACGTTAAGTGTTTATGCGCCATTTAGTGTTCGTTTAAATTCATCGAACAAGAACCAGCTTTAACTAAAGAATGTCGTTCATTAAGATGTTGTAAATGCTATTGCATTAATACATAATACCTTACTTCACCGAGAAAATAACAGTGGTGAGATTGAAGATCGAAAGAGTATGACATAGTATGACATAGTATGACATCATCGACTTCAGCTTTGCATGCTAAACAAGAAATTGTTAACAATGAAAGAGATTTAAGTCATTCAGTTGTGAAACATTGTGTACCTAAAGAGAATATGCATATCTTCTTATCAACGGTCCGTGATCAATATCTTTTCTAATCAAATGACCTATGGAAAAAAATATGTCTTTATTTGGTTCATTATTTCAAATGCCATTTGAATTGTTTCTATTGCATTGTATATATATCGTTTTGTATAGGAATGCAATATAAATATGTAATTCAAGTGGCATTTGAAATAATAAACGAATTAAAGACACATAAGACACATAATTTTATGTCCATACGTCTCTTGATTAGAAAAGATATTGATCACCTGTTATATGTAAGTGATGTAGATGAAAATTTACATAACTGTCGTGCACTTCTAGATTCAGGCTCACAACTTAACATGATAACAGAAAATTTAGTTTTACGATTAAATATTCCAATTAATCGTGTAAAATTACCAGTTAGTCGCATAAATCAAGCTACAATAGCAATAACTAAATCTTCACAGATCAAGTTAACTTCAACGATTTCTCGATACTCGACATTACAGGAATGTCTTGTAATAGCAGTCATTACAGAGAAAATACCTCAGATTCAAATAAACAAAGCAAAACTTACAATACCAGAAGGTTTAGAATTGGCAGATCCACATTTTGACAAACCTCAAACGATTGCTTTATTATTGGGAGCAGGCATATTTTGGAAGATACTTCGTCCTGGAGAAATTCTAACCAGAAAACATCATCCAGTTCTACAAAATACGCAGTTCGGATGGATCATCGGTGGAGAATACTCTCATCAAAATAGTCAAGCATATACATCATCATGTAATTTTATCACTAAGAGGTCCCTAGAAGACAAAATTGAAGCATTTTGGAAAACTGAAGAATTGCAAGTAGAGTTAATAAGGGACAAACAGGACGAATTATGCGAGCGATACTTTAAAACGACTTATATTCAGAATGAAGATGGTAGATTTGTAGTTGAGCTTCCTCAGAAACCGGAAATTATTTTAGGAGATTATTATTTAGGGAGTATTGGGAGGTTATTTATTTATTTTTTAAATTATTTATCGTACTCTATTTCGCTCGGAGCTCCGTTTGTTATTTCGCCAATCATGTATTTCGGCATTTTGTCCACCTACCTTGGTTTGCCTTCTTATGTACGTTGGATGCATCACTGTGCGGACCTCGCGCCCGCTTCCTTACGGCGTTTGGGGCCCGGTTGTTTTCGGCGAGCATTTGTTTACATTTGGTTTTGACAACGCAAGACTAGGCAATGAATGCGACCAAAGATGGCCTCCAGCCGCACCCACGGAAAAATGTGACGTAGACGAAAATTCTAGAATTCAGGAAAACTAACCAAAAATAACACCACAACAAAATTCTCTACAAGATGAATCGACAGAAAATCCTTTCCTAAGCGAGAAAAGGGGAAATGCAACAAAATGCAATAAATTTTAGCGAGGAGACTCCATGCTCTGTGCGGGAAAAGAATACGACATGTGCTACCTACCTGCGAAGATAGGCAGTAGTTTTACATCGGGTTGAACTTCTCCGATGTTGCCAGCCAGCTGCAATGGGATGGGGGGGGGGGTTCAATTCCAAAAACGCGAAGGCCAATATCAAAAATAGGCGCCACTTAATTTTTTTGAAAATGAGGGGAAATGAAAATTAAGAAAACCCGTTACATCTAGAACACTTTAGTTTACTCAACCACAAAAGTATGTATATATAAACAAATAAGTAATACACTGCCAACAACAAAAAAAAATAATGAGTTTACAACATATTTAAATCATAAATCATACAAGAGATTACAATCATCGGTTAACTGTACGTGACAACGTTCGTCTACTTATATCTGATTTAAATTTGCACCGGAGTGTACGCAATAAGATGCATGTTTAATTGCGGCAAAATCAAAGAAAAGAGTCGGCAATTCAAATCGCGAATCAACGCTCAGAACTATCAAAAAAAATTATAACGCTCCAACCTTTATTCCGTCGGTGTCCGATTAGTTTGTCGGCGCGGCGTCTGTGTGGAAATGCCGCCGCGGCCCCTTTGAAGTGTGCCGACTGCCGCGTAGAGAGGCGAGGGAGGGAACTTCCGATGTCGCAATTCGCAGTGCACCTGCACAATCTGAAAAAACGTAATCCAACAAAACTAACTCTTGCTAAAAGTCCGCAGTAAAAGTAGCTCTTGTTAAAAGCCCACGATAAAAGCCCGGATCATTAACCGGACTGCCATAAGTCGCAGTATAGATGCGGCTTTCCCGTTGTCGACTGGGCCAAACAAATTCGGCAAAAGCCGTTCACATGCACTTTCACCCTCTTTGGTGAAACGGGCACAACCAAGCGATAACAAAAAAAAACAAACGTGCGGCCCAGGAAACGGATGAAACTTTTATGAGACGGTGGCGTACTTCTCGATCGGTGGAAAAGAACAGAAAGCTACGAGAGAGAGAGACACGTTCAATTTTACCATTGGCGGAATTTTCCTAGCAACTGGGAGAACCAATCAGCTCAATGTGTACAACGACGTGGTTTCCAAGAAACCATCCGGCACGTCGAACTTCGCCTATACAGGGCGTGTTCGGAACAGTAATGAAAACTGAGCAGTGACAATGCATATACAGGGTGTATTCGAAACAGTAATGAAAAATGAACTGTAACAATCCCACCCTTACTAAGATGGAAATTTTGCCCACAGGTAAAATTTCTGGTGTCTACACTATAATTAGCCGAAGCGAAATGGCACGGAGACGAACGATAGGTCTCGAAACTAAACCATACAACATAAACGAAACACGGACGAATTGATACTACGCGAAACTATTTGGTCGGAGACCACGAAGAAAATTCAAGCCAAAAGTTGTGAATCCCGGCCGTACCCAATCGAGGTATTGGTCAGACTGATACGCAAAGTTCAAAGAGAAGAGAAAGGGTCAAGATGGGTCCGCATGTCGACAAGCGTCAACATCGTCTGACCAGGAAACCACCACGCATCTCGACGAGAACACAAGACGGAAGATAACTTTACTAGTCCGACCAACACAACGACCAATCACGACCTCAATCCCGCAACTTCCGCTGAAACGTTAAACTAATATTAATTGATCACGAAAGAGTTTCCCAGACAAAGGGTAAAATTTTGACGGTTAACAAGGATGCTGGGACATCCTGGAAAAGACTGACATCACCGAGAAACTTTCTTGGATTAAACAACGAAGTAAAAACATAAAACGATAAACCCATTCGGCCAGTACTTGGCCCAAACCAAGACCAACCGTGCGCGTGTCACAGACATTGAGAAATGGCCGAACCATAAGGTTGTAACGACCAAGTCTGAACCGAATTTCGAAAATAAACTAAAAATCACCAACAAAATAAACTATTGCAAATGGTAGACTACAACAAATAACACGGAACGTTATGAATGGAGTGAGAAAATCATAAATAGCAAAGTGAAGATCCAAACTATCTCGGTCCATCGAAAGTCTTTTCCGAAAAAGAAGAATTATAAAACAGAAAAAACGCGAAACTAAACGGAATTTGCTATACGAGCAAGTAAAATCCGTGTTCGACTGTTTAGGTCGAACAACGAAACGATGAGGTAATAAATTACCCAAAGTCAAAGCCTACACCCAGAGCAAAGCAAAATGGCGGGGATAAAATTTAATGAAACGTTAAAGACTCGAAATTCTGGGGGTCCCCTAGTCACGAGGAGTTGTCGGCTCCTGCTAAGCAGCAAAATAATGTCTTCAACGAAGACCCAACGACGACGGATTCCCAACCGTATCCTGCCGAATAAACGCGATACGAAGCCATGACCAACCCAAAGGCGGCACAGCCTAACACGGGGATACCGGAAAGAAATAACATCGTCCCACCAAACGACAGTTAAACAAAACTCCTCAAGATGAGAAGATTCTCATCCAAAAATCTTGGCTCTTCATGACTGTGAGTAACGCGGGGCAAGTCCCAAGACACTGTTCCTACCGTACTCAAGAGAAAAGAGGGCTTTCGTGCCTTCACGAGATCCAGCACTCCAGGTTCTCCCACAGTTCCCTAGAAATAGGAAAGTGCCCAGTGGAAACCACTTCGCACCGCCCACGGCCACTACTTCAGCCGGGTTAGTATAAGTCACAATCGGGTAAAGAAGTTTTCTGGAGAGCAAAAATGACTCGTCCACTCGGAGTGTTGCGTCCTGACGTAGAGACGACTTATAAGGGGAGAAGAGTCGACGTTCTCCAGACTAAAGCTTCTATAGTGACGAATGTCACATTCAACAACGTGAGTCACATCCGGTAGAGATAAATAAAAAAATTGTCGAATCCGAATAACAAACATTCCAAACGGAATAGAGTTACACCCAATATCCGAAAGTAGAGACTAGAGAAATAGGGAAGAAAAGTCGAGAGAGACAGATGATAGGATAGATAAAGATTTCTTCACGGAACACACCATACTACCGACATGACTTCCTTGAGCGTATCCCATAGCGGTACATCAGAGAGAGAGGGCAAGCCATACCTTCACGAGATCCAGTACGCTTGGCATTCCCACACGCTCTGACGGATGCCGGAGGACATCTCAAAGCCGTCAAGGCCGAGCTGATCAATCCGAAAAGAAAACAGAGTTAGAGTAGAAGAAAGGGTGAAACAAGAAGAAAAGAAAATTCATGGACAGGTGGTTGTGATCCAAGTCACAATCCACAGGCCGATAATAGTAACTTTCCAAAGATGTTAAACGAAAAGAACTGTATCTTTTAGGAGTCTTTTACTCCACGCAGAATTTTACGTCGGGAGCATTCTAAGAGACCCATCCCGCAGGCCGAAAAGAATAAAACAAGCTCTACTCATCAGGGGGATCAGGTTTAAGATGTTCACTATTCCAGGTGCCAGGAAGTATGTTACTCTCAAAATCCTTAAGTTCGTAAGTGTCCGCAGACGTACGTCGACTAATGAGGAAAGGCCCAACAAATTTATTGGCCAACTTGGCCGCGAAATGCTTTGATGCATCGGACAACACGAAATTCTTACGCCACACCCGCTGATCGGGTTGGTAAACAACCTTTCGCCTACGAAGATCATATCGGCCTTTAGCCTTTTCGTAAGCCTTTTGCAACCTTTCCTGTACGTTTTTGTAGAGGACTGCGAACTTTCCGGTACGAGATTGTAAATCCTTAGGATCCTGAGGAACAACTTCCAAGGGCTCATCTTTCACAATGTCATTGTCAGGGGTTAGACTACCTTTCAAGCACATTTCACGACCAAAGTTGAGGAAATATGGAGTCACACCAGTAACTTCGTGACGAGCAGTTCGTAAAGCACAAGCGACTTTGGGCAGGAATAAATCCCATTTGCGGTGGTCTTCCGCCACATAAGCAGTCAACATGGACTTAATTACGCGATTAACTCGCTCGACAGGGTTTGCTTTTGGATGATAAAACGAAGTGTACGCAGGGCGCACATGGTATGCCGTCAGAAGTTTTTGATATTCCTTAGACTTAAATTGGACTCCATTGTCCGAAATGACAGTACGAGGTACTCCAAAGACCAAAAAGAGATTTTCCGCAATGTGCTGCACGATCTTAGGGGCGGTAGCCTTTCGAAGGGGGAAACACAAAGTGAACTTACTGAAGCAATCAGTTGCCACAAGGATGTATTGATACCCACGAGAAGATCTAGGTAGTGGTCCAACAAGATCGATACTAATGACCTCCCAAGGTCGCGAAATTCGAGAGTGACCTCCCATTAGCCCTGCCGGAGCGTTCTGTTCGGGTTTGGTGCGAAGACACGTTTGACACCTATGAACATATTTCGCAACATCGGCGTGCATTTTGGGCCAATAATAACTTTGGGCGATCCTATTGTAAGTCTTATAGACACCTAAGTGACCACTAGTCGGGGAATCATGATGTTCGTGAAGAATTTGTGATCGAGATTCCTTAGGGACAACACGCTTCCAGTGAGGTTCCTCCTCAGCTAGTCGATAATAGGTGTTTCGAACGAGTTTATAAATAATGTTTCCTTCAACACGAAAACTCGGAAACTTTTCCGGGGCCAAACGAATTTTCTTTAAGAAATTAAGGTACCAACTATCTTTGACATTATCGAAGTCGATGGAGTCGATAACAGGGACGGTTCGAGAAAGCATATCAGGTACGACATGTTCCTTTCCTTTGCGATGTATAACACTGAAATCGTATTGTTGCAGGCGTACAGCCCAACGACATAAACGACCAGAAGGGTTCTGCAACTTATTCAACCAAAGAAGTGAATGGTGATCGGTAATAACCTTGAAGTGAGAAACTTCCACATAGGGCCTAAGTTTTTCAATCGCCCATAACATCGCAAGGAGTTCTTTTTCAGTCGTCCAGTAATTGCGCTCAGGTCGGGATAGTGAGCGACTTAGATAGCATATGACCTTCTCGCCATCATCAAGTTGTTGAGTCAGGACAGCTCCAACACCATAATCAGAAGCATCGGTTTGAATCGTGAATTCTTTGGTGAAGTCAGGACACGAAAGGACTGGAGCAGAAACCAAATGTTCACGGATCTTTTCCCACGCTTCATCGCAAGTTTCGTCCCACCGATGCTTAGAATTTTTCTTAAGCAACTTGGTCAAAGGGGCGATAATTGTGGAAAACCCAGGGATGAACCTACGATACCACGAAGCGGTTCCGATTAGTCTGCGTACTTCCTTAACCGTTGTGGGTTTAGGCATTCTCAAAATTGACTGAACCATTTCGGGATCTACATGAAGACCGTGGCGATCCACCACGTAACCTAAGTACTTTAATTCGCTAAGGCAGAAACTGCACTTGTCCTGATTCAAGGTCAAACCAGCCTCAGTCAGGCTTTTATGGACTTCAGATAAGACTTCGAGATGTTTGTCGAAGGTTTGTGTGACAATAATGATGTCGTCCAGATAGACGACCACGTGCGGATCAAGGTCAGCACCAATTACACGATCGATAAAACGTTGCCAAGTCGCTGGAGAGTTGTGCAAACCAAAGGGCATTCTTCGGAATTGATACAATCCACGATTAGGTACAGTGAATGCTGTATATTGGCGGGATTCTTCGGCGACTGGGATCTGCCAATAAGCTGACTTGATGTCTAAAGATGACAGGTACTGTCAGGTACCCTTTCAATTTGTCAAGGGTGTTCGAGACATAAGGTAGTGGGTACGCGTCTTTAGTCGTGACCTGGTTCAACTTACGATAGTTCACACAAAAGCGAAAACTTCCATCTTTTTTTGGCACGAGAAGAATGGGAGATGACCAAGCACTTTTGGATTTCTCCACGATGCCACGCTTCAACATGTCATCAAGTTCTTTATTGACAACAGTTTGCCTTGCTGGCGAGATAATAGCGTTGCTTTATCGTAGCGCTATCTGTGTGAATAGAGTGTTCGACGAGTTTAGTACAACCCAGTTCACCATGTGGAAAATTTACGAACAGCTGACTAGTTAGATTTTCCAGCTGAGTTTGCTGCGAATCCATTAAGTGTTGCCAAGAAGTGAGATGTTCGACCAAGTCAATCGATTCTTTACTGAATGCCCAATCACCGGAGCACAAGTCAGGGACGATGCCCATCAACTTCCAAAAATCTGCTCCTAAGATCAGTGAATGAGGTAACTCAGGGTCGTGGGTTCGAGCCCCACGTTGGGCGCTAAAACTTGCTACCTACCTGCGAAGATAGGCAGTAGTTTTACATCGGGTTGAACTTCTCCGATGTTGCCAGCCAGCTGCAATGGGACGGGGGGGGGGGGTTCAATTCCAAAAACGCGAAGGCCAATATCAAAAATAGGCGCCACTTAATTTTTTTGAAAATGAGGGGAAATGAAAATTAAGAAAACCCGTTACATCTAGAACACTTTAGTTTACTCAACCACAAAAATATGTATATATAAACAAATAAGTAATACACTGCCAACAACAAAAAAAAATAATGAGTTTACAACATATTTAAATCATAAATCATACAAGAGATTACAATCATCGGTTAACTGTACGTGACAACGTTCGTCTACTTATATCTGGTTTAAATTTGCACCGGAGTGTACGCAATAAGATGCATGTTTAATTGCGGCAAAATCAAAGAAAAGAGTCGGCAATTCAAATCGCGAATCAACGCTCAGAACTATCAAAAAAAAATTATAACGCTCCAACCTTTATTCCGTCGGTGTCCGATTAGTTTGTCGGCGCGGCGTCTGTGTGGAAATGCCGCCGCGGCCCCTTTGAAGTGTGCCGACTGCCGCGTAGAGAGGCGAGGGAGGGAACTTCCGATGTCGCAATTCGCAGTGCACCTGCACAATCTGGAAAAACGTAATCCAACAAAACTAACTCTTGCTAAAAGTCCGCAGTAAAAGTAGCTCTTGTTAAAAGCCCACGATAAAAGCCCGTCATTAACCGGACTGCCATAAGTCGCAGTATAGATGCGGCTTTCCCGTTGTCGACTGGGCCAAACAAATTCGGCAAAAGCCGTTCACGTGCACTTTCACCCTCTTTGGTGAAACGGGCACAACCAAGCGATAACAAAAAAAACAAACGTGCGGCCCAGGAAACGGATGAAACTTTTATGAGACGGTGGCGTACTTCTTGATCGGTGGAAAAGAACAGAAAGCTACGAGAGAGAGAGAGAGACACGTTCAATTTTACCATTGGCGGAATTTTCCTAGCAACTGGGAGAACCAATCAGCTCAATGTGTACAACGACGTGGTTTCCAAGAAACCATCCGGCACGTCGAATTTCGCCTATACAGGGCGTGTTCGGAACAGTAATGAAAACTGAGCAGTGACAATGCATATACAGGGTGTATTCGAAACAGTAATGAAAAATGAACTGTAACACATGACAACATATAAGTCGGTAAATCGGCGGTTGGCAACACCGTCTAACCTTGTGTTGCCAGAACCAAATGTAAACAAACGTTTGCCGTCAATTACCGGACTCCAAAGCCGTTCAGAAATGGGCTCGGCGACAGGCACAATCCGCCCAGTGATGCATCCAGCGTACATCAGGAGGTAAACCAAGTAGTTGTGCAAAATGACGACCCAAGACTCGCGCGAAAACAACGGGACTCCCAGCGAAATTAGGTATGAAAATAAAAGCATCAAAAAAACCTAACAAACTCCACCAAGGCTTCCCAACTACGAACTTAAACCTAAGACAACACAACCTACGTTAAAAAAAAGGAAGAATAGAATCATCGCAAGACGCCGACCAAGAACGATCCCGACAGGATTCCATGGGAACCACCTAGCCTTCACCCACAGGGCTCTTCAGCAGTCAGCTGGCCTAGGACAATAACCTATTCTGAATCCGGTTGTGGTTTTAAATGCTCCACATTCCAAGTTCCGGGAAGAATTCGTCCATCGAAAGTCTTCAACTCATAAGAGGTTGGCGATACGCAACGATTTACAAGAAAAGGTCCAACAAACTTCGGGGCTAACTTAACCGTATAAAACCTAGATGCGTCGGACAGAGCGAAATTTTTACGCCAGACCATTTGGTTCGGATAGTACCTTACGCCACGACGTCGAAGATCGTAACGAAATTTGGACTTGATATAGGCATTCTGAAGTCGTTGTTGTACGTCGGCATAAAGTTTGCTGAAGGTACAAGGTATGTCTTGAAGTTTATCTTTATCACGATTGACCATAAGGGGTTCATCTACGTCGTCGCCAGTCTTAACGAGGCCTGACCTAACAGATTCATTTCACGCCCGAAATTGATAAAATAAGGGGTTAATCCCGTAACATCGTGTTTAGCAGTGCGTAGAGCGCACGCTATTCTAGGGAGGAACTTATCCCAATCGCGTTGATTATCCGCCACATAAGAAATCAACATGGTCTTAAGAACACGGTTCACTCGCTCAGTAGGATTACTCTGAGGGTGGTAGAACGACGTGAAAGCAGGCTTAACGTGATAAGTCTTCAGAAGGTTCAAATAGTCTTTCGACCGAAATTGTACACCATTGTCCGAAATCATCACGCGTGGAACTCCAAAGAGTAAAAAGAGGTCGTTTTCCAGATGTCTAACGATAGCACTCGTAGTGGCTTTGCGTAAGGGAAAACAAAGGCAGAACTTACTGAAGAAATTCGAAATAACCAAAATATAATTGTGTCCTCTGGCGGTACGCGGAAGAGGGCCTACAATATCTACACTCAACATTTCCCAAGGTCGACTAATTTGAGTATGTCCACACATTAAACCAGGTTTGGCTATCTGTAAAGGTTTCGTTTGCAGACATACTTCACACTTTCGTACGTAACGAGTGACATCGGCTTTCATCTTCGGCCAATAGAACTTTTCAGCTTAGAAATGACCTCCTTCCACTGACTACGCCCATCACTTAATTTCAAATGCAGGTCGCGAACAAATCGACAAATTCATTGTCTGAGACGCGGAAGGTCGGATAACGAGAAGGTTGCGCCAATACGGAATCTTTAAGGCGTCGTAGCCAAGGGTCTTCTACAGAAGAAACACTAATAGACTCAATAACAGGGATAGATCGAGATAGAGCATCGAGTACTACATGTTCTTTCCCTTTACGGTGAATGACGTCAAAATCATACTGTTTTACAACAGTATACGATTACTCGTATGCTCCAACGAGATAAACGACCAGAGAGGCCCCTCAAATTATCCAACCAGACTAACGAGTAGTGATCGGTGACGACAGAAAAATGAGAGCCTTCGATGTAGGGGCGTAATTTTTCTACTGCCCAGAGAACAGCCTAGGCATTCTTTTTCCGTAGTGGAAAACTTACGTTCCTGCCGAGTTAGGGACCGACTTAAGTACACGATAACCTTTTCACTGTCTTCATAGACTTGAGCACCTAACCCAAAATCTGAGGCGTCAGTTTGGATAACAAATTCCTTGGTGAAATCAGGGCACGTAAAAACTGGAGCCGTAATGAGATGTTCTTTGATCTTGTTCCTTGCCACCTCGCAATTTTCCGTCCAATTGAAAGGGCAATTTTTACGGAGAAGTTCGGTCAAAGGGGATATGACTGTCGAGAAGTTAGGGACGAAACGTCGATACCAATTGGCCATGCCGACCAGTCGACGGACTTCAGAAACCGATTTAGGTTTCGGTATATCGAGGATCGCTCGAACCTTTTCCGGATCAACATGGAGACTCAATTTATTTACGACGTAACCAAGGTATCTGAGCTCTTTACAGAATTGACATTTGTCTCTGCTCAACGTAAGACCAGCTTCTTTCAAACGATTAAGGACTTCCTCGAGAACTTGAAATGTTTACTGAAAGTTTGCGTCACCACTACAATATCGTCCAGGTACACAAAAACGTAAGGTTCGAGATCAAGGCCAAGTACATTATCAATAAACCGTTGCCAAGTGGCTGGAGCGTTATGGAGGCATTCTACGAAATTGAAAGAGTTCTCTGTTGGGCACAGTGAATGCAGTGAGTGGTCGAGAGGCTTCGGCGACAGGTATTTGCCAATAGGCGGATTTGATGTCTAGGGAAGTTAGAAACTTCGCGTCCCTTAATTTGTTGAGGGTGTCGGTGACGAACGGTAAGGGGCACGCATCCTTCTGGGTAATCTTGTTCAAATTCGCGTAAAAATTAAGAAAAACACGATACGTCCAAAGCATGAAACAATTTTATTAGCTGAACCAAACGCAAACAGTCCAAATTAATCAACAAGTGCGTAATACAAAAAAACTTGAAGCAATAATTCCTAACTATTCGGATCCGAAATCATTACAAAGTTAATACTACATGAAAAGTCAACATTCGCTTATTCTAACGCCGAAGAATTCGTTCACCAAATTGCGTTTAAGAAATTAACTCAAGATACCGGGTAAATTCCTCCGAAAGGAAGTTTACATTGCGAACAATACGCAAAATCACGTGCACAATCGCGGCTACATCAAAGTCAACGTAAGCATATAAATGTAAATGTCCGACCTGTTTACGCAGCGTCCATGCATCTGTCGGCGGCGTCGAAGGTGGCCAGCAACGGGACATTTCCGTGGACGGTCAGCTTCCCCGGTGTAAATGCGTGTCAACTCGTAATCGCGAGTGGCAGAGGGATACCCAACAGCATAAACCAAAGGGGTAAAAAAAGACCAAAACCAAGAACTACAGCTAAAGCTAAAACCTATAAGCGAGAAAAAAAAGAGCGAACAAAAGGGCCAGATCGAGAGAAACAGCACGTAAGACTTACCTAGTCGAATAAGGCTAGGCGGGCACAAACCGCTTAAATAAGAACGCGGCTTCTTCGCCCTCGAGTGAGCCAGTCAAACATGACGCTTCCCCCGCTGGGCGGAAAAGAATAAAAGAACGAGAGAGAAATATTCGAATTTACCAATGGCCGATTTTCGTGACATCAGCGGAAACCAATCAGAATAAAAGGCAAGAGTTACGGACATACGCATCGGTTTCAAGTGCGAATATTTTCCCTAAAACAAAGGAACTCGATCATCCGTTACCATCCGCGTCGCAAAGTAGCACCCTTTAAATTGGACAAATAAACACCGCGTAAACACAATTCCAACCCTAATTCTTATAAATTCTAATTCTTATAAAATGAACTTGTTCGTCTGATCTGAAGCTTTTAGCGAAAATATGTTAAAAAGAAATTTTTGGGTGAATTACGCAGACGAGGATTTGTAGATTCCTACGCCGAATGTGGGAAACAAAACGAAGTGTGCTAAAAATAGATCGGAACGTTGAAATGTGTGTTCGTACACAGGCGGAAAATAAACTGTAACACAACATTTCATCAAATTCTTTATTGACTACCTTCTGCATCGCCGGTGAAATGGGGTAAAATATCTGCTTGATCGGAGCGCTATCAGTGGTTATGGTTATGAAATGTTCCACCAGAACAAATACAGCCTAATGGGGTTCGTTCCATATCACGAAAATAACTATCTAACAATACATCCATTTGTTGCTTCTGCGACTCCGTGCAACAGTACTGACAGGTTGAGAAGAAAACTGCCACTCTCCACGACGGAGGTCTGGGACTAAACCCACCGTTCGCAAAAAGTCTGCTCCTGGTGCCGAAGTTCCGGAACGACAAGGATTTCTATAACTCGGATTTCGTCTCGTACAGAGGCAAAAATTACTCCCGGGCTATGGCAAGATTCGCCGTTCGCTACGGTGCACGAAGAGGATTACTTACAATATAAAAACTTTAGTTTTTAAGAACGTCCAAACCAGATTTGCCTACTAAGGTTCGTGAAGCAGCGGAATCAAGAAGTCCGAGAAAAGTTGTGCGAGAATTGACACTTCCAGATAAGGTCTTTTGTCACCAGTAGTGGCATGAAGTAAATGCGTTCCTGCGTTTTTTTGCCTATGTCACAAATGGCGGCCGACTGTCAGCGCTTGCTTTACTTGTGTATACGGGTAATGTATAGCAGTTGTTAGTCCATTAAACAACCTTGGCCGTAACTCACCTGATATATGGTGATTTCAATATCAACACGCTGAATGTCTCCACAAATTGTAATAATTTACTTAACCTAATGAAGCAATGTAATCTACATTTAATAAAGAGTCTTTATGTTTTTTCATATACAGGGTGTCCCAACAATGTGTTCTCGGGCCATAAGACACAAACAAATTTTCAACACAATATCGTTTTTAATTTAAGAGGTCTATGTAAATTCCATTTTTATTATGTTTTACAGATTTATGAATGGCATACATATTTCCGGCCTTTTCTTAAATTTCAAAGTCAAAATTCTGACCTAAAAATTTCATAAAAATGTCATTCATCAAAATTTAAAGTTTAGGATAAAATCTGTATTCAGCGCCCCTGGCTCCCACAACCTCCATTGGTACAGTAGCGGCCAATAAAATCCGCGCAAGAATTTGACATGTTGTGCGTATTTTTACAAATTTGGTAAATCAGGCTTTATTGAGGTTATATTTCTGTCAAAATAAATAAATAAAATTTGAATTAAACGTCAGAATTACTAGTGACATGCATTAAACGTCAAAAATATTAAAGTGAGGTTCACATTGTGCAAATGACGTGCCCGGATTTTATTGTCCGCTACTGTACGCCACTGCACATGCGGATTTTGCAAGTTTTAATTTTTTATTAAAATGCAATGGATTACTAAATTCTTTGTCACAGAAAATAATTCTTATTGCAGTATAGTCAATAAACTTGTTTGTTTATTTATTTATAACTGTGATATATTCGACTAAATAATTTTTTTGACAAAAATTCACATAAATCTGATAAAACATCCACGTGAGCTCTGTGAACAATAAAAATTATGAACATTTTAAGTAGCGACATCTTTCGATCGCTTTTTGATCTGACATTGTACAACATTTTTTAATAAAAATTATGTTAATTTCTAGTAAGATACCCACTAAGTAAGTTATAAGTAAGATTTTAATTAACACGTTAAAATGCAAAAATTATGAAATAATTTTAAATATCTCTCCAACCGTCAGTAATAGGTATTGGGAAGCGTATAGCTAATTGAAAGATACCTTAACGGAGCATCTGACGACGACAAAACAATAACACAGTCCCATTTAAAAAACAAAAGTTATTGCCCTTCAATTGTCGAAATGGAAATAGTTTTACTGAAACCCTGTTCAATGAGAAGTAAATTTTGTTACTGCGGTAGATAGGTACTTTCCATCTAGCCATATAACAGTACCACAATATCTGCTTTCTAACTTTCTTCGTTAATGATATACGTGTTTCCCGAAAGTAACGGATAAATTATACAAAATGATTGAAAAAATGTTTCAGAAAAATGCTTGGACAGATCGATTTTTATTTTTAACCCATTATTGAAAGATGTAATTTTCAACCCCCCACCCTTCAACCCTTAAGCGCCAGGAACCCCAACTTTAAAAATTCAAATAGCATAGTACTCCTCGCGATACCGCATTTTTTATGCTGAATACAATAAAAAAAAAAGTTTTTCAAAATCGGTTGATAAATAACTGAGATATTCAACAAAAATATATTGAAATGAAAGTGCCAATATTCGAGCAGGCGTTGATACGGCTCTAGCAATAAGTGACAAAAACAATTGCAATTTCTTGGTAGTTAAATGTCAAATAAAATTTATTGACATTACGTAGTGTGTTTAACGATTAGATAACAAAAATGAAACTTACTGAAACCGAAAGAATCGAAATTTTAATGAAGATTGGGTTTGGAGATAGAATTCGGACGCATGAAGAAGTTCGTATTTTGTTTAATGAAACTCTCTCAAACCGTCCTCCAATATCGCAATCAACTATAAGTCGAATTGAGAAAAAATTTCGCGATCTTGGACACGCACGAGATAAACCTAAAGCCGGACGTCCAAAGGCTTTAGATGAAGACAATTGGATGGCATGTTTATGGTGGAGGAAAATCCATATACAACCCTCGTGGGAATCGCTTCACATATTAATACATCAAAAAATGCAATTTGCAGACTTGTTCATAAAGAAAAATTTCATCCCTACAAAGTGCACTTGGTACAAGAGCTATCCGATGATGATTTTGATCGACGAGCGCAATTTTGCGAGACAATGATGGAACTCTCTAATGCAAATTCTAAATGCATTCATTAGAAATATTCTCTTCTCTGATGAGGCAACATTTTGCTTAAACGGTACCGCCAATAAGCAAAATTGCCGTTATTGGGCGGTTGAAAATCCGCATTGGATGATGGAGGCAAATACACAATATCCTCAGAAGGTCAATGTGTGGACTGGGATAGTGGCTAATCAAATTGTTGGACCATACTTTTTTGACGGAACGTTGGCTGGTGAACATTATCTGAACTTTCTCCAATTTGAATTAACTCCGGTTTTAGCGGTAGGTTTTGTTTCCTAATGCAGAAGATTCTGATTTATCCGATCCCAGAATTTGGTTACAGCAAGATGGTGCACCTCCTCATTATACACGTCCAGTACGGGAATATCTCGACCAAATATTTCCTAATCGATGTATTGGTAGACGGGGACCTATTGAATGGCCGGCAAGATCTCCGGATTTAACCCCTTTGGACTATTTCCTCTGGGGTGATTCATAAAATCTAAAATTTATTTGAATGTGCCTCCAAATATTGAGGAGTTAAAGAATTCGACAGGAAATTCCCTCAGTCACCCCTGAAGTGGTAAATAAAATTCAAGAAGCGTTTGTCTCTAGATTAGGACATTGCCTCGCCGTTTATGGACAGCAATTTGAACATTTAATTTAATTTTAATATTGTTTTATTTTTCAATTTTTTTTAAGTTTTGTTTTGTTTCGTTTGAATACATTTTTGTTGAATATATCAGTTATTTATCAACCGATTTTAAAGAAATTTTTTTGTCGTATTCAGCATAAAAAATGCTATTACATGAGGTATCACAAGGAGTACTTTGCTATTTGAATTTTTAATGTTGGGGTTCCTAGCGCTTAGAGGTTGAAGGGTGGGGGGTTGAAAATTACATCTAACATACTTCGTAATTACGAATTAAGGAGTATCGACCGTTAGTTGATTATACTATTCTATAATTAAACGGGTAAGCGGTCTTCTAATAAACTTTTTATTGTTATCTGCTAAGCTTTCGGTAATTTTTTGTTACCTTCGTCAGAGCAACTAAAAACGTAAGGTTACATATAATTATGCAAAAGTACAATAAAATCACTTAGCTTACATAATTGTAGTTATATTCTAAATACAAATTTCATCAATTAATGTCCAAAATATTAAAATTTAGTTTGATAGAAGACCGAAATAAATTTATTATCAAATGTAAGTTGATTTAGAAAATTATTTCAAAAATCTTATTTACCTTGGATTCTGTGCGGAGCCACGTTTAAAATCAAATTTTATTAAATACTCATAAGCCAAATTAAGATTTTGAATATCTGATCTAAAATTCATGGAATTTCTAGTTTTTTTTAATATGGAATAATTCTAAGAATAACCTGGCATGATAATTTGTTTCTTTATCTAAAATTTTTGTGTTACTAAAGTCTAATATATGAATTTGCGTTTCGTTTCTCCATGATATTTCGTGGTGAATACTGTTACGATATAATTTTGAAATATAGTTTTTTTTTTTTATATTCCATATACATTTAGAGCCTTTTGTTTCTGCTGTCCCCGATTGGACTTCGTTTTGTCGCGGCCGTGCAGATATTTGCACGTTATCCTTTTCATGGGTGTGTGTGATTGAATCTGAATGTGTTTCCAAGGTGTAAAAAAATAAGATTGACATTTTTTAAATTTTTCACCGAATTTCCGCTTGAACACGAGGTGTTTCTTCGAAAGAATATACTTTATTCCCTGAAGTTGATTGATGGTGTTTTGGATGTGATAAATGAGTATCAGTTTGGCGACTGTCTAATCAATACCTTTTGTGGGATATTGAATAAAGCAAATTCAAGCAGCACTTTTGGGTCATTTGGATTCAGTGCGTCTTCTTTGGAAGGTTCCAGAAGTTCCCACCTAACATATTCAAGCGAAGAGAACCATAACACCAGGTTTTTTTTGTGTGTGTGGGATTTTAATTTCCTAAATTGAATGCGTGGACGCTGTTAGAGTTTTTCTCCCACTGAGCGGAATCTGATCTGTCGTGGATGAAAGGTGCAGGATTATCTCCACCCTTATCCGAAGGACTCCATGAGCTAAGAGCAGATTCTTAAATTATTATTATTTTTAGTTTAATAACGTAGAAATTTCATTATTGCGATATAGTAACACAACTGATAACTAGAAGGTTTAATGAATTACACGTTTACAAAAATATTATAGTGTAAAACAGACAAAATATGGCGTATGACCTATAACGTCATGTACGCAAGTTCGTATAGCGCAACCGATTTGAGGTAAAAACTCATCCCATTTTCTGTGATTATCCTCGACGTATGAAGATATCATCGTTTTAATTACTCGATTTATTCGTTCTGCAGGATTCGCCTGAGGATGGTACAAGCAATTATAGATTGCTTTAGTGCCATATTTATTCATAAGTTTCTGGAATTCTTTTGACTTGTATTGCACACCATTGTCACATATCACAAATTGAGGAACTCCAAATAACAAAAATACTTCATTTTCCAAGATTTTACAAACTTTAACGGCGGTTGCTTTCTTTATTGGATATAACAAGGTGAATTTAGAAAAACAATCAGCAATTACTAAAATATATAAATTACCATGAGTGGATCTTGGCAGCGGCCCAATTAAGTCTGTACAAATTAACTTCCACGGAGAATCAACTCTTGGATGTTCAATCATTAAACCTGGCTTCTTTTGTTGTTCAGGTTTTTGTTCGATACAAACTTTACAATGTCTAATATAATTCACCACATCACTTCTCATTTTTGGCCAGTAATACATATTTGCGATACGATACAAAGTTTTTCTAACACCTAGATGACCAGCAGTAGGTTCATCATGAACTGTTTTAAAATGGTTTTGCGTTCTTTTTTAGGAATTACATGTTTCCAGAACTCGTGTTCTCTTCTTAATTCAGGATATCTTCAGTCAACGTATTTGAAAATTTCGTCACCCTGAAGCCTGAATTTTGGGTACTTTGAGGGTTTCTTTAAAATTTGTTCTTTAAGATTTTCGAACCATACATCAGTTTCTGTGACTTCAACGGCGCTTATGTTATCTATAATCGGTACGAACGCGATAAGGTGTCCGGAACAATAGAATCTTTCCCTTTCGAATGAATAATTTCAAAATTAAATTGTTGCAAACGAACGGTCCACCGAGCTAATCTTCCATTGGGTTCTTTGAGATTATTCAACCAAATTAAAGAGTGATGGTCAGTAATAACCTTGAATTCGGTACCTTCCAAATAAGGTCTAAGTTTTTCTATAGCCCATATAACAGCGAGGCATTCCCTTTCCGTTGTAGAATAGTTTCTTTCATTTCTTGTGAGTGATCTGCTAAGATAGCAAATGACATATTCTCCATTTGTACCATGTTGAGTCAAAACAGCACCGATACCGTATGCAGACGCATCACATTGTACACAGAATGGCAGACTAAAATCAGGGCAAGCTAATACGGGAGCTGAAGCTAATGATTCTTTAAGTTTCAAAACGGAATCATCGCATGCACTAGTCCAATTCCACTTCTTACGATGACAGAGTAAATTAGTTAAAGGCGCTACCATAGATGAGAATTTAGGAATAAATCTTCGGTACCAAGATGCCATACCTAAAAGTCGTCTAACTTCTTTAACGTTGGTTGGGGTGGCAATATTCATAACAGCGGACACTTTTTCAGGATCGACATGTAAACCGTTGGCATCTACGATATATCCCAAATATTTAAGTTGAGGCAGACAAAATTTACATTTGTCTTTTCCGAGAGTAAATCCTGCTGCTTTCAAACGACTAAAGATTTCCTTAAGTATTTCTACATGTTTCTCAAAATTATCCGATATGATTATTATATCGTCTAAATAAACGAATACATAAGGTTCTAGATCATAGCTTACGACGCGATCAATTAATCTCTGCCAAGTTGCTGGAGCATTTGTTAAGCCAAAAGGCATTCGACAAAATTGAAAAAGACCTCTATTTGGTACAACAAATACAGTGAGCTCTTTGCTATCTGGATGCATAGGTATTTGCCAGTATGCGGATTTAATATCTAGTGAACTAATAAATTTCGCGTTTCGAAGTTTATCGAGAATAGTCGAAATATATGGTAAGGGATAAGCGTCTTTCTTGGTAACTTTATTTAATCGACGGTAGTCAACACAAAACCTATAAGATTTATCTTTTTTCGGGATTAATATTATGGGCGAGGCCCAAGCACTATTAGATGGCTCTATTATTCCATTTTTCAACATTTTGCCAAGTTCTTCATCGATATGCTTTTGAACAAGAGGCGAGACGGGATAATACCGTTGTTTTATTGGTGCCGAATCAGTGATAATTTTATGTTGTTCCAAACTGGTACAACCGAGACTATATCCAATATCGCGAAAATATTTTTCACAAGTTTCGTTTAATATTTTTAATGGTTCCTGTTCAATAATGGTGTTTGATTGAGCGTGCAGACTTCCTACATTCAGATTATTATCCGAAAAGTGCCAATATCCATGTCTAAGATCTGGTACAATACTCATTGCCTTCCAAAAATCTAAGCCTAATATCAATTTATGTTTCAGCTCCGGAACTATTAACACCTCTATAACTTTAGTCTTGTTTGATATTTGAATAGGAAGAAATACACTCCCAATACACTCCCAATCGGCCGTGCAGATATTTGCACGTTATCCTTTTCATGGGTGTGTGTGATTGAAACTGAATGTGTTTCCAAGGTGTAAAAAAATAAGATTGACATTTTTTAAATTTTTCACCGAATTTCCGCTTGAACACGAGGTGTTTCTTCGAAAGAATATACTTTATTCCCTGAAGTTGATTGATGGTGTTTTGGATGTGATAAATGAGTATTAGTTTGGCGACTGTCTAATCAATACCTTTTGTGGGATATTGAATAAAGCAAATTCAAGCAGCACTTTTGGGTCATTTGGATTCAGTGCGTCTTCTTTGGAAGGTTCCAGAAGTTCCCACCTAACATATTCAAGCGAAGAGAACCATAACACCAGGTTTTTTTTGTGTGTGTGGGATTTTAATTTCCTAAATTGAATGCGTGGACGCTGTTAGAGTTTTTCTCCCACTGAGCGGAATCTGATCTGTCGTGGATGAAAGGTGCAGGATTATCTCCACCCTTATCCGAAGGACTCCATGAGCTAAGAGCAGATTCTTAAATTATTATTATTTTTAGTTTAATAACGTAGAAATTTCATTATTGCGATATAGTAACACAACTGTGAACCGATCAGATCTGAGCGGGTAGTTAAATTCACGAATAACAATACAGCGTTCGATATTTCAGAAGCATACTATTAGTTATGTTCATTTAATAATTCTTTAATTAAATTTATATGTATATACAGTGTGTCCCAAAAAGTTTTATACAAATGGAGAAAAAGTTTATCTTACATTTCACAAAAAAAACTATTCTTTATAAAAAGCTCTGCATGATTTGTAGATCCATAATCAGGTACAAAATTTTTAAAAAATTGGCTGGAATACAGGGAAACTAAAAAATAATGATTTGGACGGAGAGCAAAATACGTTCAAACTGTAGTGGAGAGTAAAATGTTCAATGAAATTGTGATTGAATAGCAAAAAATTATGCACACTTGTAGATTATTGATATTCCCAGATAAAAATTAAAAAATAAACACTTCAGCAATTGTTAGTTAATTTATTTTTATAAAACATTGATAACCTTCTTTATCAATTTTTATCTGGGAATATCAATTGTTCTGTCAATTAAAAATTTATAGCAACCTATTTTCTAGCAAACAGCAACGTGATTCTAAATTTCATCTTTTAAAATTATTATTATAACGTTATTTAGATATTTTCAAAGTAAAGAAAAATAGGAATTATTTTAACAGGAACATAATCAATTACTTTGAACAAAAAATAAAACATATTCATTGATTTAACAGCAAATCAAAACCGAAGAACCGGACAGAAAGGCTAAATAACGGCAATATTTAAAGAAAGAAAAATTACCTGATTATGGATCTACAAGTAATGCAGAACTTTTTATAAAGAATAGTTTTTTTTTGTGAAATGTAAGATAAACTTTTTCTCCATTTGTATAAAACTTTTTGGGACACACTGTATATTTTAATATCTTCTGTGTTTCAATTGTTTGTTGGAGAGAAAAGAACAAAACACACACCCATCTCGACTCGATTACCGGAGCAGTGTTTTTGTTCGACCACCTTTGACAATTACACTATAATATTTTTGTAAACGTGTAATTCATTAAACCTTCTAGTTATCACGTTACAATACATAAAAAATGGGTGAATAAAAGATGTATCTAGTTTTGCCACGAATTTTATTCATAAAATCGGACGACCGGTTTCGGCAGTTATGCCCTCATCAGGTTCAAAAAGGACCGCAAACTAAGAGGAATATACAAATTGTACAAACTACAAATTAAAACAAATAAAAATAAAACTTACATGTGTCGAAGCGGTTAAAGTGGCATGGATGTTATCGGAACACACAGGCGAAAGTGTATGTGTGCGTACGCATATAGAATGGGAAGTCAGTCCTGCGCAAAACGCAGTTGTCAAATACAGTGTCAAGAAATTTTTTTGAAAACATTACAACATTTCATACAAATATGTGTAAAAAGCATACTAATAAAATGAGAAAAACGAAATACAGCAACAATTAAAAATTAACAAGTAAAACTAAAAGTCAAACTTATGAATTGCACAGGCATAGTAAGAAAAGTGTAACTCCAGGAGTCAACGCAAAAATTAACGAGGTAAACATTCGGTGCGGTTCCAATAGATCGATTTGAAAAATCTTTTATAATGGAAATCAGTCTGGTCGTTCAATAACGTAACATTGCTATCTCTTTCATGTAGCATTATTTCCAGGTTTTCAGCTATGTTTAGAGTGTTGCCCTTATTCAAGTCGACGACGACGACGACGACGACCAATAAAATAATAATAATAATAATAACAATAATAACAATAACAATAACAATAACAATAACAATAACAATAACAATAACAATAACAATAACAATAACAATAACAATAACAATAACAATAACAATAACAATAACAATAACAATAACAATAACAATAACAATAACAATAACAATAACAATAACAATAACAATAACAATAACAATAACAATAACAATAACAATAACAATAACAATAACAATAACAATAACAATAATAATAACAACAATAACAACAATAACAATAATAACAATAACAATAATAATAATAATAAATAATAATAATAATAAATGTTACTTCTATGTATAATTCCGTTTTTTGTTTTAAGGATTTCTCTACCGATGTCACAATAAACCAAAACAATCCTGTGGAACCTCAAATTGAAAATCCTTCTCTCGATCCTTTCTCTTCTGTTGCCATCCAAACAGATCCTGTTGAAATTTCCTCCAAATGTATTCAAGTGAATTCTATTTCTGTAGCTAATCTTCAATACCACTGCAAGGTATTAACCCAAAAACTGAAACGAACAAATCAGAAATATTCAAATTGTTTATCTAAACTTAAAGATTTGGAAGAAGAAAAACGTAAGAATTCAGAAAATCTCGAACTCATAAATAAAATTGTTGAAAATGCAGAAAAGGGTGACGAAAAAGCAATATTTCTTACGAACCTTATAAAAAATTTTGCTAGAAAGGTTCCTAGATGGTCCGAAATATCAGTGCGTCTTTGTACTGTGTGGAGATTCTGCTCAGCTAAGGGCTATAGATTTTGTCATAATAATTTGATTAAACTTCCTTCAAAAACCACAATTTTAAGACATCTTGGTCAATTCAAAGGACATAATCAACTAATTAAAAAACGTCTATGTGCAGAAGTTGTTCAATTTAAACAACCTATTGAACGAGTATGTTCATTAATTATTGACGACAAGCCAATAAAAGAAAAAATAACTTACAGTAGGTCAGAAGATCATGTTTATGGTTTAGATACGTGCAGTTCTGCTGTCATTGGTAAAAAGCCAAAAATAGCAAATAAAATGCTTTGTTATGTGGTGCATGGATTTATCAACGCAATTCGCCATTCCAGCTGGATACTGGATTTTTTAATGCAACATTTACAACCAACCAATGATTTTCATTCATTAACTTTGGAAGTATTGCAGCTATTAACAGACTGCGGATTTATAGTTTTAAGACTTGTCACTGACAATATTTCAACGAATGTTGCCCTTTTTAAGAAACTGTGCAATCGCTCTCTTACAAACTGTAGGGTGTCCCAACAAGAGCGCCGGATTTAAATTTGCCTCCATTTTGTTAATACGAGTTGTACGGTGATTTTTTTTTTTGACACTTGTCACGTACAAACCACGCGATTTAAGAATATGGAGAAATATTCAAACGAACAACGTTTAATTACTGTAAAAACACATTACAAAAATGGTGAAAGTTTTGCGTAAAAAATTGGCCACCAAGATCGTGCGATCTAACGCCGATGGACTTTTTTCTTTGAGGCTATGTGAAGGAAACGGTGTATGCGAATAAGCCTGAAACAGTTGAACATCTTAAAGAGGAAATACGGCGCGTTATTGGTGAAATAGAGCCACATTTATGCGAAAACGTTATTCAAAATTTCAACAAAAGAATAAGCCTGTGCCAGAGGTTTTGTGGTGGCCATTTGCCTGATGTTGTATTTCACGTTTGATCGGAACTATTTTTCTTTATGTTGAAATAAAAATGTTTGCTTATTTAAAAAAATAAATGTGTTTTTCTTTAATTCTAAATTAAATCCGGCGCTCTTGTTGGGACACTCTTTATATAGAACATCCTATTTTACAAGAAATGCCGTTATTTTTAAGTTTTGATTTTGTACATGTTTTTGAAAACGCACGAAGTCTTTTTCTGGATCATGACATGAATTCGTCTCAAGGAATAATCTCTTCTTCATATTTAAAATTGTTATATGATCTGCAACAAGGACTACCTATTAAGCCTGTAAAACATTTAACTAAGAAACATTTATATCCTACAAATTTCGATAAGATGAATGTGCTGAGAGCAATTCAAGTGTTTTCTCCAGCAGTAACGGCAGTATTGAAGTTTCTGAAAGAGGCAGGTGGTGAAAGATTTTCCAATGTTGATGCAACTCTAAGTTATATGGAAAATATGTACCACTTCTTTAAGGTCCACAATGTTTCACGAAGAGATCAGTGCATTCGATCTTTACACAGTAGTGAGGCACCATACGTCCACATTTCTGATGAACGCCTGCAATACCTAAATAATGCATTTCAAGATTATATTGTCGACATTCAGAGATGTTCTGCAAATGCCAATTTACGAGGGCTTTCTAAAGAAACTGCACATGCATTAAGGTTTACAGCTAAAAGCACTTACCTATGTGTGAGATTTCTTCTGAATCAGGTAGGATTTTATTATGTGCTCACCAGATCTTTCAGTTCAGACTCCATCGAAGCCATGGTTTCACATGTCAGACTTAAAGGTGACTCTAATGATGCAACAGATGCCAGAGCAGCAGAATATGCTTTGCGTCAAATTCTACGGTGCGGAATAATTAAGGCATCACCTTCATCCAATACTATAGAAAATATCAGCTGTATTAGCTCTACAGTTGTGCAGTCATCTTCTGTTGAAATTAACAATATAGATGTTCTACTGCCCGTCGAGTTAAGAACTAAAATTCACAATTTGTAAACACAAATACTACTCCTGGTAATGATGTTTACTCCACATCTGTGGCATTTCTAGCAGGTTACATATGCAAGAAATTAAATAATAAATTACAATGTGATGATTGCATTAAACCTTTACTGGCATCTACTCTTCCTGGACCTTTGATGCAGTTAATCGCCTTTCAAGATCGTGGTGGTTTAGTGTATCCTAATGCAATTTTTGTAACTGTTGTTCAGCGAATTGCAGATATTGTACAGGAGGCATTACCTTTAACGAATATGGATAATACTTGTCATCAATTGCTTAACTTAATTTGCCCACATTCGCTAAAAAATCCAATATTCTCTTGTCTAAAACATAAAAAACAAGTTTGTGAGTTGGTAATAAAATCAACAGTAAAACCAGTCCTGGACAATATTTGTTTAGAAACTACAGACTTGCTGAAAAAACGATCAACAGTGCAAAACAAACCTCTCAGCAGAAAAGTGTTAAAGTTATAAAATTTTCTTGCCTTCATTACAGATTATTATAGCAGATACGAAAACTTGCCAATTTGGATATTTTTAACAAGTAGCCTTTGTAGAAAGGTGTGTCAGCCTTACATTAAATTTTAATGTAATATATTTTTCAAATTATATGGTAATAACAGTGAGAGAGGGAGTAGGAAGGGCGTACCATACATGACTCGTGCATCAGACCGCACTACTAAACTTGCAATAACTTAGATTAGAAAATCACATTTTAGTTGATATGTAGTTATATTAATACGCCAGGCTTCGATACGTTTGATTTTCCTTGCAAATTTTGAAATATTCTAAGAAACACTGTATTATCAAACATTATTATTCACTTGATAGTTTAGATTTTGAAAACGATGAATTTATTTGCATTATTCACCACTACTGGTTACCTATTTTTCGCCTCTTCAACACGTTCCCAGTCTAGCTTGCCCGACACCCGTCTACTCAGTAGTTATAAACGATAGGACAAATTCAGGAGAAGAAACCACTTCGTTATTTAGTTTTCTGAAAGGTTATGATCCTATTATGTGCAATTTTGTGTTAATTTACGGGCGCAAAGTGAGTAACGGGAAAACGGCTAATAAGTATTCCCAGAACAGGTTGATTGACAGTAGGTCATCGGGAAACTTTACACATGAGCTTTTGCAAAATATTTTAAATCAAAAGGTAGCACACCCTTTTCAAAACGGCTGAAAGTTAAAAAATCAGACTCAACATCAAAGATGCCGACAAACAGTTTTGTATGCTTATCTGCTATGATATTAATCTGTGCCGAATTATGTAAATAAACTTTTTCAAATTTATAAGTACCTGTTTTTTTCTAACTGACAAAACGAAACTTTATGACATTACTTTAACCTAAAAACGAGAAGTTTTGACACATCTCCTACACAATTTATCAATAAGTGGCGCCAAATGAGGAACAAAGCTCAGGGTCTTAAAAGAACAAAAGTTTATACGGAAAATCGTACAACGGGACGGCCATAATAGCGTTAGCTATCAGATGTAGCTGGCCATGTATATGCGCGCTACTCCGATAGGAAATTTTGTTTGACGACTTTTTGCACGACGACGACACGTGAATAATTAAGAAAATAATAATAAGCACAGTCGGGAGAAAGTCAGGATATGAATTAAAATAACCATGTGTGTTCAATGCATGTTGCGATTCCAATAACACATAAAAACATAGGAAATTCGCAATTTTGGATACGCGTGGAAAGAATATAAAACTTTTTACGATAGTAAAATCACATTCTAATATTAGTGTAGCTCTTCAACGGAACAATAAAATTAAAATATATAACTAGGAACGAGCAAAGTCGTTCAATACTTACTTGGATTAATCTTAAACTGGTTTGGGCGAGGAATTTTTTATTGTGTTTTTACGCTTCAATAATTCAATGTGAGCAGAACGCATAGTCGTATCACAGGAAAAGATTGTAAAATTTTCTTTGATTTCAAATGAATCACAATAATAATATAAATAAAGCAAGTGTATTGGCATATGTATTCGCTCTAAAACTTCCCGAGGATATTATTCGTATTATTTCCCTTCCTAGAGAAAGTTACGACACGACAAATTCATTTCTAAAGTTAATAATTTTTTATTAAGAAACCTTTAATAGAAAATTCGTCTATTGCTCAAGATAATTTAACGTCCCACTTACATCTTCCAACTATTTCTCTACCGTTAATTAACGAGAATGATGTCCTAAAGGCTATTAGTAAGCTACAGAATAAATTAACATCTGGTCCAGATGGCATCCCAAGTTTCTTTATAAAAGACTGCTCCAGAATTCTTGCTCTGCCGTTGGTAAAGGTGTTCAATTTATGTTTAAGCTCATCCGTCTTTCCTACTCAATGGAAAATTTCAAAAATTACACCAGTATTTAAAAATAGTGATCGATCAAATATTAAAAATTATCGACCCATTGCTATCATCTCTAATTTCAGTAAAATTTTTGAATATGTTGTATATCACTCTATATGTAATCAAACTCACAGCCGTCTTTCATTTGATCAACATGGATTTGTAAGTAAACGATCAACGGTTTCAAATCTTATAGTCATCACTGATTACATATCTCACAGCATGGATAATAATATACAAGTTGATGTTATTTATACTGATATGGCAAAGGCTTTTGATAAGCTTGATCATTCGCTTATGATATCTAAACTACATTATTTTGGTTTTGATCTTTCAACTATTTGCCTTCTTAAATCCTATCTACTTGATCGGAAACAATTTGTTGAAATTAACGGTTTTGAGTCATTTGTTTATACAGCAACTTCGGGAGTTCCTCAAGGATCCGTCCTTGGTCCTCAACTATTTAACATCTTTATTAATGACCTTACAATGAACATTTCAGGACATAAACTTCTTTTTGCTGACGATTTTAAATTATATAACAATATTTCTTCCATCCACGACAGTCTATCCTTACAGAAAGACCTTTGTCTATCCTTACAGAAAGACCTTTGTGCTGTGGCATCTTGGTGTCATGAGAATAAATTGTCTTTAAATCTTGCAAAATGCAAAGTCATGTCCTTCACCAAGAAAAAAAATCCTTTTTACTTTAATTATTCGCTTGACCAGGAAATTGTAGCTAGGGTTAATTCTCATTCTGACCTTGGTGTTATTTTCGATTCGCACTTAACTTTTAACGAACATATTTGCACAGTTATTTCTTCTTGTCACAAAAAACTAGGATTCATATATCGAAATACAAAATTTTTCTCAAACGCTCTCTCATTGTTAAGGCTTTACGAATCAATTGTTCGAGCAAAACTTGAGTATGCATCACCTGTTTGGAGTCCTTACTATAATATTCATATCAATGCGCTTGAAAACATCCAAAGAAAATTTCTGAAATACCTGTGTTGGAAGTTGGATGGTTCGTTTCCTCCCCAAGGTATTAACCATAATGTTCTCTTGGAAAGATTTCATCTTCATACACTAGAATCCCGACGTAATATTGCCAACCTTAAATTTATTTATAAATTGCTAAACAATAATATTAATTGTCCTAAGCTTCTGAGTTGTTTGACATTTAAAGTACCGTCATATAATTCTAGGTCATGTGAGATTTTTTACTTGCCTAATCCGAATACGAATTTATTAATTAAATCACAATTTTATAGAATGTGTTCTCTAATCAACAAAATTAATTAACAGTTGATTTTTCTTATGATTCTTTAGAAGTTATTATTAAAGCCATGGTTAATGCGTAGTTATTTATTTAAGGTGTTCCTTATGATAATTTTTAATATGTTCTTTATTATGATTCATTGTTATTATTCACTGTTGTTAAATATTCCTCTACACATTTTTTATATTATGTTATATCTCGTTTAATATGTGTTACTTTCTATCGTACTATTTATTAAGTCGATTCTTATATTGTGTCCTTCTGGGTTTCCTATTGGACAATAAAGATTATTATTATTATTATTATTATTATAAAATATGCTCATGACTTTTCACGTATCGTCAATTTTGTCTCGACTCTGATAATAAGTAACTGAAACGGTATCTTCGTTTTTTTTTTTTACTTCCTAGTTTTTTATTATTTGGATTTTGTGACCATTCATAGCGATGATGATTTATTTATAATAGGAGTACAAATTTATTACAATTATGCCGGTTTGACTAACCCTCAACTTTATTGGCACCAGGTGTATGTATTGGGTTGGAATTAATAATTTTTTTATCATGAGCCATGGCTGTGACCGACTTACCAAGGGTTTTCGTTTTCGAACGTGCTCCTTACAAACGAAAAAGAAACAAATACGTTTTGAATCCCTAATATGTCGCGCGTTATTTGGACTCGACATCAAACCACCCTCTGCTCGGCGGGGGGAGGGCTTCGATTTCTTGTATTTAATTTATTCTTTTACTTAAAGAAATTGTGAGGCATTAAGTTAGTACGCAATAATAAAATCGAGCAATGATAATAAAAGTGCCATTCATAATTTCTCTGAATCGCAGGACGTAAAATGTAACCTAATCCGAAACTTCTCGGATTTGTTTGCTCTAGATACGCCCGCAAGACCAAATTAAACATAGTAAATTACGCAAATTCCATCTTAAATAATGCACAGGAAAAAAAAACTTAATCAGACCGTTGATAAGCGTCACAAAATGGAGATTTTTTTTGTGGTAAGAAAACATGTTTTTTTTGTAGAATGAATTTGAGTTTTCTAGGTTTTGATTGTTAGGTCTTATTCGCGGTGATTGTCCCCGGGGGTTCCGTCGCCTCTGAATTTTTGAAAATGCGATCGGGAGCACGTGTACTGTTACAGGGAGGATTTGTTCCCCCTTTGTTTCGACGCGAAGAAGTTGCATGTCTTCTGGAAGTTTAATCTCCAGTGCTTTTTGGGGGCAAACTGCGAACAAGATAATTTCCATTAAGTAAAATTTTCAATTTGATTATTTGGCATAATTAAAATAAATGCATTCTGACTCATCGATGCATTATTTTTGCAGATGCGGATTACCATCATGTTCAGGTAAGTCAGAAAACAAAATTTGTCGAAAACTGCTGCTTTTCAAACTTGTATTCAAGCCTTTTTTCTCTTTTCTCCCTTCTTTATAAGAATTTTTCTCATCTATCCAGATTCCAAAATTTCCTCTTTAATGTGAAATTCTTGCTTTTCTTATTCACTTGAAGACTTCTTGGCACTTTGATTTTTCTTTTTTCAAATGCCACGGTTATAGCAGAAGACGTTTTCCTTAATATTTTTTCGTAAAAACTCTTATTCTCACGTCCATCCAGATTCCAGAATTTCTTCTTATACACTTGAAGACTTCTTGACGTTTGTGATTGTTCTTAATTCAAATGCCAGAATTCCAGAAATTCCAAAATATCGAAGGAGTTTTCCTTAATATTTTTCTGTAATAGCTCTTATTCTCATTTCCATCCAGTTTCCAGATTTTATTCTTATTTACTTGAAGACTTCTTGACACTTGTGATTTTTTCTTTCATGTGCTATGATTATTATAAAAGACTGAAGAAGTTTTGCTTACCATCTTCCGTAAAAGCTCTTTTTCTCATGTCCATTCAGATTCCAGATTTTCTTATTCACTTGAAGACTTCTTGACACTTGTGATTTTTCTTCTTTCACATGCTACGCTTGTTCTAGAAGATTGAAGACATTTCCTTAATATTTTTCCTTTAATATTTTTCCTCTTATTTTAACTTCCATCCATAATCCAGATTTTCTTCTTATTCTTTCGAATATTTCTTGAGACTTGTGACTGCTCTTCTTTCAAGTGCTTGGATTGTTTTAGGAGAGAGAAGACGTTTTCTTTAACATTTTTTAAAGTCTCTCTTCCATCTGGATTATAAACATTTTCTTCCATCTCAAACTTTTCGCTTTTGCAATTTTCAATTATTTCACTTCCAGGATTATGACTTCCCCCATTCTCCGTTTCTTCCAGATTGTTTTTGATCTCAATCTTTTTGCTTGAATTTTCAATTTTTTCGCTTCCAGGACTACTCTGAAAGTCTAAATTATCTTCCTTGATTGCTCAGGAAAAAAATTCTGTCATTCTTCTTCCATCCAGATTCCAGAGTTTCTTCTTTTACATATGATAATGTTCATTGGTTTTGATGTGTGTTATGATTAGCAGCATATTGAGAGCGTTTTTTCCGTAGTTTCTTTTTTTCCATCAAGATTTCAAATATTCTTCTTTCCTTCTCTCTTTCATCAAACTTATTGCGTTCAACTTTTTCACTTTTGTGGTTAGTCTAGGAGATTGAGCATACTTTCCTACCTTGTTTTTTGTAAGAATTTCTCTCATTTTCTTCCATTCAGATTCCAGATTTTTTTCTTCTTCTGAAAGCTACCAGCCATTGATGTTTCTCCATGTGCTTGCGATTTTTAGTTGCGGATGTTCTCGCAGTAGTCCAGGTTGAGTATTTAACTAAAACCAACATCACGGACACGGCGAATACTACCAACTCCATCACAGAAGTTACTGAAACTACAAAAACCACCACGGATACCTCGGATTCTACCACCCCTACCACCAGTACAGAAGCCAGCGACATTACAAATAGTACAACTCTCATTACCAGCACTACAGAAACTGAAAATTCCTCGAATACCACCACTCCTACCTCCAGTACAGAAACAAGCGATATTACAAATAGCACCGCGAACGGTACCACCCCCATTATCACCACTACAGAAACTGAATCTACTGATACCGAAACTGAGACAACCACCACTCCAGGAACCAATGAATTAACTTCCACTAACTGGTGGTAAACAAGGAAAACCTAATTTCTGTTTTTATTCAAGCAACCAGCATCGGACTACCAGACTGTACTAGCTCCGGTACTTTCAAGGGTTCAAACTGTCAGAATATTACGAGTGCATTGCCGTCTGGTGGTGGTACGAACCGAGGCTTCGAACGTGCCCCAGGGGCCAATCGTATAACGCCACAGCAAATGATTGCACCTCTGATCCCACTTGTATCGTGCAGGCGTAAACTCAACCTGCCTACTACTTTATTGTAAAATAATTAATGGTAATCAGTAAATAAATTTTATCAAATGTAACACACGCAGTTTATTTATTAGTGTCCAAAGAGGAGAAATCCAAACGCCAAAGGAGTATCATCGTGGGTAGGCAGATGGAGACATCAGTTTCTACTAATAATAACTCAAAAACTATTTGTGTTAAGCACTTAGTGTGACTCATCACTTCAGACCAAAATTTGATTTTAAAACGAAAAATGAGATCGTATGCAGAGTGTTCCGCCGAAAAATCGACGCAATTCATTTGTTTGTCGGTAATGGTTCAACTGTTTTATCTAGGAATTTAATGGAGCGATTTTGCTCGTATCTGTAGCAACCGTAAGATCTGTAAACCTGTAAGTAAATAATTAAAAGGCGGAATTTTGAAGTTCTCAGTATGATACGATGTCTTGGAAGTCTACAAAGTACTACCAAAGAGACTTAGGAGTAGTCCTAGGGACCTAGGAGAAATCATATCTTCCACAGAACTTCAAAATTCCATGTTTTAATAATTGAGTTACAGGTTTACAGATCTTACGGTTGCTATAGATACGAGCAGGATCGACACATAAAAAGTTCTGGACTTTCATGTTTAACGCTTTCCGCAATTTCTAAAATAAACATGTCGGGGAGGTTAATTTCGTATTCAGATATTACGTGAAATGTTTCGATAATTTGTTTTAAAAATAAAAAGCGATTACTGCATGTTTGATTTCAATAAAAACACATGTTCATTTCTCGGACTTGCAGCTATAATTCACTGACCGTAGGCGCCTCTGGGACCGACATGCTGTATATTCTGCCCACCCAAGAACACAATAAATAGATCATCGGCACATGGGGTTGAATACTTTCTAAAATTTTAAATACTCGCCAGAATCACAAAGACCAGACTTCAGTCATTTTGAAACATGTCACTGTCCGTCCCGTCTAGGAATTGGCGACGTTCACAGCGATAGTGTCATATAAACACCATAAACAAATCCAGTTTGACATTTTAAATTGCCTTTCAAAATTTTTATGTATAGATTGTCGCGTCAAAACTGCAAACGTGCGAGCCACATGTACGGGGATATCACGTTACATTGATGAATTTCGTCGCAATGGTGACCTGTTTTGTCTCAGCCAGGAAACAGGCCTGTTAAAATCGTCCAATTATACGCTTGGATAAGTAACCTGTGAGCAACTAAAAATCAGATTAGAGCAGGCGGTGCAAAGAAAATGTATGTCTGTGATTAAATGAAAAGTCAATAAATTTGACAGCGCACGAATGTATTACATTAATTAATTCAGTTAATCACAGACATACATTTTCTTTGCACCGCCTACTCTAATCTGATTTTTATTTGCTCACTTTTTATAATTTATAAATGTTCGTGAGACAGGAACAAAACATCCCCATAGAGTAGTAAAGTGCTCTTAATTTTTCTAACATCTGCAAAGGCATCATGTGAACCGAAGGGCCACGAACGGGATTGGCTAGGGTGATTTTTGAATCTTCGCTGCAAGTCCGAGGGCGGAGCTTAATTGTTTTCATGTTAAGTAACAAGACGCGTAGAAGGCAGAGAGCATTTTACGCTAAACAGAAACGGTCAAAATTGAATTTTCTTTAGTTGAGTGTCGCAGTTTTCTTCGGCGCTGGTAGTCTTGATTCGAATTTGTATTCTTATATAATTCGGTTGTTGTTAAATCATTTTATAAAGGTCGATTAAGCTAGTGACAAAGAGCAATTAAAGTAACCCACGGCGCGCCGCGAGTGCCGCGAGTAGTTAAAAGATAAGCTGTGATAAGGTGCGAGGTGAAACGGATTAATGCGTATTGGTAAATTTGCATGTATTTGTATTTTCTCCATCGCATCCTTGGTGGCATAAATAGAGCGAGGATAAATTAAATTTTATTAATTAGTGGTCCAAAAGATTCAGTAAAGTTCATTCTTATCATTACATTTAGAGAACTTTAATCAAACTATTTTTATTTACTGACTGCGAGTATTAAACGCATTAGTGATTTTCATATTTAAAAGCTTTGATTGGTCAGCGTTCGTAACTTCTAGCCGAGTTCGTTAATTTAATTAAGCAACAGCAATTTGTCATTCCCTAGATCTACTTGGAACTTTCCATATAGAGTACGTTAGAAACCATCACAGTCTAAGGGGATCTCTCTCAAGCAAATTATAATCCAGACAATTGGTCATACATTCCTGACCATTTTCTTGACCAAGGTTTTCACACCCTGTATTTGTGGGAGGGTCAACCTGTTGTCTTGGCTGTGAGATTTGCAGGTAAATGATAAGTGACTGCCTTGAGACTGTAAGGTCAAAAACACCTACAGTGTAGTACCAGGAAAAATAGTCGAAGGGACCTTGCGCAATTAGGGGTTAGATAGGTTTAGCCGACGAAAAAACGACGAAGAGAGAGATTTGAAAAAAGGTGCCAAGGGCCACTCTCTCAAAGGCGATCGGAAGTAGCTGGGAAAGTCCCCTACCCATCGACCTGAATTAATTAGGTTAATTAGAGAAGGGGTTACTCCAACACCTCCCCAAGGGGGAGTTCTTGAAAAACCTGGTGATTGCTTTTGATTTACCTGCAGATTGAGCGCTAAGGCGGCAGGAATTACTCTGCCAAAAACATCTGACTAATTCATTAATTAACTCCGTTAACTCGTCCCACCAAGTCACTTTGGGCGTTGATTTATTAAATCGAACAAGTCTTTGAATACCAGCAGAGTTACAGACGCTATACTAAGACTCTAACTTTGAATCTCAATTAATTACTGATAAATCAGGAGTGGAACTCTCCAATCAAAACATCGGTGTAACATTATACCACCAACGGTGTGAATCGGAAGTAAAGAGATCGCGCCGATACCCGAAGTCGGAAACTACTACGAAAGTCACACCGTATTTCTGAAAATCGTAAATTTTTTCTTGATTAATTGTATTGATTTCAAAACCATCCGGGTTTTTTACGCTCAATTTCTCTGATTCGACAGAAGAGGAGAGACGGAGTTTTTTTCTGCCCGATCAAATTAATTATTACAATAAATAATCACTTAAATTTTAATTATTGTGGTTTTCATTATCAACCTGCCTATTTCCTCGTTAAAGCTAATTGCTCCACCATACAAAGAACCAGGTTAACACAGCGTAGTGATGATTACATCCGACAATTGGGCCATAATTAGGTAATATTAAAATTAACTCCAGCGCAGAACGAATTCCGTAAAAGCCAAAACCGATAACAACAGCTGGAGAGTCAGACCGTTAGGGCGATGAACCTCGCACGCAGGTAAAGACTAGGCGGGCATCCCTTAGCAATAAATCTTAATCGGTTTCGGTTGACACATATTTAGTATTTGCTTATTCAAATTTATGGTCTGTTTACTTGTTAGGATTAATTAATAGTTAAACAATTAGTGGGCGCATCACATACGTAATGTAGGTAATAGACGTATTACTGTGTTGTACCCCACGTTGAGCACCACTTTTATGCTGTGTTAAATGCCCTTAGTTTGAGTGACAATTTAAGGCTACGATCTCAGGGTGTTTTGCAAATTTTCTAATTTTTTATTATTTTGCTTTCTTACTTTGTTGCTTGTTTTCTCGAAGATTCTTCTTCGATAATGAATTTTGCAATGCATTTCGTCTACCAATTTGTTTGTTGTAGAGTATATTTATGTGTGATAAATTTTGGATGTAGATGGCACTCGCGAGCCCTCACATTCTAAATTATCTAATGTCAGTGTGTGTGTGTATAATAAAAAAGAAGAAGAAGGATAGAAACGTAAAATACAGTTTATTGCACCACTTTAAATAATTAATTTTCACAAAGTAATTATTATTCTGCAAGAAGTTCAGGTTTTAATGGATAATTTATAATTTAGGTCAGGTTTTTCACAAAACCTGTAGTCTGTAGTCTATGTAGTCTATACCGTAAAAGTTTACCAAATTCTTAGGAAAACGTTTACAATTTTCGAGTTTCATGTTTCCTCGAAATTTCACAGACCAAGCGAGACAGGAGGAGAGTTTTCAAAATATCGTATACAGCGTGTCCGATTAAAAAATAGTAGCAGAGCTTGCCAACACAATTTTTCGTCACTACCGGCACCGTTCAGCACTTCCAAAAATTTATTGAGTTTATCGTACGCAATGATTATTCTTAATTTCGTAAGTAGGTGGGCCGAAAAGGAAGTGGGGAGCACTTTTTAAGAAATTTTTATTAAAACCTGAAAACCGTTCGTGCCCAGTTTAGAATGGGGCGCCTTCGCACTAAAATTAAATTTAGAATTTAAATATGCACGCGTTACTATACAGGGTGTTTGATTAAAACAATGTCAACAGTTAGGGGGGAGGAAGGAGGCGCTCTTTCTTAATACATATTTTTAAATAACTCATATTACCCGTACAAAATTTTTAAAACATTATTTAGTGAGTTTAACAACATTAAACAAATTCTTGTGATAGGTTGCTTGGTAGTGTAGTTAATTTGAGGAATCGCTGCCCCCTTCTTCCTCCAATCAACTTTTTCTCTGCAATTATTTCTTTCATTTTACTTGTTCATGTGAAAAACATATTTTTTTAAATATAAATTTTGTTTATTTTACTTTCGAATATGAAATTGATTGAATTGTTATTACTATACAGGGTGATTTCGCGAAAACCTCGCTTAAAGATCAAGCGGTTTCTGTAAATACGGTGATTGTGAAATACACGTATTTTCTAAAAAAAAATTACATGATTTTATTTTTGCATTATACAGCAATTACTGGTAATTATACAGGGTGATACATAGACAATCTTACCTAAAACTTTAGTGGTTTCAATACTATTCATTGAATTTTAACAAAAAAGGTGTGTGCATATTTTCAGAAAAATATTTATTATTATAATTATCACAATAGTGATACATCAGTTCGTACTAAAAATAAATTTATAATTTAACATAAATATGCATTAATGTACAGGGCGTTACATTACACCTTGACAATGCGACGCTCGATTACTTTTCTGTGAACGTATTTGGACGTGGTGCGTAGCAAGTTAAAGAAGAGGGGTGGGAGTTCTTTCGAAATTTTGGAGTAACTCGTAAACGGTTCGCGTCAACCTCATCATGCGACACATCACTTCGCACTAGATTTGATGTAGAATTGAAATTCGCCATGATATACTGGGTGTTACGCAATAAGTCATCGTAAACCAGGCAAACGGTCAGAAAATTTACTTTTTCTGCCGCGTTCCTGCTGACATCCTATGTATATTATTAATTTAGTTACCTATACATATAAAAGTGGTGGGTCATTTTTTGGGTATCGAGCGGTTCACGGAATGCATAAAATTATACTTTTTTTTCGGAAAATTTTTAAATCCACATTCATTCTTCTCGCTAAGCGCGGTTTTAGGAATAACAGCGCTGCGCCTTTTGCACGACAAACACTTAATTAATTTATGGCGTGTATACTCGCTTACGTAGAGCGTCAAGGTAATATTAATTGGTGGACTGGGTCGAGGAGACGCGATTTCGAAACGGAATGAAGGCAGCGACGTGGGTAAGAGTTTCGCCCCTGTTTTCCCGACGTTTTTCCCAAACTTTCCCGCTTGTTCAAGGTTTTTGCCGTGCTCCTGCTGGGTGGTAGGAGCGACTCAGGGAAGTTCGTCCAGGTGAACCAGACGTGCACTTCGAGCACTATGCTGTTCTGCCTGAAGGAGAGCTTCGGCAGGTTCTGCATCGACCTTGAAAATTTCACCGTCGACTGGAAGATCGACTTCAGTTGTCTGATGCAGTCCACGGAAGACGATCAGTAAGTTTTGTTATTCTTCATTTTTAATATTTTATGTAAAGAACCGTCTTATAACCGTGTTTCGGCCTTATTAGAACTCCTCAATACAATGTCGCATAAAAAGTTTCATTTTTTTCTTCATCAGAAGAAGAAAGAAGTAAATAAAAGATCATCTAAGCTGCGATAACTTTTGGTCATTGTCCACGCGCTGACTCGTAGGCAGTCGTGGTTGCTGATTATTTTAGGGATGCGCGACTTTAATGCTTCTTGCACAGTAAGAGATAAGATTGAAGCAAAAAATGTGTATTTTTTGACAATGCAAATTACAATATTGATATTAACTTCAATTTTTTAAATAATTACATGAAAAACATTTGAACTGTCGCAATGCAAGAGCGGAAATTACAGTTTGACTATCTAAGCGTGCTACCATACCGCCCTCCTTGAAATGCCCAATTTCAAACACACATAATGTCCACTATGAAATCATACATTGCCCTCAAAGGGTAGGATGCTCAGCTTTCTTGAAGGACGTTTAATAACATCGTTGCTCGTCCGAACTGTGACTGCTCTGACGACTCCATCAGGACCTGGATGAACTTCTTCGATGCGACCCGACCTGTTTTCCATTGGTATGGAGGTGTATTATCTTCATGAACAAGGACGAGTTGACCAATGTGGAGATCAGCTTCATCTTTCTTGTACCATTTAGATTTTCTTTGCAGCTCTAACAGGTACTCACGTCGCCAACGCTGCCAAAAATGCTGTTTCATCTTTTGAAGAAGTTGCCAACGTGACAACCTATTTGATGGTAATTCCAGTAGACTTGGCTCAGCAATATTATTCATATGTTCGCCGATGAGAAAGTGTCCGGGAGTAAGAAAGGTTATATCGTTAGGATCAGTAGTTAATGGAGTGATAGGACGCGAGTTGAGCACAGATTCGATTTGAGTTAGTAACGTATAGGCTTCTTCAAAAGTTAAAGAAGAATTACCAATAATTCGTTTCAAATGATGCTTCATGCTTTTAACTGCGGATTCCCACAAACCGCCAAAATGGGGTGCTCGTGGTGGTATAAAATGCCATTTAATTCTTTGCGTTGACAGCTCATTAATTACTTTATCATTAGAATTTTCTTCAGCCAACAATGTATGTAATTCTCGTATTTCCCGATTCGCGCCTACAAAATTGGTACCGTTATCGGAATATATATCCTGTACACAACCTCTACGAGCAATAAATCTTCGCAAAGCTGCTATAAAAGCCTCAATAAACTCATGCAAATGAAAATTGCACCGTAAGCCTTTACAATTTTCTTTGATTTACGTGATCCTTCTTTAAGATGGAGAGGACCAAAATAATCTATTCCTGTTTTTAGGAAAGGACGTACCGATCCTTCCCTACAAGCAGGTAAGTTGCCCATTATAGGTTCGACATGTACGGGTTTTACCTTAAAACATTTTAAGCAACTATGTATTACTTTTCGAACAGCATTTCTGCTCGAAAGGATCCAATATTTTGTGCGTATTTGAGCCAACGTTAATTGACCTCCACCATGAAGTGTAAGTTTGTGCGCGTTACGAATGATTAGTTCCGTAAATTCGCTTTTAGCCGGCAAAAGTATGGGATACTTGATGTCATATAAAAGATTCATATTGCGAAGACGTCCTCCAACTCTAAGTATTTTATTTGAATCTAAAAAAGGAGATAAACTTAAAATCGAGCTAGAATTATGTAATTTTGATTTAGGTTCAGATAAGGCGTTCATTTCTGCTTTGAAATGTTGTGCTTGTACCTCGCGTACACAAAATAACTCAGCAGACTTTAATTCATCCACTGTAATGTGATTTAAAAACTTAGGACTTCTATTGCGTGTATTATTAATAAAACGTAAACAATAGGCGACTATACGAAATAGTTTGTTCACATCAGAACATTTTTGAATGATACATTGGTAAGTATCATTATTTTTAATTATTGATGTAAAACAACTATGTTCTGGTTTTGCTTCTGGTGGTTCTTCACATTGCGGTTCATTTTCATTTTTATCACAAGTTTCTAAAAGCCATGGAGGTCCGTGCCACCATAGCATATTATTTTTAAGCCGCGATGGTAGAGCCCCTCGCGAAATAATATCCGCAGGATTCTCTTCACTGCGCACGTGACGCCATGATTTTATTTCCGTTAGAGTTTGTATTTCTGCCACTCGATGAGATACAAATGTTTTCCAACGAGTTGGACAGGATCGGATCCAAGCGAGTGTAATCGTCGAATCTGTGTAATAAGTAATTTTAACTACAGGTTTGTCAATGGAAGTTACAACCTTCCTGGCTAATTGGGACAATAAAACAGCTGCGCATAGTTCAAGCCTTGGCAGTGTGACTTTCTTCAATGGCGCAATTCTAGATTTTGCGCAAAAAAGTTCAGAAGTGCTATGTCCGTTTGATTGAATCGTTTTTGCATATAGACATGCTCCATAAGCGACCTCACTGGAGTCACAAAATCCATGCAGTTCTATTTGACCTTTCGGACAACTGATTACCTTGCGTGAAATTTTTAAATCAGGTAAATATTTTAGCTCAGAAATAAATTCTTGCCATTTAGAGTTCACTTCCTGAGGTACAGCCTCATCCCATTCCATCTGTAGTTGCCACAAGCGCTGCATAGCGATTTTAGCTACAGTTACAGTAGGACATGCTAAACCTAAAGGATCGAAAATACGTGCTACATCGGCTAACATAGTACGTTTTGTAACTCTTTTGCTCAGTAATTTAGATTTAGTATGATACTCGATCATATCTTTTCTTGGAATCCATTGGATTCCTAATGTTTTCAGACAGTCTTCTTCATCAAAATTTAAAACCAGTTTTTCGCGTGATTCATTTGACAAGTCTTTTAAGATAGATTCATCATTGGATGACCATTTGCGCAATTCAAATTTACCTTTACAGAGTATCTTATCTATTTTATCCAGTATTTTACGAACTTCTGCTATAGTGTTTCCTCCAGTTAATAAATCATCCATGTAAAAGTCTGATTTAATTATTTTTGCAATTTGCGGGTCATAATTTTCTGCCTCTTGGGCCAATTCAGTTAAACATCGTGTGGCTAAAAAAGAACCTGGACATGTTCCGTATGTGACGGTTTGCAATTCGTAAATATCAAGCGGTTTTCGTTGATTATCTCGCCATAATATGCGTTGGTATTTAGTGTCATTTGGATTGATATAAATTTGGCGGTACATTTTGGTAATGTCAGCATTTATAACGTATTCGTGTGTTCGAAAACGAATCAAAATAGTAAACAAATCATTTTGGAGGACTGGTCCGACCATCAAAAGATCATTTAAAGATTTTCCATTGTTAGTTTTCATAGAAGCGTCAAAAACGACACGTAACTTCGTGGTTAAACTGTCGCGTTTTAACACTGCGTGATGCGCAAGAAAATAACCCTCGTTTGCATATTTAGTATCTTGATCTATTTTGATCATATGGCCTAATTTTTTGTAGTCGTCAATAAACGCTGTATATTCATTTTTTAATTCGAGATCTTTATTTAATTTTTTCTCAAGCAATATGAAACGTTTTTCAGCAGCCTGATATGAATTTCCTAATAAAGCAGGATTCTGTTTCCATGGCAGGGATACTACAAAACGACCGTCATCTTTCCGCTTATGAGTTTGAATAAAATGTTTTTCACAAGCATGTTCTTCTGCAGATTTTACAGGTTCAATGTTTTCATATCGTTCTAACTCCCAGAATCGTTTAATATTATTATTTAGTTCAGCTAATGTGCTTAAATGGCATGTAGCTGATAATTGTTTACTAGCCGAGAGCTTTCCTGATATTAACCAACCGAGCTGACTCTTTTGAAGTATGACTCCTGGATGATTGGTTGAAATTTGACCTACATTCAATAGCTGATAGAATATTTCCGCGCCAATAAGAGCATCAATATTTTGAGATTTATAATATAATGGATCTGCTAGGTGAACGTTTTTAGGTATGTGAATAAGAGATGCGTCTATCGACACTAAAGGAAGGTCGTTAGTAATCTTGTCTAAAATAAAAAATGTAAGTTTTACTCGATAATTATTATATTTGGATTGTATAGTCGTCTCTACGCGTGATGTTGCGTGAATTGCTTTGTTGCTTATGCCTGCAACTGGCAAATGCATTTCTCGAAATTGTAGTCCTAACGAATTTGCTAATCTAGTAGTCATAAAGTTTATCTGCGAACCTGAATCAAGCAAGATTCGTGTTTCTTGCGCATTACCCCAAATGTCATAAAATTTCGCGATGCAAGTAGATAACAAAATAGCTGAAGAAATGTTACAATTAGAAACTCCGCTTACCACTGTACTATTATCATCTTTTGAATTAGAATTTTGAGATGCTGATGTCTTATTTAAATGTAAAAGTGTGTGATGATTTTTGTTGCATTTTTTACAGTACGATGATTTACATGATTTGTTATCGTGACCTGATCTAAGGCAATTTAAGCACAATCGTTTTGAACGAACAAAAGTAATGCGTTCAGATTCATTAAGAATTAAGAAATCTTTGCATTGATATAATTGATGATTGTTATTACAATATGTGCAAGAAACGGTTCTGTTTCATGCTATGTGACTAGAAGCATGTTTGTATGATTTTGTTTTGATATCACAAGAATCTTCCAATGCCTGGCATTTTTGAATTAAAAATGTTTTCAAATCGTTAAATGTGGGAATTTGTGCTGTTTGTTTTTCTTCCCATTCACGAGCTAAATTATTAGGCAATTTTGAAGTGACTAAATGTATCATTAAGTCGTCCCATTCATGAACTAGTCTGCCTAATGATTAGAGTGATCGCAAATGTTGCGAAAAAGTATCTAAAAGTTGCCTAATTGAAGTTCGCGAATCTTTTCCAACTGATGGAAATTCGTATAATTTTCGTATATGATTTTTAACAATGATTCGTTTATTCTCATAGCGTTCTTTTAAAAGATCAAACGCCACTTGATAATTGGGATCTGCAATTTCAATTCCTTTAATTACTTCAGCGGCCTCGCCGGAAAGTGAGGATTTTAAATATTGTAATTTTTGTATTAAAGGAATCGAAGTGTTGCAATGAATTAAAGAATTAAAGCTATTGCAAAATGATAACCATTCGTCATATTTACCCGTGAATATAGGTAAATTAATGGATGGCAATTTTACTTTAGCTTGAGTCATGTCAGAATTAGAATTCTGACTGGAAATATTTAAAGCTTCAGTAGAAATACTAGAAACTTGTATTTTTAATTTTGAAAATTGTTGGCTGATATCTCCGTCAATAAAATAATCACTGAGCTGTTCCGCATAATCAGCATCATAATTTTCTTCCAATAATGTTTCATAATTTGTTACTGAACGATTGCAACTTTCAAACTGACGTTTTATTTTATCAACGTGAGCATCGGATGAATCGCTGTCATTGATATAATTTTCTAGAGTTTTTAAACTATGTTTTAAGAAAGCTTTCTTATTTTTTAATTGCTTAAGAAGCCCATACATTGAATCTGTTAATTCAACTGATTCGTTAGGCATATCGATAATTTGTATAGAACGGACTAACCTTTCTTACAATATGTTTTGATAGCTGGTTCCAGTATGTGGCGAAGAAGGACCAATAATATGTCCACGCGCTGATTCGTAGGCAGTCGTGGTTGCTGATTATTTTATGGGATGCGCGACTTTAATGCTTTTTGCTTCAATCTTATCTCTTATTGTGCAAGAAGCATTAAAGTCGCGCATCCCATAAAATAATCAGCAACCACGACTGCCTACGAATCAGCGCGTGGACATATTATTGATCCGGCTCGAAGGACCAATAATATGTCCACGCGCTGACTCGTAGGCAGTCGTGGTTGCTGATTATTTTAGGGATGCGCGACTTTAATGCTTCTTGCACAGTAAGAGATAAGATTGAAGCAAAAAATGTGTATTTTTTGACAATGCAAATTACAATATTGATATTAACTTCAATTTTTTAAATAATTACATGAAAAACATTTGAACTGTCGCAATGCAAGAGCGGAAATTACAGTTTGACTATCTAAGCGTGCTATCAGTCATGTTTCCTTTTTAAGAAGAAGTATGGTAATTTTTTAATATTTTGTTTTCCTTGTGAAAAAAATTAATATTTTGTTGACGCAATTGTTGTTTGAGTTGTAAATAATTTGGACATTTCCGATGTAATTGTAAGGAATTCAGTCTTACTAGAACTCATCAGAACTGAGGCTTAAAATAAAATTCTCGATTTTTTTTTGTTGCAGATGGTTTTCGACTACTCCGTCGTGCGAGGCCACAGGTAAGCAATTTGTTTCAAGAAAAACAAAAAAAAAAGCAAAACAATGAGTCGTCGAAACTTCAAATTTAGGCAGCGGTCATATTTTAAAGCATCAGTTTTTATCTCCGGCGGTGATAAAAAAATAAATATTTGCAAAGCGCAAACAACACTGAATGCAGTTTGATTAAGACATGTGCCTGAACTCAAAAAACAAAAATTGAATAACTACGTATTTACAAAACGTGTAGACAACAAGTTTCGGCCTTGACCTCGTTCGTCAGTAGAGAGTAGCACGAAATCGACAGCTTTATCGACGTTTTTATTCTCCTCTTTCCTCCCCCAACTTGAAGGATGATGATGATTGTGTTGGATGTAGCATTCACAGATGCTTTAATTTATTAAGTTCTAAGTTTGCTGTGAAACAAGTTGTATTTAATATACATAAAGAAAATAAATATTTCTGTCAAATTATCAGTTCTTAATTTCAATTTCTGCTAAAAACGCTGGAATTACTGAAATAAAGTCAACAGGTTATGGGCCCAGCTAAGAAAAATAAAGTGTGCACCGCTGTTTAAAGTTTTTCGGGGGTGACAATCAAAGTGCGTATTTGAAGTGTTTTGAATATTTTCGAGTACACGTAAGGTGAGGAACATAAAAAACTACAGAGGCCACTACAGAGGCGGAATTTATCGCTTTGTCTACTGCATGTCAGGAGGCTTTATGGATTCGAAATATTTTTGATGACATGAAACAATCATTAGACGGTCCTATTACGATGTATGAAGACAATCAAAGCTGTCTTAGACTAATTGAAGAAGAAAAATTGTCTAATCGTACCAAGCATATAGACACACGGTACTATTTTGTGAAAGACTTTGTGACTAAAGGAAAGGTACAGTGTAAGTACTGCCCAACTGATTTTATGCTGGCAGACCTACTTACAAAACCACTACAGGAACAAAGACTAAAGAAATTGCGTGAAAAATGCAATCTTGTGTGAAAGAGGAGGAGTGTTGGATGTAGCATTCACAGATGCATTAATTTATTAAGTTTTAAGTTTGCTGTGAAAGAAGTTGTATTTAATATACATAAAGAAAATAAATATTTCTGTCAAATTATTATCAGTTCTTAATTTCAATTTCTCCTAAAAACGCTGGAATTACTGAAATAAAGTCAACAGATTGCGTCGCACTCGAAATGCGCACCCACATAAATCTGGTATTTTGTCGTGAAAGTTATTTTTGGAAAACTTTTAGCTCTTCCAACTGGGCCGCCGAGTTGTCCTACCGCCTCCATCTCGCCGGGCACGTCTTGCGACACTTATTACCAGTGCGTCTCTGTCTATTGGTGGTACGAACCTAGGTCGAACACCTGCCCCACCCGTCAATTGTTCAGCATCAGCCAGAACACCTGCGTGCCCGCCGCGCAGAGGGACTGTGTCGATTAAAAGACTCGTCCAAATCTGTTAAGCTTTGAAATTTCTTCGGATAATAAAGCTTCCAAGTCCTGACCTGTCGTTTAGCAAGCAAGAAAGAGAATTTTATTTTGACAAATTAAAATAGAAAAACCAGTGAGCCTCTAAAGTATGGAATAAAATTCGTAATTTCTTTATTTTTGACATTTCGAAAAAACGCTCGGACAGGTAAATTTTCTTTTTAAAAAGCACACATTTTCAAGTGAAAATAAATTTTTGACAGTTATTTATTTTCGAGTAATGACGTCATCGACATTTCTTTTAACTAGCAACCCCAAATGTCAAAAATAAAGAAATTACGAATTTTATTCCATACTTTAGAGGCTCACTGTATACACATATATTTATTTCGAGACTTAGTGTTTCGAGATACTTTTAAATACTTCTCACAATACTCATATCGTGACACAAATTCTTTCAGAAGAATATTTTCTTAGGAACTCGTTACAAATTTCGTGAAATTACGAGGCCGAACAATTTGAACCACCTATTCATAGCCATCTTCTTAACAAAGTTTCTCTCATTCCAGTGTGTGAACCGAAATGTGGTCTTTGCCGAGAGATTTGCAGGCTAATTAGAAGTGATTTGCCGAGATACTGAAAGGCCATAACCGCACGTAGCGGAGTGCTGAAAACAGTCATTTGGGTCCATCGCGCAATAAATTAGTTAGATAGGTTTAGCCGACGAAAAAACGACGAAGATTGATTTGAAAAATACCATCCTCTTAAGGCGATTGGACATAGCGAGAAAAGATCTTATCCATTCGACCTCAATTAATTAATTTAGCTAGTAATAGGGTTTCCCATCACCTCTGAAAGGAGTCCCTGAAAAACTGGCGATTGCTATTGACTACCTTGCAAATTGATCGCCGATGGCGGCATTTTGTATCACATACGTCGCCAGAACATCTGATTAATTAATTAATTGCTTCCATTAATTAAGTACACTGTAGACCCACTGTGTCACACTGTGCGTTGGTTGACTGAGCAGAACGAGTCTTAGGTCCGTATTCATAAACAAAACTTACGCTATGCGTTCACTAAAACGTTGTGAATATCTAACTTGTGTCTAAATAAAAACCTGGTCAAGTAAGCTACATTTAGTAATTTTGCTATGTAAATGCAATGGATAAATTCTCGATCACAACCCACTTGACCAGGTTTTTATTTAGACGCTCGTTATAATTAAATTAATTAAAATGTTTATATTTTCACTTCTAAAGAAGCTGTCGAACGACTGCGAAACGTTAAGTGTTTGTGCGCCATTTAGTGTCCGTTTAAAAGAGTTTGTGATACAATGTTGTGAATATCTGTTTATGTACTGCAAAGATTTCTTTTATGGAACTTAATTCTTAAACTGTACTTAAATCCTTGTTGGCTGTGCGTCTGCAGCGCGTTGAAATGCGTGCAGATCATGAATTACTAGCGAATTATTATCGAGTGCACACCCTAAGTTTTGTTTATGAATACGGGCCTAAGAGTACTATCTTAAATGACAAACACTTGTACCAAGACCAATCTAAGTTGAACTTAAATTAATTGTTGATTTAATTGAGGAGCAGAGTTCTCCAACAACTATTAATGTGTGCACGAAACCACCAGCTGTGTGCTTGGAATCAGTTAGGTCGCTCCGATATTCGAAAGTGAAATCTGTTAAGCGCACTCTACTATACTTCCTGATAACCGTAATTTTGTGTTCTTTGTATTGGTTTAAACGCAAGGGTTTTTGCGCTCATTATATCAGACCCCTCAGTGGCTGGTACAAGGAGTCTTTTTGCCTTTTTTTGCAATAAATAATTAAATCTAACTTCCGCATTTTTATTTAAACGTATTTAAGTTCCTTTAATCTCTCAAGTTTATTCGCCGACGCACCAAAAGAACTGAGACACAACAACATAAGGCCAGGGTTTACATTGGTGATCACGAGATAATAAATATCAGTTTATCGCGAATTCCGGAGGGTCGTTCAACTGCAAAACACCATAGATAGGTCGGTAGGTAGTCCTTTAGCGCCGGCCATAAATCTAGGTAGCTGTAGACTAGACGGGTGGGATAGTGCATGCCGAATTGCAATTATAAACCGTTTGGGTGACCTTTTGGAATTTTTCCGCAAGTAAACATTGTCGGTCCAGCTATTTAATTAGGCAATAAAAGTTTAATTTGTTTTTGTTTGGACAGTTTTATTGGTTATTTAGTTGTCCATAAAAATCAATAAACAAGGTGACACGTCGGCGTGTTACAATACCTACAATTACTATTTACTTGTATTTCGACGTACAGGAAATCGCTTAAATTTTAGTTCTGAATATTCTAGTGAAATTTTGTAGGTGCAATGTAACTGTATTTTTGTACAATGTAATCTGTATTTTTGGAAGTAAAATAGAACTAATGTTACACTCGGTATTTCCGGAAATAATATCAAATAGTATCAAATATGTAAATAAGATTAAAAAAAAATATAATTAAATCTAAAGGAAACAATTCTGATAATTACTTTTCAACACAAAAACTTAAATTTTCTCAAGTAAGTTTATAACAGCAGTGTTAAGTTGTAAGTTTATAAGAGAAGGGTTAAGTTATAAGTTTATAACAGAAATGTTCATTAAGTACTTTATATCTATGGAGGACTTTGGAGACAACTCTGCCGAAAGAAAGGAACCAACTTACCCATGGTAAGATTTTGAATATTGTTATTTGTTTAATTGAAAACAATTTTGATCGATCCATAGCCTTTTAGATTTAAAAACAAAAAAGTTAATTTGCATGTTGCAAATTATGTGAAAACAAGCAGGATATTCTATTTGAAACTTAGAAGTAACATTCTTACATAGTATTTGTTACAGTGCAGTACACTTACAAAAATTCATAAAAAAATAAAAAAGATGGTTACCTTACCTATGCGCTTGGTCACCCTGTATATTATGTGCTTCAGAATTATTCTGCCAAATTTCACTAGAATATTCAGAACTAAAATTTAAGGGACTTCTTATACAATGAAATGCAAGTAATTGTAACTTGTAACATACATATAATATCTCGATTTTTTGAAATATTAATTTTTTTATACTTTTAACACAATTATGTCACAAACGGCTCATCTAAATACCAACATATTATATGTTATTAGGTACGTTCCATTCTACAGAATTTCAAGTTCTGAATCGTTCAAATCATGCGCAGTATGACGTTTATATCCGATTTGCGTTTACATTACGAGTTAATTACGGATGAATGATCATGCACACAGATATTAAAAGAAAGCGCACAAAAAGTCCGTAGTAGGTCGATCACAGCTGCAGCAGACATTGCAAAATAGCTAATTTCGTCGCTTCTTCAATTTTCTTTTAAGATTGAGGCTTAATCAGGTTTATGTATCAAGTTAGATGTGTTTAAGTGGCATTTAAACACATTAATAAAACAATTGGTCTTCAACTTGCATTTATATTACGAGGAGGTAGTTGCAGGCGTAATCAAGTGCACGGATATTAAAAGAAAACACGCGAGAAACCCAAAATAGGTCGGTCGCAGCCGCAACAAAATTACAAAATGGTTAACTCCGACACCTTCTCAACAAATTTTGTAGTTTGAAGCCCAAGCGGTGTAGAGAGCGTTAAGTTAGATGTGATCATCGTATTAAAAAAAAACAATTGAACGTCGACTTGCACGTCGAATGCACGTGAAACCACGAACTCAATAAGCGATTTTTAAACAGAGAACCGTTAGCACTAATAAAAGACGAAGGTGCGAATTGCAGCGAGCGGTACCCGTGTCTTCTTCGGATGACCTAATATTTGTCCAACAAAACAGTGCAAGTGCGGCCGGCCTCAACAAACAATGACGTTCAGAAACGAAGCAGAAGAGGTGTTTCCGCCGTGTCCGGCAACGAAAGGAAAATGATTTCCGGTCTACTGGTGAGTTGCACGTCTGCTTCGGTTAACGTTAACAGGTGTTAACTTGGGCCGCAGGTATTGTTGCTGTTGTTCTTCGTCGGCGTTTCCGAATCCGGCAGCATTTTTTGGAGGGCCACCAACTGCGAGAGCCCTTTGGTGTACTACGTGAGGGAGAGACTGTTCACGTTCTGCGTCGACTTCAAGTACTTCACCGTGCGCTGGAAATTCCACCTCGAGTGCCTGTCAAGGTCGAGCTGTTTTTACGCCGATTTTTCGTAAGTAACTTCATCGGCCCTGCTCGTAGCCTAACCTAAACATTGCAGATGCAAAACATCTCCGAGATTTCCTGATTATCACCCAAACAACATAGATGACAAGCCGATGATTGGGCCGAAAATGACTGGAACCAAAAGGTCTTCGGGTTTGGTCGTTGCTGGAGAAGCAGGTCCAAAAAATTTGAGGGCCATCAGACATGCAATTGTTTCTCCAACATTGTTCGAGTTTCACTCCAAAACTCGCCCCACGAAAATTACGTATGGCACTACCTCTTCCTCTTCTCCCCGGTCATCTAGTAGTAGGACTTGGTTGCACACGACTGGAACTATAAGATCCTCAGTTCCGGTCGGTTCTAGCCAGGAAAGTCCGGGAACGATCTTCACGAGTACAAAGACGTCCTCACTTGTTTTTGCAAGCACTGAAGAGACAAAGAACTTGATGGCCGAAGTTGAAGCACCATCTCTAGCAGTTCTCATGTTTTCGACGAGTTCAGCAAAGAACACTATGTCTTCTGGCGAAGTGTATCCAAAAAAATTGGTGCCCATCACGTCTTCATTTGCTTCTGCAAGCGGAACGTCCAGTTTTGAAGGCGCATCGAAGGTTGCAACCACTCACCTGACGTATCCACCTCCAACCTATTAAATCCTGCAGGACCTTATTGAACCTTCTTCCAGTTCCCCACGAAAGCCGTACCATGCCTTCGTCGTCCTCAAGGTCGACCGTGATTTCTCGCGAGGCTATCACCATGTCCTCATATCTTCTTGACAACACAATGGGGACCTCGACCACGGAGCCCTCAATTAATGGTTCGTCTACAGCACTGACGTATCCAATGTTTCCTAAAACCCCAAATTGTAAGTAGGCGCTTCAAGAAATCCTGTAGGGTCTTTCTAGATCTTCTTCTAGCTTCCTATGGAAGGAGTTCCATGTCCTCATCGTCTTCAGAAAGGTCCAGCGAAGTGTATCCAGAAGATTTCAAGATCATTGCATTTTCAAATATTTTAGACAAGACAGTAATGACGGAAGAGGAAGAGACCACAGCAGTTGATCGACCTTCAGTATTAAAGCATCCGGGTCTTTCTATAATTCCAATCTGTAAGTAAACCATTTCAGGAAACCCTCCAAGATCTTTCTAGACTTTCTTCCAGTTTCACGCGTAAGGTCTTCAGCCAAGGCCATTGTGGGAGCAATGGCGTCTTCAGATCTTTTGAAAAAGACAACGATGGAGCAAGTGGAAGTGCAAACAACGACTGAAAACTGTGAGTAGACGATTCGATAATACTTCCAGGATCTTTGTGATCCTTCTTTTAGCCAAACCAACGCCACCTACCGCCTGCAACAGCACGGGTCGTTACCCCGGTCCTTCCTGCAAGGAATACCTACTACGAGTGCATCGTTATCTGGTGGTGGTTCGATGTGAGGTTGAGGTTTTGCGCGGAGGGTTTCGCATTCAGTGTCGCCAATAGGACATGTGTGGCAACCGCCGACAGTGACTGTCTAAATTAAAGTAGAACTTAAACTCGTCGTAAATTACGTTACGTTTCCGCAAGTTTCATACTTAATTCAATTAATGAAGAATGCACACCTGTGTTGGCGCGTGTTTATTATGGACCAATTGCGTCGCACGTAATTGGATGTTTATTTAGTGATGCGTGCGATGCAATAAATTGGATATATTATTTTCGCAGGTTAATGGAAATAGTTTTACGCTTGTACGATTGCTTTGCTAATAAACAGTGCGCGCAGTGATTTGTTTTTTTTTATTCCGCGCCGAAATTGATTAAAATCTCGTGATGTCAGAAGTGGGATAACGATGAAAAGTTTCTAATGTATTTTATTAATTATGAATTTATTAATCGCTTGCTCTTAACCTGTCTTACTTGCTATTTAATATGTTCATATCTGTCTACTCTTGACCTTCCAGGGGTTTTTAGATGTGTATTTGCTTTCTGTATTTTTTTCAATCTGTTTATCTAGCTGTCTACTCCGGATCTCTCCCAGAGGTCTTCAACTTTGTCAAAGTAATTAATTATTTGTAAATCGTCTCAGAAGTGGGATAACTTTTTATGTTTGCTGAAAACTTCTTTTGTTTCTTATGAGTTAATAGTTACCTATAATTAAAGCACGGATTTAGGTTATGGGTCAACCTTTTTTTTTAGTTCGGCGTACGCGAGTGATGACTCATGACCTAAAAGTGCACTTAAATGCGTACTTTAGATATAGTAATAAAAATAAGCTTCTTTGTCTCATTTATGAATATTTTCATCTTCTATTTTCCCTTCTATATCCTTGTCCTCTTCTGCACCATCCTTATTTTTTCTTCTTCCCCCTACTTTTCCTTCAATTCTTCTTATTCTTTCTCTTCCCTCTATTTTCTTAATGCACTTTACCAATACCTGCTTATTTCTGGTCTTATGGCGTTTTCAAAGAATCTCGTTATTGTAAGTACGTACTAACATGTACCTACCTGCATATTTCTGATCTTTCGAGTTACTTGAAATATTTGATTTTACTTCTTTTTGCACATTAGCGGACGTTGTGTTTACCAAACACAAGTGCAGCTACCCTAGCTCTAAATTTCTGACGTCATTGAGATATTTGTTTTTCTTTCATGTATCTATCTGCCTACTATTGAACTTGCGACGCGTTCCAATAGTCCTGTTGTATATAAATTCCTTTCTGCTACTTAAAAGTTGTTTTGTTAACCAATGTCTATCTAACTGCCTACTTCTGAACGGGTAACGTCATAAACACGTCAGTTAACGGCTTTTATATTGATGTATCTACCTACTGTGTGGCTTTCCGAGGGTCTCGATATTCGAGATATGATAGTGTTAACCAATAAGTACCTACTTGCTTACTTCTGACCTCATGTGATGTGTGCATAATATCTTCAGGTTTGTGATTCTCCCTCTTTTTGTGTTGTCTGCCTACTTTTGAGCTTGTAATATTTTCTAGCGTTCTTGAAGTACTTGTTTCCCTCTTTTTGGTAAGTTGTTGACATTATATTTAGCACCATGTATCTACCTGCCTACTTGTGACCTTGAATTTCCTACTTTTTTCTAGTCAGTGTTTGACATGCTGGGACCTGCCTACCTTCTTCTCGTCTCGTGATGTTTTAGGTATTTAGTTTTCTCTCTTTTTGGACCTACCTGCCTACTCCTTATTTTGAGGCGACTTTCATAGCCCTTTTTGTAGCAAGTTGTTTACTAACATGCATCTATCCGTCTGTTTTTGTTGTAATGGAAAATATTTGAAAGTTTTGGCTTTTCTATTTTTGCTATTAGTTAGATAGTTGTATTTACCAGAGTGTATCTACCTGCTTACTCTTGTGGAGTTTTCCAAGGAATCTCGCGATATCTGGTTTTCCTCTTTAGTTTCTAATCTATTTTGCACCAACTTCTTATGTCTTTATATAAAAATGGCGCGTGAGTAGACGCACGTGTTTGTGATCGATCTTTATGAGCTAATACTGAGACTAATATTAACATTAATTTACTAAATTGTGCAGTGGACGAATTGTTTTTATTTGTTGTCTGAGAAAGGAGTAATAAAATTAGGACGGAGTTGAGATAAAAACAGTGTAACCTGTTTTTAAGTGAATATTAATAATGTTGACTCGCGATGATGTTGCGGAGATTAAAACTATTGTTCATGATAGTGTTAAAGATGTACTCAAAGAAAATCATAAGTTACTGGATGAGTTGTTTCAACGGTTTGAAGAAAAAATGAATAAATTAGTCGATAACTATGAAGAAAAAATTTGTGTCCTAGAGGAACAGAATTCTGATATTAAAGAAAAATGTGAGTCGCTTGAACAATACTCCCGTCGTAACAATATCAGGATTTATGGTTTAAACGAAAATGTGAGCGAAAATGTCGAAGATGTAGTTATTAACTTTTTTCGAAACAAGATTGATGTGGATATTAAACCGGAATATATCGACCGTTGTCACCGTACTGGTCGCGGAGGAGGTGAAAAAATTCGACCTATCCTGATCAAATTTGTCAGTTATCGTTACAGGAAACTTGTTTTCAAGAATAAAAAGATGCTAAGGGGATCGAAAACTACTATTCGCGAGGATTTAACTAAGGGAAGATTGCAGTCGGTGCTGGAAGCTCAACGAAAGTATGGCTATAAAAAAGTTTGGACGTTAGATGGTACTATTGTATATGCTGATATTAATAATAAAAAAACCATAATCAAATCAAATCTGAATTCACAGTAATCCTTTGTCAGTTTTGGAGAAAAATGAAATTCGTCTGCATTTAAATTAAATTAGTTTTAAAATTTGAAATCTCAGTTAATTCAATATAATCTGGGTAACAGAATTAGAATTTATTTTATTTTCATTCATAGTTTGCTAGATTAATAGTGCAGATCGGTTGCAATGATGTGTTAATAGGTAAAATTTGTGTTCGAGTTACTCTGAGACTGCAAGTTATTTAGAAAATCTTTTGTTATTTAACTTAATCTGTTGCATATACATATTAAGGTGCGCTGCAAACAGTTGAGGTTTGCCCACTTAAATGCGCGCTCACTTACATCCGATTTTAATATTTTTGTAAATCATGTAATTTCCGCAGGTTACGATGTTATTGGGGTTACCGAGACTTGGTTAACTCGAGAAATGGATTCCAATGTTGTTTGCATTAATGGATATCGGTTATTCCGCAAGGATAGACTCGGGAGAGGAGGTGGGGTTGCATTATATTACCATTATATTAGATAACATACGTTGCAGTGTAATCGATGTTTCTAATGGTATCGAACAGCTCTGGCTAAAGTTGTTTGTGAAAAACAGCACAATTTCAGTTGGGGTGACCTATAGGCCGCCTAGATCTAATTGCACCGAGTATCTAGATGAACTTGATAGTGCTTTTGCTCTAGTTGTTCCCATATTCGATGAACTGATTTGCATGGGGGACTTAAATATCAATCTACTTGATGTCGGTAGTTACTTTAGTAACAAATTAATCTCTCTATTAAATTGCTATGATTTGTCACAACTGATTGATAAACCAACTAGAATAACAGGCTCAACCATAGCACTTTTAGATTTATTGATTGTGTCAAGTGAAGACATCTTTATTTCTGTGGATACAGTAAGTCTACATGAATTTTCTGATCATGAATTAATATCATGCACATCGGTATTTGCTTGTAAGCCTAGTTCAGTTAAACAAACCTATAGAGACTATAAACATTTTCTTTATGAACAATTCAATGATGATCTGCGTTCTATTCCCTGGCGTAATATTTTTGATCTAACCAATATTGACGATAAAGTAGAATTTCTTAAAACAAATTTATTAACACTTTTTGACTTACACGCACCTTTAAAAACTAGACATTTTACAAAACCATTTTCTCCGTGGTTAACAGAGAATTTGAAATTTCTCATGTCACTACGCGATAATGCACTGAAAAAATATAAAATTTCTAAATGTGCCCCTGATTGAGAATTTTATAAACAGCTTAGAAATTTTGTCACCAGTTGTGTAAGGAGGGAAAAGAAAGCATTTCTCAGCAATTCTTTTGATTCAAATAATATTTCGGAATTTTGGCGCGGTCTTAGGAAATTGAATTTCGTTCCTAAATCTCAGAATTGCACCCTGCCGGAAGAGTTAACTGATCCAGACCAATTAAACACGTTCTTCAGTACGATAAACACATACAATGCTGCTAAATTTCACCTAATTCAATTTTATGAGAATAATATGGTAGAAAATACAACTCTTTTGGATTTCAATCCGGTTAATGAAGATTTAATATTGAAATTAATCTCATCTATCAAAACAAATGCGGTGGGTTCTGATGGTATCAGTGTTAGATTTTTAAATTTATCTTGCCCGTTTATTTTACCATACTTAACGCATATCATTAATTATTGTTTAATATTTAAAGTGTATCCATCAGCGTGGAAAATTGCTAACGTGATTCCAATTCCTAAAGTTTGTCCACCTAAAGTATTCAAGGATTTGCGACCGGTTAGTATCTTACCAGTGCTGTCGAAAATATTAGAAAATGTAATGTTGCAACAACTTCAAACTCATTTGGTAAATAATAATCTTCTACCACTTACACAATCAGGTTTTAGACCGCAACATAGTTGCGCCACAGCAATTTTAAATATCACGGACGATATTTGTCGTGCTGTTGACAACGGGCAGTTGACTGTACTAGTACTATTGGATTTTTCAAAAGCTTTTGATACGATTGATCATGACATACTATTATCGATTTTGCATTACATCGGTGTGAGTGATAATAGCAGAATGTTATTAAAAAAACTTTCTAAAGAGTAGATCTCAGCGTGTAAGTGTCAATAGCCAGTTGTCGGCAGTTCGGCCAGTTCTTGCCGGAATTCCTCAAGGTTCAATTTTGGGTCCGTTACTTTATTCCGTATATACGAGTAATTTTGCATCACGGTTGAAGTTCAGTAACATCCATTTCTACGCTGATGATACACAGATTTATTTATCGTTTATGCCAAATCAGGTTGATGTAGCTTGCAGAAAAATTAATGATGATATCAACAACTTAATTAATTATGCAGCGGACCACTCTTTAAATATTAATGCGGACAAATCATCAGTTTTATTATTCGGTCCTAGGAAAATTCGCGAGCGCATGATGAATGAGATACGTATTACGGTGGGCAGCACTACTCTACCAATTGTCTCTGAAGCAAAAAATCTGGGTATCATCATGGATCATAAACTCCGATTTAAAAGTTACATTTCGAAGTGTATTCAGCGAGCATTCTGCAATTTAAAACTAATTTTTAATGACAGATATTCTTTAAGTAAAAAAATGAAATTACAGTTATGTGAAGCGTTAGTACTCTCCCACTTTAATCATTGCGACGTAGTTTATGGTCTATGTATAGAAGGTGCAGAATGCATGCCTTAGATTAATTTTTGGTATCAAGAAAAATCAACATATTTCCTGCAAGTTGCCCGAGGTTGGTTGGTTGAATATGAGTAATCGCCGCAAACTGCATTCAGTAACACTCTACCATCAGATTATTTCGTGTAAAACACCACAGTATCTATATAATAAAATTAGTTATAGAACGGATATCCATAATCTAAATATTCGATTTAAAGGTTTGTTAACTCCACCACCTCATAAAACTGCATTCTTTGAGCGATCCTTTACGAATGACATTGTTAAAACTTACAATAATTTTTGTAATAGTTGGAAATCCAGTTCTAGACATTATTTTAAAATTATCTACAAATTATTCTTATTTCGTGAGCAGCAAGTTTAGGTGGGCCTATACTGGGTTATGTTGGAGCTAGAAGAGTTTCCGAGTCTCATTCGCCTACTATGTATTGTTATATACATATTCAGTTGTTAAGTTGTCATAATAAGTGCAATAAAATATTGTTCGACATACATCTTCTTCGTGTTCGTTTTACCAGAAACTCAACAGGTTATGGGCCCAGAAACGTTGGATTGCATGATATAGAAGTGATTTCACGACATATTTCGTAACTTCAGTTGATCGGATCATAGAACGAATCAGGGCAAGTACAAACGTTAAGGAACATGAATTTCTCGAACGTATCGCGAATAGAATGCTTAAATAAATGCAACTATGATACGTGGAAGCTTCACATGGAAGCGCTACTTATAAAAAATGCACTTCTAAAATTAAGATTGGTTAAGTATTGGATTATCTTGCGTGCCAAAATATTAAATATTAATATTAATATACTTTTAAAAGGTTAAGTGTAAGAGCAGGGACCTGCTACGGCAGGTACTCTGAACTTCGCCTTTTTCCATTGCCAGTGTATGTGTAAGAAGTTACTTATATATGTAATAATGGTAGTGGAAATAAAGTCATTATTATTATTATTATTTCTTTGTATTATTGTCAAAAAAGTATGGGACTCTCGCTATATTGTTTATTAGTCAATAGAATTTACTACGCATTTTAAAAAATGAACTCCAAAGGCTGTTGTTTTTGCTCGATGCATAACGAATGCCATTTGTTTTATATCAGGAGTGGTATCGTTTATCCCACTTCTGATGTAAAATTTCTGTTGTTTTTTTATTTTCGAGTGTGCAAATTAATGCGTTTCACGCCGCGCTGTCATCTCTTAAGTCTGACGACGACGATGATCTGCGAAATCGAATCGATTCTTCTTCCTCTTGCAAGAAATCTTGATGAGGGTCGTAATTGGAACGAAAAGAAACGCGACGTTTTGACTCGTAATAAATCGTGCGCAGCCCTATTAAGGCACTAATTAAGCTGACGGGGGATTTTATAAATCACGGAGTCAATATTTTTCTTGCGAGTTTGTATTAGTCTCGAGGCACTTGGCGGGCCGGCTGCGCCTTCTTCTTTTTTCTTCATTTTGGAATTCGATTACAGACGTCGGACTATCTTTGTACGGTAAAGCTTGTTCGAAACTAACTTAATTAGTCCAGCGCACAGTGGGCTCAATCAGATAATTAAGCGAACTTTAGTCTAAAAATCATGTATTTTATAGATATCAAAAAATAACATATTCAGTTTACACAGATTCTTATTAAGTGGGAACAACTCGTTACTTGATTAAAAATGTACATTTAGATATTTTTTGTTTTGAATAAAGGGAAACAATAGCGTTGACATTCGTAGTGACTGTCATTGTCGCATTTCGTTCTACATCATCTCACAATATTATCGAGTGTTGTTCATCAACAAATATTATTGTTTTTGCAATGTCGGACATCAACGAAGGTTTGTAAATGTTTACAGTGTGTTAATTTTGCTGCATAAATGAGAAAAACTAATATTATTGGGCACATTTTTATTTGTTTTGAATTGCTTATACTTTAAAGGCCACATCTTTTTTTGCAAGAGTTTGCAGATCACTAGTGATTTATTTTGCTATTCTTAAAAATGCAATTATTTGTTTTCTAATCAAAATACGTGCCCAAACTTGCCCCTCTTCCGTCTTTCTTGAATTATTGTTTGTTACAGGCAAAGCGAAATTGCAACACAGGGTTAATGTAATGTATGAATTATGAATGGGTAACTCATAAACATTTAGCTCGCGCAAAAATATGTGAAAAATTAAAAGATTTTCTGTTCGATAAACATAACGTGAAGGATTCGCAACATTTAAATAACATAATTAACAATTTTCTTAAAACGGTAGAAGAAAAATGGAAAAAAAGTAAACGAATGTCGCTGTCGTCGCGATTTCTTGCTAATAATTATTTATGGTTAGAGAAAGTTTTTTTGCCAGAACGTGTGGACCATGCTATTGTGCCTGAAGAAACTCCAAGCACATCTTGTATAATGGGACAACCTGTCAAAAAATTTGAAGACTGCCACCAAAAAGTAAAATATCGAAAAATAAAATCTTTGGTTCAAGAAAAATCGACAGCGGAATTAACATTTGCTGCAAAAGTAAGTCTACAAAAATCAGGTAAACGAGTAGCAGCACGTGTTTTGCAGGACATTACTGAAACTAGTCCAAAACGCGCTAAAAAATACAGTGCTGCGTTTCAACATTCATTAACATGCATTGAACCGATTATGTATACTGGCGAAGGAGCTTTAGCTTTGATTACAAATGCCAAATTAACAAAACACCAGTATTTACTAATAAGAGACGAAGCAAAGAAGAGGAATGCTAATATCTATCCTTCTTATAAAATTATTCTGGAGGCGAAAACAAAGTGTTATCCCTCACCAGATGCTCTTGCCATTACTGAAGCTGATGATGAAATAAATTTGCAAAGTCTTTTAGACCATACGATCATTCGTTTAGCCAGTGTTCAAAATGAAGTATTAACAAGAGTTCCGGAGAATTTAAATAATATTACACTCATTTCAAAATGGGGATGTGACGGATCTTCTGGCCAGAAAAACTATAAGCAAAAATTCTTAACATCAGATGTAGATGATTCGTCTATATTTATGGTATCATTTGTACCTCTTCAATCAAACTGTTTCGTCAATAATGATGAAAAAAATAAACTAATTCTGTGGCAAAATCCTAATCCATCATCTACTCGTTTATGTCGACCTATAAAATTTGTTTTTAAAAAAGAAAACGAAGTGCTGCAAAAAATTACTAGTGACTAAATAGACAAATAGAAAATTTGAACTGTACAAAATTAGTAATGAACAATAAAACGCTATTGGTAAATCATAAAATGTTATTTACCATGGTCGATGGAAAAGTTTGTTCTGCGTTGACCGAGACATCGTCTTCACAAATATGTTATATTTGTGGCGCATGTCCTAGAGATATGAATAATATACCAAAAGTTTCTTCCTTAAAAGCAGATGAGTCTACATATAATTTTGGCTTGTCGGTTTTGCATTCTTGGATTAGGATGTTTGAATGTATATTACACATATGTTATAGAATAAGATTTAAAAAATGGCAAGCAAGAGGTACCAATAAAGAATTACTAGCCAACCGAAAAAAGGAGATTATTGAAAAATTTAGAAATAAAATGGGCCTGCTTGTGGATCAGCCAAAGCGTGGCTGTGGTTCAACAAATGATGGAAACACAGCCAGACGCTTTTTTTCTAATCCTGAATTGGCATCAGAAATAACTGAAGTTGACGTACGATTAATTAAAAGATTTAATATAATATTAATAACAATTTCGAGTGATTACAAGATTAATTGTGAATCTTTTGAGAGGTAGAGAGAAGCCAGAGAAACTGCCGAATTATATGTAAATCTCTATCCGTGGTTTTATATGCCATGCAGTGTACATAAACTGTTGTTTCACGGATCACAAATAATAAAGCATTCTTTATTACCAATAGGACAATTGTCGGAAGAAGCACAAGAGTCACGTAATAAAGAGTTCAAACAGTTTAGGGAATTTCATAGCAGAAAATCTGCAAGAATTGCAACCAATGAAGATATACTTCATTTTTTCTTTTAATCTCTTCCGATCCAGTTATTTCATCGATGCGCACAAAATTTGTACATAAAAGACGTTCTTTACCTACCGAAGTTTTGAATTTATTATTACCTCCTGAGATACCAACTGTAACTGTTGCAGAACATGACGCCATCGCCAGTGAAATTGATGATGAGTAGAATTCATTTATATGGTTTGTTCATTGCGTTTATTATAGGCATAATGTTATCAATAAATATAAAAAGTTAACTGTTTATATTTGCAATTTTTTTATTTTATTTTTACTAAAACATACAACATGAAAAATATCTAATTAATTTACAAGACGAGTACGGATTACTTAACATTTTTTTTATGAAATGTAAAACGTCATACGAAAACTTCTTTAGTATGAATTACGCGGAAGATAATATTTGACAACAATTTCGGGGGGGGGGGGGCTCCCACCTCCTTATCTACGCCACTGATTATTCTACGTAATGATGCTCTTATGAATCGTTTTTCAAAAAGACTGATCTCTTGTTGCTTATTCAATACTAAAGTTCTCCTAATTTATTATATGAGACCACTGTGCAGCGGGGTAATTAATGCGAGTTATTGGTCGCATTGACCTTTTTCGGCGGTTCCAATTGGCATAGCTCCACGAATTGCTTTCGATTCAGGCGGCTTAATTGCGGACGTTTCGAGCTTTTTATGGCGTGCGTATTTTCGGAATTTGCAACGGCGGTAATTCTGTTAAATTAAGGCCACTTTTGTTAATCAATCCTCAAAGCAACAAAGCCCAAGTTCGAATCCTACATGTGCAATTATTTTTTTCTTTTGTTTTTTTAATGCCATTGCTTTTCTGTTTGCGGTAATTAGTAATGAATTCACTGAGTAGAAAGAACCGTTTAATTATAATTTTTTTTTTTGTATTTATAAATTGGCAATGCCATGTTACGGACTCAGAAAATAAAGAAATAATCATTATTAATTTTTTATGTACATGTGATCACCGATAGATGGCAAGAGTATACAAAATTCTATTGTTTCTAAAAACTAAACTATGTAAAATACGCGTCGGTTTTCTTCGTCCTCGAAAAATGCATCCCGGAAAAAAATTATGTCAAGAACTCTTTCTATTTTGTTTAATTTTATTTAAAAAAATATACAGGGTGTTTTTTCGGAAGTATGGCAGAAAACAGAACCTTGGTATTATTTACATGTTCTGACTGAGTATATGATTGAACACTTTGTTTTTGCTCTAAAACATGTTGACATGTTGCGGCGGTCACCTTTACGTTTTCGACCTATACTGTGCGATCAAAAAAAAAAAAAACTAGTTACTTCCTGTACACTACGACGGCGATTTAATTAAGATAAATTGAGGTAAATAAACTTGCGAAGTTGATGAATTCCAGCGCAATACGGATCGCTTTTAAATTTTGACTTGTTTCTTCTATACAGGGTGTTTACTAAACACGCGGAAAAATTAATGTGGTTATTCCTTAGGCTATTTTAAAATTCTGTGTCCTTGGATGATTTTCGCCATCATCTCATGGTGAAGAGGGAGAACGTAATTTTTACGATCGTTATATTTTGTTTCTGGTTTTCAACACTTTCAAAATACGTGGTCCTAGTCTTGAACCTTCCTCCTCCCCCCACCTCTAACTACTTCACCAGGTGTTCATGTGTTACACCAATCAATTTACGAAACACACTTCGTCGATGATCGAAAAATAAGAAATGCATAAACTGTCTTCGCCGATTTTCCTATAAATAACCGCCGAAATTGTAGCTTTATGGAAAATAGATTGACTTGGTCGACTTGTAGGTAATAGATAATTACCTGGTAGGTAATAATAATAAAACACGCGCCGTGGATGTGTTGCGAGTCCGGAATTGCGAAACGAAACTTATAAACTTAAACGTTATGATTAAGTGACGGGACGAGAGTTTTATTGCGCCTCGGACTTGTTTGCTTGTTGTTAACTCGTGCAAATATGTGAAAAGTAAACTACGGTCTCCAGCTAGTTCGAACCAACTGGTTTAGAAACAAATGCAAGAACCAACCTTCTGCTGATGAGTCAATTAAAAAAAAGTAAAACAAAAAAATTAAATCGATGTGTGTATGTAACTATAAAGTCATTTAATGGCGCACATAAAACTATGTTATGAGAGGAGTTGTAATGTTTGTACACCGACATTAATCAAGTTGAGGCATGTGTGTGGTGCTTTATGATTTATAGGACATCTTCGACTCAACAAAAAAAAACCGATTAGAAAAATGGCTGCCGAAAACTATTACACGCCCATTCACATGTTATTTGGTTGTGATTTATGCGCAATCGTCGGCTTTAATTTCCAGGCAATTTTCCAACCATCTGCTCTCGACGATAAAATACAAAACTTGATTGTCACAATAATTCGTTCACCTACTTTGTAGCGCGTCATCTGCGAATTTTGGTCACCGGATTTCATTAACCTCATCTACCTTTATTAATTCCACAATTAAAATCTTAATTACATAAAAACCTTCAGTTTTTATCTAGTACAAATCTCATCTAACTCTTCTTCCGACTCATCAGCAGAAGAGCTCCTCTGAAAACAAGTTGGGTCAGTGATCACCCAATTCTGTTCACTTCATCTTAGTTAATAATTACATAGAAACACGGCTGCTTTTTGGGACTCATCAGTACAAGGCCACCTCTGAAACCAAGTTAAATATGTCAAGATTAGTCTTGCATATAAGTATATTTTTCTCGACATAAAAATCCATCAATTTCATCTTTGTTAATTGAGTAATTCAATCATAATTACATAGAAACGCGTCTTTTTGTTACTCGTCAGTAGAAAGGCACCTCTGAAAGCAACTTGAATACGTTAACTTCATGTTTGTTAATCTGACAATTAAATCATGATTACTTAAAAACAACGCGGCGATGTCATACTTTTTGCTACTGATTGATTGGTAGAAGGACACCTCTGAAAACAAGTTGAACATGACAAAATTCTTCTCTTGTATAAGTTCATTTTCTTCTATAAAAAGAATCATACTATTTATTGCTTAGAAGCACAGCCGTGTCGTTCTTTTAGCGACTCACCAGTAGAAGGTCTCCCAATTTCGTTAACTTTGTCTTTGTTAATCCAATTACATCATAATTATATGTAAACCAGGCTGTGTCGACCTCTTTGCGACTCACCAGTGGAGGGGTACCTCTGAAAGCAAGTTGAATGTGACAAGATTAATCTTTTGTGTCAGTCGATTGTCTTCGACGAAAAAAAAAACAGTCGAAGAGCTAGCGGTCACCACAGAAACAGTCGTTAAGAATATAACTTTGACTTCTTGTCAATTATGTATATACATATATTTTTTTAAATTTTCGTTTTCTATTGTTTTGTTTTTCATATACATACTTATTTTCAATTTTTTTTTTAATAACTATAGATGACTACCAGGCATCAACCTCATAAACTTAATAATATATCACGCCATGAAATGACGCAAGTAAGGATCTTTTTCGGCCCAGGGCGCAACAACCATTATAGAAATCATATTATTTGGTTTCGTGTCGTGCGGCTATTAATCATTAGGAAAGATTTACCAGTTCGACACCGCACAATTAACGAAAAAAAGAGAACGACGCGAAATCTGACAATGAACATTTAAGAAATATGAGCCGAGTCCGGGACGTGCCGTGCCGTTAATTATTATTCGTCGGATTTCACTTCGAAAGAGAACGGCGATTTTGTGCTATTCCATTCGAAAAAGAATGCAAGCTTCCTTTGAACGTCTCTTTTCGATTGTCGTTCTTCAACTTAAAATGAAGTGTAACACGCCCCGAGGGCAAACCTTAATTTGTTCGGGAAGTAGAAATGAGTTGCAATTTTTTTTTTTTTTTGTCGAAATAGACACATGCAGCAGCATTGTTCCTCCAGGTGTAAAAATGAGCATTCAAAAAAGCCGCTATTACTCGATTAATCGAATCGATAATTAGCAATTAAATCTGAGATTTCAATGTAATTATCCGCTTGGGCTTTTCTCAATTGGCAACATTGCCAAGTCGAATAAATTTGAGACCGCGATAACTTGAAAACCGCTTGCGCGAGACCCCTGTTGCGACCTATGATTTCAGACCAAAATTCAACGCGAAATTCAAAAATGCAATAATAGACAGGGTGTTCCGTTAAAAAATATGGAATTTTAGGTTGGATTTTAGTAAGGCGATGCTAGATTGTTTTGTCGTGGATGTTATACGAAAATCCGCGGGAATATCTATAACTTTTGCTTTAATTATTGTTTTTCTGTAATTTCAAAAATTTGCAAGAAAATAGGTTATGTTCGAATTATTTGCATAAAGTCGAATAACTCGTTCGAATAACTAACTGTTCCGTTAAAAAATGTAGAATTTTTGATTTAATTTTAGTAAGGAGATGCTAGATTGTTTTTTCGTGAGTGCCATTCGAAAATTCACGGAAATATCTATAACTTTTGCTTCAATTGTTTTCCTCTAATTTCAAAAATTAGCAAGAAAATAAGTTATGTTCGAATTATTTGCATAAAGTCGAATAACTCGAAAACCGTTTACGTTAGACTCTTGATGCGACCCATCAATTCGGACTAGAATTCGACGAGGAATTAAAAAATGTAATAATATACACGATGTTCCGGTGAGAAATATGGAATTTTAGGCTGGATTTTAGCAAGGCGATGCTAAATTGTTTTTTCGTAGGTGTTATACGATAATCCGAGGGAATATCCATAACTTTTGCTTCAATTGTTTTCCTCTAATTTCAAAAATTAGCAAGAAAATAGGTTATGTTCGAGTTATTTGTACCGGGTGTCCCAACGGTATGTATTTCTTCTGTGGTGCCTATAGAAGTAACAAGTAGAGAAAAAAATATTAAAAAAATGTTATACTAGACATCACGCGGCACATTTTAAAATTATTTTGAACTATACAGAGTGTTCCAGAAAGTGCATACAAAACTATTTTTTTTTAAATAGAACATCCTATACATTCTTATAAATTTGGATGTCCCGCGGAGAGATGATTACAATAATATAAAGATATATTAATTTCGCTCAGCTATTTTCGGAAGAAAAAATTATTCTTCGAAAATTCCTTAAAAATTACAAATTTTGAACTTATGTTGTTGACTATGGAGATGACACAGACTTACGAAAATATAACAAAATATTCTTAGGACTTTGGACTTTTTGAAAATATGAGAAAAGTTAAAATATCTTTTAGCATTATACAGGGCAAACAGTAGTTGCGAAGCAATCAGTATCTCATTTTTTTTTAATGGAACGACCTATTTTTTATTTCAGAAATGGGTAGTTCTTAAACTTAGCTTTCTACTGATATATTAGAATACTACTATTTGAACATTTTAACCTTCCATTTATAATTTTTGTATAGTAATTGAGAAAAAAGTAAATCCCAGAGTGTATTTATATCACACCTGAGGAAACGTCCAGGTCTACACATTTAACGTTTTACAATGCACACAATGATACGAGAAAGACAGGGAAATATGTGAAAAAAAAATTTTCATCGTAGTCAGCCATGAGTAGTCATATTTGAGATCTTATAACAATTCTGAATAACTTTTTCAAATAATATTTCCGCGTATCTTGGAAAATAAAGGTACTTTACTCTTATGTCCACTTCAAATATGTTTATTTCCTCGGTATGTGACCAGTGGTATTCGAATTTTGATATCTGCATTTTGAGTTTGGGATGCTCTAGGAAGTTTCAAATTTATGGTTATAATTTTTTTCCAAAAATAAAAGCTTAAAAACCAAAAAATTCTAATGGTAGTAAAAACAATATTTCTAGTAAAACAAATAGAGTAGACCTCGGTTATAACGGCCTCGGTTATAGCGATCCACCGCTTATAGCGAACTACATTTCAAGTCCCGTCATTTTTCTCTATACTTGTGGCGTTATCGCTTATTACGAACTTCGGATATAACGAACCGATTTTGATGGTCCCTTGAGGTTCGCTATAACCGAGGTCTACTGTATTAGAAATAAAGGTATACAACATGATATCAGTAAAAAGCTAAGCTTAGGTACTATCTATTTCTGAAATAAAAAATAGGTCATTCCATTAAAAAAAAATGAGATACTCAGTACTTCGCAAGTACTGTTTTCCCTGTATAATGCTAAAAGATATTTTAACTTTTTTCATATTTTCAAAAAGCCCAAAGCTCTAAGAACATTTTGTTATATTTTCGTAAGTCTGTATCATCTCCATAGTCAGCAACATAAGTTCAAAGTTTCTAATTTTGAAGGAATTTTCAAAGAAAAATTTTTTTCTTACGAAAATAGCTGAGTGTAATTGTTTGAAATAAGCATTGGATCACATTGCATCTGTTAAACAATTCAAACGGTAGTTATTTACTTTTTAATGTCATTTTTGTTTTGTAAATGTGTCACATATAGAATTTGCTGATACTTAAAATAAAACGTTTACGATTTCCGGGAGATAATTTATTTCTATCGGCACACCCAGTTCCCCGCAACAGGTTACGGTCCCAGAAATGCATGTAAGAAAGTGTCGAATTAATGTGGAAATAAAGAAACTCAAAAAAGAAAAACACGTGATCGAACTGTAAGTTAGTGCTGATCAAAGACGTATATGTGCGTGTCGGAAAAATGAATTCTGGCAGCTCGATTCGTTTCGAGACGTTGAATAAAGAAAACTACGATACGTGGAAATTACAGATTGAAGCTCTACTGATAAAAAATGACGCGTGGAATTATGTAAACGGAACAATTGTGAAGCCGAAATTAAATGAGAATGATGCTGATGATGCTGATTCAGAAGCTGCTATCAAAGCCTGGATAGAAGCGGACAACAAGGCAAGATCAGATTTAATTCTTTCTATAAATCCATCCGAACTGAAACAAGTAAAGGGCTGTATTAGTTCTCGCGATGTATGGCTGAAACTGGAGCGCATATATCAGTCAAAAGGGCCTGCTCGAAAAGCGACGTTAATGAAACAGCTAATGTTACAAAGAATGAAGGAAGGAGAAGACGTGCGTGTACACTATAGGACATTTTTCGACGCCGTGGACAAGTTGCAGGAGATGGAAATTGTCATACATGACGACTTGCTTGCAATTATGTTACTCTACAGCTTGCCGGCTAGCTTTGAAAATTTCCGATGCGCGATAGAATCGAGAGACGAGTTACCGTCCCCTGAAATTTTGCGCATAAAAATCACGGAGGAAAATGACGCACGGAAGAATGCTGACAGACAGAGTTCAGTACAAGATGCAATGACAGCTGAAAAATTTACAAGAAAGAAGTATTTCAAGAAAAATAATTACAATAGTGATAAAAATGAATCAGATAACAAGCCGTTTAAATTCAGGTGTCACAAATGTCGAGAAATCGGACATAAAGCAATAAACTGCAAAAATAAAAAACCGCCAGTCGCGAATAAAACAGAAGAAGAGACCTTTTTCGTGTCGCCAAAAGCGAACGTGTATAAAGCTACTTCGGAAAAGTGCGGTACAAAGATCAAGAAATGGTGTATTGATAGCGGTTGTTCAGCACATTTATGCCGAGACTTAAGTGATTTTGTTAAGATTGAATCGAACATAGGTGGTAAATTAAATTTAGCGAACAATGTATGTACGGAAATAAAAGCTAAAGGCGTCGCGGCGCTCGTTACCAAATTTGACTTACGTACGAATTTAATATCGGTCGGGAAAATTACTGACAAGGGAAACACTGTTATCTTTCGCGAGAAAACTGCTGAAGTGATTAACCGTAGTGGTAAAGTTACATTGACGGCTGAACGCATTGACGTTCTTTACTACATTCGAGACGAAAGAGAAAATGAATGCAGGAAAATTACTGAAGACGACGACGAGGAGAAGAAAATTCCAGAGAAGAAAACTCTAAAAGAATGGCATGACATACTCGGACATTTAAATTTGAAGGATTTGCGTGAAGCTGCTAGGAAAGGAAAAATTCAGGGATTGAACATAGATGACATAAACGATGATCTCCAGTGCGAAATTTGCCTACGAGGTAAGATGTCACGACCCCCGTTTCCTAAGAAGTCGGAAAGAAAAACAGAAATTGGCGACATTATTCACTCTGATGTATGTGGTCCCATGAGAGTGCTTTCGAATGGAAAAGCACGTTATTTCGCTACGTTTATTGATGACTCCACGAGATGGTGTGAAGTGAAATTTCTTCGTCAGAAAAGTGACGTTTACAAAGAATTTAAGAATTTCAAGACGTTCATGGAGACACAAAGAGGAAAACGAATAAAATGCCTTCAAACCGACAATGGAACAGAATATGTCAACAATGAATTCGACGAATTCCTGAAAAACCAAGGGATTCGACGACGATTAACTGCTGCTTACAATCCGGAGCAGAACGGAGTCGCAGAAAGAAAGAACCGTTCACTAGTGGAAACTGCTCGATGCCTGCTTCTTCAGTCCGGATTACCATCAACCTTCTGGGCAGAAGCAATTTATACTGCAAACTATATTCGAAACCGATGTCCCTCGAGTAAATTAAATGGGAAAAGTCCTTATGAAGCATATTTTAGAGTTACTCCCAACGTGAAGGAGTTCAAAGAATTTGGCCAAGAAGTGTATTGTCTGAATAGATCTCCGAATAAAGAAAAGTTTCAACCACGTTCAAGAAAAGGAGTATTTGTGGGATATTCCGAGGAATCTAAAGCATACAGAATCTGGATTCCTGATGAAAGAAAAGTGGAAGTCACTAGAGACGTAAAGTTCCTGAAGAAATCATCAGCAGTCCCGAGAAGCAATTTTGAAGAATTTTACTCGGAAGAAATTATACCTGAGGACTCGTCGAACCGAACTTGTCGATCAATAACGAAGATGAATCGTTCATCGACATTTTTTCAAAACGTGTCAGAAATGAAGATGGCGCTGTACAAGGTCCTCATGTCCCAGCAGACATTCCAGAAGAAGAAGAACCCGATTTTCTAGGATTCGAACGTGAAGAGATTCTACAACAAGACGTTAGACGCGGACCGCAGAAGATTTTGACAGGAAGACCTGGAAGACCCAAAAAGCAGTATCACATGGTGAACTCAAGACTAGACGAAGTTGCTGACTACGCACTTTTGACAGAAGTTTTGCTTGATGAGAAAAGCGTTGTATGGCCTACGTCAGGCAGGGCGCGTATGGCACAAACGATTGGATCGTGAGATTAGAGATTTTGGAGCAGTACCTTCAGAAGCAGACCCTGCGTATATCTAAAAGACCGAAAGGATCGTCTACTTCTTATTATTATCTACGTCGACGACATTCTGGTTATATCAAAAAGCCAAAAAGACATTGAAGATTTTGAACACCTGAAGAGGGCATTCGAGGTGAACGACCTTGGTGAGTTGAAACACTGTCTGGGAATGGACTTCGAAAGAAACGAGAATGGCATTCGAGTGAACCAGACGAGATACATCAAGGATATTCTTCGAAGATTTGATATGACAAACTGCAACCCTGTGTCAACCCCTCTGGATGTTAGTGTGAAATTATCCAAATCCGAGCCTTGGACCGAGTCGGATGGAAATAAACCGCCCTATCGTGAATTAATAGGAGCTCTTATGTACCTTTCTGTTACAACCCGCCCTGACATATCACACACTGCAAGCCTGTTGAGTCAGTTTAACGACTCTTTTGGGAAAAGTCATTGGATGGCTGCAAAACGAGTGTTACGTTACCTGAAAGGAAGCTTAGAACTTGGATTAGTTTTTGGTTCTCAATCTAGCGCATTAACTGGTTACGTGGACGCAGATTGGGGTGGAAATCCAGATGACAGGCGATCGTACACGGGATATGCATTTATCTGGAATGATGGAATTATAGCCTGGGAATCCAAAAAGCAGAGAACCGTTGCTCTGTCTTCGACTGAATCAGAGTATATGGCTCTAGGGGAAGCCGCCAAGGAGGCCGTGTACTTGCGTCGTTTTCTTACAGAAATTGGTATTGAAAATTTGAAAACTGTTACGTTGTATAACGACAACCAAAGTACACTGAAATTTTCCATGGACGCACGAAGCATATTGACGTACGCCACCACTTCGTACGCGAATCCTGGAATCAGGACAAGTTGAAGTGAAACATGAATCAACCCAAGAAATGGCCGCGGATGTTTTTACAAAAGCATTATCGAAACCCAAGCATTGGAAATGTTTGAACCTCATGAACATTGTGAAGGTTGTTTCCGATTACATGCTGATATGAATTAACCTCCGTTGCTCCGTTTTTATTGAGGGGAAGTGTTTGAAATCGTTCGATCTCGTTCGAAGACTATTATCAAACTCTATTTAATAATTCCACGCTAGAAACGAAACAACATTTAATCAGATCGCAAAAACACGAAGTGTTCACGATTGAACAAAGAAAAGTAGCCCTAAGCCCATTCGATGATAAAAGAATGATTAATTTCATTTTCACCGATACATTTCCATGGGGATATAAGAAAATTAACTCATGAAACAGTTTCAATTTTTTTTTACTATTTACAGAGCGAAATTATCAAGTAGTAAGTTTTACATTTCTTTTGTTTTATTTGTACGATTAATTTTTTTTTTTTTCCTTGTAGCGACAAACCAAAAGCAATTAAAATGTATGAAAACCGTACCGCACGCGTTTGCACCTACAAAAGGATCGACGAAAGCAGCTGGCTATGATTTGCGCAGCGCATACAATTATTTAGTACCGGCGAGAGGCAAAGAAATTATCGACATAGGTATCAAAGTTCAACTTCCCGAAGATTGTTACGGTCCAATAGCGCCAAGGTCGGGACTGGCAGCGAGAAATTCCATAGACGTCGGTGCAGGCGTCATCGATGAAGATTACCGCGGCGTAATAAAAGTCGTACTCTTCAATCATTCCGACGTACCGTACGAGATAGTGCGCGGTGATCGCATCGCACAATTAATCTGCCAGCAAATTTACTATCCTGAATTAGAAGAGGTGACGGAACTATCATCCACGGTTCGAGGTGACAACGGTTTCGGATCAAGCGGTATTCATTAACATGAGCTCCTACTGTAAGATATGTAAAATGTATTTTTGCTTTTGTAAAAATTCTCTAGAAAATCATTCGAAGAATGACATAAGAAAGGAACCAACAATAAAGAAACAGTTCATAAAACTGAAACCAAATAACAGCAATAAAAATAATGAATTATACTGTAAAAATTATTCAGTAAAAACGTGCCCGCAAATACCTGCGCCTATTGTTTAATATTACACGACAGACTAGTTAAGTACAACCCGCTCACGAATTTAGTAAAAATGTTCTAAAAAAATGCCCATTCCAAGAAAATAAACGAATAAACCATGTCTTACAGATCAATTGTTAAAAGATCTTCATAAAAATATCTGTATAAAAAATATTTATCTTAATTAGTATGTTTATTGTTAATTAGCAAACTTTATCTCTAAATAAACATGTTGTTTCAAAACGAGCGTCTTATCAGTTTTCCTGATCCCTCGTCTCACCTAGCGTCTCCTATCGTTTTACGTGACCTCACAACCCCTCGTGACTAAATTCCTAAAAAAAATCTACATTTTTTTTATCAATAAGCAATTTAAAAAAAAACAGGTGTCACCTGCAACAGGTATCGCAAAAATCTTGTCTAAACCTGCGAAACGCGACGCGTTTAAGAAATACCGCTCGTACTAGGCGGTCAGCGCGCGCGACCTTGAAAACCTAAAAATTCCAAAGACCACCTCTGGTCTGCAACTCTGACGTCTCCAGAAGAAAAAATTCCTCTGCAACCACCTCTGGTAAAATTACGACACTTCTTCAGCACTCTGCGACCTCCTCCGGTAAAATTACGTCATTGACGACACTTCTTCAGGTACAAGAACCACCCCTGCAAACCCCGCCCACACCTCTGGCATTGGCCGTCGCAAAAAAAATGGCGACCATACCCCGCCTACTCCTCCGCATTGGCCATCGCAAGAAAAAAATGGCGACCGAAAACACCCCAAGACCAGCCTCCAAGAGCCTCTGGTCAAATTACGTCATTGACGACCACTTCTTCAGGTACAAGAAACAAAAGGGTGCACGAAGAACCACCCCTAAATCACCTCTTCAGAATCGAAAACAACCCCTAAACCAGGGGTTCAACGGTGGTCACTGCGGATCGAGGTGTCCCAGGATCCCGCCAGGTATACTACTCAAGACCCTCTAGAAGATCTTTTTAGTGTTATTAGACAACATGGAAGGGCACACATTAATCCGTCACCTTTTCAATTCATAAGTGCTCTTAAAACTGCAATATTAAATGGTCTTGTTGCTTCACCAACTTATAATTCTAACTGCGAGGATGATAAAATTAATATTTTAGAAAATTTGAATGACTTCTTGTTAAACATTCCACCCCGATCGAAAACGTTTTCAAACTTTGCTAGTTGTGAATTTGATTTGGAAATTAATCCACCCGAACTAAATTTAGCTAATGATCAAGCATTGGCATATGTTTGTGGTTTGTCCTTAAAAAAAATTTTAATTACACTTGTGATATTTGCAAATCTAATTTGTTATGCGAAAATGTTTTACCTCACCATACATTTACCATGTTTAAAGAATTTGAAGATTTCAAAAATAGTTTAAAATATGTTAGCGAATCATTATGTACTTTTGTTGCACACGCATATGATATTATTTCATTGATAATTCGAAAGGGTCATCGTACACAGTGACATATAAGTTGGTTTTTCTTAAAAAGACATTGCTGTTGCCATACTCTTCGTAAATTATGTCCCTTGATATTTCCTCGCAATCGATTATTCTTCCTATTGACGTCTTTTTACCTCATACAGCTTTTCTTTGTCATATTTACCGCTGTTAACCAAACGCCATTCCTTCTCCTTCTTGTGTTTATACAACTGATTCAACATTGCCTGGTTTTTAATAACGATCTCCGCGAATATGTCCAGAAGGCTCTTGCATTCTTTCGGTGCACTTCGGGCATTCTTTCTTCTTGCGTGTACGATTTTCCTTGGTTGGTCGAGGAATCCTTGAAAAATAAGATAATCTAAATTAATATTTAAGAACGTGCAGCTACTAAAAATAAGGCAATTACAATGTAACCCTTCATCTACATTTATTTAGGCTGGATTTCAGCATCAAAGTAATGGAGACTTAAAATTAATTTCGCTTTTAACCTGTACAAATAGCATAGGCTAACGGCACTAAATTATAAGTCTAGATTATGCAATTATGAGTCGATTATGCGTTTATCTGTAATGATGGTAAGATCTCTAACCCTGGTTTGCACTGAACAAAAAGAAGAAAAGAACTCAGGATTTATTACTTTTAATAAATAAACAGCTCGAAAACATATACAAAATTTTCTTCGAAAAAATCAAAACGAGTTAAATTCGTTCAAGAAATGCAAATTACAGTCCGCTCTATCGTCCCAACATTTTTGTTAATTGAGGTTATGTCTTACAGAGAACGCAGAATCGACCAATTACTTCGATTATGAAGTTCAGACAAATCTTATTATAATATTTCATAAAAGAAATTTATAAAAAAAAACTAAAGTAAAAATTACATTTACATTTTTAAGATTACTTACCGTACGACCAGTCTACGAGGTTTAAACACAACTCCACTCAGAAAAAAAAAATGCATTGAATTAACAAGAAATATTGCTATTGACTGTATTTAATCAAAAATATTTTGTTAAACTTGCCTTTTCAATGCATTCTTTTTTCTGAGTGTGACATACAGCGTTGCCAGCACCAAGAAAATAAAAGTACTAGATGGATGAGGAAAAAAGTACTGATTATGGACAAAAAGTACTCGTATATACTAAAGTCGCCAAGTATTTTATCTGCATACAAATTTAAATTATCTAATTAAGGAAATATTAGAAGTAATGCATTATGATAGCATTAAAGGAAACAGTCGCACAAAATTCAAATTATTAACTAAAACCAAACCCTCCAAGACTCCACCACGTCCACCACCAGAGTCTAATGTCTAATAATTTCATAAATACATAGGTATTAGGTACATCACCACCAGCCTTTGAATTTACGTTTTTACGTAACAATTGTAAAGGATTTAATATTATACGAAGGCCCGAACCCGCTAGTGATGTCATCGTTGATATGAGCCGTATAGTTTATGGTGTTTATAATACGGCGGACGAGGTATGGGTGACGGGCTATCCGGGAACGAGGAGGCATTCCTAACTTACATTTCGAGAAGAGTGCATTATCGATTCTTTGTATCTGAATAATCAAGTTGAAGTTTTATATTATTATTATAATAAAGTTTAATTATCTAAAGTTATTTTACACAATACTTACCTTTTCAAGAACAGAAATACCACGTGTATATATGTATGTCTATGTCGTATAATGGTATAATGTATAATACCAATACCCATGCCAATACCTAACCACGTAACTAAAGCTGGTTCTTGTCCGATGAAAACTGTATCACAAACTCTTTTAAACGGACACTAAATGGTGCATAAACACTTAACGTTTCGCAGTCGTTCGACAGCTTCGACAGAAGTGAAAAATATAAACATGTTGTCAAAATAACATGTTTATATTTTTCACTTCTAACGAAGCTGTCGAACGACTGCGAAACGTTAAGTGTTTATGCACCATTTAGTGTCCGTTTAAAAGAGTTTGTGATATAACCACGTAACCATAGACATGTCAAGACTGTCAAGTTACAAGCACAAAGTAAGCTTAAAATGAAAGTGCGAAGTCAGGTGCGAAGTATAAAAACAAAGAGAGTTGAGCAACGAACCGAAACTACATACCTGTTAAACATTAAACAGAATATGTACTCACGGTAGGAAGCAACGTTGGCACAAATGCCATATAAAAAAATGCAATAACAAATCTCTGAAATAATAAGTATTAAATCCAACAATTATTTGTTGGTTTATGAAAAGGTACTAATAGTACGAAAGTGGTACTGAGGTACTGTTAAGCATTGGAAAGCACTGAAAACAGTACCAATGTACTGCCATTGGCAACGCTGGTGACATTTCCATTCTAACCAACCATCACATCAACATATCGTAAAAGAATTCTCTAGAATATAGCATCACTAACGCACCGAAGGGTGGTTCTAGGAACTAATAATGATCTTCCCAATATATCTATCTCAGTAAACAGTCTTATGACTCGCTCGATGGAGTTTTAATGTAACCATAGGGAAATTTCCCAAATCTTCAAAAAATTTGAACGTAGGGATTTGGTAGGGAAACTCTTTCAACAGCGGTTTTGTAGGGAAAAACTACTAGCTTTGTTTCTTCGCAGTTCAAATAAATAAAAATAAATGTTTAACTCTGCCGCATGTTAATACTGATGCACACGTTGATGCAGAGCGTATTTTTTCCGATGCGAGTGACATCAAAACGAAGAAGCGAAATAAACTATCTCATGAAGTTTTAAATTCAATATGTGTGATACAAAGTTACCTAAAAAGTAGGGAACTTGATTGTCAAAAGTTTTATCTTTGATGCATTCAAACACTATATGATCATTCAACCAATGCTTACTAGAGACAGAGAATATTGAAACGCTTCACTAACGAAGCGTTTCAATATTCTTTGCTAGAGACTTATGTCTCTAATAAGTATGAGTCACTCACTCATTAGAGACTTCAGCCTCTAGTAAACAATTCAACTGAATGAACCATGAAATGTGTTTTAAAAATGTGTGTATAGCGATTAGCGGTCTACATGTTTCCTAAACTGATAAGAGTCTGAACATTTAAGATTTTAAATTTAAATTTTTATTTGTGTATTATTTTATTTGTTTGTTAAATTTTATTTTGAATTTTTATGAAATGTTTAAATCGCACCGGGGGAATTGTAGGGAAATTCCATCAAGTACGTAGGTAATTTAAAAATATAAAGGTTACCATCACTGGTTTTAAAATGAACATAGCCACTGACAGCCCTCACTTTACAAGTATCATTTGACATTTCAAATTCAAATTAAAACGCAATTTTTTATTCACATAACCTATAGTCTTGTCGCAGTTCAGGTTGCGTAAAATAAACCAACAAAACATATATTCGGTTGCAGTATTACAAATAGCCGAATAAGGAAATGCTCTTAATTGTAGTGCCAACTCAAACAGTTATACTAGGAGTACGTTTCATTTGCACGCTCACATACTTTGAGCGCTCATAATCATAAGCATTGCTTAAATCAATGCTGGGCAAGAGAGTCGTGGTGAGTTCATCCCCTCTACAAGCAACAACTGTAATCGGCGACAGTCGAAGCTATTCGCCACTCGTCGAAACATTATATTGCGCGTCGTTGGTTCTAGTCGTGCCGATTTGAATTTGAAACTGGAATAAGCGCGAAATACTTGCGGAGAAGTATAAGGGGTGGTGGAACTGTTCCCTTACCGTTGCTCGGCCCTGGCTTAAATCGTTCCCTTTGACTAGCCGTCCTCCATTTACATTCACTTCAGCGAAAATCAAATCGATTTGATTCTGAACTGAACTGATTTTAAAGTGAACAGAAAGGTACTTAAAGGAACAGAAAGGAACGATATTTTGTAACTTTTACTATCAGATTTTTAGGTTATGTTTACAATTTGTAGCGGTTATTTATATTGCAACAAAAACTAAGCCAGTATGCAATCTGAAAATGAAAGCTTGTACAGTAAAGTAAGTAAAATTAAATGAGCACTTACATTATTAGAGGAAATGCTTAAAAATGTACAATTTAGGTGCAATTTTAATTAGGTAATTAATTTGTGCATGCCGAAGCATCCGTGCAGCAAAGTCATGATCTAAAATAAATAAAAATATAAATATATGTATAAAAATACATATATACAGGAATTATACTAATTATAAAAACAAACCTTTAGAAATTCTCTCTGCATCTTCAGCACTCACAAAAAATTCACAAGTATTAATCCCGTCAGATAAGGATACTTTTACACCTTTATTAATTTCAAATGGTTCGCGTTCGCACATTTTCCTATATGTCTCCTATATCTCCGTTACCTCCGTAATAATGTCTTGTTTATAACCTTCAAACATGAACACAACCTCAAAAAATTAGTGAAATCACTTGAAACTGATAACTGATTTTAAAAACCAGCTTGATCAGATAGGTGTGCGGGACGGGAAAGTCAATCACTTCCTCATCACTGATCGCCAATTGAACAACTGCAAATGGAATGCAATCAGTGATTTTTAAGTGAATTTGAATCGATTCGCGTTCAAATAAGTTGTAAATGGAGGACGGCTTGCAAACGCTCACAAAACGCCGGCTGACGAAATAGTAACGTCATTATGACGTCATAGTCTTCGCTCACAATCGCTTATTCTATCGAGGTAGAGCAGCAAAAGCGTAAGCGCTTATGCTACAGCAGCTATGATTGAATCAATTTCACTATTGAAGTTATATTTTTGAGGTTATGAATTCGTTGTGCAAACAAAAGTCAAAAGAAACACCTTTGCGTATAAAGGCGACTAAACCCTAAAGGAAACAGAAAACAGCGCTTGTAAGCGTAAGCTTCGAATGCGAAAGTTGATGCTCCATTAAAATTAAAAGAAAAAAAACAAACCTTATGTTTTCGGAGCATTAACAAAAATCGCGTTTTCGTAATGAAACAACCTGTATATAAATGCATTTTTTTAAACTAGAAAATAGAGGGAGAAAAGAGGGGAGACATCTAGCTCGAGTTGTCTGTACTGTCATAATTAAAAACAAATGCCAACTCGTTTGTTTTTGAAGCTATGTTTTTGCAATATCATGAGTAGATATAAAAAACAGACCACACTCATTTTTTCCCATTTGAAATGCATTGACTTCCAGCCGAGTTTTCTGCCTCATCTGAGCCCGTGGTAAAGAGTGAGATGGAGTTCCAGAGAGAGAGAGAGACGGAGATAACGTAGTTCGAGCGTCCGTCCGCCAGATGCCTGCGGCGCTGCTGCTATTTTCGTTAGTTCGGAAATTGTCCGCCAGGTGGCGGTGGCGTTGCGTCGTCGGAGCGTTAGTTCGGAAATTGTCCGCCAGGTGGCGGTGGCGTTGCGTTGTCGGAGCGTTAGTTCGGAAATTGTCCGCCGGCTGTCGCCACCAGCGCTTCGCTGCGGAATTTTTTCCTCCGTCCTGAGAGAGATTCGAACCCGTTCCTCGGCGTTCGTGAGGCGTCCACCTAAGCCGCTCGGCCGTTGAGGCAGTTGTTCGTATTCGTTCGAGATGTGTAATATTAACGACGCGCGCGGCGAATGATGTCCTTATATTTTTTTTTTCGTCGAACACGGATGCGATGCTGGTTGCGTCAATTTTTTTCCTCCGTCCGGAGAGAGATTCCAACCCGTTCCTCTGCGTTCGTGAGGCGTCCACCTAAGCCGCTCGGCCGTTGGGTCAGTTGCTCGTATCGGTTCGAGATGTGTAATAATAACGACGCGCGGCGAAGGATGTCGTTCTTTTTTCGTCGAACACGGATGCGATGTTGGTTGCGTCCGGCGGTGTCCATCTGCTGACGAATTGCGAAAGGACGATCGCCGGCGTCCATCTCGGAGACGTCGCGTCGCGTCGGTGGGTTTCTGTAAAAAGAATGGCGCGCGCGCGGGCGGCGGTAATTTTGAAAAAATGGGTCCTCGGGGCGTGCGCATTTCCGAGCAGAGGCGGACGAAACCGATGCCTGTCTAATTGTAAAACGTCTTAAATAAAATTCTAAAAATAAAAAATACGTTTTACTTACGGATGTATGTTACAAAATGCTTTATTAACACACAATATAATTACAAATTACATATAATTTAATTTTAATACATAATTACAAAATTACATACAATTTCATTTTAATTTATAATGTCCCAACGGCAACGAATGAATGTCCGTTACAAGATCGTAATGTCGTTTGTCATCTTGAGCATCTAAGGCAGTTTTATTTATGGTAACGGTTAATAATTGATGATTTATTGACCTAATGCTATTGAATTTTGACATTAATTTTTTATTATCATACAAACAGTCATAATAATCCTGAAAAGTTATTTTTTAATTCCCGAACGACCTACGCCCTTCAATTTTTTAAATTTTACTTCTTTTCCCACTCTGATGGTGTAAACTTTAGCTCTAATTCCAATGAACTCAGTTATTATCTGTCCGCACAGTTCGTCTTTAAATTTACCGATAACTTTCTTATTAACCAAAGGTATTCCGAAAGGGTTATCTGCGGCGTAATCTGAAGTGTCAAAAATTTTATTTGCATCCCGTTTTATAATTTCATAAATACTCGAGACGCGTTCGGGATGTTTTGGAGAGAATTTAAAAATAAAACTGTCTGTGTCCGTGTAACATACTGTGACATTAAATAAGGGCTCCACATTTTCTCTGATGTAATCATAAAGAAAACTATACATGACTGTTTTTGAAATGTCAAGGACTGCCATGCCAACGTAGATCGGTTTATCAAATTTCACAGATAATTTGTTCAGTTCAATTGCGACCAGATTCTCATTGAAAATCGTAGCTTTTTTGAAATTTGGTTGACTAATATATTTTTCAGCAGATTTCCATTTCTTTGTCAACACGATATTTCTGTATTTGCGTACAGATTCTATAAGTTTTCCGAAAACCATATTCGACATGCCCTTGTAAAAATCTTTATCGAAAGCGTTCGTAGATTTTGCCCTCAGATCGCTATTTAATTTAATGTATTTTTCTAACCAATTGCTCTCGTCAAATTCTATCGCACGATGAATTGTTTTTAATTTTAAGCCGTGTTTTAAACTTTGAAGTAAAACGCGTAAATGGAGGGCGTACTTCTCTTTATTACATAAAGTTAGCATTAATTTTTTGTCGTCCTTTTTACCTGTGGTGGATATGTGTTCCGGACAAAATGGAAAAAATATATGGGAATCGTGCAAATCTTCAGGATATTCTAAGTCAACTTCTAAAATACAAGATTTACCCGTTTCATCCCCGTAATACATCGAACAATCAATGTCGGTCGTACTGAGCATTTCTAAAAGATTCGTTAATTTTTCGTCACTTACCCAGTTGAAGTTGTCGCACGGTAATTTTGTCGTCATCGCGTAAGAATATAGTCCGTTTGCGTCTACGTAAATAATTTCGCTAATTTCCTTATCAGGGTCGAAATCGGTTCCCATGTGTACAGAATTCGCTTTTGCATATCGGGAACTAACTTGAGTTATACCGCCGCGTAAACCTTTTTCTATGAATAAAATCATATCGATGTCTTGTAAAAGGGGAAGTTCAATTTTTGTTGTTTTAAGAGACGCCGAAAATGATAGGCCCGGAGTTGTGAAAAATCCACACGCATCTAACCCGTAAGTTTTGAACGTCAATTTTCTAAAATTTTCAAAAATGTCTGCCAATAGAAATACGTCAATTTTTAAATACAAGTCCGCGTATTCACCGAGAGTTTTACATTGAAAATGTTGCCAAACGTTTACGGCGTGCTGGTAATCATCATCGTTGACGTTTTCGCCATGTAATTTATTATAAAATAGCGATTTATCGGGAAGACTTGTCTCCTCCAATTTGTCAACAGAATTCACGTAAATAAATTCATACAAATCGGGAAAGTCGGCCTGGAACGTCTGCGAAAAACAGCCCAAACCGCCCCTGTCTTACAATTCATACCAACCCTACCGACAATACTACCCATCCTGGAACTGACCACCAAGAGTATTTGGTCAGCAGGATACGCGAGCTGGCCAAAGGGGGTTGCATGAGCGACTTCAAGTGGAACAGAGGAAGTAACTACCACGGAAAAGACTGGGACCAGTCGCTACCAACCGATAGCTCTGTGAGTCGAAATTCAAATTACCACCGAAAGAAAAAAAAGTTAACTTTGTTTTGCAGATTATCATGCACCTGGTCGCTTCGTACCTCGACACTCAGCTGATGCCCTTGCCTAATCAACCCGATACGAAATCCTTCACCGGCTTCCACTTGATCAAAGTCAACGAGAAACCATCCCAACTGACAACAAGTACTCTCGCCATTCAACAAGTCGGCGAATACCCCCCGCATTATCGGGTCACCATAGGCGAAGAGATTTTCGAATTGGTTAAGGTGAGGCCCTGATTGGTTGCCTGCTTTCGTTTCAGTCTTGACCGTGTTTTCTTTTCTTGCAGGGCTCCAATAACCTGTTCCACAGCATTCTATTGTTTCTGTACTACGTGAACAAGAGAGAGCATGGAATGTTGGGGAGGGTGAACCTGGGATCCGGGGTTAATATGTTAATATGTTGATTTATGATTTAATATGTTAATATGTTGATTTATTGCATTTCACGATATACCGTCTGTCTTATGAAAAATGCACGACACTATAATGACGTTATTAATGATCCGATTTCAATAATTCAAAAAGCACATAAGACTAGTTTAAAAATACTACATAAGGATAGCATTTTGGATTTTTTTAAATATGACATTTTTGTCAGACGATAGTCAACTTTTTTTTTTCAAATGGCGGCAGATATTTTTTTTACTCAGCTTGATAGAGATTTATTTTCTGAATTCAATTATTTAAAAGTCGATTTCGAAATATCAATGATAATCAGGATAATCGAAAAATTTTCGGAAAAATGAAACTCACCGTGCGGGTACTCAAATTAAAGGTCTCAAAGAGGAAAATCAGATAATCGAAAATGTGCAATTTCCCGAGTTGAAGTTCTTGGATTTTCTTGAACACTAAGAAAATCATCTAACACATTATCACGAAATTGACGTTGCTGTTTCTTGGGTTTCTTAAATTTTTTTCAAGTCTTCTAAATTTCTGACGGTTAGGAACTTCTCTATTAGGAAAGCGAGCTGTGTAAAGGCGCTCAGCTTGACTATAATTTTCGTGGCACTCGAAAAACACTTGCACCATATCAGTTAATTGATTGTTATCCATAATGAAATAATAATGGTATAACAAAATAATAACAAGGCGGTAACAAATAATGAGAACAAGTTGACAGATAAATATTTAAATCGTAAAAGATAGTTACTGTTTTGTGCAATTTGGTAGGAATACAAAACATACTTGAAAATTTTATTAAAAAAACAATTTCTATTTCTCGAAAACATTCTACAAAAATATCAAGTTGAAATAAATAATTGAATTCTGAAAATAAATCTTTATCAAACTGAGTAAAAAAAAATATCTGCCGCCATTTAAGAAAAAAAGTTGACTATCGCCTGACTAAAATGTCAAAAAATCTAAAATGCTATCCTTTTGTAGTATTTTTAAACTAGTCTTACGTGCTTTTTGAATTATTGAAATCGGATCATTAATAACGTCATTATAGTGTCGTGCATTTTTCATAAGACAGACGGTATATCGTGAAATGCAATAAATCAATTCGTTCTTAATGCTTTTGTTATTTGACCTTGGAATAAACACAATTTTTAGTAGTTCTAAACTCGTTAGGCAAATTCTAGCCCCAGTTCACATCTCGTATGGGTAGGGGAAGTGGTGTAGCACGAACGTGTTGATGGAAAAACAATTGCACGTTGAATTTTTCAAGATATAAAACAAAATCGCACTCTTTTTGTGGAGCACGCTGTATATTATTGTATTTTTGAATTTGTAAGCAAATTCAAGCCCGAATTGATGGGTCGGCAACGTGGGTTTCGCACGAGGCGTTTTCGATTTATTAGCGCTTAAACTTGCAATCAAAGACAAATGCCAGCGTTCTTTTTTGTTGTTTGAAGCTGCGAGAAAATGTCAAATATGAAAGCAATAGATATTTATACGCGGTTTTCTATGCTGTCGATAAAAAAAAAACAATATAACATCGCGCTTTTGAGATACCAGTCAAAGTCACATTTTTTAACGGAACACCCTGTATATTACTGTATGTTTGAATTCGTTGGCAAATTCTAGCCTGAATTAAAAGCCAATTCAAAATCACGTTTTCGAGATATCACTCAAGGTTGGTACCAAAAATTCAAGAGAAATTAGGGAAATTGTTCAAAATATTATAAATTTCGACGGCGAGGCGTCCCAAAGGTCAAAGGTCAAGGTCACGAGAAAAAAAATTGGGGGAAATTTTTAAAAAAATTTAGAATTTCGACAATGAGTCGGCTTAAATGTCAATTATCAAGGTCAACGCCAAAAATTCGGTAAAAATCGGGAAAACTTTTTAAAGATGGAATTTTTTAAAAAATTTCGAATTTCGACAATGAGTCGGCTTAAATGACAAGGGTCAAGGTCAACGCCAAAAATTCGGTAACGACGCTGCGAACGAAAATCGCCCCGTAAGAGATAAACTCATCGTGTCGCATATCAAATTAAACATGCCGGGGAGGCGAACTCGACTGTCATATCGGCGCCATCTTGGAATCAAAGATGGCCGACTTATACGATCGAGAAACTTCAGAGATAAGTAAGCTCTGCGACCACTCAAATGAAAGCGCTGAACGGGGGCAATACGAAGGAATCAGTTTCCTAGTTGCCGCGAGCCCCCCAAACGATGAGTGGCCCTCAACGCGCGAAGCGCGTTCTTCAATAATTTTTTTTTAAATCTCATCACCCTCTCAAAAAAACAACGTCGAAACAAATGCCGGCGCGAAGCGCTGGTTAGTAATAAAAAAAACAAAAAATTCTGACTAGCAATTTTTAAAGAACCTTAAGAGGCCGTCATACACTTCACTTACTCTAATCACAGGGTGATACAAAACCTGAATTTCTTAATTTTTGACGGAAAGTTGTAGGTATTTACTTGATGAGGTCAAACTTACGCAAACCTGGAAGCCAACCTCCCTCCGGTGAGATGCCGCAACTCTCCCGGAGTCCCGCAAATCCGTCCGCGGATTTCTGGAATTCTCAGGTGGTTGGACAGACTCGTCGCGATGCTCTTTTAGTGCGGACGACGGCCGATCTCGAGTTCCATTTGACGACACGTCAGTTCCAATTTTATTGTGTAATTAATTTTTTTTCTTTTTTTGCTTCCGTATGATTTCATCGACGTTAATTTCACAGTGATTTAAACATCCAATTTTTTTAATTAAAATAATAATAATAATACTTTTAAATAAATAATGCTTTCGTGATTGTTTAAATACGTTGCTTTGTTTTCGTTGTTTGTTTAACTTATTATTTTTGTTTCTCACTTGTTTTTTAAGGTTGCTCCAGCTTTTGCGAAACCGAACCTTTAATTGGTTGTTTGCTTATTTTGTTTTCAAGATTCATTCAGAAAGTGTCAGTCTTGATCAATCAGTGGTTAAAAAAATATTTTTGTTTTCGGCTATTTTCGAAGTGCGGGGGGGGGGAGATTAAAAATAGAGTGAGAGCGAAACTGTTTTGATAGGTGTAAAAGTGAGCCAAACAATCGCAAGATTACGAAAAGAGTAACTAGAATGAGTGGGGTTGAATAAACGAATTCAGCTGTTTGTTGGAGGTGTGTGTGTTTCTTTTGTTTCTTTTGTTGATTAGATCGCTAACGATTGGCCAAAAATTCTTAAATGCGTGCAGATTTAAATGAATGACACTTTCAGTATTGTCATTGGTTATTTTTTGAGGCGTGGGTTTAATTTGTTTATTTTATTTCGTAGGGCCGCTCAAAAAAAATTCGAAGCCTCGCAGATTCCTTCGAGGTATTCAAACGAATGACGCCAGAGGTACTGTCATTGGTTACTTCCTTACTCCCGTTTTCTTAATCGGCGATTTCATTGGATGCTTTAGTTATACGCGTTGATTTTGTTTCTCACTTGTTTCTAAAGCCGCTCGTAAACAACTTTTTACTTACTTTTATTTTTTTCATATTCAACTCTTTCATTGTTTCTATTTTGCATTAAGTCGCCTATGATTGGTCAATATTAACGGAGCTATTTTTAGTTATTTTCTGATTTTTGTTTTATCATCAGTGGGCGCGTGACTTGTTAATTTGGATTTTCACTTGTTTCTTAAGGTGGCGCATAATTGGCTAATGCCACTATCGGGGATATCATTGATAAAGTGTAATTATTTATGTTTTTAGAATCGACAATGTTATTGAACGCGTCAGATTCATTTTTCAATTTTTTTTCTCACTTGTTTCTCAAAATCGCTCACGACTGGCCAATGCCGGTCATTTGGTTCGTCACTCGTTTCTTAAGAACGATCATGATTGGTCAATGCCGCTGTTAAGGCTGTGCGTGTTTTTAGAATCGGCGATTTTATTGGACGCGCGAATTTAATTTGTCAATTTTATGTTTCACTTGTTTCTTAGAGTCGCTCTCCAGCCTGTCACATGAAAATTCATTTATTTACGTACGTTATTTAGGCTGCGTTTAGTTGATTGGCGACGTTGTCGATTTCGTTTAGTCCGTAGTTATTTTACGTTGTCCGACTAATCAGCTGAGTGATCACGGTGGTCATGATTTGAAATGCGACCATTAGGCAACTACGGTGGGTATGAGTTCCCTTTAGAAAACAGTCCGCCCGAGCTCGTTACACTTTGACGGTTCGTCTATCAACTAAACGCAGCCTTAAAATTTGCGATTTCATATGACGCGTAGGTACGCCTAATTTCTCACTTGTTTCTTAACATCACCGACGATTGGTCAAAATATACGAACGTTTTTGAGGCTGTCATTGATAATTTACTTATTTTATTGTTTTTAGATTCGGCGATTTGATTGGGTGCAGGTGTTTATGGTTTGTTCATTTTCTTTCTCACCTATTTCTCGAGGCCGCTCACGATTGGCTAACATGTAACATTTTATCCTGAACTTTTGGTCATGACCTTGACTCGACCTTTACAACGAAATGTTTGTCGAAATTCAAATTTTTAAAAAAATTTTCTCCGATTTTTACCGAATATTTGGTGTTGACTTTGACCTTTAAGCCTTTGACGTCGAAATTAGAATTAAAAAAAAAAATTTCCCCCAATTTTTTTGTTCTTGACCTTGACCTTTGACACCACGCCGTCGAAACTCAAAATTTTTGTAAAAATTTTCCCAGATTTCTTTCAAATTTTTTGTCGTGACCTTGACCTCTGACCTTTAAGACGATACACTGTCGAAATTCAAACTTTCCCCGATTTTTCCCAAATTTTTGATGTTTGACCTTGGGGATGCCTCATCGAAATTCAAATATTTTTTAAAGTTTTCCCCGCTTTTTTGACGTTGACCTTGACCTTTGACTTTTAAGACGCCTCGTCCTCGAAATTAAAATTTGTTTTTTAGAAATTTTCCCCTATTTTTCCCAAATTTTTGGTCGTGACCTTTAATAAGAATCGCTCTCGAAATTCTAAATGTTTTAAAACATTTCGCCGATTTTTCCCAAATTTTTGGCGATGGATAACCTTGACCTTTGCTCCCCATTTGGATATCCGCGTCATAGATAAAATTTACTTACTTTTTTGTTTTTAGATTCGGCGATTTTATTGGGTGCAGGTGTTTATGGTTTGTTAATTTTCTTTCTCGTCTGTTTCTCAAGGCCACTCACGATTGGCCAACATGTAATGAATGACGTTCTCGAAGGTGTCATTGGTTACTTATTTTTTTTTCTTTTTTACTCGTTTCTCAAGGTCATTTGCGATTACTTAACTTACGTTACTTCGTTTGGAATATTTACACGTCTGACTCTGTCATTGGTTGTCCGTTTTAATCACGTAAAACTGTGATTGGCTTTTTACTTATTTTTCTTGATTTTCTCACTCGACTTCATTGGATGCGTGCCTCTTCTCTATCATTTTGTTTCTCACTTTTTTCTTAGTGTCGTTCACGATTGGTCAAACATACACAGACCTACCCATACGATTCAAGCAAATAGCGCGGTGATTGGTTATTTGATTTGCTTTCGTAATCGACTATTTCATTGGAGGTATCTCCTAATTTAGTTTCCTAGGATTAATCCGTATTGTTCCAGCAAATTCGCTCAGAAAATTTAAACAAATTTAATTGGTTCCTTTCTGATTTTTACTCCCCAAAGTTTGTTTGTTTCTGTGCGATTTCGTTTGTTTCCTAAGGCCGTTCGCGATTGGCCGAGCCAAGAAACGTACAGTCACACAACTCTTCAGGAGGTTAAATCGCATTAACTTTCTATCGCTGACGACAAAGGGCTTCCTTTAAAACAATTTCGTCGAACTTGTGTTTTTCTGAAAGTGAACTTCGTCGCAATCTATCGCGGGCCTGAATTATTTATGCCGCGCTGAAACAAATTGCAAATTGTCGATCGTGTCCTTGAAAGGGCGCGGAAGGGTATATGCGGAGGGAGGAGGGACGATTTTCTCGATTTTCAGCTCGGATTTAACCATGCGAAGACGTCAGTCATTTTTCTTATTGTTTGTTTCGAATTGATCGGAGATCTTATGAGTTCTTATTTTAATGTTATGTTCATTAATGAGTTTAAAAAGGGATGGCATTCGTTTTCCCTTGTAAACAGAATGGAAGATGTAGCCGTGCATAACAAAAGTGATAAAATGGGGGCCTTTAGTTTGCTCGTCATTGTCAATTTATTCGCGCGAATTCTCGCCTCGAATCTCGAGGAATCACTCTACAGTCTACAGGTACTACAACGTGATGGCGTCCCACTTGGACTCCCCCTTCGACCTGGAGCGGTGCGGTCCTGCGGTTGACCTAGCTCTCGAGGAGGTCAACGAAAGGTTTCTCAAGAGGCACCGCATCAAGTTGCAGAAGGTTCAGGCCAGGTCAGTCATCAGGATCGTACTTGTTTTAACCCCTCTCCAAAAGAGGACGTTAAAAATTTAAAAAAAGAACCAAATATTAAAAGGACAAGTTTTTGTGTCTTCCTGTATATTAGCGTTCGATCAAGAAAAGCGAATGACCGGAAGGAAATGAATTTTAAAAGCACTTACCCCTCGCCCCCGAACTGCATACCGACGTTGAACTGAAACGACGAGAAAACTGTGTTAAAACAAATGCAAGACATAGTTAAATTAATTACTTACCCTACCGTGATTCGAAGAGTGCGGTGCTAGAGCTAGTGCCGAAAATTTTGCAGCGATAAATACGGAGAGGTTCAAAAATCACTCACTAACATGTCACTGAAACAAAGAAAGTACAACCTTAATTGTTTTATTTTTTTCCACATGCATTTTTTATTGGTCGACTGATAAATAAACTACGCCCCCTGTATAAGACCAAAGTCATTCAAGGTCATAGAAAAATTGCCTTTGACTCGTTAATACTTGCCAATGCACGTCAAAGTTAGTTTAGGGCACACCCCTAAGTAACGCAAAGCCACGCCCACTTCAACAATATTTGCTTTCAATCAACAGAATCCATGACTTAGTCTGCCTCATTTCTTGAATAGTTTATAATTCGTTAAAAGTTAATAAAAGACACGCCACAATTCAAGGTTAATGTTAGGACACGCCCCTTAAAGAGTTAAAGGAACGCCAGAACCGCCCACTTCAACATTTTTTCTTTTGTTATTGACACAAAAAGTCTGCGAGTTTGTTCGACTTATTTATGAAGTGCTTGTCCTTGTATATCTATGTCATAGTGCTCAAAGTCAGTGACATGACACGCCCATTTAAATAATTTTAAACAATTTTCTGTTAAGGAACGTCCCACTGCTGTCCTATCGTTTTGTTATTCAGCCTTAGAGGTTGGCAATTTACTCAATATATTTATACAAACCAATTCTTAAATTATTTTTATTAACGGGGATTAACGGCTATTGTAAATAAAATATATTTTGTTGTTGGTCAATATTTCGTAATGTTTTTATTACTTCATCAGGACTAAAAATTGCTACAATAATAAATTACATTGTATACTTATGAAAATTGAAGCTGATTATTTACTTACTGAAGGTGAAAATAATTTATTTCTCCTTTCTTATTTGAAAATTTATTAGAAATTGAGAATTTTGAAGTTGATGTTTGAACAAAAATTATTTATTTATACAAATATTTAAATAACAAAAGGACGCTAGATGGCCTGACTTATTAGATTGAAATAAATATTGTTTAGTCCGTCAGTGTCAGATCTAAAATTGACAGTTACGTCATTATGTTTTTGAATACAAGACATTTCAAGAAAAATTCTGGTTTTATAAGAAGGTTCTTTTTCTAAAATTTTAACGTTATCAAAATTAAATCGATGGTCCTCATCGATTGTATGAATGGCTAATGCACAAGATCTTCTTCCAATCCTACAATCACTTTTATGTTGTGTAAGTCTGTTCTTGAGCCATTGGCTTGTTTGACCTATATAACATTTGTTACAGGTATCACAATTAATTTTATACACAACATTAGAGTTAAGCAAGCATTAGAGTTAAGCAAACTAGTATAAATTTGTTTAATAGTTATAGGATTGTAATAAGCTATTTTGATTGGAATTGTCTTTAATAAAGAAGTTATTCTTGGAGTAATATTTTTGATAAAAGGTAATTTACTATATATTAAATTTGATGTTAAAGTATTATTTCTTTTAATATTTTATATTTATACAAGGTGAGCCAAAAGAAGTCATCCGATGTTGTTTGGCTTTCATTTTTTTTTCTAAATGAAAAACTTCGATTCTGTTTTTTGATTATGTTTATTTGAACCTTTAGAATTTTATTGGTCAAGTCTAGAAGATGATATCGGCCAAATGGGCGCCGTCACAATTGATTGCCATACGGGCTCGTTTTATGGCATTTTTCATCACTTCGGCGAAAACTTCGGGCGACAGATTCTCGCACTCGTGTCGAATGTTGTCCTTGAGGGCTTCCAGGGTCTCGGGCTTGTTCACGTAAACACGGGACTTCAAAAAACCCCACAAAAAAAAGTCTGGAACGGTTAAATCGGGCGATCTTGCGGGCCAGTGCAAATCGCCAAAACGAGAGATGAGGCGACCCGGGAACGCCGCCTTCAGAATATCTGTTGTGGCTCGCGCAGAGTGTGCCGTTGCTCCGTCCTGTTGGAACCACATGTCCTCCAGTCCTAATTCGTTGAATTGCGGCAGAAAAAACTCGGTTAATATGGCCCTATAGCGCGCACCGTCCACTGTTGTCGTTTGACCAGCTGCGTCCTCGAAAAAAAATGGCCCGATGACTCCTCCAGCGTGAACAGCGCACCATGCAGTCACTTTGAGCGGGTGTAATGGCTCCTCGTGCATCACTCGTGGATTTTCGGTGCCCCAGAAGCGATAGTTTTGCTTGTTCACGTACCCAATGAGGTGGAAATGAGCCTCATCGCTCATTATGATTTTGGTCGAAAAATCGTCCACTTCGCCCTCGAGATTGAGGATGGCTTGGGCGTAGGTTACACGCGTTTGGCGGTCGACAGGCAGCAGCTGATGCACGGACTGGACTTTGTACGGGAACATGCGCAGGTCTTTGACCAAAATTCGCCTTAGGAACGACCGGCTGATGGCTAATTGCGAGGCACGGCGTCTGGTCGATGTTTCTGGCGATAGCTCGACATCATCGGCAACAGCGGCGATATTCTCGGCAAAACCCATTGCACTTCAAATTACAGCACCGCCCTCTTCCAAGTAAAAGAAACTAAATCACCGACTTTTTTTTTCTGTATTTGTTTATTATTTAGTCAATACGAATTTTCTCGATTTTCTGATTTATTCAACCGTATCTCCTTCCTATATACCCAATACGAAATATAATGTTAGGACACGCCCCCCATCGTCGGGTGGGGGTAAACACGTGTAACGTATACGATCCGCCTAGGTCTACTCAACGACAATCGATTGTCATTTAACCAACAGGTTCAGGTTGGACACAGGACAGGACACGCCCCTTGAAAAAAGATAACGACAGAGCACGCCCCATCAATATCGAAAATTAAATCGCTTACTTTTTTCTCTGTAATTGTTTATTATTCATTCAATAGGAATTTTTCCGTTGTTCTGAGGGTTCGAGAGTTAAAGTTGAAACACGCACAACAAAAGGTTATACACGCACAGACACGGAACAGGACACGCCCCTTAAATAAAAAAACGACACGGCCCTTGAAGAAAATTAAAGGCAGAGCACGCCCCATCAAAAATCAAGAAAATTATAACGCTTACTTTTTCTTCTGTCACTTTCCCCCCAGTAGCAAAGAAAAGTGAAATACACTCGCACTGCCCATTTAAAGAAAATTGTTCGTTGCTTGCGTATGCCCAACGGCTTTAGGTTGGAACAGAAGAGGACACGCCCCTTAAATTAAAAAGCGACCTGCCCCTTAAAAAAGCTAACAAAACACCACACTTCTTATAAAATAAAACAAACATATAGAAAACACACTTTCCCGCCAAGTTAGGACACGTCCCCCCCCCCCTCGTAGTAACAAAGAAAAGTGAAATACACTCGCACGGAACCGCCCACTTAAAGAAAATTGTTCGTTACTTGTACACCGTGTCCACAGAATATGGAATATGTTATATACTGCAAAAAATACGCGTTACATCAAAAAACCCTGAAATAGGTAAATTTTTGATTTTTCTTGCGGATCCTATGACATGATTAAAATTTTAATTTCGCTTGTCATTTGTCATTAGTGACTTCATTGACAATTTTTTTAAATGGCATGACTAGGTTTCATTTATTTCAAAGAAAGCACACTACTTTACTCTTTACAATGGTATCCTACTTTTGAAGTTTTTCACAAAAGTATTCTAGTTATCCATGCTAAGGCACTACTGAACCTTCTTATTTATCAAAACATTTGCATTCTTCTAAATGTCAGAGTGGTACTTGAACTTAAAGTTACGCTTGTGATTTGGAAGATTTAAAGAAGCACGAAAGTAATAAAACTTATGGCGCATTTATCTGAAAAGCATCGAATTGAAATATTGATGATGTTGGGATATGGAGACAGAAGAAGACGACAGGAAGAAGTTTGCAATTTATTTAATAACGTATACCCCGAGCATCATATTTCCCAGTCTACTGTTAGTAAAATCTTGCAAAAGTTTGAAATGACCGGTACTATCAAAGACTTGCCGAAAACAGTAAGAAATTTACCTGAAAATAATGAAAATCGTGAAAACGTTATGTTAGCTGTAGTAGAGAATCCTCGTATTTCTATTCGACAAATTGCTCGAAATCATAACTTAAAGAAGTCAACTGTACATAAAGTCATAAAAAAAGAAAAGTGGCATGCATAACGACCCTGCGTTGTTCAAGAATTATTTGAAGATGACTTTGAACGACGAATTGAATTTTGTGAAAACATAACGCATCGACTTGAAGCAGATAGAAATTTTCACAAAAATATTCTTTTCACAGATGAAGCAACGTTTTGTTTGAATGGAAAATTAAACAAACAAAACACACGTTACTGGGCTTCACAAAATCCTCGCTGGTATGTAGAAGGACATACTCAATACCAGCAAAAAATCAATGTTTGGGCAGGAATTATTCGAAATCGAATCTTGGGACCCTTCTTTTTTGAGAACAATCTAACTGCAGAAACTTATTTAGACTTTTTGAGATATGAATTAGTTCCTGCTTTAGCTATTTTATGTCCAAACGAAGCAGATCCGGATATACCTCATAACAGAATTTGGTTGCAGCAAGACGGGGCTCCTCCTCATTTCGGTATTAACGTCCGTCATTTTCTGAATGTTACCTTTGCCAATCGATGGATAGGGAGAGGAGGTGCAATAGAATGGCCAGCTCGTTCACCCGATTTAAACCCGTTAGACTTTTTCCTTTGGAGCTATCTTAAAGACAGAGTATACATAAATAAACCAGAAAACATTGAAATCTTAAAAGATAGCATAAGAACAGAGATGAGAGCTATCACACCAGAAATGACTGATAATGTCATTAATGGATTTGAAAATCGAGTTTATCATTGTCTAACAGTAAATGGAATACAATTCGAACATCTTTTGTAGTTTATGAGCGGCAGTTGGATTTTTTCTATTGATTGTGACCCTCGTTTGAAGATTTCATTTATTATTCGAAGAATCATTTAAATTAGTTACATTGTTTACTGTTTACTGTTTTCTCAAAATTGATGAAGGATAAAATAATAGTTTTATATCATCGAAAAATCTCTGTCAAATGAGTATATGGGAGTACCTTATCAGTTAAAAATATTTACTTGTTACTCGTTGTGCTTTTGTCTGTGAAAAAGATAACGATTGGCTACTGTTTCATGATAGAAAACTAAATGTCAAACAACTTTTATTTGAAACATTTTTTGATTAATGCATATTTATTAAAGTAGATATCTACTACATTCCATGCTTTTGGGACAAGGTGTAAAAATTTCTATTTCACCTGAAAAAAGAATGTAAACTTCAAAAGTAGGATACCATGGTAAAGAGTAAAGTAGTGTGCTTTCTTTGAAATAAATGAAACCTAGTCATGCCATTTAAAAAAAATGTCAATGATATCACTAATGACAAATGACAAGCGAAATTAAAATTTTAATCATGTCATAGGATCCGCAAGAAAAATCAAAAATTTACCTATTTCAGAGTTTTTTGATGTAACGCGTATTTTTTGCAGTATATAACATATTCCATATTCTGTGGACACGGTGTATATGCACATTGCCGTCTTGAAGTCCAGACCATCAGGTTGAAACGTAACGTCACCGTAAGAGGCCAACGTGACATAACCCTACTTTAGGCGCATGTTTTTATTTGTGAAAATGTTTTATTCCTTTTATGTTTTTTTAAATTTTTTATGTGTGGAATTGCGAGAAGAATGTCTCTAAGACACTACTGATACTATAGGAATAGCCAGAAATATTTTTTATTTAATGATTTTGTGGTTTATATGTGACGACTACACGATTGAAGTGACGATGAAAAATGAATAATTTCCCCGAATTACACATAGTAAGTGACTTTTTTTGTATATTTTTAATAAATTTAATCTTTTTAGATTAAAAACTAATAGGCCAATGTTTTATCTATCACTTCAATTTCCACATGCACTGAAGGAACTTCGTAGAGGTATGCACTATGCAGGCAGATTGGGGATGGGAAAAATTGAAGTTTTAAGGGTTAGTCGATGTCTTGGTAAGGTTAATTTGGACCCTATAACATGCGTGTTTCATCATCGAGTAAAAATAAAAGTGTAAACAGTAATAACCATCATCCTTTGTTACTTCATGACTTCTGGCTACAAACTCTTTCCGAAAGTGAGTATTTTTTGAAATAACAAAGTCAGTACGAGGTATTTTCCTTAACCATAAGCAGCGCATGGGTTCTTCTTTCGGAAAGGCAAAAGTAGGAATATAGGAGCCACTTTTTGTGTTGGACATGCAGTTTGGCACACAGCACTTGTTAGGCATTTTCTAGAAACAGGAACATAATGGGATTAATATAGTAGGTGTGGAGAATGATATATTATATTACTTGTGTATTTAATTCAACTGAAATTCAAAAAACACAACACAAGGATTTTAAAAAATGTTCTAACCTATAAAATTATAAAAAATACTAACACTACAACTAATTAAAACACAAACCCGTAGTTTTTTAACCAAACAAAACATCAAAAAAATATAAAAATAACAACAATTAACATAAAAACACTCGAAAAAACTTAAAAAAATACACGAAAAGACTAGATATTAAAGCAACGAGAGACTCTTACGGTGACGTCTCCAGGAACAAAAGCGGTAACCTGACGGCAGAGATAATGTCGAGATGTGAAAGCAAGCCTAAAAATTTATCCCATTTTGAAATTATATCTCTATCTCACTTTAGTTCTTGCAGCATGCAATATATTTTTCTTTGTCTGTAAGGAGGAAGGTGAACGTAGAGGTCTCACCCATCGATCCTTTATTGCGCTTGTACGCAAATGAAATTGACGCGTTTTGGTCTATCATAACTGTGATCATAACCTCTACCTGTCTATACTCATTCCGCGTGTTACGTCGTTGTTGGCATTTTATTTTTGAGGTGTTTTGTAGTTTGTAGTAGAAAATATTGCTAGTGTGAGTGTGCGTACAGTGCTCGGACTTTGTTTAATGCGAAGATCATTCATTTAATGCATACAATGGAAACAAAAAGCCTTGTTTGTGGAGCAACTGATACAGACGTTATGAGAATGCATTATTTCACATCAAACAAAGAAAGGTAATCTAGTGGTTGACAAATAGATTGAATTCTAAATGCTACTAAATTTTAGGTGAAAAATATGTCTTCAGGTCTCTTTGGGTTACCCCGACGAACTCTCTTGCAAGGGCCCGACGTATTGGCGGTTCCGCTGCCGGGTTCCGGAATAGGAACCGGATTCCCTTTCGCCCCGAGGCACAGTGGTCTCACATAGTAAATTAGGAGAACTTTATTATTGAATCAACAACAAAAGATCAGTCTTTTTAAAAATTGACCCAAAAAGGCATAATTACGTATAACTATAATTTATTATTATAAAATGAAGAATATATTAAGAAATTATAGCTAAAAAATATGCTATCTGCAAAAAATTACTAATTTAAGGCTGTTTGCTCGGGCACAAAATAATTTTTTCCATTTCGTAGGCTCATTTTTCATTAAAATCATACGAAATTTTCGCGAAAAAATTTTTAAATAAATTCTGTTAGACGGGTAAAGGTCCGTTTTATAAAAAAATTTGTTAAAAAGGCCTTAAAAACATAAAATTGAAAAAATTCGAAAATATAAGCCTTTACCCGAAATTTCGCAGTATTCAACAATAGTAATAAACTGTTTTAGTTTTAGAAAATGTTTACAAATAAGCTCACAAAATGGGAAACAAATTCGAGATTTTTGGACCGAAATCGCTGAAATCAAATGTGGTATGTGATACACGCTAGTCCCCGCCTTCCGCCTAGCACAAGTGAGGCAAGTTTCGTGATTTTATTCTCCGGTGCAGAAGTCTGAGTGAGAGCGAATGCGTTTCAGTGCGCGTAAGAGTGAAAAACAGAGTAAGTCCGCCGTAAATAAAGATCAGCGGCAACACAGTCCTAAATTACAAGAAAAATGCTCAGAATATAATTTTGTTCTCTACTCTTTTCCTTTGCGTGTAAAAGTGTATCCAAAATGCAGAAACACATATTCAACGTAAGCGTCGACTAAATATCTGCGAAAACTAGTGAAACGCCCAGTTGAAATCCAGTTCGGCTCTAAGCGGACACACAGCCTTAAGTAGTTAGATATTTTTGAAGTTGTACTATCGTAAAAATAAAATAATACAATATAAATAGAAGGTACAGTTAATTTTTTATACTTATTTATTGATGAGCTTTCTCTAACCGTGAATAGTTAGTTACCAGCAAGAAACCGCGATGAGATTCGATTACATTTTTTCCATTTTTCTTCCATAGTTTTAATAAAATATTCATTTTTTCTATTTAAATGTTGTAAATCCGTCATTTTGTCTTTACTAAACACAAAAACTTTTAATTGTTCACATTTTTACATGAGTTAAATGTTTATGAGTTAACCACCCTTGGAATAAATTCTTGTATTTCGTTTTATCTATAACAAACAATAATTCAAAAAAGTCAGAAAAGGGGCAAGTTCGGGCACGTATTTTGATTAGAAAACAAAAGACTGCATTTTTAAGAGTAGTAAAATACATAATTAGTGATATGCAAACTCTTGCAAAAAAAGATGTGGCCTTTAGAATATGAGACAATTCAAGACAAATCAAATGTGCTTAATAATATTCATCTTTTTCGTTGATGCAGCTAAATTAATACACTGTAAACATCTATAAACCTTCGATGATGTTCGACAATGCAAAAACAAAAATATTTATTGATAAAAAATACTGAATAATATTGTGAAATGACGTAAAATCAAATGAGACAATGACAGTCACTGAGAATGTCAACACTATTCTTTCAGTTGCTTCAACACAAAATAAACATCTGGATACATTTTCAGTCAAATAAGGGGTCGTTCCGACTTAATAAGAGTCTGCCTAAACGAAATGTGTTATTTTTTGATATCAATAAAATACAGGATTTTTTGAATAAAGTTTCCTTAATTATCTGTTTGAGCCCACTGTGCGAGGGTGTGAAAAACCGCTCCTCCACCGAGATAGAGTTTCTGAGAGTTACGTACACCTGCATCGACATCGGCTTTCGCCTAGGGCTTAGGATCGACTGACTCGTGTGCAACGGCTGTTCACACGAAACCCTTCTCCACGTCAGTCCTCCAGGGCTTGCACAGCAGCAAAAAGTGGACATATTAAGAGCAATCTTACGAAATAACTCCATATACGAAAACCATTAAAACGGGCGAATTCATAGAGACTTTATTTCTGAATATAATTAATTCATTTTTTTTTTCCTATATACCTGACAACTAGCACTACAAAGTGACCATAGGAAATTTCTCTATCATCATCTGGTAATTAAGAAAAAAATAATTAACATTGAAAAATTGTAGTTGAACTTTACAGCGATAGTAAAAATACTTCCAGATGGAATTTTGAAAAACGCGTTGGTCACTTTGTAGATTGAAGTTTTGTTAACAAATCAGTGAAAACAGCTTTTAAAAATATGTAACCATAATTAAGTTATGAAATCGCCCGATTTGTATGTTTTTAGTGAATTATTTCTGTAAGGCGTGAATATATTCTCCCCACCTTAAGAGCTGGGGGCGGTAACAAAATAGACAATCACGTGATTTTTTTTCACGGCCTGAGAATATATTTTGCGTTCAGATTTTTAGGGGTTATTGCGCATGATCTCAAATACGATTAAGGCGGGTAATTTAAACATATTTAAGTTTGTGCACTGCTTTTTCCAGTACGTTTTTGGTTTTTTAATGTTTATTTATACATGCACTGAGGTCTAGCAACAAGTACATTTCTTGATAGTCAAGAAAAGATCAACTTCACTATCTCTAAATAGTATTCAAAGGTACGGCTTTTTCCACGGTTGGAGAAAAGGTATTTTTAGCCGGCTAAATTACATCACCAGGAAAATTACATTTTTATAGAATTATCGTTTTGCCTATTCTGACGTACAAGTTTTTTGTGTGAACTTTCGCGTCCTGGCATTCTTCGTTGATTAAACCTAAAAGAAAAATTTTGAGACGCATTTCACTTCGAAAACATTATTTTGTGTAACTAACTTTTGCATGAACTCTTTTTTCTCGTTATTAATTTAAATGCACTTCTCAAAATTTGAAGTGGAACACTTACATCTTTTTCTTTTTTTTTTTTGTAAATTTGTGTTTGACTCAACTTATGTATATTAGAAGCGAAATAGTAAAAATATAAAAATGTACATTTAAATAGAGTTCAAAAAGAGTTAAAATGAAGTTAGCAATAACTTTCAGCAATAAAAAAAAAATTCTAAAACTATACCAAAACAGTTTCAGTATTTATATATTAGTATAGAAATCTACTAATTAAGTAATGTTCAATAACTTAAAATGAATATTTTTAGAAATTGATTCGAAATTGACCTATCAAGTAATTTTGCGTTAGGCGTACTCAACTTCTTCAAAAATGATAGCGTTGTCTTATTTTTAAATCAAATATTTTTAGACGAATATAATCTATTAATAACGGGCTTTCGATAGCGTAAAAACAAAAAGGGACATATTTTTTGTTTGGCCACAATTAAATCTTAAACTTTCGTTCCGCATACTCCAGGACCTCGAAAATCTAAGGTGATTTGAAAACTTGTTCAAAATAAGTATGTAATTGAAAATAAAAAGATACACAATGCTTTTTTTACAGTACTAAACGCCTCTTATTGATTTATTTAATTAAAAAATAAGACAACAATGTCATTTTTGAGAAAACGAAGTGCGCGTCGGAGTATGCGGAACTAAAGTTTAAGATTTAATTGTGGCCGAACAAAAAATACGTCCCTTTTTGTTTTTACACTATCAAAAGCCCCTTATTGATAGATTATTTTCGTCTAAAAATATTTGATTTAAAAATAGGACAACGCTGTCATTTTTGAAAAAGTTGAGTACGCCTCGCGCAACATTACTCGATAGGTCAATTTCGAATCAGTTTCTAAAAATATTCATTTTAAGTTATTGAATATTACTTAATTAGTAGATTTTTATACTAATATGAAATATCCAAACCTTGCAGATTTATGTCTATGTTTATACCTTCGTAAATTTTTTGAAAAATTTATTTCGTTTACCTTATAGTACGTTATAAACGACACTGGCGTTTCGATGACACCAAGAACAGTCACTTCGCGTCATGATGTTTGTCATGTACTTAATTATCAACCTTTTTTAACAATTTTCGAAGAAATATATCTATGTAGATACATATTTACAAAGAAACATATTTACCGCCGATTTTTCTTTTCCTATATGTGACCTTCTTGTTAATGGAGTTTAATTTACCTATGTTTACAATTTAAATAAATAAAATAATGAATTTCATTACAGTGTTGAGCTGCAGGTAATATTAAAATTGCGCATGGGCATGAAATAGCATTATAAGTAAAATTTTTGGTGTTGCAGCTTCAATCCTCTTCAATATTTTTACAAATATAGGTAACTGCTTGTTCCTTTTCTATTATACGACGCATATGTGCAATTAAAAATAAAGTCTACTTTGAACGATAATTGCGTCTTATTACAATTTACCGTAAAAAATGTGTTAGGTATTTGAATATAATTATGTACATGTATGTGTATTTCTGAACCCGTTGAATGTACCAACATTATGACCGAACGCAGCCTAGTAAGTTGCTCATGATGACGGAACTACCGACACGCGAGAGTTATTATCGTTCTTTCTCAATATGTGTTGAACAGAGAGAGCTCTAAGCAACTAATGTTGGTGGTTATAGCTAGCCGCATGGTCGGCTCGGAAGGCGACTGCTAACCAATCATAATATCACAAATATTTCCCCTTAACGTAGCAAACTAGGGATAGTAAAATGCGAACTTCTGAGGGGTAACTTTGTACGATTCCTCTTAACTGTTTTGTTTTTAAGTTTCATTTTGCTTTTTTACTGTTTCTTGTTTAATTAAAGAAATGTTTTTATTTGACAATTTGTTGTGTACATAACTGACAATCTTGCTTGTTAAAGCTTATTGTACATCTAATTTGCAATGTTCTCCAACAAATTTCTAAAATAATTAACATAATAAAAGCATGTTTTTCTTTAAATATCAATAAATTCAGTAGAAGACTTCTTATCGTATATTAATTAAATCATCGACGCAAATATAACGGAGAACGTATCTACTAAATTCATGACTATTATGAATATGCAATACAATAAAATAGAAGCTAATACTCTTACTACATTAGATTAATAACACGTTCTATTATTAATCTAGTGTGCTAGTAAGTTATTAGCTTTTATTTTATTGTAACATAGGTATGTACTAAATTCCAAAGCAAAACGCATTTCAAATTTCGCGGCGCTGACCTGCAGCGTCTTCTATATTTCACCTTACCTTACAGTTGACCAGATTAGTTACAAGGAGTAAAATTTTGCATGCACTTGCACATCTCGACATTATCTCTGCCTGACGGCCTTTACTTCAAGACGGCAATGATATGCCCAACGGCTTTAGGTTGGAACAGAAGTGGACACGCCCCTTAAAAAAGGTAACAAAAGGCCACACCCCTTATAAAATAAAACGAACACATAGAGAACACACTTTCAGTAGGGTGGAAAGGAATTAATTAAAGGGAGAGTTGTGCCACAATCATCTATTCAAAAATTAAACATTTTACTGCAGGCTCGTTCGCGGTAGCTTCTTCTAATTTATATTTGTATGTCGCGGGGTGATAATTGAAGTGAAGCACCCCCCTCCCACCCTTCTAGCGAATTTTTCAATAAAATAGCGAAATTGCGAATTAGTTCACTGTGATGTGCCGAATTAATATACAGGGTATAATCGAATTGAATGCAATAATTTCACAGAGTGGTAGCTTGGATCAAGACGATTAAAAAATGTTATATAATATGGGGCCCTAAATGTGATCGTTTTCGAGAAAAATAACATTGAATTTCAAAAACTTGCAAAATGCGACAAAAATTAAGGAGTGTTTTTTTTTCTTGTTTTTGTCTGTTTTCATTGTTACAACATATCTCATTCTTATTGTCGTTTTTCGTTTATTACAATACATTACATTCTTGTGTTCTCCTATCGTGCTGTTGAGTTCGAAAGCTCGAATGCGAGGTTAGGAACTGCAAGTTCAAATTAACAACTGTCATGACGATAACGGTTCACAACGAAATTTTCATAGCCAACTTCAACGCCAGATTAAAAAAAAGCACTCTTTCTTTTTATGCCTTTATTTATTTCTTCATAACTCGAAAACGGTTACGTTTAGGACACCATATTATATAACAATTTTTGGTCGTCTTGATCCAAGCTACCACCCTGTGAAATTATCTCACTTAATTCGATTACACCCTGTAGATTCTTTTTTGTCTAGATATAGGGGTCCCAATAGATTAGCCATTATTTTTTTTCTTAAAATTTTGTAAAACGTCCCGCCCACAAAAGCATATAGTAAGTAAGCACAAATAAATGTCAATTTGTAGCAAGTAAAGGGAAAATAATTCCCAAAAAAAGGGGGCATAGCACTTTTTGTTTTAAACTATCCTCTACTTAGAATTTACGTAATTTTTTTTTTTTTAGTGGAATATGCCAAATACATATATCCCAAAAGAAAAATTACTATAAATTTTAAGCAAATGTTTTTCTAAGAACGAGGGGGCACGAGACAGGGATTAGCCTGTCACAATTTATATATTTTTTTATTGTAAAAGTTCCTAAAACTTACATATTGATCAGAATAAAATAAAGCAAGTACATATTTTAAGGAAACAAAAAAAATGCAAAAAAATAGAATGGGGCCATGATATGAAGTGCCTCAAAAATTTCGCTGCAACACAGCTTTTTTTGCGAGATTTGCTAAGGCGTCTTTAACACATACTAACAATAATTTATAGTAGCTAATTTAAAGTGAAAATAATTTTCAAGAAATTTTGGTTGAGAAAATCCACTTACAAATTATGATAATTTTTCTATATTACAAAATCTTTTAAACGGACACTAAATGTGTGCACTAACACTTTACGTTTTGCTATCGTTTCATAGCTTCTTCAGAATATTATGGATAATTTTTTTAGTAGAATTTTTGTTGATACACACCCGAAAAAAGTGTAAATTTAAAGTTTTCTTTTATGAAGGGAGCATGAGAAGGGTTTTCAATAGCATGTCACAACTTGTATATTATTTTTTCTTTTTTTCTGTAAAGCAACAAACAATAAAACAGTAAATAGGAGGGGGCACAGCGCGAAGTAAGCGTTTGAAAGAATTCATGTGTCATTTAATCAATTGGTTCTTTTGTAATTCCACTAGTGCAATAGTAAATCACAAGAAATAGCAAGTAAAGGGAAAATAATGAATAAAAGTGGAGGGGGCATGATGTAGAAATCATCTAAATAAATAAAATGAAAGGGGGCATAAGGCAGAGTATTTTAAAGAGTCTGGCGTATTTACATATATTTTTTTTTTATTTATTTCTAATAGAAATAGAAGACATACGTGACTTTTTTTAGTAGAATTTTTATATACCTACCTATACATAACCAATGATATAATTGAAGTTAGTGTAAATTCAAATCAATAGTGTGAAGTTTTTTTTTAAAGAGGGGGCTCGTGCCATGATGTTTTTAGTCTGCAAAAATGTACGTAATTTTTCTTCTTTTTTTTGTAAGATGTCCACAGTGCCTACTGATTAGATTAAAATAAATTTAAAGCAAGTATTTTAAAACAGTATAAAGGCAAATATAGAGGGGGCACGGTACAGGTTTTTGATATAATCCACCTACAACATACATACATGATTTTTTTAGCAGAATTTTTATGAACCTATACATAACCAATAAACAATAAATGAAACTAAACTGAAAGTAAGTAATTTAGAGTTTGAATATTAAAAAAAAAGAGGGGGCCTGAGCCAGGATGTTTTAGACTCTGCCAACATTTATGTAATTTTTCTTCTTTTTTTTATAAGACGTCCCCAGTATCTACTGATGTACTTTAAAGCAAAATTAAAGCAAATATAGAAGGGACACGACACAAAAAAATTACAAAATTGCTTTTTGCAAAATTTTTGTATGTCATCTATTTGTTTGTTTCAGTTGGTGTTAATTCATAGTAAGGACTCTCAAATGAAAATTGTGAAACAAAGAGAAAAGGGGGCAAGACACTAATTTATCTATATCTATATATATAATTCTATATCTAAGTAGGTAAATCGCTACGACTCAAACGACACGTAACCCTACGTCAATTGAATGGGGAGACGACAGGCGCTGTGTCCATTGAAGGTCAATAAGGGCGAAGTTAGAACGCAGAGATAACGATTTTAATGGCCACCATTGTACATAGTTGTTTTTTTTTTTCGTAAAACGTCCCTAACCAACAACAAATCAAATAAATCTAAATTCACGGCGAATAATTTAAAATGAAAAAAGCGGGGGGGGGGCATGACTCAAAGCAGAAAAGGCAAAAGAAAATCTCCAACTAGAGTAACTACCATGCAACTACATGAGGCAATGAAAAAAATATTTAAAGAAAAGTAGGGGACACCCGGGTTTGAACCGGGGACCTCTCGATTTGCAGTCGAATGTTCTACCACTGAGCCACAGAATACTAAGCAATCAGAAGTGACTCTCAATGTCGGTACCTTTGATGTTTAAAACCCGTTTTTAGAATTGGCGGCCATTTTCTTGGGCTAGAACGCAGGACTGGACTAAAACTAAAATGTCCAAAATCGGAAACGTATTTAATGATTTTCATATTTCTCATTAAAAAAAGTTATAAATATACAGAATAAATTGTTAATGTAAATATTTTCAAATCATTATCACCACTGACACTGACAATCTAGTCTTTACAATCGGTTCCTTAAGTCGCACACTCGATAGCTCCTGCATAATAAATGTTGAAATTCATTAGTAAGTCTTCCCTTCCACATTCCATTGCTCAAATTTTGACTCTACAAATGTGTCTGATAATATGTTTTTAAATTCAAATACTACGAACCGCTAACCTTTCAATATCTTTAGGAAACTTAAAAAAATTAGTTCTACAATTTAGTTGATCGTTTTTAGAATCTTTTGCAGTGCAAACGTGACCGCCTTTACGTTTCTGATCACTCATAATGCTCTGTCCCACCTCCCACCTAACTTGTCGAGCCCCAGAAATTAAATTAAAGTAATGTCAAATTATTTGAAGTTTTGAGGTTTTGACACTAGCCCCGGAAAATGGCCGTTCGCTACGCTTCGCTAGTCGTGTCCCAACGGAACGAGTGTTACAATGCCTCTTGTGAAACGTGTATAATATACTATTTTTTCTACTTTGCGTCACTTATTGAACAAAAATATGAAAAATATTGGATCTTCTTAGTATATGGGGAATTTTAGTTGTAATGCGTGGCAACACTGAAAACCTTTCGTTTTAATCAAAAGTCACATTAACAAGTTATTAATTTTTCTTATCCAGCTTCATTGTGAGTATATTGTTAAGTAACAAATAAATACTGAGTTATTTTGTAAAATCTATTAAATATTTTCAATTAAAAATGACTAAAATTTCCCCAAAAACAGTGTCACAATGAGCTTCATTGTGAACGCAAAGTAGAAAAAATATATTTTGTTACATAGCGCATTTTGCATGCACAACGACATGAACGAAAATGGTCACTGGAGTTGATGAAGGTCACTGAATTGATAAAAGTGGTCACTGAATTGACGAAAGTGGTCGTAGATAAAGTATAGTACAAAACTCGAGTTGTAAAGCAATTACGCATTTGTGGAATTACTTGCAACTTCGCAACTTTTCCACCGTGCGTAATTTGCTATTTACAACTCTCGATATGTAATATACTATTTTATTACACTAAAATTTACAAAAATATCGTAGGTATGTACAGCCGGCGCGGACAAAAAAAATCCTTTTTTTACGTCAATTTTATAACATAAAACTTTTTGCTGAGTTGTGATAACATTGCTGCAAAAATAGTTGAAGAAAGAGACATGATAGAGGCAAAGATATCTATATGTAATTACATTTTTTTTTGAGTAACGTTGAAGCAGTAATATAAAAAAGAGAAAACATAACTGAACAATCACGTTTAAATTTATTAAATTTAAATGTAAAAATCTGCGCTTAATATATATACAACCAGATACACACGGCAGCAATGAATAGTATAAGTAAATAAGTTATTATTATAAATTAATCAAAAGTGAAGTGACTTTTAATATTTCTTATTGGTGGATTGTTTTTAGTACATTTTGCCATTTACGTAGGTGTATTTTGTTGGTCTATTAATAATAATTGTTAGATTGTTAAAAACGATGTTTAAATAATTTATTTCTTGATGTGTCATATCCAAAAATTGGGCAATATGATGATATGTAGTAAAATAATACGTCCCAACTTTATCTCGATATTTTATTTTATGATGACCGGTTTCGGTTTAAAGAACCATCATCAGGTCGACAACGTCAAAGCTGAAATATTAATATTAAACGCATAAAAATTCTGGTGAAGAGGAGAAGAGACAAAATATCGTGTATAGTGCTTGAGATCTGCTGTCAAACTTGTCCTCTTCACCAGAATTTTTATGCGTTTAATATTAATATTTCAACTTCAATTAAGCGCCCTGGATAAAAAATGTAGATAACTGAATTCGCCTTTGACTCAGCTGATTTCATCACATTTTATGATAAGTGGTATATTTTCGATGAAAAAAGGATAAAACTTTAATTTGTTCGTTATCGATGATTGATAATTGAGTCAAGGGAGTCGCATACAAAAGGGATTGCTTGAAAAAAAAAAAAAAAACATCCAAAAACGACAAGCAATGGTCAAACAAGTAATGGTCTCGTTTAAGTGCAAAAAAATGACGAATGATGACTTGATTAGGGCTCGTCGCAAATACTTCACAAAATAAAAAAATTGTCGTTACCACAGGCGTTTGCCAGCAAAAGTTAGGGATGAGAAAATAACAGACGAATCCCATCCTCGTCGAGAAACAATTTACTTTTTGCCAATCATTCCTCCAACTGAGGGTTTACAAGAAACACCAAAGTACAGCTTGACAAGCGAACAGATTATATTTTTTGTTTTCTTTCGAAATCTAACAAGAAAAAATATTATAGAGTCAACAAGAAAATCGTCGTTCTTTTCTTTACAGTGCCTTGTCATGACTAGAGCACGGCGTAAGGGAAAGTATCCTCTACCGTGCTCTAGTTATGAGTGACGATTGTGAATGGAACGAACAAAAATAACCGACGAGGTGGCCGAGTGGTTAAGGCGTTGGACTGCTAATCCAATGGGCTCTGCCCGCGTGGGTTCGAATCCCATCCTTGTCGAATTTCTATTGTAATTAAATGCAATTTCATTTAATTTTTTTTTTAAACTAACACGCTTCAAACCTTGCCCTCACTTTTGATTTTTTAAATTTTATTTTAAAAATTTTTATTTGGTTTTAAAAGCCCCCACGAAAAAAAGAACAGCTGCGCATCGTCAGAAACAAAGAACGTATCGCTTTTCATTTTCGGTTATCGCGAGGTCTACTTTTGACAGAGAAACAAAGCAAACGCCACCTATCGAAATTTCAGGCAATTAGAATTAAATGCGGGAAGTTCAAATGTAAAACAACCCCCCTCAACCAATTACAGATTTTCAACTCAAAACAAAATGTAATTAGGCGTCGTTTCTATTTTCCTTTTTAAACATCACACGCCTCGGAAACATTATCGCCCTCCGCCCTCGTTTTTGAAAAAAAAAAAATTGAAAAAAAAACTAGTCGCACATCACGATGAACAAAGTATGTATTTCGATTTTTAGTTTCGATTTTCGCGAGGTCTAACAGAGAAATAACAGAGAAAGAAAGCAAACGCTACCTATAGAAATTTCAGGCGATTAGAATTGACTGCTGGAAATTCAAATAAAACGACTCCTTTCAACCTTTACAGATTTGAAACTCAAAAGTCAAAGCGAAATGTAATTAGGCGTATCCTTTTTTACTTTTAAACAAAAGACGCTTCAGAGATATAAATATAGGTATTTCCTCGTCTGCCGCCCCTTTAATAAAATTTGTGGTATCCACAAAAGATAAACTCGCCAAAAAAGAGCTCCATCTAGCGACGTTTAGGGCAACCAAAATCGAGCGCGGGAAACGTAAATAGGAAAACCGAAGCTTTTCCGAATAATTCATATTTGAAGAACAAAATATTATCTTTTCGTCGCTTTTGATAGCTCTGTCAAGTTTATAAAAATAACAAGAGCCATCTATCGAGATTTCAGGCAATTACAAACGAGTGCGAGAAATTCAAATAAAAAAAATATTTCATTCTATATATACAGTTGCAATTAATTACTTATCCGATGTACTAAATAAATAAATGTTTTAAATACTGTTTTAAAGTAAAAAAAAACTAGTGATATTAAATGAAGTACACGAAAACTTTAAATCTTCGTTAGTTGGAAAGTGCAAAAATTCAGTTACGATGTTTTGCCAGAACACGATCGTTATGGTTTTCACGTGAGTTAAAGTCGACAGATATGAGCACCATCTAGCGAGGTTTAGATCAATCAGGAAACATAAATGGAAAAGACAAAGTATTCCGGAATGATGCACTTCTGATGAACAAAAAATTTCCTTTGGTAACGAGGCAGGGAAAAAGAGAACATTTGGATCATCGCTTTTGATAGCGCTCTACCAAATTTATAAAAATAACAAGCACCATCTATCGAAATTATGCAAATACAAGTGTGCACGGGAAGTTCATATTAAAAAAAATTGTTTTGTAAAAATGGGTTTCACGTAAGTTAAAGTCATCAGAGATAAACTCCATCTAGCGAGGTTTAGAGCAACCAGGAAACATAAGTAGATTAATTCATTCCTGATAAACAACAAATTCTCTTTGGTGACCAAAGAGAGAAAAAGAGAGCGTTTCGATATCCGCTTTTGACAGCGCTCTACCAAATTTATAAAAATAACAAGCGCCATCTATCGAGATTATGCAAATACAAGTGTGCGCGGGAAGTTCAAATTAAAAAAAAAATAAATTCTGTAAAAATGGTTTTCACGTAAGTTAAAGTCATCAGAGGTCAGCGAGGTTTAGAGCAACCAGGAAACATAAGTAGATTAATTCATTCCTGATAAACAAAAAATCTCTTTGGTGACGAAAGAGAGCGTTTCGATATCCTCTTTTGATAGCGCTTCTACCAAATTTATAAAAATAACAAAGCACCAATTAGAAGTGAGCGCGGCAAATTCAAATTTAAAAGCAAATTATTTCATTCTACATTAAAAGTTGCAGTTAATAATTTGTATTTTCCGTACACGTTAAACTCATTAAAGTCCCTAGACAGATAAACGACCGCAATTACCGCAATTTTGAGTCAAGATAAGCGCGCCAATTTTGAGTCAAAATAAGCGCGTCAAATTTGAAATCACATTACGTTCAATTTTAAATTTGCCCATTTATTTTGAATCAAAATGGCGGTAATTGCGATACTTTAGCTATCTAGGGATTTAAAAGATTTAAAACACAATTGAGCGCGGGAAATATAAGCAGAAAAGTTTCCGAACATTTCAAAATAATTTAGAATTGCGAGTAAATATCTGCCATTTTTTTTTCTGCCAATAATTCTGTCAAAAAATACACGCGCTTGAAATTCATAAAGTTGACACTCTGGTTGACACTTCGTGGTAACTCGGAAACCGCTCTCATCAGACGCATGGTGCGAGCCATCAATTCAGGGTAAAATTCGATTTGCAATTCGAAAATGCAATAATACACAGGATGTTTTATATAAAAAGATCTACTTTGTTTGTTTCTGGAAAACGCGATGTTCGATTGTTTTCTTAATTTAAATATTAAATAATATAACGACGGTTCTGATTCCGTACGTCACTGATGCAGTTTGAATTTCTAAAATTTAGTCTCAACAAGACAATTTCTTTCAGCTATCCATCTTGCAGTGGCGCACGTGCCCCGGGATTAGCTGCCGACATGCATTTTCGTGATGACGTCATCGCCTTCATTGGACCAGCCTGTATGTTTGCCCTGGAGCCCGTGGCTAGACTAGCAGCTTACTGGAACACGCCTATAATTACTGGAATGGGCGATCAGGTACCGAAACAATATTCAAATAAGTCTTCAGTACACCCCTGGTTGTATTATATTTTATTAATATACAGGGGGATTCAAAAATATAAATTAATTCATTGTCACTTCTTTTTATTCGAAAGGCACCGAATATTAAACCGAAACAAACATTTCTTTTTAAATTACAAACAGAGAAAACGAAAAAGAAAAAGAAATGACAATCGTAACATTTACGGAAATGCAGAAATAAAGAAAACAATGGAAACAAAAAATAATATAAGAACACTCTTTTTATGGAAATATACAAAGAAAAAAGAGAGAAAACATTTACGAGGAAAAAAACGCAAATAATTTATTATTTAATTTCTAAAAATTGGTAAATTAAAAACAAGGAAATTAAGAACGTTTTTGAGAATCGAGAAATCTAATCGGATTGGGAAAAAATTCCTGAAGTAAGTAAGAGAAACAAATGACGATCATAATAAAAAAAATTAATTAAAGCAGGTTCTTGTCCGATGAAAAAAAATATTTAAAAATAAAAACTCAAACCGAAGTGTAAAATTTCTTTAAAAAAATGTAAACATTCAAGACATAATAACATGTATGTAATTCGAAATTCACAAGGAAACAAAAACGAAAGGACAAATGAAAATTATAACGAAAGAAAAGAAACACAGAAGTCTGAAAAGAATTTCCTTAATTTCTGAAAAATAGCAAACAATTGCAAACAATTAAAACAAAAAAAAATGAAGAATGTTTTCGATTACTCGAGAAGCCAAATCGAAATGAAAAAAAGAAAAAATTCTCAAGACAGTAAGAAAAACAAATGACGATCGTAATATTGATCGCGCGCAGAAATTTTTTTATCATTTAATTACAGATTTAATTACAGATTACGTAGATAACAAAAACAAAAAAGAAAAACATTTTTTGACTTTTTGACAAACGTAATCGGAGTAGAAAAGAAAGACAACGATAAGATCATGAGAAAAAGAAAAGCAAATGACAATCGGAAATTTTACGAAAAAAGAAAAAGACGGATCGTAATGTTTTCCGAAAAAAATTACACGTTTTCTTATTTTTTTAAGTTCTATTCATCCTGACAATAAAGGGAAAAATTTTTTGAATCACCCTGTATAATATTAATAAGACTTGAGCCCCCATGCGCGCCTTCCCTGACAGTGCGCCTAAGTTAAAATTACTTTTGCAATTCTACCTTTGGAGGGGAAAGCGAATAAAAACAAATGGATGTACCGCAACCCTCTCTACAGATTCACTTTTGATTCACAATTTTTTAATTTCATGATTTTGCTTTCAGCTGCCCTCGGAAGGTGAATTATCGGTGACGTCTGGAATAATTGGTCGGCTGCGAAACAAAAACGACACGGCAGTAAGTACCCACCATAATTCACTATGCATATACGAGGCGCGATAAAAAAATAATAAGTTTAATTTGTAATATACCGCGCGACCAAAAAAAAAGTTTGATTTGCAATATACCGCGCGATTAAAAAACAAACAACCAAACGCGATTCCGTCGACTTCCTCGACCGAAGCAGTTTTAATGCCATTAGGGGGCGCGTGTTTGAGCCGACGGTCAAGACGTCATTCAAACAAATGCCTGCTATCCCATTCCCACGATGCACTTAGAGCAAATTGAATTGCGTCGTTATGCATTATCCCCCCGACTTCCACTGAATTGCCAAGCGTGATTGCGGCTGTGCGTGGCCGACCGTGGATTAAAAAGAAGAAGAAGAAGTCGTTTTTAAAACGACCCTTACTTAATTGGTTAATGAATTAATGCGAGGGGGATGGGGGCAGGGGGAAGATAAATGTTGCATTGCGTTACAATACAAAATAACTGATCAACTCCTTCGTAACTGTATTAACAAGAAAAAGTTGAAGCATGTCTAGCTTCATTAACATTCACTGACGTGTATGTATGGCCGTTTCAATTCGGCTAAAATTCGGTTCCGAGAAAGCATGCCCTGGAGTAAGAGTTGGGCCATTATATGATGCACATTTTAATTGGTTGGATCCAGTTTCAAGGAGTATATGATTTTATATAATTTGACAATTTAGTTTTGACATTATGCTTAAGTATCTCAGCATTTAATTGTAAAGAAAAGAACAAATTGGGGCTTTTCGTTTCGTACATTTTCAAAAACATTCAAAATTAAAAGGTATTTGCAATAAGAAACGGTAAAATTTTGTAAGTATGTAATAGTTGTCCGATTTAAACGAAGAATTCTTAAACAAGACGTAATTCCAACAGTATTTGCAGTGATACTGGAAATAATCTCCTTAAAGTCTAAATTTCTGAAAATGTTAATAATTTTTCATTTAAAACCGAATTCATCGAAATTATCACAAGATTAAGAAAACGATAATAAACAGCTAGGTATTCTACATGCAATTTTCAGAATAAGATTTTACAGTATAATCTTTGGAAAGGAATCAGTGCAAACGTGCAAAGGAATTATTAAAACTTAAACTTGCAGTGATAAAATCATTTCAATGTGAAACTTGACGTCAAATTTATTTGAATTACCTTTTTAAATTATGTTGTAACATTACATTACATGTTCTTACATATCCTTCTTCAATTATAAACTACAAATATAATTTCTTAAATAATACGATCAATCTATTTGTCATTAATAAATAAAGAATGACAGGAGAAAATTATTTAAAAAATCAAGTGGTTCTTGAATCTTGATATTGAATCCACATGGCTCAACTCTTATCTAAGCATTTATATAGAAACTCTCCCAGTTTTTGAGGAAATGTGAAAAAAATTGTTTAGGTCGCGACATTTTGCGGCCGATTTTTGTCCGAGATAACTAGGACAGTGGAGTTCTTGAGCTACTCTTCTGCTGATGGGGCCCCAAATAGGACCAAAACAGCTGCCAATTTCGGACTAATTTCCGTGTTCAAGCTGACGCCAATTTAAATAAAAAAATACATAAAACAAAACGCAATTTTCTAGCGAATTTTTAAACAGTTAAATAAATAGTCGCATTTTATTTTTGTTACACTTTGCACGTGCTATTTTTTTTTATTACATTTTGCATGTGCTTTTGTTTTTTTTTGCTGAAAGTTTTTGAGATTTTTACAATTTTCCTTTGTTTGTGTTGATTGATTGATAGTTATGTATACAGTCGCCTTTTATTTTTTGTTGCACTTTGCACATGCTTTTATTTTTATTATTTTCTTTTTTCGAAATATTTATGAGATTTTTGTCTTTCTTTAAACAAGTAAAGAGTCGCCTTTTGTTTTTTATTGGACAGCGCACTTGAATTTGTTTTTTGTTTGTTATGCGTCTCCGGAAAATTTAAAAAAAACGCAATTTTCGTGCTATTCTAAAAAAAATTGTAACGAATTTTTAAACCATTAAATAGTCGTCATTTGTTTTTTTTCTTACATTTTGAGTTCTTTAGTTTTAATTTTCTTGCCGGAATATTTCCGAATTATTTTGAAAAACGAATTTTTCATTTTTTTTGTTTTATTAAAAATAATATGAAAACAGTGGGAATAAACAAAAACGCATCGCAAGTGTCAGGATGGCGGAGCGCCAGACTCAAAGAAGGAAACAGGAAACCTTCGGAACTCTGGGGATAATCTACGCTATAATGGCAATCGGCCTCCCCTTGCCTGCAATGCGCAGGTTCGAGCTTTCTGGTCCTCTCTGAGGACCTGTTAACAAACAAATTAATAATAGTAATAATATTTATTTTCAATAAAAAACAGTACCTTGGGCAATTATCCAAAAGAAAAGTATGACAGGTGTCAAGATGTCAAATAATTTTTGGTCAGTATGACTTGATTTCAAAATGTGTGTCTACTTCAACTACATAATTGTTTTATTTAATTTTTGCCATGATTTTTTTATGTATAAGTTAATTTTGACATATGTCAAATAATTTTTGATTGGCGAAGGCAAATCAGGTATAAAAAAATTTTTGTCAGTATGACAAGGTTTCAACTGTTTTATTAAATTTTGGCCAGAAATTATTGCTTACATATTGATTTTGACAGATGTCAATACGATCAAATATATTTTAATCGGTGAAGTTATTTTTTGTTATTTTTTTGAACCTCTAGGATAAATGGATTCGTTAAAAAATAGGAACAATTTCACAATGGACAGGTTTTTGACAGATGTCAAGATGTCAAATAATTTTAGGTCAATGTGACTTCAACTACGTAATTGTTTTACTTTATTTTGGCCATGAATTCTTTTATACATATAAATTGAGTTTGACGGAATTCTTGAATTCTTGTTTATGGATAGATTCTGACAGATGTCAATGTGATCAAATCATTTTTCGTCAATGAAAACACAAACATTTGTTCCTTTTATCATCCGGTATGAACGAATTTGTTAACGCCTTGATCAGTACCTGGAGCAATTACAGAAGGGTCAGGTTTTTGACAAATGTCAAGATGATGTCATATAATTTTAGGATATTACGTGATTTCAAAATGTTTGTCAACTTCATCGCATTGTTTTATTTAATTTTGGCCATAAACTCTTGTTTACGTATTGATTTTGACAGATGTCAATCAAACAACTTATTGATTAATTTTTTTTGTAGTCTTAATCATCTAATATTAATGGATTTATACATAAAACAATTTGCTACCTACCTGAACGAATAGGAATAATAAGTTTTAACACCGGAGCGGAATATTCCGGTGCTGCCAGCCAACTGCAGTGGGACGGAGGGGGGGGTTCAATTCCAAAACGCGAAGGCCATAACCAAAAATAGGCGCCACTTAATTTTTTTGAAAGGGGAAAAAGTGAGAAAACCCGTTACGTCCAAAACACGTTAATTTAATGAATCACAAGAACATAAACAAATAAGTAATATATGGACAACAAAAGAACAAGATTATTTTACAAAATACTCATGTTTTGTCGGATCCGAACTTCGCATTAATCTATATTAAAATTAACCAAACACGTAAATAATACAAAAAAAAAAAATAATATCTCCGGTTAATTACACGCGACAACGTTCGTCTACTTATATCCTCTTTGCCAAAGAACGAACAATCATCTTTAATTTACGGAGGAGTGTACGCAATAAGTTGCATGCTTAATTGCGGCAACTTCAAAGAAATGAATCGGAAATTAAATTCACGAATTAACGCTCAAAAATAAAAATTATAACGCTCCGACCTGTATTCCCTTTGATGTCCGATTCGTTTGTCGGTGTCTTTGCGGGGATGCCGCGGCGTCACTTTGTAATGTGCCGGCCTCCGCGTAGAGGGGCGAGGGAGGGAACTTCCAGCGTCGTAGTTTACAATGCACCTGCGAAATCGGATCGGACTCAACTTCCGCAAACTCCCAGTAAAAGAATCTCTCTTGATAAAAGACTAATTCCCAACGAAAATAACTCTTGATAAAAGTAGCTCTTGCTAAAAGCCCAGGATAAAAGCCTATAAGCGAAAAAGAAAAGCGAACGTAAGGGCCAAATCGAGAAACGTAGTTCGTATTGACTTACCCCGGATTATCACCCGGACTGCCACAAGTCGCAAAATGAATGCGGCTTTCTCATTTCTAACTGGATCGAACAGATTCGGCAGATAGCCGTTCACATGCACTTTCACCCTCTTCGGCGAAACGGGCACACAACCAAACAATTAACAAAAGGACGTGCGATCCAAGAGACGTTTGAAACTTTAATGAAACGGCGGCGTACTTCTCGATCGGCGGAAAAGAAAAGAAAACTAACGAGAGAGACACATTCGATTTTACCATTGGCGGAATTTTCTTAGTAACAGTGAGAACCAATCGGCGGAAAGGGCAAAGATCACGACTAATACGCGTCGTGAAGTAGAACTTTGTTATAATTCGTTCAATTCCTCACATACACGCGATTTTGACCTTAAGTAAGGGTGGATTACTTATGTCAAATGAATTTGTTTAATTAAATGAAGGTCCTGTTAATGGAAATATGCTAGAACGAAATTTTAGAAAAATTACGCCGGCGAAATACGGTGTATCCTTACACTGACTGCAATGTGTACAACGGCGCGGTCCAAGAAATAATCCGGCACGTCGAATTTCGCATGTACAGGGTGTGTTTAGAACAGAAATAAAAAACGAACGGGAACAATGCATATACAGGGTATATTCAGAACAGAAATGAAAAATGAACTGTAACAAATTACACAAGAGAACACTGATTTTGACAGATGTCAACATGACTAAATAATTTTTCAGTAATTTTGATTATTCGATATTAATCGATTCGTTAACAAATAGAACAAAACATGGAAGTGTTACAGAAAAGACAGATTGATTCTGACAGATGTCAATATGACGAAATAATTTTTTAGTGGTGAATTTTTTTTGTTACTTTGATCATTAGTACTAGTGGAATTGGCACAAATAGATTAGGTAATATAATTACGGAATTGACAGATGTCAAGACGTCAAACAATGTCTGGTCAGTAAAGCATAGTTTCGGAATGATTTGGCAATTTAATCCGTTTTTAAATTTTGTTTTGGCCAAACATACAAATGCAAAAAAAAACTGTCAGTCTGTCAAATAGCTGTCAATGTTCAAATCTCTTCTTTTACTTCCAATTGTAAAACGTCAACGTGGCTTTCATTTTTTCTGATTTTTTCAAACTTCAAAATTTCAAATTTATCAAATATGCAGGGTTAGTTAAAAGTATGGAAACGGCCATTTATTGCCGTTAATATTAATTTTAAGAAATATGTGCTTTATTTTAGAAAATTTTTATCTACAATTGAGAATAATTTTTTTCTTCTTCAATTGTTTTTGAGTTACGCCTATCTGCGTAATTTTTTTAAATGGAAACATTCTAATTTTAATCTACCGTTCGGTAGAGTATTTTTTTCTCTTTATAATAGTATTCTTGTTTTTTTTTTTAGAATTGAGGGGTTTCTGAAAAAAACAATATTTCAAGTATTCATTTCCCGTCGTGCGCGCTTATTAGCGCCAGGTCAGGTACATCTAAGTAAGCAATAAACAAACTCGAGCGAGTAACTTTATCAGTGGTTATTGTTTACGTCAAATTCAATTGCGTGTAAATTACTGCTGTTAATATTAGCAATGGCGAATTTAAATGAACATGAAAGAATTGAAATACTTATGATGCTGGGTTATGGAGACAGACGTAGAAGTTTACAAGACGTTTGTTATTTATTTAATGATACGCATCCTGATAGAAATCCAATTTCTAAATCCGTTGTTAGTAATACTTAGAAACGTTTCGAACAAACCGGAAGCGTTAAAAATTTGCCAAAGAGTGGTAGACCGAGAACATCGACCAGTGATGATAAAAAGCTGGATATTTTATTGGCTGTATCTGAAGATCCCCATTTATCAACCAACCAATTAGCGATCAATCTCAATATTTCACCAGTCATCAGTCGTTAAAATGTTAAAAAGTCAAAGGTATAAACCTTATAAGGTAATGAGTGTCTAAATAAAAACCTGGTCAAGTGGTTTGTGATCGAGCATTTATCCATTGCATTGCTACCTACCTGTGTCGATAGGTAGTAGTTTTCACATCGGGTTGTACTTCTCCGATGTGGCCGGCCAGCTGCAATGGGACGGGGAGGTTCGATTCCGAAGCGCGAGGCCAAACAAAAAAAAAAAAATAGGCGCCACTTAATTTTTGAAAAGGGGGAAATTAAGAAACCCAATTACCTCCAGAACACGTTAGTTTATTTTACAACCAGTCAACGAAATAAATCAAACATAAAATAGATGAACATTAAATCGACGCAAAAAAGAAATATATATAAAAAAATAAATAAATAGAACTATTCTACATTAAAGTTAAAATGTGTCTTTAATTTTACACCGGAGTGTACGCAATAAAGTGCATGTCGAACGGCGGTAAAATCAAAGAGAGAATTCCGCAAAATCAAAATGCGAATTAACGCTCAAAACTGCGTAAAAGATAACAAGTAACGCTCCCACCTCTATTCCGTCGGCGTCTTATTTACTTGTCGGCCTCTATGTGTCAAAGTCGCCGCTAATCCTTTTGATGTACGCCGCCAAACACGCCGTGAGTCGGGGAGGGGGATCTCAGCGTCGCAAGTCTATGAACACCTGCACGATGCGAAAGTGCGTCATCCCAGGAGGAGTCCGCAACGAAAAGGATAGCTCTACTCAGAAATCCGTAATAAAATTCGTAGCAAAAAAAATCTGCAGTAAAAATGAAATCCGTAGTAGAAAGCCTCGACAATTTGCCGAAGCTGAAACAAACACGAACACGCGTTTTTCGGTCTCCACGAGGGCCTGGTCAGAAGCGGCAATTTACCGTAAAATTCACTATCATCCTCTTGATGTAATGATTCGCACAAAATAAATTTGTTCAACGAAAGTAAGATATAGCCCGGGAGACGTCGGACTTCGTTCTGAAGAATGGCGCAATGTTTTCCGTTCGATCGAGAAGGAACAATTTCCAAAGAGGGAGAGAGAGACACGTTCCGATTTACCATTGGCAGAATCCATCTTAGCGACTGGGGGGAACCAATCAGCTCAATGTATACAGTGTCGTGGTTTCCAAGCAACTTTCCGGCACAATTAATTTCGCCTTATGCAGGGCGTGTTCGGAACAGTAATGAAAACGGAGTCGCGACAACGCTTATACAGGGTGTATTCGAAACAGAAAGGAAAAATGAACTGTAACAGCATTTACATAGCAGAATTACTAAATGTAGCCTACTTGACAGGTTTTTATTTAGACACGAGTTACAACTTGTACAGGAATTGACGGAAGATGATTTTGTTAGGAGGCTTCAATTTTGTGAAGAAATGTTAAATATTTGCAATAATAACGAAAATTTTGTTAATAATATTCTTTTCTCTGACGCAGCTACTTTTTGCCTTACTGGTGAAGTAAACAGACATAACTGCAAATATTGGTCATCTGTCAATCCGTTTTGGCTTTTGGAGCACCATATGCAGTATCCCCAAAAAGTTAATGTTTGGGTTGGCATTCTAGGTGGTCATATTATAGGTCCCTTTTTCATCGATGGCAATTTAAATTCGGCTCTGTATTTGCAGTTATTTGCAATATCAAATTATGCCTGCTTGTGCTACGCTCTATCCTCATGAAAACAACGAAAACCTTCCCAATAACAATTTCTGGTTTCAGCAAGATGGCGCCCCACCACATTATGGTTTAAATATTCGTCAGTATCTTGATAACGTTTTTCCAAATAGATGGATTGGGAGACGAGGTGAAATTGTGTGGCCAGCCCGTTCCCCTGATTTAAGCCCTTTAGATTTTTTCCTCTGGGGATATGTAAAAAACAAAGTTTATAAAGATAAGTCCGATGACATCGAAGATTTAAAAATTCGAATTACCAGGACGATACAAAAAATTCTCCGTGAATTTTTAGAGAATTCTCTTCGGGGTTTTGTAAATCGATTGAGTCATTGTCAAATTACAAATGGAGGACAATTTGAACACTTAATTTAATTTACTTAGTTATTTATTAGTTTTTTTTTGTTTTGGTGGTTTCAATTTCACAAAAAAGTGAAAAATGTTTTTTTTTCAGAAACCCCTCAATTCTAAAAAAAAACAAGAATACTATTGTAAAGAGAAAAAAATACTCTACCGAACGGTAGATTAAAATTAGAATGTTTCCATTTAAAAAATTACGCAGATAGGCGTAACTCAAAAACAATTGAAGAAGAAAAAAATTTGTAGCAGATGATGATCTAGTAACTTGAGTTTTACACGTTGTTATGTACAAAAAATATTGATTAATAAAATGTTATTTAGAGTTATAAAACTCTACAATTGGTGACCCCGACCACTGAAATATTTTGCCTTACTGGAAATACTGGATCAATCAAATCTGGAGGCTCCACTGTGAAAATTAAATAATTAAACAACTCAACAATGCATGAAAACCCTGAAACTGAAGTCGAAAGCCAAACAGAATTATCAGAAATTAAAAACGTAAAGCTTCCAAAATTCTGGCAAACGAACCCAAAACTCTGGTTTACACAAACGGATGCTCAATTTTATGTTCACAAAGTTAGATCTGATGTCAACAAATATTATTCTGTCATCAGCGCACTGGATTCCACAGTTTTAGAACAAATTTCAGATCTTTTGGCAGCTCCTCCTGAAACAAACAAATATGAAACATTAAAAACATGTCTTATTGAAAGATTTACTGAATCGCAAGAAGTCCGTTTTCGCAAGCTTTTATTAGGTATTGAACTTGGTGATAGGAAACCGTCTCAATTACTCAGAGAAATGCAAAATCAAGGGGATGGAAAAATCAGTGAAGAATTTTTGCGAACACTCTGGCTCCAACGTTTGCCTTCGCAAGTGCAAGTGGTACTTTCAGCCAGTTGTGATTTATCTTTGTCAAAAATGGCAGACATTGCTGACAAAATTTTAGAAGTGAGCAGCAGTCACATTCACCAAAGCATAGCGTCATGTTCTCACGGAAATACGGAAGAGAAACGAGCAGCGGTACAAATGGAAGAAGATCCCAGTCCCTCTTCAATCAAAAAGCTAGAGATTCAAGTAACCGAGCTGACCCAAATGGTTGAAGAGCTTCGAATTAACAGGAGTAGGTCAAAATCTCATACACGCTGGAACAACACAAGACAGAGAGGACGCTCACTTTCTTGGCAAAGAAATTTAAATGCAGAATTTTGTTATTATCACCAAAAGTTTGGAAGAAAGGCCAGAAAGTGTCAAACACCCTGCACTTTTAACAGGACACAGGAAAACTAATGAAACCATCATTGTGTGAGACGTCAACTGATGGGACTCTACCGCAAAAACGTCTCTTTATTACGGATAAATCCACAGGTTTACGTTTCTTAATCGATTCAGGTGCTGTAGTGTCAGTCATTCCTCCGCGTTTCTTAACAAAAACTTTAGCTCCCACAAACAATAAACTGTATGCTGCGAACGGTGCCGAAATTAAAACTTACGGTGCAAAATTGTTAAGTATTAATTTAGGACTAAGAAGACAATTTACTTGGAGGTTTATTATTGCGGACGTTGCTCATGCAATCATCGGAGCAGATTTCTTGTACAAATACGATCTGCTTATAGACCTTAAACGTCGCTGTCTTATTGACAATGTCACCGGACTGTCTACGTTAGGGCAAGTCATTTTTTGCAAAATACCACAAGTGACTACCGTCGCAACGGACAGTAAATATTCCGAACTATTAAAAGAATTTCCTCAAATTACAAGAAACTCTCTTACAGCAACGAATATCTCACATAACGTCGAACATCATATTTTTACGAATGGCCCACCAGTTGTTGAGAAAGCACGACGCCTAACACCTGAAAAACTTGCAATTGCAAAGATGGAATTCGACTACATGATGCAGCAGGGAATTTGTCGACCGTCTTCTAGCCCATGGGCCAGTCCATTACATCTGGTACCGAAGAAAGAACCAGGTATTTGGAGGCCGTGTGGAGATTATCGCCGTTTAAATGCAAAAACGATACCAGATAGGTACCCTGTTGCCCACATTCAGGATTTTGCCCAAAAACTTAAAGGTCAGCAGATTTTCTCAAAAATAGATTTAGTCCGAGCATATCATCAAATACCGATATCTCAAGAAGATATTCCAAAAACAGCAGTAATTACACCATTTGGATTATTTGAATTTACTAAAATGACTTTTGGTTTACGTAATGCTGCGCAAACTTTCCAGCGCTTTATGCATGAGGTTCTTTATGGGCTCGATTTTTGTTTCGTCTACATAGATGATATATTGAAAGCTTCAACTTCACCTGAAGAACATATTGTGCACTTAATGGAAGTTTTCAAACGTCTTCGTCAATACGGTCTAGCTATTAATCAAGCAAAATGCAGTTTTGGCTCAGCAGAAATTGAATATTTGGGATATTTAATAACACCAACAGCTTCAAGTCCACTTCCCTCAAAAATTGAGGCTATTAAAAATTTTCCAAAACCTAACAATAACAAACAATTACGACGTTTTCTAGGAATGCTTAATTTCTACCGTCGTTTTATTAAAAATTCAGCAGAAAAACAATCACTACTGACTGAATTTTTGAAAGAAAATCACCGAAATGAAAAATGCAACGTTCAGTGGACACCTGAAAGTGAAAAAGCATTCGAAGATTGCAAGACCGACCTAAAAAATGCAACGCTCCTAGTTCACCCCGCAGAAAATGCTCATCTTGCACTGACAGTGGATGCATCTGATGTTGCAATAGGTGCTGTATTAGAACAATTTTGTGAAGACACATGGCAACCTCTAGGATTTTTCTCAAAAAAATTGAATTCGGCACAACGAAAATACAGCGCATACGATCGAGAGCTTTTGGCCACTTATGAAGCTGTTAAATATTTTAGATTTATGGTTGAAGCGAGACATCTTATTATCAAGACTGATCATAAACCATTGACTTATGCCTTTCATCAAAAATCTGAAAAAGCAACACCACGTCAATTTCGCCAATTGGACTTCATTGGGCAGTTTACAACACAAATAATACACATCTCAGGATCGCAAAATGTAGTTGCAGACGCCTTGTCACGTATTGAAACAATTATTATGCCAACGGCTATCGATACTTCTAAATTAGCCGAGGCACAAGAAGGTGACATGAATTTAAATAACTTATTGACCAACGAAACCGCTCTTAAGCTTCAACTCTATACTCCACCCAACGAAACCAAACAGCTTTATTGTGATACATCAACAAATAAAATCAGGCCCTATGTTCCAAAATCATTGCGAAAAACAATATTTGAACAACTGCATAATTTAGCACATCCAAGTATTCGTGCCACTTGCAGATTAGTTCGCGAACGTTTTGTGTGGCCAGAAATTAACAAAGATGTTAAGAGGTGGTCACGTGAATGTCAAGCATGTCAACGCTCCAAAATTCATCAACATACTAAAACTCCATTACAAGATTTTAAAATTCCTGATGAACGTTTTCAGCAGGTGCATTTGGACATCATCGGACCTCTTCCACCATCACAAGGTTTTCGGTATTGCTTAACTATGATCGACCGTTTTTCTCGTTGGCCAGAAGCAACGCCGATAACAGAAATGACAGCTGAAGAAGTAGCAAGAGCTTTCTATTCAACATAGATTGCTCGATTTGGAGTACTACGTGTAATTACTACTGACCAAGGTCGACAATTTGAATCTGCATTACTATCATCGTTAATGAAAATGATGGGTATGAAACGACAACGAACAACGGCTTACCATCCTCAGTCGAATGGAATCTTGGAAAGATGGCATCGCACCTTGAAATCAGCTATAATGTGCCATCAATCACAAAATTGGGTTGCAGTTCTTCCAACTGTTCTTTTAGGTCTGAGAGCTGTTTATAAAGAAGATCTTAAAGCTACCACCGCTGAGATGCTATTTGGTACCACAATACGTTTACCAGGTGAATTCTTCGTAATTGGTTCTCGAAGTTCGGAAGAAGATCCTGCAGGTTTTGTCACACAATTACGAAATCAGATGAGACAAATTCGACCAATTTCCACAACAAGACATACTACAAAAGGAACATTCATACATCCAGAACTTCACAAATGTACACACGTTTTTCTTCGTGATGATACCGTTAAAAGGTCGCTACAACAACCATACGTTGGTCCTTATGATATATTAGAGCGATCTGATAAGGTGTACAAAATTAAGTTGAATAATAAGGAAGTTAGAGTATCTATTGATCGATTTAAACCAGCATTTTTAACAAGCAATTCTGTTTCTGTAACTTTATCTGGTTTGCAAGAAAAATCTACACAGAAAACGGTTACCGCCAAAGGTAGAGAAGTTCGCCTTCCAGTGCGTTTTCGTATTTAACATACTGGGGGAGGAGTACTGTAGCAGATGATGATCTAGTAACTTGAGTTTTACACGTTGTTATGTACAAAAAATATTGATTAATAAAATGTTATTTAGAGTTATAAAACTCTACAAATTCAATTGTAGATAAAAATTTCCTAAAAAACTTTCATAAAGCACATATTTCTTAAAATGAATATTAACGGCAATAAATGGCCGTTTCCATACTTTTAACTAACCCTGTATATTGGATTACTTAATTTTAATTATTTTTTGTATTTTTATTTTATTGCAGGGGATTTTCAAGGACAAGAGCAAGTACCAAACCCTGACGAGGATGTCTTACTGTCAGTGTCGTCTTAATACATATTTCGATTTCTTTTTAAAAGAAAGCACAAACTACATATAACATATAGTAATAATAACATTAAGGTTTGACTTTAGTTTTTTTACAAAATTGTATTAATTTCTGCTCGTTTTCAAGTTTCAAAACATTTTTTGGTAAAACAAAATTAATACGCGAATTGCATCAAGAATTTTTTTTTCAAATTTATTTTTCATAAATGTGTACATAGAGTTGTACACATTTTTTGAAATCGTCATCATAAATATAAGTAAAAGTAGTATGTATATACATATACAAGGTGTCCCTTGACGTAATGTCACCACTTCACCTACGTGATAATCAATTCAAACTAAGTAAAAAACTCTAATAAAGTTTTGTTCTAAAGTAAACCGTTTCAAAAATACTGGATGTTTATTGTTTCATTTTTTATTTTCTAAAATTTTAAAATTCATCTAATCATTTATCCATTCACCTAATAATCAATTCAAATTAAAAAAAAAAAAACTCTAATGAAGCACACCATTACTGTTCAAAATAGCCCCCGTTGTTTGCTAAACACATTCTGGCATGCTTCAAAAGAGATGTAGTTGCCTTTAAAGACCTTTTGAGATAAAGTTTAAAAATTCTGAAAATTACAAAACACGTCGCATTGTTGAAAAATAATGGTTTGCTTTATTAGAGTTTTTTTTTTTTTTTTTAGTTTGAATTGATTATTAGGTGAACGGATAAATGATTAGGTGAACTTTAAAATTAAAAAAAAAACATTAAACACCCAGTATTTTTTAAACGGTTTACTTTAGAACAAAACTTTATTAGAGTTTTTTACTTAGTTTGAATTGACTATCACGTAGGTGAAGTGGTGACATTACGTCACGGGACAGCCTGTATATGTAAACACACAGAGGACAAAAGCACACATACACAAGTACTACATCAAGTCGAGCTAACTAACAGAGAATTTCCTTAAAACATTTTGTAAGAACGTTAGCATGGTGACGTATTAGTAGGTATCAAATCGAATCCTCTAAGAATTCATTTACAGAATAGTAAGTTTTCCTAATAAATAAATCTTTCATGTACGTTTTGAATAGACTTAATTTCATATTTCTTACATGATTCGGTAGTTTATTGAAGAGTTTTGTACCCATATAAGCCGGACTTTTTTGTCCAATTGTTAATCTGCTGAAAGGTATGTGTTGGGCGTCGCAGGTACGCGTGTTATTGTGATGTTTAATTACCGCGCTTTCATTTTCGCTATTTTGTTTGGTGAGGACTAGGGCCCTGTACATATACATACAGGGTAATGTTAGGATATTATATTTTCTGAAGTAAGGCACACAAGATGTAGTTGAGGGCACTCCTGCTATGCATCTTACGATTCTCTTCTGCACCTGCACTTGTTCCCCAAAATTGAATAACGTATTCTATCACCGATATCGAAATGCCAGAGTAAAGCATCAAAAGTACTGACAGTGAGACCGTATTTTTGTGAGTTCTTATTAGGAAACAGATAGCGCTTAGCTTTTTCCAAACATCAGCCAGCGATATGATCATTCCAAGCCAATTTTTGGTCGATCCGCACCCCAAGGAAGTTGACAGTGCTACACTGCCGTTTTGCCGTTTAAACGAACTAATAAGCTTGCGTTAATGGATGCATTATTGGTTTGAAACTGAATCGTTTGAGTTTTGTTCTTATTTAATGATAAACCATTTTCCTGGCATCAGTTATCAATGTTTTCAGCCACTATAGATGCATTAGAAGTAAACCCTCTTAAAGTTTTGTTGTTAAGAAGAGCGTTCGTATTGTCAGCATAGTTAACAATACATGCAGTGTTACCAGCAGTGTCAGGCAAATCGTTGACAAACGTTAGCGATGAAAAAAAAAACTGTCAGGAGTGGGATTCGAACCCACGCCCTCAGAGAGGACCAGAAGGCTCGAACCTGCGTTTGCAGGCAAGGGGTAACCTTGAGTCTGGCGCCTTAGACCGCTCGGCCATCCTGACATGAACAACGTTTCTCTATAAAGGCTAATATAACCTGTACAATACATTGCAAAACTAATTAAAACTAGCTGTGTTCATGTTTGCGCGATTGTTCATGTTTCCGAAATGCAGTCTTCAACTCTTAAAAACAATTAAAAACATAACACATCACTTTCAGCCTTTACTTATGTACTACATATTATGTATTTTTGGAAAAAATTAAGTAAAAAGTTATTCTTTGGACTTATGTTTTAAATTTCTATAGTATATAAAGTAGCTGTTCATGTTAGCGAGGTGCACTGTTCATGTTAGGCAGTGGCCAATGCTAAAATTTAGGAGTTCATGTTATACAGGAGTTCATGTTAAGCAGTGTTCACGTTAGCGCGAGTGCACTGTATACTTTCCAAAATAATAATTATACTTTTTAGAAAATACATAAATTATTTCATCAAATTACAAAATAATGGTAGGTAGCAAAACAGTAAAGAATATTTACTCGTCGACAAATTAAAAGTTACAGCAAAGCGAAACAATTAACAATTGGCTGTTAACAAAATAATTGCAGCAAAACAATAAAAAACCGCCTAATGATAAAATGAAAATTGCAACAAAGTTAAAAAATAACAACTGCTTATTAACAAAATAAAAATTGTTTTGTTACTGAAAGAAATATCAAGCGAACTCACATCTCTATTAACAAAATAACAATTTCAATAGAACCAAAAATAACAATTGTTTATCGACAGCAGAGGCATTAAAAAATTAAAATCACATCAGAACCAATAGAGAAGGCAGTTTACAAAAGAAAATTAACAATTGCCTGTCCTATCCTTCTTGTTTTAGATAAAAAAAACAACTTTATAAGAAAAAATTAACAAAATGACGAAACTCTCGATGTTACTATAGGCTCGTTAGACCATCAAACAACTATTGTTGCATTAAACTTTTTCAAAAATTCCCTCCTAACAAATACTTTTTATAATCTTAACGATTTATTCGAATTTTAACATAAATAATTAAGGTTTAGTTTTCTAATTAATTTTAGCTGTTTTTCTTCTTTTTGACGTGACGTTGATAAAGATCACATGTAGATCACAAGGATAAATTAATTGTTATTATTATCTATTATTACAAAATCATAATTGCTTTTCCAGATGAGCTTCAAAATCTTACAATTTTCAACGTCTCGTCTCGGTTGAGAACTTCTTCAAGACAGTGCGATTTTAAAACTTATCCGGAAAAATAATAATTGTTTCCGTTTTCCACGGACATAAAACTGGTTTAATAAAAAAGAGCAAATAAACTATTTAATACGTCCGTTACATTGAGAAATTAAAAAAAAACTTATGGAGAAATTTAAAAAAAACGTCCCGACGAGGATGGGATTCGAACCCACGCGGGCAGAGCCCATTGGATTAGCAGTCCAACGCCTTAACCACTCGGCCACCTCGTCATGCTTACAAACGTCCTCACGTGCGTGTGAAAAAACCCCATCCTCTATGCCGTTTCTTGTTAATAATATCAATTTATTTTTTCAAAAAGCTAGAACTACAAAAATAATAAGTTCACTTATTTTTAAAATAAAAATAAAAAATGAATAAAGCTAAGTTTCCAAATGCAAGGATTACTGCATATGGAAACATCGAAAATCTGCTGGTGCCAGCAAATTGTCGCCAATAATCAATGCGCCATGCCAGTAAAGTTCATCAGAGTTGTACTTTTTTGCGCCAGGAGTAGTGTTTGTAAGCAGAAAGTACACGTGTTGATACAAAACTTGTGCCGCAAAAATGCCAAAAGCATCAAAAAAATGGACGACTGAAAAAATAACACAGCTCTTGGAGGCGTATGCGCAATATCCATGTCTGTGGAATCATAAAATTCCATCATACAAAGACAGAAACCAAAGAGATGAAGCATTAAGTTTCCGTTTCTTTTTTGTCAATAATTAGTGAAGCTCTAAGGCACAAATTTGTATAACCTATAACCACGTTGATACCTGCACGCAGTACATCAGTTGACGCCATTTTTATTATTAACGCCAATTCATAATTTGTTCTTTATATGGAAACATCTGCTGGTGCCAGTACTGCCAGTAATTATGGCACCACCAAACTGGCACGTTGTTGGCGCTAATAATCCTTACATGTGGAAACTTAGGAAACTTTACGTTAGCTCACGCAGATACTTGGCATTGTTCATAAAAAGAAAAAATAATAGAGTGTCGGCATCAGGTAGATGAATATCACGTTCGGAAAACAACTGAAACATACTAAACATACTAATCATTACTATAACAAAAACAATCCTCAAATGATATGTTTACTTCTCTCCTCCCTTCAAAATTTCCCAGATTTATTTTGCAAATCCAAATTATGTGCAAATAGCATATTAGTCCGAAAACTACGTGTTCTTCGGACACCGATAAAAGTTGTTTATATCTTTCACGTATAATACGAAAAAGGTGTCCGAAAACTGGTGACTATATTCTTCTTACATTTTTGAACAATGAGAGCAAATATGAAAGATATATCTATACTTCATTTGATAGAAAAGGATAAAATAATTTTCACCGTCTAATACCGGTTCTCGGACAGCTTGTCCGAGAAATCGTTTTTGGCATTTATGTGGAACCGGTTTCCCGGACACTTTAATTCGACGGTTAGAAATTTAGTAAATCAAGATTTTCATGCATAAAAATTAAGTTTACATGTTTATTGACTACGAAAAATCAAGAATAACAGTATGAATTGAATATTACAATATGTACTTACCATTTTAATAGAGCGTATCTTCTACGTTTTACGTTAAAAAGTAATTGTTAACACACGGTCTCTACAAGTTGCCCATTTTTAAACTATTTTATTCCTATTTCTTTCACAAAATGTTAGTTGGAGGAAAATAGTGTACTGAACGCACAAATGAGTTCGAATATACAAAACGTATAAGGCATTTACTATTTTAATGGTTTATGTTGGGAATTGTCTGAAATGTGGTGTTGTCCGGCTAACCGGTACGATCACCCTATTTTGTTTTATTACACCTCTTTATCCCACTGCAATTATGTAATTTGATCACAGGTGTAATAGTATCGAGACATTAAAAAAAAACTTCATCAAAGCAGGCCGAGGAAAAAAAGACATATATCTTTCAGATTAAAATATTTTCACTTTTATATCGCTTCCGGTTATACCGGAAGACGCAGTTAACTTTCTTATTTTAAATAGAATGCAATCTTTTTATTACAAATCCTGATTCTACACATTATTTTAAATAAAAAATGTTAAACCTTCCCTATACCCTATATGTATGTCATTATGTTTAACTGCCCAAAACTCAATTTTCGTAAATGGAACAGCCTGTATATTTTTACATCATGAAATACAGAATCAAATTCTACATCGATTGATATTAGCTTTCCCTATACCTATTTCTTTTAGTTTCCTTGTTAACAGTAATTGTTTATTATAACGGAATATTTTGCTAGAATTATCGAAATTTTTCGCAGTAAGTGTAGACAAAATAAAAATATTTATTGAGTTATACCATTAACAGATAAGTAGAAATAAATAAATAAGTTTCGACGAATGCTAATACAGAAATTTCATTTGCTTCATTGTCAGTTACGGGAGCAGTTGAAGTTTTCTTTGGTCAGACGGTGTCACTTCTTAAAAAATACGTTCAAATCTTCTATATATTTTTCTCTGTATTGGTGGTGTTGTAAAACTAACAAGACGCCAGTGTAGGGCGCGATTAATTAATTATCGTATACATTAAGTGAATGTGTTTAGGTTTAGATTATCATTTCGCAGATGTGTTCGACCCTACAGATTTTCTAATGTTGTTTACGTCAAACCCATTTCAGTTAAATTTATGTTTCCATATCTTTTAGTTGTCTGTCTTGAGAGTCACTTTAGGGCGTCACGAGTAAAAATTAAATTAGTCCGAACGTCGTCATAGCACTTTTTCAGTTCAAGTGTCACCCGGGTTCGACAAGCAACTCCGATTGTGAAAAGAGCTTCATTATCTCGTAGGTATAATTATTGTTCCCCGAGGTAAATGAGCAGAGATTAGTTTTAGACTTCAAACGGGCAACACATATCGTTTGTCGAAGTAAAGGGTGAACTCGGTAAAATCCGGACACTTAAAAAAGGCTATAAAACAGAAACCCCAAAATTTTTGAGAAAAGCAAATATCTATTTTTATACTACTCAACAATACTAAAAATTATAGTACATTAAATTATTCCGAATTTGTAGCATATGCTACTGAGCGAACTTTATGGCGCACTCGTCGCATGAGTTTTTGTACGATGGCTTTATCAACTTTTCGAGACGCCCAAAGCCACTTGTATCGGAACTAGTCGATGGCTGTGACCGTTGTGGCATTCTTATTCAAGATTGTCTTCACAATAGACCAGAATTCTTCAATTGGCCTGAGTTCTGGGCTATTGGGTGGGTTAAATTCTTTAGGAACATAATCTACTTCATTATCAAGGTGCCATTGGATCGTTTCATTCGAGTAATGACACGTTGCCAGATCTGGCCAAAATAATGGTTTACTGTCATGTTTATTAAGCAACGGCAACAGGCGTTTTTGGAGACATTCTTTGCTGTACATCTCTGAGTTTATAGTTCCAGAGGTAATGAAGGGGGTGGTTTTCAGCCACAGATGCAGATGGCCTGCCAAACAAGAAATTTGTGTAAAAATTTTGCTTTTATCTTACACTTGCTTCAGGAGCATCCTTGCGACTGCGGGCTGTATAAGAAACCTGACCAGCGATATAATTAAAGTTTTTGAAACAGTAGGTTTCATCGTCCATAACAATGCATTTGGATGTCGTTAATTTGTTTTCATAAAGCTTTCTACAGCGGGATTTTGCTTTTAAATTTTGTTTTGCATCTCTATCAGGTACTGTTTGGGCTTTAAAACTTTTTAATTCAGCTCTGGCTTTAGCTTCCTGCACATATGTCTGGGATTTTTTTTACCTTGACCGCAACTTTACGGGATGAAATCTTTGGATTCTCTGTATATGCTTGAAGAACCTTTTTGGCCAAGTTATGTTCAGTTTGACCATGTTCACCCCCACTTCCAGACTTTCTTTGAATAGTCAGGCGTTCTTTGAAATGTTTGATGACATCTGCAACCGTAGATTTGGGAATTTTTAAAGTTTTAGCGATCTGACGAACACTCGCGTTTTTATTTTGCATATGTTCGTGCAAAATCAGTTTTCTTCTTTCCAATTCCAACGAAACCATTTTGACAAGTAATGACACGGCGACAATAGTACTGACAGATTTTGTTTTTGTATATTCTGGCTGTCTTAATGCTAAATAGCAGCTACCTTGGTGCAAGGATTGCTAAGATATGCACTGTCAAAGGTGTCCGTATTTTGCCGAGTTCACCCTTTACGTTCGAAACATTATAGATTACTAGTTATTTTACTTTTAATAAAGTTAATTAGTACCTAGTAATTGTGTTTTCGTTTTAATCTCAGTCGCAAATTTACAACAGTGGTAACTGCGGATACTTTTCATTAAATTTCCTGCTCGTTCTCGTAACCATTTTATTGCATTCTCCTTGAATGTAAAATAAACTGTTTATCAGAATAAATAAAATTATTCATTATTATTTTTACCACTTTACCAATTGTAAGTATTGCTTTTGTTGTTTAATAAAAATGTTAAATTGACAAAGAAATTGTTTCTCAAAGCATGCTTAATTTTTAAAAACGCTCGTTTATGAGAATGGTAAACCTAGGTAACCTGGACAGATCGGTTTGGTTTGCAGTGGATTTCTCGAGTTACGGTTCTGCTGACGAAGGCCCAACTAGGCCTGAAACAGCTGTACAGAGCATGCTCGAGGAATCTGCTGTAATCAAAACCGATTTGCACAAAATTTTTCTAAAATTCTCATATGCTTTGACAGCAAGCATGGCGCCTCGCATGGGATGACTTATTATGTGGCGAACTAGCTTCGATTTGTCAATCCTACTGCGATGTTAGGTCAAAAAGCGATTGCAAGATGTCGCTACTTAAATTGTAAAAGATATAGGTATAGGGAATGCTAATATCAATCAATGTAGAATTTGATTCTGTATCTCATGATATAAAAATATACAGGGTGTTCCGTTTACGAACATTGAGTTTTGGGCAGTTAAACATAATGACCTTCGACATCATATTGTGACCACCCTATGAATTTTTCAGAGATAATTAGGATATGATTTGAATGCCTGAACATTATTCTTTCTAGCGACATGCCACTTGAATCTTTAAATTTGAAAGTGTCGTAAATACATCTTAAATGAAAGGCCACCAAAACAATTTTTTAAATAAATTTGAAGATATCACAGAATCGGTTACATTTAGGTATAGGGAAGCCTTAACATTTTTTATTTAGAATAATGTGTAGAATCAGAACTTGTAATAAAAAGTATAGGATTCCATTTAAAAAAAGAAAGTTAACTGCGACTTCCGGTATAACCGGAAGTGATATAAAAGTTAAAATATTTTAATCTGAAAGATTGCTTTCCCTTAGGGCAGTGTACTAATTTTCAGAATTTTTTTATATTCCCTTCCCCGAAAACTTTTAATAGGCCACACTATTTGGGATACCCTGTATAATAAACGACTTTGATCGTCTCTTGTTTAAATTCAAACAGAATAAAAAAAATTAGTTTTTTATATTCTGTAAATAGGTACATTGACGTAGATTCTTGATTTAAACTTTTAAATTAAGGTGAAAAAGGATTTTATTCTCATCAAATCAAACATTATATTCTTTTTTTTATATCAACAGCAAGAACGCCTACTACTATAAGCGAATTTTAGCGACGAATCAGGTTATAGTGGTTATGGAACTAAATACTTTGCTAAATACTTTATCGACAAACACGTGACGTCATTGTTATATATTTTGAACGGAGTTTGTGGAACTATTGGATGATGGTTAAGAAGAGTGTTTTAAGTTGTCATCCATTGTTCGTGAAAAGTCGGAATATATCGTACAATTCGTAGTTTGAAACAGCTTGAATTTAGAAGATAGGTTATGTTAGATGATACTTTGTCAATATTTTGTAACAATCTCTCTATTATAATACTGTCATCGTCAAATACGATTTCATTTGCTACGATAATAGCCATTTCCACATTCATTTTCACTTAAATATGAAAACAACCTCAATAAATTGATTGATTGACAGTTCACAATAACATGCGATGGAATAGCCCACTTTGACGAATACCGTTTTTAATGACGTCATAACATAACCCGCGTTAAAAATGTAGGAATAATTGTTCGTCGCTAAAATTCGCTTTATGTTGGACGGTGCAATCGCTAAAATCACGACGACGCGACCGATCGACATCAACATACATATACACTGTTCACGGTCTTTTTAGATTCTAGAGGGCCATGCTTTTTTTTCGTTAAGTTACGTACATGATTTTTGATAGAACTCAAAATGTGACAAATGTAAACTTCTGACACTTTAATGTCAGTCCCATCGATTATATTGCTTCTTATACTCTACGATGGCATGAAGAAAGTAAAATAATAGCATTAAAACAAATAATTACTTGTGACTTTGTAATACTAAGTCAAAATGCTCAAAATCATCAATATTTTTTGGTGTCAGTTTTCAAAAATATAACCATCAAATTAAAATGGAACATATTCACTTGGAGGTACCAACAAAAATGTCAACCTAACATGGCCTACTCTGAGTCTAAAAAAATCGTGAATGGATTTATACGAACAAAATTATTAATTTAAAAAAAAAAGGAAAAGAGAGGATCGGAACTATGTAGTCAATTATGGTTAATTTTGTTTTTTCTTTTTTAATTAAATAAAACGTGTTGATCGTCTTTTGTTTTTTATTGGCGTATAAAGAAAGTTTTAAGCAAAAAGTGCATTCGCGGGATTTTCGCGACGTTATTAATTTTATTTTTTTTTATTAAACATGAAGAAAGTCGTATGCCCGAAACCCCCTTTTTCGACATCTCCTCCGAGGTCCGCGACTTTCTAGAAAATCGACCGCGGCCGAAGCCTCGCATTTCTCCGCGGGCGCTTTTCCTGCTTGACGGATTTTTCGATTTCGCCCCCTTGTCGGAACGCCCCCCGAATAACGCCTTATTTCGCGATTTGTTAGCGTTTTTACGATATCGCGGCCGATAGAAATCTTTCCACAAAAATCCGTAGATACGTCTTCGAGAACGATTCTTCGGATGATTTTCGTCGGCTGTGGGGGGCCAGAGGGCGAAACGTCGGCCGACGTCGTCGCGTAAAGTACTTTTCGGGAATTTTTTTCGATCCTTAAACGTGATCGAATCGAGACGAGCCTTTCGGCATCGTAGAGTAAAAAGGACCGAAAATACCGATTCCGGCGTCCGTTTCGCGTTCCGACGCCGGGGGAGAAAGATTTTGTATGGGGGTTTCCCGAAAATGCCGCGGTCGACCGTTCAAAAAATTTGACGCCCTTTATTTACGGGCCGAATCGGACGGAACTCGGAACGTAGTCGTAATACCGGCGGCGGTTTCTACCTTCGGACGCTCGGCCCCCAGTCCGGTCCTGAATTTTAATGAGGCCCCGAAAACCGTCGTTTTCACACGTAGTCGCATTTTTTTCAAAAAATCGTAGCCAGAATTTTTTTAAACTCTCTCACGGACAACTTCGGCCCTCCGCGCACGTAGCCCCCCGAGTCCGGTCCGGCCCCGCTGCCGCTGATGGGGAGATATGATTTTTTGAAAATTATGAAATTTGTAAGCTTTTTTTCGAGAATTTTTTACGGTACCTAGGAGTGCCCGAATCGAACGGAGCCGCACGTCATCGTAGGGCAGACAATGATGAGAAATGCGATGCCGCCTCGCGTTCGAAGATCGAACCTCCGGGAGCGCCGCTACGTGACCGTATTCCCGGAAAAGGGCGAAGCGACGCGAAAAGGGCGGTTCGAACGCGAGTCAGACGGCGACCGTCGACCAGGAGTTATAACGCTAAGTTATAACGCTAGTTATAACTCCGACTCAAAAATTCGCTCAGAATCGTCCGCGGCGCTTCGAAGTTTGCGATGGATTTTTCGCACTTTATCGAAAATTGCTCGAAAACGTGAATTCGGAAATTCTTTAAACTTTCTCGCTCGCCGGAGGACCACCCCGGGTACCCGACCGACGAGGCCGCACCCCGGGAAAACGCGAAATTTTGAGACGCGAATTTTTTAAAATTTCGCCGACTTTCTTTTTTCGAAATCCGAAGAAATACGGTTCGGGCGTTTCGACGGGAGGACGGCCGCCTCTTCTACCTTCGCGAGGACGTTGGTTTCGACCCTATCGTGCGGTAAATAAGGGAACGGCGAATTTTTTAAATCGGGGGCGTCGGACGGGGGTTTTCTTCGCGAGATCCGTTTGTAACGCATAGCGAATTCGTCGGACTCAGATTCGATAAAAAGGCGGGTACAGACGAGCCACTTCCGGGCGACGAAGTTTTCTGCGGCGTTCGCAGAAATGAACGCGTAGCGTCGCACGACGAATTAAAGGAGACCCCGCGACGAGAGTTCGACGGTCGCGACGGCGCGGCGCCCTCTCGAAATCGAAGATGGCGACGCCGCGATTGAAAATCGCCGCGCGAAAGATAAACACGTCATGTCGCGTATCAAATGAAAGGTCGCGACGGGGCGAACTCGAATGTCTTAGCGACGCCTTCTCGAAATCCAAGATGGCGACGCGACGCCGCGATCGAAAATTGCCGCGCGAGAGATAAACACGTCACGTCGGCTATCAAATGAAAGGTCTCGACGGCGCGAACTCGAATGTCTTAGCGGCGCCATCTCGAAACTGAAGATGGCGACGCCGAAGCAATTCTCGATTTGACCCTTACGTTCTTTTTATTTCATTGTTTATAGGCTTTTATCAAGAGTTATTTTTATCAGGAGATCTTTTATCAGGAGATCTTTTATCAGGAGATCTTTTATCAGGAGTTATTTTATCAGGAGCTCTTTTAGCCAGAGTTATTTTTATTAGGAGTTCTATTATCAGACGCTAATCTAACGTAGATTGTTCTGCGGGAGTTTACGGAAGTTGCCCCCGATCTGGTTTTGCGACTGCGTTGTAACTACGACATTGGAAGTTCCCCTCGCCCCTCTGCGCGGAGGCCGGTACTTCACCGAGCGACGACGCTGTTTCCCCGACGAACGATTTGTGAAATCGACGAAAACAGGTCGGATCAATTTAATTATTATTATCAGTAGCAATAGACGTAGGTACGGTGATTTCAAGTAGCCGCGATTGTGCACGAGATTTTGCGCATACTTTTGTAACGACTGGAATGACGTCGTCGTCGACATTAGGATACGTCAAGAATGATGTTTTCATTTTAGTTTAATTCGATTTTTTTGTTGCGGAGTTCAAACTCGAGAATGTAGGATTTGTCTCGTTTGGTTTTATTTTCTTCCTTGTGTCGGTTGTATTTTTGTATACTTATGGAATAATCGTTTATATTTATTTGTTGTTGTATACGAAGAAAATGTTTTTATGTTAATAGAATGTAAGTGTTTTGGACGTAATGTGTTTTCTTAATTTTTCACCGTTCCCCGTACAAAAAAAAAATAAGTGGCGCCTATTTTGTTTTTGGCCTTCGCGGTTTGGATTTGAACTCCCCCGTCCCACTGCAGTTAGCTGGCAACATCGGAATAACCCAATCCGGTGGATAAACTACTGCCTATCGTAACAGGTAGGTAGCATTGTATAATAGGTTTTTCTTCGTAATATGTACCGAATGAAAAAAATATTTCAATTTGAACGCTGTCCTTTGAAGTGCAGGCTCTGCAAAGTAATTTCCAAATCCTTAATAAAACTTTCCCCGACAATAAGTTTAGGACCGTTACAAAAATTAAATCGTCTTAAACAAATTCAAGATCGAAATAGGACAATAGGACGTCGTTATATGCGACGATGAACGTTAAAATTACGTACGGGCTGCCCCCGATTCCACCCCTGTACTCTTTAATGTTAGCTAATGTTAAAGAAATAATATTTCACTTATTAGGGCGCATAAATATGATTTTGTTTTATTTCTTTATTTATTTCCATTTTTTGGTTATTGTTTCAAACCGAGAAAAATATGTCGCTTCGCCTACGTCTGTTGTTAGTAAATGTGTCACATATTTTTTCGCATGATGTAAAGTAAATTGTTGGAATGAATGTCTGCTAACGACAGTTGCAGATATTTTTATCCTATTATTATTATACATGAGATACATTATATGCATTCAGTAAAAAATTGTTTAAAAAAAGCTTAGAATTAGTAAGGAAGTGGAAAAATCTAAAACAAAATATTTCGTTTCATTCATAAATAGATAATCACAATTTCAATAGGCTCAATAATTTAAATTTTATTAACGCAACTATAAAATTTATGAATGTAAAATACTTCAGTTAGATTTTTAATGTTTAATTTAGACTAGACAATTTACATTCTTACATAAAATATGCGCAGCTTATAATTTTTTTTCTTTTTAAGATTATTGACTACGTATTTTGTAGAGGCTGACAATCCTGTGCAGAAACATTTTGTTTACTTTTAACCTGTCAAAAAGTACGAAATTTTTTTGCATATTATTTAAAATAATTAAGAAAAAACAAGTAGAAATTTAAAAAAAAATGTGGAAAGATCTTTCGTTTTTATGTTTCACGAAAATAAGATCTAATTAGAAAGGGTGTTCGATTTATTTTAATTATGACGGAGGATGATGTCATTAAAAGATAAACGAAGTCTGCTGTGACAAAGAAAACTACTTCGGGAATATTTTTCGCATATCGAAAAATTTAAATGTCATTTCGATTTCCTAACGACAACGGTTCGCGCACTTTTAATTAATGATTTTTGAAGGGCTTAAAATTCGTAAAATTCCGCTAAAATTTTTCAACGCAACTGAATTCGTTGTCATGACAATGAACGATTCGACCTGGACTTTCAATTTTTGATTGTGTTAACATGCTGTTAACGCAAACGTACTATTTTTCTCGCATATTATTTATTGGAAAAAATCTATATAATTTAAGAAATATGCATTCCGTGAAGACCGTGAGCCAAGGCGAAGCCGCGGCGAGCCAGCAAACAAGTTCGACGAAGACACTTTGCCGCCGTGGTGCGTACATTTTTTCGACTACCTACCACTTACTCGGCCATTTATTTTGAAGTGTTCAAAACTTGCAGATTTATATCTATGTTTATAATTTCGTAAATTTTTGAAATATGTATTTCATTTACCTTATAATACGTTATAGACGACGCTGGCGTTTCGATGACACCAAAAGCTGCGGCGCGAGCACAGAAATTTTACTTTTTGAATTAATTTGACATTTAATTGAATTCGGTGATAATGCCAGCCAAGATGCAGGCAGCGCTTTTTATACAGCGTGTTTCATTGATGATGCACCAAACTTAAGGGTCACGTTTCTGACATTATTTCAAACAAAATATCTTAATAAAAAATTTTAATCGGAGCAAGTTGAAATTTGCATAATTTGCACTCGATGTCTTTAGGAATTCTGTAGCACGCGGAATCAAAACAAACCGTGAAACAAAACCGGCGATCTAAAATGGTTTATGAATGGGACACAGCTGCAGGGGGGTAATAAAGTTACAGTGAAGAAATTTATGACTAAATTTTGTTTTGATTAATAAAATTTCTTAAAAATAAAATCATTTATTTTTATTACATTATTATTACAAGAAATGTTCAAAAATGCCTCCATCCTGGAGTACACACAAAAAATACCATAAAGTCCTTAATTGGGGTAGTGCGGCGAATGAAATGTTTTGGGTAAAACCCAGGCACTTGAGCGCTAAATTTCTACGAACGATTTCATGAAACGGTTTATCATTGAATGTGAATTCTTAAATAAGCGCAAACTACTAAATGTTTGAACAATCCTAAAATTCTTCAACTAACAATTAGAAAATTCGTATTAAATGGAGAATCGAAAATAAACAACTAATTATTATTTTTTTTTATTTCCAATCCAACAACCACGATGTTTTGAATGTGTTTTGCCGAAACAGCTGGGGCGACATTTTCTAGCTAGAGTAATAAACCAAGAAAGCGATTCGTATGAGAATGCGTCACAATCCATTCCTTCAGCATTCTCATTTAAAGTCCATCCTAAAAATATGCGACTTTGCTTTCTCGAAACTTATTCATTGTAAGCTGCGTTCGTTTATTCAACTCCGTTCACTCTATTTACTCTTTTCGCACTTTTATCTCACTCTTACTTATATTAAAACTTATTCGTTCTCACTCTTTAGAGTAAATACAATGAACGGAGTTTGGTGCATCTTCATTGAAACACCCAGTAAATTTTCTAAAAGCAATTAAAAATCATACCTACTAATTGATCCAAGATAAAAAGATCTCAACAGCATTACCGAAAAATAAACAAATGTAAACAATTAATTGGTCCTCATTTATAAATAAAGTCTCCAAAAAATAGTACCGTTTGCACAGGCGCTTTGATACGCATATGGAAGGAATGAGCGCCGATTGAACTACAAACGTAAGCATTATTTTTCCGATATAGCGAGAATATATTGATCAACTTTGTCACATTTGATTTATTCTCTGTATTTTTGACGATACACATAATTTCATGAATAAAGTATAAATAAAATTAAGAAAAAAATTGTTTAGATAAAATATGTTATACCAATGTATCATAGAGCCGTAAACGGCACTGCATACGTGTAACTAAACAGTCGACCGATTTATAGTGCATCAGCATGATACATACAAATACAATTGGGCATAAGATTTGGAGTCTTTATTTATAAATAAACAATAATATTAATTAAAATCGATTAATTATAGGTCGAAGTAGGCTTTGTTGAATAGTTTTTTTTTTCTTTGTGTTAACCATGACAAACATAAATATAACATAAACTGATAACAATGTCAGAGGACCGAGTTACAATAAACATTCACTCACCCTTTGGTTAGATCTCTCTTTCCCCGCTTTCTTTCTCTCTTTCACGTCCACTGCGGAACTGAGGGTAAACGTTTTAACATCCGGGCTTCTCTTTTCGATTCGACAAGGACGTCAAGCAAAATTACAAATGACCATTTACGAGCAACTACTCAATAATGTGGAACACTTTACTTATCGGGGCTCTTTCCGGCCCTTTCCAGCGGCGATTCTAGATGCGGAAGCTCCCTGTTGGGATACGAACTCACGGAGAAGGTGTCCTCGAATGTCCATCTTCGCACTTCGCATGCATAAAGACAAGCCCCAGGTGGATATTAGCATACCTTGCCTTCTGAGCGTACGTTCTCAGAATCATTGAGTACTACTGCCTCCTACAGTGTTGCTACACTGGCCTAAGCACAGTCAACACCAAGTCATGACCTTTCTTGGAAAGCACAATGCAATCACCTGGTCAGGTATTACAACTAGTTATATTTCCGGTATCTACTACTCACGCACCTGCAGTAGCGGATTTGGTCAGATACCGTATACTGGTGAAGTGATCCCCCAATCTCTCCGTTTAAGGCGATTGAAGGGCGTTCACCCTTCATGATAAAATGGCCAATCTCTCTGCCCGAGCCATCAGCGGACATCACATGATTGGCACCTTACTCCACCTCAGAGTATCCTCTAGCATCAGCAAACCTTTTACTCTTGCACCATTACTTCATCACATGTCCTTGCAATTTATTATAACACTCGTGAGCCCGTTCGCGTAATTAGCGTAACTTTACCAAGACGTTCGCCCTCTAAGAAGCGCCGCCAGAGACTGCCCTCGACTCATCTTACTCTGGCGTGTGTTGCTGTTTTCGTTATCGTCGATAAAATAAACAAATCTCCCCGATATATACAAAGATATATTGACTAAAACTGACTTTTACATTAATTTAGTTTTACAAAATTATACAATTACCTGCCTACCTCTACTTGAACGGGTATCGTGAAATTGTACTTTCGAATATGGTAATCGAAAAAAAAACTATTAATGATAACAATAATAAAAATGAGAAAAAATTATCCAAGCGATTACTATTTCGAGGGACGAGGACGGTAAAGGTCGAGATCGAGCAAAAAAAAATCGGAAAAATTGGGGAAACAATTTTAAAAAATTTAAATTTCATAGTGAGAGGTTGGAATAGGTCAAAGGTTGAGATGTGAATTTTTGAAGAGATCGCACTTTTTCGATCGCACGTAAATAATGAAACGGCGAATTTTTTAAATCGAAAAGCACTTCGGGGGCATCGGACGGTGATTTCGATACGGAGATGCCTAACGCATAGCGAAATTTGTCGCACTCAGATTCGACAAAAAGGAGGGAACTGACGAGTAACGTTCGAACGGTTAAGTTTGTAGGATAATAATTAATTATTGTTTAATTTGTGTCGCCGCTGGCGAGTAGTTTTTTTTTTGTTTCACATAAATCAATATCGTTTTCGTTCGAAAATGTGTGATGTAAATTGTTCGTTCGCTTAAATATGATTTTGTTTTATTTCTTTATTTATTTACTTTTTTCGATTATTGTTTCAAATCGAGAAAAAGATGTTGCTTCGCCTACGTCGGTTGTTAGTTACTGAATGTGTCACATATTTTTTCGGACGTAAATTGTTGTTTTAAACACGATCGAACGAATGGTCGCGATGAGCAGACACGAAAAAAAATTAGCTTAATTTTTTTTTAAAACCCTCAAAACTGAAAAAAGGTTACTATGAAAAAAAATTTGAAGATTAATTAGGTCCAACCCAAGCAAGGCGAACACAGCTTCACCTAGCACAAGTGAATCCAAATCTTCTCGAAAAGGTCGAAGGTCACGGGCCAGAGCAAGTTAAGAAATTGGGAAAAATTGGGAGAAATCTTTAAAAAGTTTGGATTTATATATAATAATTTATATATAATAATTCCTATAAAATATTATTTTTAATCGTTACAGTCAATCCTATACGGTTGCATCGATCCTAAAAGAAAACTTTTATTGTATTTGAGATACATTATATAAGTTTAATAAGGAAGTGGAAAAAGTCTAAAACAAAGTACATATTTTATTTCATTCATAGATATGTAGATAATTACAATTTCAATAGGCGAAATGAATATTTTGAGAAACGGAAGTTTGAATGTTGAATTTCGGATATTATGTAGAAACGCGACACAAAGTAATGAACTTATAGAGAGGATAAGCGACCGACCGTCTGAAAGAGATAAATGCCGAAGCACCGCCCGGGTGCTGGCCGTCATAAATGCGTAATGTGCAATGGTCTACCTGCAGATGTTTCAGATATTATTTATACACGAAAGCAGAATGGAGGAAGAAAATTATTAAATGTAATTCACATGCAGGTTATTCACGCACACCGTTCATTAAAAGTTTTCAAGGAAGAAGTTTAGTCAGGAATTTGAAATTTATGGAAGAGAGATACTTCGGAAGGATCTTTTCAAATAAAATAAAATTGACTTCCAGTCACTTCCGGTTATACCAGTCACTTCCGGTTATACCCGAAGTGACTATCAACTCGCTTATTTTAAATGACTTGCTACATTTTTTGTTACGTTCGAATGGTACATGTAAAAATATGTCAAATTGTAATACATTTCCCTACCTCTAAATTGCATAATTTTTGAGATATTTTGAGTTGGATCTGGATTCTGTAATCTGATTTTCAAAATATATTTAATATCACAGCTATTATTGAAGCAATTTTATTTGTAATAGCTAATATTGTAGTTGAGGCTTTAAAGATCTTAATAATTCCATAAGCATAATCTATTGAGTTACAGGATGTCTAAAATATATCACTCTGTTCGAAGATATTCATACACAGAAAAATACTTTTTTATTCAAATAGAATTATTAATATTTTAATTCACCATCGTAAGTGAAATTAAATACTACCTCGAACTGTATTAGCTTTCCCTGTATCTAACTTTAACAGTTTTTCAGTTATGAAACATTATTTAATTCATCAAAATTTACAATTTTAATAGATCAAATATTTTTAATTAATACATGCGGTCAATTCTTTTTATAGATTCTTTAAAAAATATGATTTTGACAAAAATACTGCACTCCAAAAATATCAAGAATAGAATAAAACATATATAATTTGCAATATATTGATAAAAATTTTAAAATTCCCGACTGTCTATAGTTTGAAAAGTCCATTTCCTATGTGTCAAAAAGGTTTCATAATTTTATTCCGCATTTAAGTAATTATTACTTTCGTTATACATAACGATATCGATTATTTATTACTTCTTCTAAATGAAAAGCGAGTTCTATCTGGCCTGCGAAAAAGTGCAGTTCAGGCGTGCTCCGCCAAGCACTGCTTACTTTCTGCTTTCTTAACCTAAAATCTTGACAGTTCTGTCACATGTGAATGGTGAATGAGTTCGTGTAAGAACAATTAATGTTATTGTTATAAAAATTTGAGCATACTGGATATTATTTACGTTGGAATAAGGTGGAGTATTTATGTCCAATTTCGACAACTTTTAGCATTAAACTATTACGGTTTTAGATGAAAATCTTACCTGCATATACTCAGAATTTCTGTGGTAAGCTACAACATGTATAATAAAGCTTCTTTTCTCATTGTGCGTAATTATCAACGCCTTTTTTAACACGTTTCACATTATCAAAAGTCGAAACTCTTTTATGTAACTTGTTGTAATTACCTATTCATAACACGAAAGCTTTTTAAAGTGCCAGTGTTTCTTTATTGCACAAGCGTACTTCACTCCGACGAGATCAAATGATTTGTGCATGAATCTATAAAGGTTATACCACATAAATTATGTTGTATTACGGTAATTACAATATTAATTAATTTTGCGTGAACTCACTTTGATTGACACTAATGACAGTGCACTTCACTCATTGCCGTCAGTGCCCCATAACCAGCACCAAAGTGTCGACTTTTGGCGTTTTCTCGAGCACAAAAATTCAATGTAAATTTTTTAAAACGCCCAGGCCAGTTAGAACTCGCTTTTGATTTAGAAGGCCATGATAAATACTTTACATTTTAAGTAGCGACATCTTTCGATCGCTTTTTGACCTGACATTGCAAGACCGTTTTGCACAAATTTTTTTATAAATACTTTGTTTAATAATATTTAATATGCATATAATTTCTGTGCTAATAAAAATCTATTAATTATACAGGGTGTTTCATTGAAGATGCATCAAACTTAAGGGACACGTTTCTAACACTACTTCAAACAAAATATCTTAATAAAAAAATTTTATCGGAGCAAGTTGAAATTTGCATAATTTGGACTCGATATTTTTAGAAATATTGTACTTCTTAGCTCCGCGACACCCAAATAGTAAATATAAATAATATTTCGCGATTCCCCTCCTATAATTTTATGTCGCTGCGTTTATAGCGACGGATATGAACATACATGTGTGACGTTATAAAATGATTTCATTATTGTTTAGGCTATTTTCGCGACCCCCTTTAATATCATCGCAACCCTCAGGTTGAGAAACGATGGTTTAAGGTAAATTTAAACCTGAAGCTCCGTTGTAAAAACGGCGAGAGAGTAATATTACTGTTCAAATAAATATGTGCGTTCGTAATTTGTTGTTGTTTATAAATTTTTTTGTGGTTGTTTTTTTTTTAATCGGGAATAATAATTCAAGAAAATGCCGCAGCGACAAGAAAATGTGAAAAAATTTTTAAAAACGTTTACAAATACTCCAATATCAAGTCGGAACAAAAAAGTATTAATAATATGTAATAATAATAAAAATGGGGAAAAATTGTCCAAGCAATTACTACTTCGAAGAACGAGGGGGGTAAAGATCATAGGTCAAGGCCATGACAAAAAAAATCGGGAAATTTTTTTTTAATTCGAATTTCGAAAACGCGGCATCGTAAAAATCATAGGTCGAGGTCAATGCAAAAAATTGGAAAAAAATTAAGTTTTAAAAAAATTTTGAATCTCGAAGATAAGGCATCTTAAATTTGAAAGGTCAAGGAAAGCGCCAAAAAATTGTGTAAAATTTTTAAAAAATTTAGAATTTCGAGAACGGGGCATCGTAAAAGTTTTAGGTCAAGGCAAGAAATTGGAAAAGATTATGGAATATTTTTTTAAAAAATTTTGAATTTCGAGAACGAGGCTTTAAAGTCAAAGGTCACAGTGAAGTCAAAGAATTCGGTAAAATTTGGAGACAATCTTTATTAAGATAAAAATTAGAATTTAGAGAGACGAAGTTTGGAATATACTAACGTCAATTTATGAATCTTCGGACAACTTTCGCCGGCGAACACCTGTCGCTACCGATAACCGACGGAGAAAACATATGAAGCTTTGAAAAAATTTCGAAACTAATTTAAAAATTTAAGTCAAGGCAGAGACAAGAATTTCGGTGCAAATGGGGAAAATTTTTTTAAAAATTTTCCATTTAGAAGGCACGAATACGAAAATGGTACAAGATAAACACGTCGTGTTGCATTTCAAATGGAACGTAACAGCGAGACAAAGCGGACTGACATACCGACGACATCTTGGAATCAAAGAAGGCCGTGTTATACGATTGTAAATATTAGTTTTTCTACTTTGCGTTCACAATGGATTCATTGTGACACCAAAAACAGTTTCATAATGAAGCTCATTGTGACACTGTTTTTGGGGAAATTTTAGTCATTTTTAATTGAAAATATTTAATAGATTTTACAAAATAGCTCAGTATTTATTTGTTACTTAACAATATACTCACAATGAAGCTGGATAAGAAAAATTAATAACTTGTTAATGTGACTTTTGATTAAAACGAAAGGTTTTCAGTGTTGCCACGCATTACAACTAAAATTCCCCATATACTAAGAAGATCCAATATTTTTCATATTTTTGTTCAACAAGTGACGCAAAGTAGAAAAAATAGTATATTATACACGTTTCACAAGAGGCATTGTAACACTCGTTCCTAGCTCGCTAGTCGTGCCCCAACCCCACTCGTGTTACAATAAGCCTTCTTGTGAAACTTGTATAATAATATACTATTAAAAGATAAATACGTCATGTCGCATATCAAATGAAACGTCCGGACAAGACCAAGTCGACCGTCGCTCGGACGCCATCTTGCAATTAAAGATGACCGCCGTAAACAATCGAAAAATATTACTTTAAGAGATAGGTACGTCGTGCTACCATTCATATCTAAGCGCTCAATGAGCATAACATGACAGACGCAAGTTCCTAGCTGCCCCCCCCCCCCCCAACGACGAGCGGCCGTTAATGCGCGAAGCGCTTTCTTGGAATTTTTTTCTCTGTGGTGGGGGTTCAATGGACAAGTGGTCCGGGCCGACAGCACTTGTTTAAATCAAAAGAAAACGGTCAAACACTTTGAATTTTAAATCGGGGAAGCAAGACATTTCAAGCCTTCCAAATTAATTTATTTATATGTAATTAGACGTACAGTACATCGTAAACAAAAATAAATGAAATTTTATTTAAATTGAAATAGTTCAAGTTTTTTGTAATACAGGTGAATTTTACATCGAGAAACAAATTACGCAATAATATGCAGCGAACAAAAAAATTAACGATAAGGAAAAAAGAAAAAGATAAATTGCCCCAGGTGAGGATCGAACTCACGACCTTAAGATTATGAGACTTACGCGCTACCTACTGCGCTACTGAGGCTACACTAAAATGGCGTAGTAAGTTATATTTAAAATAGTAGTCGCAACTAATAAATAATTTTTGAAAAAAATTATGTATTTGAAATTCTTTTTCTTTAATCAAAATTGACTCTAATTAAGTCTTTCATCCATTTTTCTAGTAGCACTTCTCGAGACCATTCTGTAAACGAGGGGGGGGGGTAAAACAAAACGTGACAAGACTTACTAGTAGGTAATCCTAATATATTTTTTTTATAATAAAACTAGGAAATAAAATTTAAAAAACGAAAATGTACAAAATTTAATTTTAAGCAAGTAAAGCAAAATTAAAAACAAGCTTTTTCAATACAATATCTAAAGTGCGGTTTAAGAATTTTTTTCCTCTCAAACAAAACTAAAAATTAAATTCAAGAATTTAATTCAAATATTTATTCATTTATTCGAAGCAAGACTGAAAATTTAAATAAATTTATACAAATTACGAATTCACAAGAAACAACCTTAATTTTTAGTTAAAGTTATCTTCTATTAACTACAAAGTTATCTTCTCTTAACTACAAGGTTACCTTCTGTTAACTACAACATTTCTTATATCATATCAAACATTTTCAATTCTGACATTATTTTAAATAATTTTGATAACATGTGCTACATTGCCGTAATCGGAAGGAAGAGTAGATTCTTTTGCGACTAAATTTCAATATGGCGCTCATAAGAAAAAATGAACTTGATGATGATATCAATTTGACGAAACGTGCTACAGCAAAATGGTATTCATCAGTGTGTAGAGAATTCAAAAGTGTCTTAAGAAAGTACATACTTTTATTTTTTTGATATCTCTTCAAATAAAGAAGATAGAGTAAAAATAAGAAAATGACAACTTTTATTTTTACAATTATACAGAAATATAACCTCACTAAAAGTCTGATTTACCAAATTTGTCTAAATATGCACGACATGTCAAATTCTTGTCCGGATTTTATCGTCCGCTACTGTACACTACGTTTTACGTTGAATAAACACTGGCGCTTTTGGTTTTTTTTTTATCCTGCGATAATTATCTGAGGGTATGAGCCAGTATCTGAGGTATCTGAGCCAGTATGTACGCTAGGGGTAGTTTGCTTCACTTTTTTTTGTTTTCCGCGTGTTCTCTGATGACACGTTATTCTTTCTGTTGTAATTTTTAGCTTGCGGGGAGTTCCTGGTCAGGAAGTTTATGATAGTCGCTCACGAGCTGGGCATGACTAAAGGAGAGTGGACCTTCTTGGACGTGGAAATTTTCAAGGTAAGAAAAGATTTTACGCGGCCGTGAAAACCCCCTCTGATAATCGACAATCAAAAAATTTACCGCCCGCGCCGTTTTCAATCGCAAAAACGCCAGCCTCTCTTCTACATCATTATACGTATTATTATTATAATTTATTAAACGAAAATAATTGAATCGCTCTTCCAAATTCTGAGCACAAAGAGAGCCGATGAGGTGTTAATAAAATTTCCTTTCACGACCCCGCTTACTTTCGCCTAACTTTCATCAAAAGGGCATATAAAAAAAGACGTAATGAAATATCGCGTTCTCGACGCGCCCATAAAGTGTTTTCCTCCTTTCGTCGTTAACTACCCCCCCCCCCCCCCCGAAAGCTTTGCACACAAAGTCGGACGTTCAGGGCCAATTTTAGAATTAAGGCCCGCCTCGAGTTTCAGAACTTATGAAAAAAAAAGTTAAACATAAACATGTAACATGTAACGAGTAAATTCTAGCCTGATTTCATGTGTCACATGATGGGATTACCGTGAGCAGTTCTCGAGTTGTTCAAAAATGCTATCACATACTGGCTGTTTTTTTAATGAAATCGTAACTTACGTTTGCGTCTCGATGCGACTTCCAATTTTGTCTTCGCGAATAGATCGAATGTCTACCACAAATGTCTACGATGCCAAAAATTTCTGTCTAAATACTCACCAAGATTACATTTTTTACTGGATACCCTGTATGTGATTACAGTTTTCAATTGTCGAGTAAATTCTAGCCTGATTTGATGTGTCACATGATAGGATTAACGTGAACGGTTTTCGAGTAGTGAAGAAACATCATCATACATATACAGGCTGTTCTTTTTAAAAATCGTACAGCTCGATAGTGCGATTTCCGATTTTGTTTTCGCGAATAGCCTTCGAAAGTCTACAATTATTGCGTTTAATACTGTTTCTGTATTTGCAAATAAAATAAACAAAGAGAGCAGCATTTTTGACATTTTGACACACCGCAGTAACTTCAAAACTAAACACCCAAGACTTGTCATGTGACACATTAACTCAGGTTAAAATTTCATCTACAATTCAAAAACGTAATCATATACAGGGTGTTTCGTTAAAAAGAAAGCATCATGTATTTTTTAGTAGACAGCGTTAAACGCATCGCAGATATGTTTTTGTTTTGTAGATTTTGTACTTGACACTCTACGATGCCACACGATAAAATTACACGTAAACTTTTTAATAACACAATATACAGGGTGTTTCATTAAAAATGTAACTTTGATTCGCATCACGATCGGGCGTAATTGTTTTATGGAAATAACTGTTTTTTTTAATGTCAAAAGTAAGCCAGAAAAAACTATGCGAAATGTCATCCTAACAGCTGACATCCTTCAGTAACTGTAGAACCATCCACTCTACACCTATCGTGCGACACATCAATTTAAACTAATACGCCATGTAGAATTACGATGATATACAGGGTGTCCCGTTAAAAAAATGTGAGTTCGGTTCGCATTGCGACGAAGCGATGCCAAATTATTTTTCGTGAGCGACATTTAAAGCACGGTAGAAATACCCGTAATTTTTAAACTGAAAGTCTATATCTAACTTCAAAAACAAGTGATAGAAAGAGCGTGAACCGCCATATTGACACCCTGTAATTAACTAGAAACTATCCCTCGTAGACCCATCGATGCGAGCCATCAATTCAGGCTAAAATTTAGTGGACAATTACAAAATGTAACAACATACAGGATGTTTTAATAAAACTTGAAAGAAGTGTAAATAGTCATAAGTGTCATATTGACACCCTGTAGTAACTCGAGAACCATACACCACAGACCTGTCATGCGACCCATCATTTCAAGCTAAATTTCGATGCACTATTTAAAAATGTAATAATATACAGGGTGTTCTGTTAAAAACATGCATGTTTGTTTCTATTTGGATAATAGCGCGCAATTTATTTTATTTTTTGTTATCGACTCGTCGTAGATATATCTTCAATTTTTATATTGAAATTATTTCTTTTTATTTTAATAAAAACAAGTGAACTAGGATGGGTGAGGACCGTCACCCTGTAGTAACTCGAGAACCGTCCAACTCCACGAATTCGATGTACAATTCAAAAACGCAATAATATATAGGGTGTTCTGTTAAAAATATCTGTGTGTGAATATATATATATATATATATATATACATGGCGTTCTGTTAAAAATATGTGTGTTTGGTTCGCATCTTGACAAAGCGATGCGCAGTCGTTTCTCGTGAGCCATGTTGCAGCATTGTAGAGATATCAACAATTTTTATATCGAACGTTTCCACCTAATTTAAAAACACAAGTGAACTAGGATGGGTGAGGACCGTCGAATTGACGCCCTGTATTAACTCGAGAACCGTCCACCCCAGCCCTATCATGCGGCACATCATTTCAGGCTAAAATTACACGTAGAATTCAAAAATACAATAATATATGAGGTATTCCATTAAAAAATTGCAACTTTGGTGTGTAACTCGATAACGCAACTTTCTTTAGTTTTAAAAATGTTTCTGGGGTGATCACGACTGGGAAGCCAGCGACGAATACAACTCGCAAGCAAAGGCCTTTGAGGTCCTCCTGAGGGTCTCACTCCTGCAACCCACCAGCGACAAATTCCAGGACTTCTCCGACAAAGAGAGGGCGCTCAAGGATTACAATTACAACATAAGCGAAGAGGTGCGCTTTTTTTCCGCGCGATGTGATTTTTTTATGGCGGCATTAGTATGTCGATTGACCAATAACCATCGAGCGAGCGCTTTACGGGCCGAAACGCCGACGGCGACGTCGACGTCCTTACGTAACGCACTTTGCATTTCGCTGCGTCGTTACACGCAAAGTCTGGTCTTTTAAGCGGAAAAATTAATCGATCATGTTTTTTTGTGCTTTGCAAGGGTACTGAATTATTTTGCGAAATATTTACGGGAAGAATTTAAATTAATTTATTACTACAAACGGCAAATTTTTTTTCAATCTGGAAACGTTGCCAATAGAAAAAAGAGTAACTCACCTAGCAACCTCGCACATATCTTCCGCTTCAAATTTTCATCTTATTGTTCACGCACAAAAAAAATCACTTAAGTCAGGAGAGTTAAAGGGGCCCCCGACACCCCCCATATTATTTTTCTATTTTGTTTTTTTTCTCAGCTATTTGAGCGGTGCAAAAGTTAAAAAAGGTGGTGCATAAGGGAGCATAAGGGGTGCAACAAGGTGCACCAAAAACACTTCGAAAATTTTCACGGGGGGGGGGCTAGCTCATTTTTTTTTTTTTCAGCCATTTGGGCGGTGCAAAAGTTAAAAAAGATGGTGCATAAGGGTGCATAAGGGGTGCAAGAAGGTGCACTAAAGAAACTTCGTAAATTTTCACTGGGGGGGGGGCTGCGGTTAACTTGGCCCCTCCCAGTGAAATTTGCCTGCAGTTTCTCTCCTGGAGGGGTACAAAAATTTATTTTGGTGGTGCATAAGGGTGCAATCATTTGGTGCAAGAAAACTTTGAAAAACGTTACTGGGCTGGGGGGGGGGGCAAATTAACTGACCCAGGGGACAGAGGCTGAGTCACCGAATTACTTCCAATGACCTTCGCCCTTCGCATTTCGGTTTAAAACGACAGAATTAATTTCTTTTTTAATATGCAGAGATCTGGTCAAATGCGGCAGAAAAATTTGCGTTTGGGGGTACATCAGTAGATAAAAAATTAATTATTAATTAACTAGTTATCTTGTTATTACTTAATAACATAATCCAAAAAATGTGACTCGTTAAGCCCCCCATACACTTGCGAACAAATTGCGCAAACTGACGTTGCACAAGTTGTTGTGCAAACAAGGTCACCCATACACTATCGCCCATACACTATACGCAATATTATGCAAACTCCAGTTGCTTTTGTCGTGTACCTACGAAAACATGCCGTCTACTCCTGTATGCATCGCTCTTTACCTTCCATACTTCCGGCAACTGACGGTATAAATCAATAAACTCATTCAAAAATTCTCTATTATTTATAAAATTGTGCATTTTAAAAATACTAGTTTCTACTTACAAGCGTAAAAAGAAATTGTAGTTATTGCACAATGTATCGAACAAACCCCACTCGTTGTGCAATTAATTTCAAACAATTTTGAATTTCTCCAACTAGTTGTACAGCACGTCAAACAACACCATACACTATACAAATGTTTGCACGACAGCCTCTGTTGCGCAATTTGTTCGCCGGTGTATGGGGGGCTTTAGCTTAGCGGTAAGAGCGTGGAACTGTTTGTGCAACACCAAGGTCGGTGGGTTCGAATCCCCCACGAGTCAAATTTTTTTTTTTAGTTAAAAAAGTGAATTTAAACAACTTTACCGAAGTAGAAAGTTTAATGTTTATGGTTAACCTCTGCCAATGACCTTCATTATGTCACAGTGTAAAACAACGGAATTAAGAACTTTATGTTGTAACAGGGCGAACGAAATGCATGAAAAAAATAATAAGTTTAGGGTAGGTACATCAGTATACCATGAGGTCGTAAAGTAAGGGACAAGTTCAATGTTTTACTAACGCCTAATTTTTATAAAAATTGCCAGGATAATTTTAAAAAAATTATTTTATTTGCTTTTCTAAATGGCAATCCTCATTTTCTTTATGTGTGCTTTCAAATTAGTTGTAAAATTCTAAACTTTTGTATTGTAATCTAATGTCTTCCAAGATGCAATTTGTATTGCAGCAATATAGCAAATAGCTTTCTATAGTGCGCATGCGCGTAATGAAAGTTTAATGAAAGATCAGCTGGTGCAAGATTTCTTGCATTGTATCCCTTGCCTTGCAGGTTACGTTTTAAGTGCACAGTATCAGATTAAAATATTTAATCTGATTATGTTGGCTATACACGTACAATGCAACATAACTTGCCATCATGTAAAGTGGCGAGCAATATGCAATTTTTCCTTGCCGTTTATTGTAGCAATTTTTCTTGCATTGTATTGCCTCCACGTAAAGCCTGCTTAATGTTGGTTTTCCATTGAGCAATAAATTTCCCGCAATTTCAAAAATTGCACGCAATGTTTAATTCGAGCAGGCTTTACACGACGCCGTTTGTATTGCAGCAAGACGCAATATTTATCGTGCGCATGCGTATTGGCAAATGTGCGTGAACAATAATAGTTAATTAACCGCAATATGATCACTCAAATATGAGGCATAATAAATTTTTACATTCAAAAATTGCTACCTTTCATTGCAACTACTCAGAGATAGCTTATATGTAGGGTGAGTTTTTAAGTGTCCCTTCCTCCATAGCTTATTTATTTTATAGAACGAGATGGATTTTTTCTTTCACGAGGACATTCATAAAATATTTATATTTATTTAACCAACTAAGAGTAAATTAATAATTTCAAACTACCGTTATTCAATTTTTTTAAATACAACCCCCCCTATCTCTTTTCACGAATAGACAGTGTTCACGTTCTGACAAATTATTAATTTGGTCTTAACTGGTTAAATAAATATAAATATTTTATGTACGACTGTATAGAGGATCAAGTGTTATGTCTTACTATAAGAAAATACACAGGATGTTCCATTAAAAGAAAATCCTGCTGCATGCTCCCATTAATTTACGTAACACTCCGTATGTATCAAAATAATTTTAGGTTATAGTGCTCTATAGGTAGAATGTCCTTGTGAAATTAAAAAAAAAATCTATATCGTTCTATAAATGAACTGTGGAAGAAGAGGCACTTAAAAACTCACCCTGTATAAATCCGTGATAAAATGTATTTTTTGTGTGCAATGTTCATTACACTGCGTTGCGTCCCTGTAAAGGCCGCTTTACAGTTGCATTTTGTATAAAATACAAACACTGCGCATGCGTGCAATACAAATCGCTGCAATTTTCATTGCCGGCAATACGCATTGCGATTAACAACATTAATTTAAGAAATTTAGTACAGTTTCGTTCACGCAACTTATTACCTAACGTATGTAAATTCATCTAAGGAATATTTCTTGCGGCAATGAATATTGCTGCAAGATATATTGCATAAGTGGAAACTCGGCTTTAAACTTTAAATCAACTGTTTTTGAGTCAATTACAGTTCAAGACAATGTGAGGAATTAATCACACAATAAATATATTTTCGAATTCTTTAGATATCGGAAAAACGAGCTAATGATGCAAGATGATGCACCTTCAGCAAAAAAGAAAAACAAAAATGTATTTGTCCTTTCGCAATTGTAATTGCAATCAATTTTACTAAATTCTACAAAGAAGGTCTGAGGTCATTATGACGGATAAGAATTTGGGAAAGTTTATTATATATTCGTTCTTTAATTTTTAAACGCAGAAGCAAAAGAACTAATGTCACTATTGACTATTGCATTTGATGTTGTGTAATTTATTATTTTTCTTGGATTTTAGTATTGATTTTCATAGTGCTTACAATTTTTCTACTTGTATGTAAATTCTTATAATTTTTTTAAATTAAAATATGACCCTCTTAGACCCTCTTAGGGTGCGTCCAAACATGTGACGCATCCGCGTATCCGATCATGATCGGAAGATCGGATATGATACGCAAGAATGATGCACCCACCAGTGGCGCACCCAGAAATTTGTCTTGGAGGGGGCTTAAAAAGAATAATAATTGTAAGAATCACATAAGAGTATACAAAGATATACATATTAAATAATAAAGATACATAATATGAACTTATACCGAACTAACGTTATCAAATGAAATTAAGCCAGCATGCTCTTTTTCTTGTAAAATTGAAATTATTTATTAAATTCTAGTACCACATGGCTGACTCTGGGGGGAGCTTTAGCCCCCTGAGCCCCCCCGTGAGTGTGCCACTGGGACCCACACTTAATTGTGTCTCGTATCCGTTTTGTTATATCCGTGTACTTTCCAACTTGATGCAACGGTATCGACTGTTCGACGTTGCACGTTTGTCACTGTGAAATTAGCTGCTGCTACCCAACCATCCAGTGTTTGATGTTTCGGCGAAATTCCTACTCCAAGTTTGACGTAGTTGTATCGTATCCGCGTTCCAAATGATACAAAGAAACTATACGAGCATGCGTCACGGCAACGCGTCCACACTTGGCTGCTCATGATACACGATCATGATCGGATACGCAGATATGATACATGTGTAGACGCACCTTTAGATGTGTGTCGAGAAACTGAGCCGGCCGGACGTGTTTGGGTGTGCTCACTATTTTTGTGTGTTCTGACAGTATCGTACTTTTAATTTTAAACTGTTTTTCATGTCTCATGTTCTTTGCAATTTGTTCTACTGTGTTGAAGGTTGATTTGCGGTATAAGTGAATTGACTATTCTGTGGTGATAACTTTACAATCTTAATTAAAGCTGGTTCAGTCCGATGAAAATTGTATCACAAACTCTTTTAAACGGACACTAAATGGCGCATAAACACTTAACGTTTCGCAGTCGTTCGACAGCTTCGTCAGAATCTTAATTACGAATTTTAAGCTCGCTTCGCCCAGTGCTAACGACGACAATTTAAAAACTTGCCGCATCGCGGAAAAACTAGGTCTCAAAATGACCGACACTACAAAGAACTTTGACTCTCACGACGGAAACGTTAAACCGTGTAAGCGTTGTAAAAACATGCCTGTACATGGCTTAATATGTGTTAATTTTAACTTCTTAAGTAATCCGAGTTGCATAAAATACATCAAGAATAGCCAATTCATCGATGATAATCGAATGATTTGCTGCGAGTCCGCAGAAGAAACATCTGTCCACCGGGATGAAGAAAACTGCCTAGAAAAAAAATTGTCTTGATAGAACGGTTCTTCAAAATGACTTTTCAGCTAATGCATTGAGGGAGGTCGAATACTTTAATAACATCATTAGTATTGTAACGAATATTACCTACGGTGATGTAATGCCGATACCTATGACGTCAGTTGATATAGCAACAATAATATTTACTATTTACTGTCAGTTCTTGTAAAATACATAAAGTTTATAATTTATACCGTAAAAATAAAGAGTTTCTTAGTGGCTCGAATTTATAAACCAAATCTTTACTGGAAAGGAAACGAGTATGCAACAATTGGTGTCAGGTGTACGGATTTTGGTAAAATTTGGTGTTTAAAAGAAAATGACTACAAAAAAAAGTACCTCTCATCCATCTGAAAGTCGCAGACCTTAAGCGGGAGCTGGAAGAACGTGATTTGGAAATAGTTGGAACGAAAGCGATTCTACAAACACGACTTCGTCAATCCTTGGTTGATGCAGGTGAACCGGATCCAGATAATTTCTTATTTGAGGTGCCGTGTACAAACCTCGGTGAACTGTTGCAAGAAGTGAAAGACAATTGTAAAGCTATAAAAGAAAAGTTAGAAGACAATTCGCAAGAATTAAAAGAAAAATTAGAAGAGAATTCCAGAAACTTCGAAGAAGAACTGGAAAAGAATTCGCAGAAATTACAGGAAAAATTGGACGAAGCTTCTAAAAATTTTGAAGAAAAGTTGAAAGAGAAGTTAGAAGAAAGTTCTAAAATATTTGAAGAAAAACTGGAAAGAATTTCGCAAGAATTAAGAGGAAAACTAGGAGAAGCTTCTAAAAAGTTTGCAGAAGAAGTTGTTAATTTAGAAGAAAAGATTAGGAAAGAAGTTGAAGAAAAAATAGCAACAATAAATTTAAGATCAAATATTATTCATCAACTTGCAAATGTAACAGAAAGCCGAAATGTGCAAGAAGACTCGGAATCAGTACAGAAGTTGCGCATGAAACCTCCTACTTTTGATGGTAAGTCATCATGGATCAGTTACTTGGTACAATTTGAAGCAGCGGCAAAACTCAACGGATGGACTTCAACAGAGAAGGCTATAGCTTTGACGATTGCACTACGAGGTGAGGCAATAGAAGTTCTTCAAGCGCTTACCCCTGATGATCAAGAGAACTATCAGCAGTTGGTAAAGAGATTAGAAATGCGATATGGCCACGCACACTTAGAACAACTGCACCATTATCAGTTAAAGAACAGGGTTCAAAAACCCAATGAAAACCTACAAGAATTTGAAGTCGACATTGCTCGTTTGGTTCGTTTGGCATACCCATCAACGCCAGATGTTGTTTTAGAGCGTCTAGGGGTGCAGGCGTTTACCGATGGAATAAAAGATAACGAAACGAAACAGTCACTATTTCTTGCTCGCCCGAGGACATTAAGTGATGCTCTAGCTACAGCGTTAGAATTTGAAGCGGCAAAACAGGCCTCAAGAAATCAAATTCGAGTACGCACGGTGGAAAGTACGATGAAAGAGACCGAAGATGAGCATATACCTATAGAAATAGTACTACGTCGAATGTTGAAGGAAGAGGTATTCAAGAAAAGGAAGTTGCGCTGCTGGCAATGCGGTGAATTGGGACATATTCGCAGTCGCTGCAATAAATTACCAAAAACAGCTGCGACTGATTCAATATCGGAAAACTAGAGCGGGTTGATGCGAAGGGGCGAACGTCGACCCGTAACCAACAAGCCCTTAAGAAAACAGCACAGGTGGAATCTCTAAAATATCGAGCGGACGGTTTGTTTGTGGATGGCTTCATCAATGAAAAACTTCATTCATTTTTGCTAGATACGGGTGCGACAAAATCAATTATCAGACCCGACGTTGTCAGAACAACCAGACAAATTCAACCAAGTAGGTGGACACTTCGTACGGCGACCGGAGATACAGCTACCATCCGTGGCGAAGTTGATATTGCAGTCGTCATAGGTAACACATCCTTTATTCATAGAATGTTGGTAGCCGACATAGAAGATGAAATCATTATCGGAATGGATATTATGAAAGCGCAAAATTTTAAATTAGACATGAAAAGAGGTGTAGTTGAAATAAACGATGAAGAGATTGTTTTGCATCGACCAGGTGATGTAACATCACATGTAGTTTTGGCTGAAGACATCACGATATCGAACCAGAGTGAAATGGTTCTCATAGCTCATTTGGAGGGTGATCTTCGTGATGGAAGTGTAGTGATGCTTGAGCCAAGAAATCACAGCGCGGATGTGGCTCCAGGGGTTATTGTTGGAAAAGCAATAGTTCAGACAGGAAAAATCATACCGGTACCTGTAATGAACATGAATTATTATCCCGTAACCATGAAGAAGGGCTCAATTGTAGGTTGTTGCACATCAATATCTTCTATCGTAAGGGAAGTAAGCGTTACGCAGAAGTCATGTGCTAAGAATAACGATGTGTGGTCTAATTTAATTTCTACATCATGTCGTCAGTTGAATCCCCAGCAAACAATAAAAGCAAAGAAATTGCTTCATCGATATCAAGACACTTTTGATATCGGCAATGGACCAAAAGGTAAAACTGGGTTAGTCAAGCATAAAATAAACACCGGAAATGCGCATCCCATCCGCCAAGCTCCCAGAAGATTACCTATGGCAAAAAGAGATGAAGCCGAGAAGATAATACGTGAAATGGAAGAAGAAGGCATTATCGAATCTTCAAGTAGTCCGTGGGCGTCACCAGTGGTACTAGTGAAGAAAAAGGATGGCTGAACAAGATTCTGCATAGACTATCGTCAACTTAATAGCGTAACGAAGAAAGACAGCTACCCGTTACCAATAATAGACGATACCTTAGATACACTAGGCGGCGCAAGCATTTTCTCGACACTAGATTTAAAAAGCGGATATTGGCAAGTTGATCTAGCTGCTGAAGATCGTGAAAAAACCGCGTTTACTATTGGTACTGGTCCATGGCAATTTACAGTAATGCCGTTTGGTCTCTGCAATGCTCCTGCAACATTTGAGAGGTTGATGGAAATAGTATTAAAAGGAATGTCCTGGAAAACGTGCTTAGTATATCTTGATGACATTATTGTTTTCGGAAAAACAATTGAAGATCATATGAAAAATTTATAAGAGGTATTTCGAAGATTGAAAGGCTCTGGATTGAAAGTGAGTCCAAAAAAAGTCCCTTCTTCCAGAAATAAATACAATATTTAGGACATGGGTTTCTGAAAAAGGAATTGCAGTTGACAAAGGAAAAGTTAAAGCAATAGAAGAATGGCCAGTACCAATAAATAAACATGAATTAAAACGCTTTCTTGGGTTGTGTACGTATTACCGCAGATATGTGCCTGGATTTGCCAATATTGCGAAACCACTAACACGACTTACAGAAGAGGGACGAAGAAGATGGGAAGAAGATTGTCAAGATGCTTTTATCAGTTTAAAGCGGGCTTTAATGACTGCGCCAGTCTTGAGTTATCCCCTTCCACATGGTAAATTCATTCTGGATACAGATGCAAGCAACGTCGGATTAGGCGCCGTTTTATCTCAATTACAAGATAGCCACGAAAAAGTTATCGGCTATTTTAGTAAAACTTTGTCGAAGCCGGAGCGCAACTTTTGCGTTACTAGACGGGAACTATTAGGAGTGGTGAAATCAGTTGAGCATTTTTACAAGTATCTCTATGGGCGAAAATTCCTAGTGAGAACCGATCATGCAGCATTAAAATGGTTACTGCAATTTAAGAATCCCGAAGGTCAAGTAGCCAGATGGATTGAGAGACTACAAGAATATGACTTTGACATCGAACATAGACCTGGATTAAATCATTGCAACGCCGATGCATTGTCTAGGAGGCCGTGTCCCCAAGATTGTAAACATTGCTCTCGAGTGGAACAGAAGTCGATCTCTGTTTTGAGGACGACAGTTACGGATGAACATTGGCAATTGAAGAAATTAGAAAAGCTCAAGAAATTGACCCAGATCTGACATTGATCATGAATTGGAAAAAGAATGGTTGTAAACTGACATGGGAAGAGGTTGCGCGACATTCCCCGAAGGTAAAGTCTTACTTGGCACAGTGCGATTCTATTATTATAGAAGATAATCTTCTGAAACGTGTTTTGGAGAGTCAAGATGGTACCGAGCAGAGATTGCAGATCCTGATACCGCGAGAGAGAGTACCAGAAGTTATTAAAGAAATTCATAATGGGACTACAGAAGGACATCTTGGTATAACGAAAACAGTACAAAAGTTACGAGAACGATTTTACTGGGTCAACTGTAAGGAGGATGTGAAGGAGTGGTGCACGAAATGTACGATATGCGCAGCAAGTAATGGACCACAGAGATATCGAAGAGCTCCGTTGCGTCAGTACAATGTAGGAAGCCCACTTGAGCGAATTGCAATAGATGTGTCTGGTCCTTTCCCTGTAACCGAAGCAGAAAACAAATACATTATTGTAGTCATGGACTATTTCAGCAAATGGGTGGAAGCTTACGGAGTACCTAATCAGGAAGCCGTTACAATCGCAAATTGTCTGGTCAAAGAATGGATATGCCGATTTGGAGTCCCATTAGAATTACATTCAGATCAAGGCAGAAATTTTGAATCAGTTCTGTTCCAAAAGGTACGCGAATTATTAGACATTCGAAAGACTAGAACTACTGCTTTACATCCACAATCGGATGGTATGATCGAACGCATGAACAGAGCGATCAACAAATATTTATCTAAAGTGGTCTCTACCCATCAAAGAGATTGGGACTGTTACCTTCATTTGTTCTTGCTAGCGTATCGATCATCTATACATGAGAGTACAGGACAGACACCGTCAAATGTAATATTTGGTAGGGAGTTACGGTTGCCGTGTGACTTGAAATTTGTACGTTTGAATATCCAAAAGGCAAGTGACAAAATGAAGGAACGTTATGACGTCAGAGCAGAAAACGGTGGATACCAATCAGGCAACAAAGTATGGCTTTATAATCCACAACGTCGCGTCGTCGACGCTTAGCGCCGAAATTACAAACATCTTGGGAGGGACCGTATGAAATAATAAAACGCATAAATGACGTCATCTACCGCATTCGCAAGTGTCCGAACGGCAAACCACGGATAATTCACTTCAATCGGTTAGCTCCCTATGCTGGCGACAATAAAGAAGCTGAGTTGAGACGAACTGTGTTCGGGGATTCAAGAAGCAATTTCGCACCTTTATTTGAATTAAAAACAGAACGAGAGGTTGTAGGTTAAATTTAGTAGGCAACGTTAAGTCAATTTCGGGACGAAATGTGCCTAAGAAGTGGGTAGTGTAACGAATATTACCTACGGTGATGTAATGCCGATACCTATGACGTCAGTTGATATAGCAACAATAATATTTACTATTTACTGTCAGTTCTTGTAAAATACATAAAGTTTATTATAATTTATAAACCAAATCTTTACTGGAAAGGAAACGAGTACGCAACAGTATGAAAGATGTACTAATTACTGAATTAAGGGATAAAATACAGCTACTTCAAGACAAAATCAAACTGCTTGAGCTTTTGAATGAAAATAATGTCAAAATCGACTTTAATAAATCTTCCACGGTACAAAATAACCAAACTCCTTCAATTTCCACGGACAAAACGAAAACACCGCATACCAAGGCGAACAGTATTAAGGAGTTCCGTCCGGTCACTTTATCCCAAGTAAATAAAGCGGTTGACGAAGTACTTTCGTGCAACGTTGACATGTACCCCAAAGGAACCAATCAAACAAGGACCTCAAAAAATAAAAATAAGAATTACAAACACCATTATTCTGATGAAGCAAAATTACTAATCGGAACCACAGCTAATTTCTCGGAGGCTTTTGCAGCGGCCCAGAAAAACATCTGGTTGCATATTGGTAAAGTTAGCGACAATACTACTAACAGACGACGTACCAAATTTCATAAGGAAAAAGTGTCCTAATATAAAAAAATTAGAGATAGAGCGACTACAGACAAAAGGTACAAATCAAGCTTTCAAAATTCGGGTTGATTATCAACTTCAGGACAAAATTATGAATCCTAACATCTGGCCTCTAGGAATCACAATTCGTAGATTCTTCTTTCCAAATTTTCGAACAGCTCGTCTAAACAAAACTCAGCTATAAATTCAGAACGCAACTTCCACAAAAGTCGGAGAAGTGAAATTAAGTTTAGTAAAAGACAAGACAATAATCCCCAAACACTAAGAATTTGTCACCTAAATGTTACAAGTATCATACAAAAAAAAAGGTTTGCTAGAATTATTTCTTAATGATACAAATTGTGATGTAGTATGCATCTGTGAGCACTGGCTCACAGAAGAGGTAAAGTATTTTCATCTAACTGGATATAATCTGTGTAATGCTTTCTGTCGAAAACAAGCGATTGGAGGAGGCACATTAATATTTTGCAAAAAGGAAATCAGATTGAATGAAGTGAAGTTTAACTGCTCTTGCATTGAGAAAACGTTTGAATTTTCAAGTACCACGATCACAATCGACAAGAGCAATTATCTGATATTAGAAGTATAAACATAGGTCGCTACAAGAGGATATAAATCTGTTTATGGGCAAATTAGAAATACTTTTAAGTGAAGCACATAAAAAATTTACCAGCATAATATTATGCTCCGACCACAACATCGATCTACTGGTAAACAGTAACTCTTCACTTCGTCTTCTAGACCTCACTTCATCTTTCAATTAAAAATTTGTGACTGAGGATGCAACCAGAGTTACTAATCAGTCAAGAACACTAATAGACATTCATGCCTATTCTCTAACTAGATCGAAATCGAATAGAAATATAACCGTAAAATCGAAATCGCCAAAATAGAAATGAAATGATATCCATTTTATCCTAATTTGGTATTCCTTAACGTACATAGAAGAACGACCAAGTCGAAATGAATAATTACGATTTGTACACGTCAGCAACACTGTATATCGAGTTCGTTCATGAACGTACCCTAATATACTACTAATTTCACATTTATCAGAGACATTTATTAACATTTTTGTTTTCAATTGAAAATATACAGTGAACATGGTAAGAGTTAATTTTATACGTAAATACTTTAAATACTCTCAAAAATACATTGCTTACAGAGTGATAATTCAAAAAAAAGACCTCCAGTGATCAGTTAACAATTATGTTGGACTATATTGACAAAAATAAGATTATGTTACATAGAAAATCAAAACCACACGAAATAGAAGATATGGAAAAATTGTGGGATGAGTTAACGACTTTATTAAGTAGCTGTGGAACTGGTCCCACAAAAACCAAATCACAGTGGAAGAAGGTATTTTCGTTAATGTTAAAATGTGTTATCGTAATAATTTATTAATTTGTAGACTGTTTAGTTAAGCCGAATATTGGAATAATTCCAGTAAATGTAATTCTCAATATGAAAGATCTATCTGTGATCAATGCGTACTGTTATTATTATTCCGTCACCCGGACGACCGCTTACTTGATTCACAGTATGCAATGTTCACACAACATCCTTCCCTTTATTTAAAGAAACTACAACTTTAAATAATAAAAGTTACATTTGAACACAATAAAATTAATACGTTATAGAATACAGGAGTTTAAAGATTAATATGGCACATAATCATTTAACCACTCTGGTTTCTTTGTTTTTCGGAAAGATTTTCGATTCTTGCCTGGGGAGATTGTGTTATCTTTCGGCGTTTGTGACATAGGCGCATTAATGTCTATATCTATATCCTGTGCATTTTTATTTGGAGTGCGAATTTCATCCGTCATAACAGTTTGATCCGAATCATGTGTATAAGCGTTTTTGATTGGCATCTTTGGTTCGTCATTATCTATATCCCGTATATTTTCGTTTGGCTTACAAATTTCTTCTGTCTCAAGAGAATGTTCCGGAATAGCAACATTAGCTTTCGGGCTACAACCACTAATTTCGGAATCTTCATAAATAGTCATATCTGATTTTGGAAAATCTAATTTTTTATTTCCATTGTTATTTTGAGGATCTTCTGAATTGACAGGGGCAAATATAAGATGTTTTCTATTCCGGCGCAGAACACCTCCATTACGTGATTTTATCAGGTAAGAATTCGGATATTTCGACGCTCCGATGATTTTTCCATACTCTTTTTTATCAATTATCCATACATCATCATTGCCACGCAACGGATGAAGATTTTTCGCTCTATGTCGGAGGTTATAGTTATATTCTTGTAACTGTTTATTAATTTTCTCTTTTCCAGCCACAATTTTGTGTTTCACGAAAGTACCTAAATTTTCCGAAAGCAATGGTAAAGTAGAACGAATTCTTCTTGAAAACAAAAGTTCTGCCGGAGAAAATCCATTTTTTAGAGGAGTTACCCTATAAGCCAGAAGACCAAGATTGATATCTTCTGATTTTTTAATTAATTTTTTTACTATTTTAACGGCCGCCTCTACTTCACCATTGCTTTGTGGATAATATGGAGAACTAGTGACGTGAGTAAAATCGTATTTCCTTGCGAACGCCTTGAACGCGGTACTAAATTGTGTTCCGTTGTCACTTCGTACAATCTCTGGTATTCCAAATCTAGCAAATATTTTTTTACAAATTTCAATGATCTCGTGCTCTGTCAACGTTTTCAAATGTTCAATTTCTACAAATCTAGAATAATAATCTGTTACAATGAGATACCATTTCTCGTGTTTAAATAAGTCAATTCCAATTTTTTGCCATGGGCGATCAGGGAATTCCTCTTTTACAAATCTCTCACAGGGGTTAGAACGTTCCTGAATACATTTGGGGCATTTAGTAACTATATCTTGAATTTGTGACGATAACCCGAGCCACCAAACAGAATGTTTCGCTCTTTCTCGGCATTTGTTGATGCCTAAATGTCCTTCATGTATTCTCGCCCCAATAATTGATTGTAAAGATGGCGGTATTATTAATCTAGAATTGAACAGGAGGTAGCCATGTGAAAAGGAAATATTTTCAGATAATGCAAGATAAGGACTTAATTCTCTTGGAATAGAATTCTTATCTGGCCATTCAGCAATATTCCTTCAGTTTTTGGCAAACGAAATCATTTTCTTGTTCAATTTTAATCCTTTCTAACATGTTGGATGAGGTGGGTATTTGATTTAAAATAAAATTAACAAAATATGATAATTCATTGTTAAAAATTACGTCTTCTTTATTGAAACAAGAACTCGGATTCCTAGATAACGAATCCGCGAGTATCAATTGTTTCCCTGGGACGTATTTTACATCGTATGAATATCTCATTAGCCTTATACGGATTCGTTGTAACCCAGGAGTCATGTCCTCCAGAAATTTCGTTTGCAAAACCTGAAGCAAAGGCTTGTGATCAGTTTCGAAAGTTATATTTATTCCAGTCACATAATCTTTAAATTATAAATTCTAATGGTTTAGAAAACTCAACAATGTGTAAAATTATTTTAAAATTTGACATGTAGTCATCATTCTTTACTGTACCTAAAAAGTACGAATCCTCTTCGTTGATATAAGACGTATTACGTTCCCCACCTTCCAACTGTCTCACTAATTTGGATTTGCATGCCCTGTGCCAATGTCCAACCTTCTTGCAACGTCGACATCTTGAATTCAATGCAGGACATTTTTGAGTATCATAATGTTGTCGTTGTCCGCATCGCATACAGGAGTTATTCTTCCAACTTTGTGGTGATGCCGAATCATTATTTTGAGCCTCAGTTGCCTTCAGTTTGTAAATGTTGTCAGTAGTCTCCTGATCGCCTCGAATTATTCTGTTCTGTTTACCTTGCAACTCCGCTTGTCTAGCCATTGTAACCGCTTCTTCCAATGTAAGATCTGCCTTTAGCTGCATTCGATCAGACGTTTTGGCATCCAAAAGACCAATTACTATCCGGTCGCGAATCAATTGATCCCGCAGATGTTTATAGTCACATTTATCGGCCATCGTATGTAGAGTTGTGATGAATGTATCTACACTTTCGCCTTCCTTTTGAATACGGGTGTTAAACTTTACTCTTTCGAATATAACATTCTTTTTTGGTGAGAAATAGCTATTGAAACGCTTTATGACCTCCTGAAACGTTTGAGTGTTTGCATCTCCAACTGAATCTGGTGACACTTGCTTGAAAATTTCTTCAGCCTGTTCCCCCATTGCGTAGCACAGCAGATCGATTTTTTCTTTATCAGGTTTAGTTGACAGACCAACTACAGAGATGTATCTTTCGAATCGTTTCAGCCAAGCATTCCACGATTCAGGTCTATTAAAGTCAAAATTTTCTGGTGGTTTCCAATTAATTGCCCCGGAGGAGGCCAAGTTAGCATTTTCACCATTCGCCATTCTATAGCAGTTGTTCTTATCGTGAAGTTATTCTTCCACACCTGACACCATGTTTAGTTAAGCCGAATATTGGAATAATTCCAGTAAATGTAATTCTCAATATGAAAGATCTATCTGTGATCAATGCGTACTGTTATTATTATTCCGTCACCCGGACGACCGCTTACTTGATTCACAGTATGCAATGTTCACACAACATAGACGTTTATTGATTGGAAATGTCATGCACGCAAAAAGGCACGTGATGTCATAAAATCCAATATTAAAACAGGAGGCGGTGAGCTTAGTATCAAAAAGTTAACAACTTTAGAAGAACGTCTCATGTGCTGTATCTCATGGGTGAGTGTTACTGGAATTGATGGGTGTGATGAAATTGGTGGCGAAATTTGCACTCCCACTCAATGTGCAACATATGAGGTTGGGGAAAATGGATTATTAAATCCAATTAAGAGGAATCGTACAAAGTTACCCCTCAGAAGTTCGCAGTTTACTATCCCTACTTTGCTACGTTAAGGGGAAATATTTGTGATATTATGATTGGTTGGTTGGCAGTCGCCTTTCAACCATGCGGCTATTGAAAAACCACCAACATTAGTTGCTTAGAGCTATCTCTGTTCAACACATATTGAGGAAGAACGATAATAATAATAATTCTCGCGTGTCGGTGGTTCCGTCATCCTCCTCATCATGAGCAACTTACTAGGCTGCGTTCGGTCATAATGTTGGTATATTCAACGGGTTCAGAAATACACATACATGTACATAATTATATTCAAATACCTAACACATTTTTTACGGTAAATTGTAATAAGACGCAATTATATCGTTCAAAGTAGACTTTGTTTTTACTTGCACATATGCGTCGTGTAATAGAAAAGGAACAAGCAGTTACCTATATTTGTAAAAATATTGAAGAGGATTGAAGCTGCAACACCAAAAATTTTACTTATAATGCTATTTCATGCCCATGCGCAATTTTAATGGGTAAACTCCATTAACAAGAAGGTCACATATAGGAAAAGAAAAATCGGCGGTAAATATGTTTCTTTGTAAATATGTATCTACATACATATATTTCTTCGAAAATTGTTAAAAAAATGTTGATAATTAAGTACATGACAAACATCATGACGCGAAGTGACTGTTCTTGGTGTCATCGAAACGCCAGTGTCGTTTATAACGTACTATAAAGTAAACGAAATAAATTTTTCAAAAAATTTACGAAGGTATAAACATAGATATAAATCTGCAAGGTTTGGATATTTCAAACTAAATGGTTGAGTATGTAGTAGTCGAAAAAATATTATATACACCACGGCAGCAAAGTGTCTTTATCAACCTCGTTCGCTTGCTCACCGCGGCTTCGCCTTGGCTCGCAATTTGCAAACTCGTTTGATAAAGTGCCACTTTGCCACCTTGGTACATAAATAACTAGAAATCCAAAATGTAAAAGTATTTCGCATCTTGCAATTTTTGATTGAAGAAAAGGCCACAGATTAAGAAAATATCATAAATGTTTATTTCTTTTGAAACCGGTATGAAGTTAGCAATAACTTTCAGCAATAAAAAAAATTCTAAACTAATACCAAAACAGTTTCAGTATTTATGTATTAGTATAAAAATCTACTCATTAAGTAATATTCAATAACTTAAAATTAATATTTTTAGAAATTGATTCGAAATTGACCTATCGAGTAATGTTGCGCGAGGCGTACTCAACTTGTTGTCAAAAATGACAGCGTTGTCCTATTTTTAAATCAAATATTTTTAGACGAAAATAATCTATCAATAAGGGGCTTTTGATAGTGTAAAAACAAAAAGGGACGTATTTTTTGTTCGGCCACAATTAAATCTTAAACTTTAGTTCCGCAGGACGCGGGTTTCGTTTTCTCAAAAATGACAGCGTTGTCTTATTTTTAAATCAAATAAAGAGGCGTTTAGTACTGTAAAAAAAGCATTGTGTATCTTTTTATTTTCAATTACATACTTATTTTGAACAAGTTTTCAAATCACCTTAGATTTTTAAGGTCCTGGAGTATGCGGAACGAAAGTTTAAGATTTAATTGTGGCCGAACAAAAAATATGTCCCTTTTTGTTTTTAAACTATCGAAAGCCTATCTATTAATAATAATAGATTATTTTCATCTAAAAACATTTTATTTAAAAATAAGACAACGCTGTCATTTTTGAGAAAAACGAAGCGAGAGTCCTACTGTACGCGGAGCTAAAGTTTAAGATTTAATTGTGGCCAAACAAAAAATATGTCCCTTTTTGTTTTTACACTATCGAAAGCCCGTTATTAATAGATTATATTCGTCTAAAAATATTTGATTTAAAAATAAGACAACGCTATCATTTTTGAAGAAGTTGAGTACGCCTAACGCAAAATTACTTGATAGGTCAATTTCGAATCAATTTCTAAAAATATTCATTTTAAGTTATTGAATATTACTTAATTATTAGATTTCTATACTAATATATAAATACTGAAACTGTTTTGGTATAGTTTTAGAATTTTTTTTATTGCTGAAAGTTATTGCTAACTTCATTTGATCTTTTTTTTGAACTCTGTTTAAATGTACATTTTTATATTTTTACTATTTCGCTTCTAATACACATAAGTTGAGTCAAACACAAATTTACAAAAGAAAAGAAAAAAATGTAAGTGTTCCACTTCAAATTTTAAGGAGTGCATTTAAATTAATAACGAGAAAAAGGAGTTCATGCAAAAGTTAGTTACACAAAATAATGTTTTCGAAGTGAAATGCGTCTCAAAATTTTTCTTCTAGGTTTAATCAATGAAGAATTCCAGGACACGAAAGTTCACACAAAAAAGTTGTACGTCAAAATAGGCAAAACGATAATTCTATAAAACTGTAATTTTCCTAGTGATGTAATTTAGCCGGCTAACCGTGGAAAAAGCCATACCTTTGAATACTATTTAGAAATAGTGAAGTTGATCTTTTCTTGACTAACAAGAAATGTACTTGTTGCTAGACCTCAATGCACGTATAAATAAACATTAAAAACCAAAAACGTACTGGAAAAAGCAGTGCACAAACTTAAATATGTTTAAATTACTCGCCTTAATCCTATCTAAGATCATGCGCAATAATCCCTAAAAAGTCGGAACGCAAAATATATTCTCAGGCCATGAAAAAAGATCACGTGATTGTCTATTTTGTTACCGCCCCCAGCTCTTAAGGTGGGGAGAATATATTCACGCCTTACAGAAATAATTCACTAATAACATACAAATCGGGCGACTTCATAACTTAATTATGGTTACATATTTTTAAAAGCTGTTTTCACTGATTTGTTAACAAAACTTCAATCTACAAAGTGACCAACGCGTTTTTCAAAATTCCATCTGGAAGTATTTTGACTATCGCTGTAAAGTTCAACTACAATTTTTCAATGTTAATTATTTTATTCTTAATTACCAGATGATGATAGAGAAATTTCCTATGGTCACTTTGTAGTGCTTGTTGTCAGGTATATAGGAAAAAAAAATGAAGTAATTATATTCAGAAATAAAGTCTCTATGAATTCGCCCGTTTTAATGGTTTTCGTATATGGAGTTATTTCGTAAGATTGCTCTTAATGATGATTTCATTCCTGATGAAACATTGACATCATCTGATGAGTTACCAGAACTATCAACATCCAAAAAAAATCTTCAGCATAAACAAATACATGAAACCTCAAAGAAAAAACGATTCAAAGGTAATTTACTAATTTAAAGTAACTTTTTTTTTAATGAATGTATTTTTATTATTGAAGATAAGCTAAGTGAAATACAACATGCTGCTGAAGCATATGCTGAGGGACAAAAATTTGCCCTCCAAACTGTAACAAATACAAATCAATTTAAAGAAAGAGAACTGGACATAAAAGAAATGGAATTAAAAATTCGTTTAGTGGAGGCCGAAAATAAAAAGAAGGAATTAGAGCTTAAAGAATTAGAACTAAGAAGTTATAATAAAACATAAATTTAATTTTATTGCAAAAAAGTATGTATTTTAATACTGTTAACAAACATTAAGTAAAATGGTTTCTGATTAATTGTGCTCTTGTTCTACGACCCTCTCTTAAATGATCATTATCTGCCGCATCTATTGCACCTAAAAACAAAAATGTTACATAAAAAACTTCAAAAAAATCTCTATATGTACCATTTTGATCTTGAATTTCATTGATGTCAATATCTTCATTTTCCATTTCGATGCCATGCATAAGCAAAATATTGTGTAATGTGCAACAAGCACAGATAATTCTTGCAGCTTGCTGTGGCCTATAATGCAAGGTACGGTGTTTTAATAGACAACAAAATCTGACCTTTAGAAGTCCATTGCATCTCTCTACTGCATTTCTAGTAAGTATATGAGCTCTGGTATAGCGTCCTTCTGGTGTGTCTGCAGGTGCATTTTCAATAGGTGTTAATAGCCAGGGTTGTAATGGATAACCAGAATCTCCTAAATGAAGAAAAAATGGTAAAAGATTTTATAAGGTGTTAGAGTTACCTAATAACCAAAATCCCCTTATGTTATTCCTATAAATATTTTCTAATTGCTGTGATACAGCCGACATGTTCCATATTGCTGCATCATGTGTTGACCCTGGATATCGTGCATTACATTGTAAAATATTCAAATTAGCATCACATATCTGTAAAAAGTTATTCATGACAAATGCAAGTGTAATTTATAGAAGAAACTTACTAGCTGCACATTTAAACTGAAATATCCTTTTCTATTTAAAAATACATTTCCTGGGTATCGCGGATCATTAATAGCTGGTGAAATTATTGCAACGTGAGTGCAATCTATACACCCTATCACTCCAGGAAAATTGAATTTTTCCATAAACCTGTTATAAAACATACATAATTAGTATGGAAAAGAACTGCACCAAACTCATACATAATTAACATATACATATTATACTTAATTTAAATTAAAAATTATATACCTGTAAGTATATAGGTACTAAATACTTACACTCTTGGAACTGCTAATCTTTGCCCATTAGTATTGGGGAATTTTATATATTCCCTACTTAAAAATGTATAAATAATACTGCTGACAGCAGTTATGCAGCGGGAAACAGAAGCCTGACTTAATGGAATTAAATAATCTTGCGCTACACTTTTTTGATAGCTTCCATGAGCAAAAAATGTAAAGCACATAAAACCTAAAATATTTAGATTATGACGTATCCACTTCTTACGAAACTGTTGTGTTACTTTTAAGAAATTAGGAATAGCAGTAATACGGGCAGGTTGTTCCAAATGTTCATTAATTTGTTGTATTAAATTCCTTGCTAATGGCTTTGGAAATCTATATAAACGTTTAAAGGTATTCTCTGGCACATCAAATGGATTGCTTACATCACGCAGTCTTCTACGTTGAATTTGATACATTTGCCTTAAATAACAATTTACATTTGTTCATTCATAAATACAGACAGTTTTCTGATAATTAACGATTTATTCCCCGTAAATACTTACCGTTCAATTTCTAATCCAATATTCTCACCTAGATTTTCACCAATTACATGTCCCAAATTTATGTCCATACTTTTAAACGTTTGAGACAACGCGACGATATGAATGGTTTTAAATTTACCAGTTATTTTTTAATTGAGCGCAAGCGCACAAAAAAATTTTATGGTCGACATTTGACTTCGATGTCATTTTGATGGTCGAAGTGATTTCTACATACATTTCTACTAAGTAGAAGTCACTTTTCGATTATAGAAATAGAAATTGCGATACAGAATACCAAAATAACCGTTTTCGATTTATCGAAGTAACTTCTACTCGATTTGATTTATTTCTATTCGATTTGAAGTTACAGAATAGGGCTGAATATTTTCTGTGACCTAGAGGATTATTGTGTGGAATCCTTAGAAACAGGCTTTTCCGATCATTTATGTATTGTGTTGTTAGTTAAATTGGGAACAAGCAAGGACACTTTTCGTGAGAGTGTAGCTGTAAGACGCAAATTTAGTTTTAGAAATAGATTGCAGTTTATAAGAGCAATAAATAAAGAAGTATGGACGGACGTTTATAATGATAAATTTGATACATTTTTTAATATTATTAATTATCATTTCAATGTTGCATTTCCCTTGCTAGATAGTAAAACACAAAAACGACAAAGTAAAATGGATTTCCCCTGAAATTCAAAAGCAGTCTGAACGGGTCAAGAACTTGCACTGGTTAAAAAAACAAGTAAATAATGCGGAGGTGGATGCTATGTATGTAGAAGCTAAGAAAAAATACTGTGCTTGCATCAATGAGGAAAAACGCTGTTGGAATGATATAACAATAGCTGAATCTGATAATCCAGCGAAGGCAGTTTGGAGTGTAACAAGGAGTATCAATCAAATAAAGGACGTCGTAATATACAGATTAACCATGCAGGTAAGAAGATTTCCGATCCACAAGAATTATGCGATTTGTTTAGTACCCATTTTAGTGCGACGTCTCTACGCCTAACAACATCAGCGATAGTTCTAATGAGCGGATGAATGTAATGCGTTCTCTTTTTTTTAATCCAGTCAGCGAAAATGAAGTGGTGAGGGTCATTAGTAGCTGTAAAGGTAAAAATCGGCAGGTGTAGACAATATGCCTTTCTATATATAACCTGTGAGCAACTAAAAATCAGATTAGAGCAGGCGGTGCAAAGAAAATGTATGTCTGTGATTAAATGAAAAGTCAATAAATTTGACAGCTCATGAATGTATTACATTAATTAATTCAGTTAATCACAGACATACATTTTCTTTGCACCGCCTACTCTAATCTGATTTTTATTTGCTCACTTTTTATTATGTATATTATATATTATATATATTATGTATATTATAGTATAAGTATAGTATAGTTAAAGACATTGCTTCAGCAAAAGCTGCACCACTAGCAAATATCATCAATGAGACATACACCAGAGGTATTTTTCCCAATGCCCTGAAACATGCTAGAATTGCTCCTATTCCGAAAAAAGGTTGTGCAAATGAAGTCGCGAATTTTAGGCCCGTAAGTATACTTACAGCATCTGCTAAGATTTTTGAAAAATGTCTGCTTAAGAGATTAATTGATTATTTCGAAGAAAACAAATTACTTTATAAAACAGTTTGGTTTTACAAAAAACTGTTCAACGGTTACAGCCCTTTATGATAATTTGCAAGCTGTTTATGACTCTTTAGATGAACGTAAACATACAATGAATATTTACTTTGACTTAACGCGTGCTTTCGATCATATTGAACACGGTATTCTGCTCAACAAGTTCCACAACTACGGTGTAGGTGGCATTGTCTAGCCCTTATTAAATCATTTCTAACAGATAGATCACAAGTGGTAGAAATCAAGGGAAATAGGGAAAACATCATAATTTATCCCTATAAGTCTGAAGTTGTCAAAGTGACAAAGGGAACACCTCAAGGATCCGTTTTGGCACCTTTCTTATTCTTGATTTACATCAACGACTTAGATAACACCTTAGTCGATTTTAATGTTCGAATCACGAAATACGCGGATGACACTATAGTAACCATATCAGAAGCGAGCCTTGAGGAATGTATACGAACAGCAAACACGATTACTAGGTCAATAAACAGTTGGTGCTTAGCTAATAAGCTTTTACTTAATGGCTCTAAAACAGGGTTCATGCTCTTTGAAAATATTCATGGAAAATGCTATGATACTAGTCCTCTGATCAAAATCGGCGCAAAGTCAATCATAAAGGTGGAGAAACAAAACTTGCTAGGTATTAGAGTGCAAGAGAATTTACATTGGGAAACTGAAATCGACTTCATCTGCAGCAAAATGAGAAGCGCCAGTCATGCTGTCCTAATGATACGAGATTGCGTTAGCACCTGTACATTACTTACTTTTTACTATTCCTATGTACAGTCTTATATGCAATACGGACTACTATTCTGGGGGATATCGCCCGGGTGTCAGCGCATATTACTTTTACAGAAAATAATTGTCAGACGCATAAGTTTTGCAGGTTATTATGACCACTGCCAACCTCTGCTCATACAACTTCTCTTTATAAGAAAGGACCAAAATATATGGCATTTAAACTATTTAATAAATCGCCCAGTTGCCTCAAAGCGCTAAAATCAACGAAAACTTTCAAACGCGAACTAAAAAAGTATTTTACGGAGAATCCATTTTACTCTTTACATTACTTATACTTTACTTATACTTTACTTTCTAATATTTAGAAACATAATTTAGTTTTTTATAATTATGTGAAATCCTCTTTCTGACCTGTGTAATCATTGTATATGTGCTTGCTACACCAATAAATATCTTATCTTATCTTATGAGGATGGGAAGCTTTAGGAAGGGGGGCGAGGAAAAAATCACGAGGTGTTGAGACTGCCTTCGACGCATATACGTATTACTTTTTTCTTGTACGGACAATCAACTGTGATACTAGTTTTGTAGATTTTAAGAAATTTTTTATTTTATTTTTTTAATATGAAAGTGAAGGAAAGAACGAAAAAAATATTACATACTAATAAAATTTTAAAATATGTATGTAATTCACCGTTTGTTTATTTACTTTAAGTATAAGAGTAATAGAAGAAAATATTTAAAAAAATATAGGTATACATATTTAAATTTGTAAATCGTATAGAAAAGGTCGTCATTAATTTTTTTTTAATAGAAAACTGTAGAACAAAAAATATCATACAAACACATAAAACTTAATCAAATCGTATATACCGGGTGTCCCACTTCATGTATTCACCCAACCTTTTAGAATTTTAATTTTTTCATCGACTTACATGAAATTAGGAAAAGTTAAATGAAAAAATGCTTTCATTGTATTTTGAATTTCTCGAATTACCTGATCACATTAAACCGAAAATACACGATACAAAGAGGGATTCTTTTCGTTATCATGGAAACCGAAATTACCAAGTGATACATATTCAGACTCAACGATACGATGATCTGCAGATTCCGAATATGTAAAAAAATATAGGGTGTTGCATTTAAAGTAAAAAAGTTGATAAATTTAATTAATTAATGAAGAGATTGTTAGTGAATAATATATAATTAAATTGAAATAAGCACTAACACAAATTTTATCGCAATCGAGAATCGAACTCGAATTTTCTGCTTGCACGGCAGGTGCTCTGACCATTGAGCTATTGCGACACCGACTTCAGTTATCGTCTAATATAAAATAGAAAGCAATATCAAAAAATTTACCATCTCTTTCTATTTTATATCAGACGATAACTGAAGTCGGTGTCGCAATAGCTCAATGGTCAGAGCACCTGTGTTAGTGCTTATTTCAATTTAATTATAAAAAAGTTGACGTTATTTCCAGCGAAACCGGAAGTCTTGAGGTGCTCAATAATATGACGGAATTTTTTTTTAAATTTAATTTATTCTTTCTAAATTCCGGGCAGGGGCCAGTAGTATAAAACGTAGTTAACCACTCGATCAAGTTATCTGTGAGGCAGTATCATTGAAGGAAAGTTTAAGTTTCCACCAATGATATTGCTTAACCACACAGTTAACTTGATTGAGTGGTTAACTACGTTTTATACTACTAGCCCTAAATCGATTAAAAAACTAAAATCTTAAGAAGGTAAACATGTGGCGTGAGACACCCGGTATATAAATATATTAAATACGAAAATGAAGAAAGATAAGAAAGAAAAATACTTTTTAAATTTGTTAATTTTACAGAATTTATTTAAAAAAATTAATAAAATCTATAAAATTGTCCTTTATTTGTTTATTTTCGCGTTTTTTTCGGAAAGATATTTTTTAAAATTTTGTTCATTTAATTTCTTTGCTTCGTCACCTTTCCTCCAAAAAAGTTTTTTTTTTAAATTTATTAACCTACCGAATTTGCTGTAAAATCGATTGTCTCTTGAGTTTATTATTATTTAAATTCTGGTTCGGATTTTTTAAAAATTTTGTTTATTTTCTCATGGTCCCTAAAATTAATAAAAAATTGCCTTCGTTGTTCTTATTTTTTTTAAAATTTGATTATTTTAAATTTTTATTTTGTTTCAAATTGTTTTGTTTTAAAATTTATTATTAATTTACTGAATTGCGCTGTAAAATTGACCGTCTTTTGTTTTTGCTTTCTTTAATTATGTATTTTTAATGATTTACTACTTTGCGTTCTTTTTGTCATTATCCTTTAAATTTTTTTTTTAAATATTATTAATCAACTAAATTGAGCTGTAAAATCAACCGTCATTTAATTTTATGATTTTACCCAGCCGGTATTTCCCTAGTGCACCACCGATTGATTTTTGGGGTATTTCAGCCCCATTCCAAGCTCGAGAATACTACAAATCTCAGGTAAAAATTGTGCGAATTGTCTGACGCCATTTGGGACGCTAACGAGTCTGTTCTTTCTTTCTATTCAGGCTTTTACGTTTGGTTCTATTTTACGGTTGGTTCTATTTCACGTTTTTGTTCTACTCCTAACTCACGCTTTAGTATTGCCGCGCTACCCGGAGTTCGATTCAGGTCGAGTTGACTCAATCCTCGCGCCCGAGCGTATTTTCTCTACGCCTAACCTGGTACGTCATCCCGCCATATTCGCGACCTTTGTCCACTAGTCACCAGTTAGATCCGGATTAGCGACGTTGGACAGGAGCAGCAGATGCAAATGCATATATACTTTTTTGTTGTCCTTAAGTAAATACATTGACAACCGTAGATCATTCGCAGTTTATCTATTATGTGTTTTAATTTTACTTGTAGTGAATGAGCATCTATATAACTTGATATAAATTGTAATCTGCATTTGCTCGAACTTTTGTTGATCAATAAAGCTTAAAAAGTTTGTTAACTTTAAGTGCGTGTTTACGTTACCCTTCCTTCACGTACCAGTGAGTCAAGTGTTTTTGTTTTGGCCTTCTGCACAATCAAGTCGGTTCGGGCATACCGACGAAACAAGGTCGTTCGAAGTGCGAGGCCCCTCGGACTGCGAGGCCGTAGGCGATGGCCCACGTCGGTTCTGGCTAGGTAGATCCGTCCTGGCGCTCTTAATAATTTAACATCATAATAGATCCACCCCCATCTCACTGTTGTTAACAGAGGGGAAAGCTGGTGGAAGATACAGCCCAGAATTTGTCAACTGGTCAATGTAAGACAGAGGCTGTTAAGTTTAAAGTAAATTCAGTGTTCATACAATAGTCGAATAATAGTCGGGGTTGTACAACAACTGTGTTCTGCATTTAACTGTTGCACAACATCCTTTGTTGCCCGAATTGTTTGATCGTGTATGGGGTCTATTAGTCTCGGTGATGTCCTAGTTAGTTATTTATTTGTTATTATTTTTTCATTTATAAAGAAGCAAAATCCTAGTTTGCACTCATCACTGACTCTATTTACCAAAGAGAAAAAAATAACCTTAGTCGATAGTTTTTCCCTAGCTTAACGAGAAGCGTGTTCTTGAAATTTTCTTCTCTGTGGGGAGAGTTCACGAATGCAAGTGCTCGGGCCACTTGTTTACCAAAGAGAAAAAAATAACCTTATCGATAATTTCTTTTTAAATTAATTAAGAAAAAATAAATCCTTCTAAATAATTATTTAAAAAAGAAACAGTTGACGACAGACGATCTTTGTCATTACTTTTTATTTATTTTCAAAATTTAAAATCGACAAAAGTGGACTTCATTCGCAAAAAATATTTTATAAATAAAAAAGAAAACAAACGCGACAGACATTTCTTTAAATAACAAATGCGACTTGACATCTACATAAATTATTACATATTTCATTTGTTTTCGGTAGTCACAGTTTTTCTTTTTTTATGTACAAAATACGAGACCGAAACTCTCCTTGACAAGAGTTGACATTATCCGCATTATTGATTAGAAAAAAAGGCACAATCGACAGTAGCTGTTTTTAAAACAAATTCGAATCGACATAGTTAATGACCTCGGATACGACGAATACTACAGCGATAACAAGTGCACTAATTACGCCCGATAACCTAAAAGCAAAATTCCGTTGCGTTTTTATTCTCAAGTGATTTGGGTCGGCGAGCCATAAACAAACGAATTCCTACATAAATATACATTTATTATCTTTGCCAGGAACAAACATTAAATGTATGCCTTTAATTTTGGAGGGGCGGGGGGTAGGGGAGGATCGGGGCGAATCAATTAATTCCCCATCTACATAAGGGGGTACGATTTGGAATCTTGGTTTTCTTGGGCCGAATGAGTGGGCGGCCTCGGATCCGGCTCTGTGCACCCCAACAGCCAATGGGTGGTCAAAGCACCTTTGCCTTTCAACTCGACTTCCCCGCGGAGCTCCAGCTGGAAAGTTCCGAATTTTTCCAGGATTTCCTTAGTAGCGTCGCTCACTTGAATCTTCAAAGCTACACTTGAATTATTTACCTATTTTTTTTTTAATAGGGGGGAAATGGCTTACGCTCTCCGGTACTTTCCAATCTGCTCGCAGTGTTGACTGTATCTCCGAAAAGGCAATAATGAGGCATTCTTTGGCCGACGACCCCGGCGCAGACAGTGCCGAAGTGATGGTAATCCGGTTTATGCTGGATGGTGAACGAGTGGACCGCTCGGAGGATCCTCAAGGCCAACAAGCCGATTTCGCGGGCGTGGTCGTTCCCGTTGCGTTCCGGCAATCCAGAAACAACCATGTACGCATCCCCGATCGTTTCCACCTGAAACTCGCAGGTGGAGACCTCGACTGGATTTCGAGGGAAGTACCTACCTTGTAAACATCGTAAAAGCCAATGATCCTGTCAAAGGTGCTGTACAGGCCATTTAAGAAATCCACCACCTGTCACAGAAAGAAAGTTTTGACTGACGTCCAGAAGAGGAGGTGGTGTTCAGGTACCTGCATGGGCGTGCTTTTGGCACACAACGCCGTAAACCCGACGATATCACTGAAGTAAACAGTCACGCACTCAAATTGCTCCGGTTGGACCAATTCACCAGCCATCAATTGTTGAGCTACAGGTCGAAGAAGGACCTGCAAAATATTCAGAAGTTACCTCAAGTGTAACTTGAGAAGAGTTTTGCCGACGAAGAAGAAGACCCACAAGTTAAATTGCACCAGAAGGAGTTTCCTAAATCTGGAAGTTGAAGACCTTAAAGCAGTCTCTTGACGATAATAGTGGACGAAACGTCAGTTAAAACCCTACGTGATGAAGTAGCTTTGTTGGAGAAAAAGAAGATGCTATTTTAAGAGCAATTGCAGGAAAATGAATTTTTCTGGAGGAGAAGAACAAGACGGCCTGCGCCTAAAAGAAATTGCAAGTTCTTCTCCTGACATCCTCAAATTTAAAAGTTGAAGACCTCTCACCAGAAAGTTTCGGTAATTAAAGGCCAAAAGTATCCCAAAAAGTCCAAAATAAATTTCGACATAAAAGTAAAATTAAAGTAGGTTATTTCTTGATATTGGGGAGATCTAAGTAAAGCCAAAAAAATACCTGATACAACAGTTCTTCCAATCTCCTCTTTTCCTGGCTGAGCTGCTTCGTCTTCTCACTCACCAGCGCCTCCAAGTTGTTGGCGTATGCTCCATCCTCCTCAACAGATCGTCCATAAGGTTCCCGCAGTACCCCGTGAACAAAGACGTGTCAAAAGCGAGCTAAAGAAACTTGGCTTCTTACTTCATGATGCAGCGGATGGTGGCCCGGATGCTTTCGAAGATCGGCCTCTCTTCTGGGTTGTCTCTCCAGCAGGAGTACATGAGCTCCAGGAGGTCTTCGGGGCAGTCTCGAAGGCCGGACGAAAGGGCGGGGTTTCCCTCGCTGCAATCCTTGCGATGATTTCTAATGGGAGAAATGTACATGGTTATATGAAAAGTCAAATTTCAGGCAACAAGAATAAGAGAACTTGTGATTTAAAAATCAAAGGCCCCTAGAAATCACGTCGCCTAGAAATCACGAAGCCTGAAAATCACGGGAGTCCGAGTAGTTTGTTTGTTGTGCGGCGTGAATCATTGAGGAGATTGTTTTAGCTCTTGAAAGTTCTTCCGGTTTTGATTTTGTATAATTTTGAGTTGCCGTCGCCAGAAATCAGGTGAGCTCTAAGGATCACAGGTTTAAAAATCTTGCCGTGCCTGCTAATGAACATATTTCTAAAAAGTCTGCATTTTGTTGAATGATTCGTGAGATGTTCGTTAAATCTTCTTGTTTAGACAGAATTGAAGAGAGCATCCTAGCTTTCTGTGTCACAGGTCCCTAAAAATCACGAATCTATAGGATCCGAGAAGCTCTTCCTCTTTTACATTCTTCTGAGAGACGTTGAAAGCCAAACGCTAAACCCATACAAAATTGTCGTCACACTCACAGATCCCACTACCTAGATGGTCTCTAGAAGTCACGAACCCCCAGGAATCACGGAAACCGTGTAAATCACAAATTCTTAAGAATCACATACTTGTAGGAATCATTCAGCCTCTAGAAATCACAAATTCCTAGAAATCGCGGTCCCTATTTCCATCAGGAGAGGTCCACTGCACTCTCTTCGATTCAAGATGAATATCAGATGATTTTTTCAATTAGAGACAAAAATTTCTTGAAATCACGAGTTCCCAGGAATCACAAACTACTCCCTTATTATTTCCTTTGCCCCTGTCAAATTCACATAAATCACTAGTTCTTAGGAATCACTTACTTCTATAGGAATCATTAGCCTCTAGAAATCACCAGTTCCTAGAACTCGACCTAGAACGGTCCCTAGGAATCACGGCTTCAGAGAATCTTTTTTTTTATTTTATTTTTTTATTTAAAAAGAGATCCACTTCATTCGTTTCAAGAAGAACATCAGATAATTTCTTTTTCAATTATAGACAAAAATATCTTGAAATCACGATATCCCAGGAATCACAAACTACGCCTTTATTAATTCCCTTGCCCCTTAGCTGATTGATAAGTCAAATGTACATTCACAGAAATCACGAGTTCTTAGGAATCACTTACTTCTATTATAAGTATCATTAGCCTCTAGAAATCACAGGTTCCTAGAACTCACGGACCCTAGGAATCACGGTTTCAGAGAATCTTATTTTTTTATTTTATTTTTTTATTTAGAAAAAGATCCACTTCACTCTCTTCGTTTCAAGAAGAACATCAGATAATTTCTTTTTCAATTACAGACAAAAATATTTTGAAATCACGAGTTCCCAGAAATCACAAACTACGCCCTTATTAATTCCCTTGCTCCTTAGGTGATTGATATGTCAAATTCACAGAAATCACGAGTTCTTAGGAATCACTTACTTCTATAGGAATCATTAGCCTCCAGAAATCACAAGTTCCTATAACTCACGGTCCCTAGGAATCACGGTTTCAGATAATCTTATTTTTTTATTTAATTTTTTAATTTAAAAAGAGATTCACTTCACTCTCTTCGTTTCAAGAAGAACATCATAATTTCTTTCAATTATAGACAAAAATATCTTGAAATCACGAATTCCGAGGAATCACAAATTACGATCGCATTGTTCCCTTGTCCCCTTGGTGACTGATATTCCAAGTTCTTAAAAAAAATTGCATTTTTTGTGATATTTATGAGAATTTGTGGAGAGCAATAATGAGCAAAAAGTCCTCGACCCTTAGAAATCACGAGTTACAAAGAATCATGAGCCCCCTAGAAGTCACGTGCACCCCTAAAAATCAAAGCTCTCTTGGAACTTACAACTTCACTCTTCTATTCTCTTTGTGATAGACCTGGTAATTGTATTCTTAAGATTTCCTTGACTTTAACTTCGTGTGATTTTTAGTGATTCAGTAAACTTTTTGTGATCTATTAACCCATTTCACTCTCTGTTTCGATGATCTTCATGAAACATTTTTTCCTCAATTATATACCTGCCTCAACCAATAGAAATCACAAGCCCCTAAAAATAACGAGTTACTCCATTGCAGATAATTGTGATTTGTGGGGGCCGGTGATTCTTAGCGGCTTGCGATTTTTAGGCGACTAGTTCCATTAGCGTGGACCCCTTGCATTGGATCTATGTATTTCGGACGAAGTTTAAAATCTGTTAATCCACCTCCACCCTAGTTATTCTGATGAAGACCTTCGTAAAACGTTTTCCTGCAATTACAAATAACAAAATGCTCCCGTGTCTAGAAATCACTAGCCCCTAAAAATCACGAATTACTCCGTTGTACAAATTTGTGATTTGTGGGGACCAGTGACTGACGATTAGCTGTTTTTCGCCTTTTACACTGTTGCATTGCTCTATTTAATTCAGACGAAGTTACCCCCACATCACCATCTTTGCTTTGATGATGACTCTCATGAAACATTATTTTTCTCAATTATATGTTAACCTGTCTCAGCCTCTAGAAATCACAAGCCCTTAAAAATCACGAATTACTCCACGCTACAGACTTGTGATTTGTGGGGGCCAGTGACTCCTAGGAGCTCGTGATTTCTAAATGATTAGCGTGGACCACTTGCATTGATCTACACATTTAGTCGTGGCGAAGTTTAAAATCTGTTAACCCACCTCACCCTCTTTGTTCTGATGATGACCTTCATAAGTATTTTTTTCTCAATTATGTATTTGTTGCCTTTCTCAACTTCTAGAAATCACAATTTAATTTTAAATTATTGATATTTTCATATTATTCAGTTGTAGACAAATAAATAAACAAATTTACTCTTAAAGAAAAAGAAATGTCGTTTTTATCGTCCTTCTTACTACTAATAGCAAAGAATTGCAGTTTCACCTGCTTTAATTATGAAAATATAATGTATTCTAAAAATACATGCGCTTGCAAATTTTTTCGTTTAGATACTGTTTCTGTAAAATTTGCATTATCTAAGTTTATTAACTTCAAACTTTTCGGTCTGCAGCAAAAGAATACCAACGATAAAAATAAAATAAAACGAAGACCTGTTCGTATGTACATGTCAACAAATTATTTCACCTTTTCTTGAGAAGAAAAAGAAGTTCTTTGCCATACATCCTTAAAATTATTTTCTTGTAATATCTACAGAAAAATTAATGTAAAATCAATCAATACATTCACAAAATATATTTTATCGTTCACCTTGCTATAAATATGTTTGCAAATTTGCAATTTCATTGACACACGAGAACGATAAAGATATTTCGAGCGTTCGAGAAATTCCTCAGACTATTTCCGCAAAGTTTGCATTATCAAAGTTCATTGACTTAAAAATTAAAAAAAAATATTTCTGCATGAAGAAAAAAACACACACAGCTTCCTTCTAGATATAATCCCGTTGCTAACCTCTTTAAAGACTTCCGCACGATGAAGGCTCACCCCTAAAAATCACAAATTACTCCACTGTACAGACTTGTGATTTGTGGGGGGTCAATGACTTCTAGGGGCACGTGATTTTTAGACGATTAGCGTTATAGCGCATTGATCGACGTATTTAGTTGTGGCAAAGTTTAAAATCTGTTGACTCACCTCACCCCTCATTGTTCTGTTGATGACCTTCATAAAACGTTTTTCTCCAATTATGTATATACAAAATGTTCTTGCATCTAGAAATCACAAGTCCCTCATCACGATTTACTCTATTGTACAGACTTATGATTTGTGGGGACCAGTGACTTTTAGGGGTCCTTTCCTCCATTACCGTGGACCCCTTGCATCGATATATTTAGTTTAGAGGAAGTTTAAAAATTTAAAATTTAACCCCCTCACCCTCTGTGTTGAGATGTTGACCTTCATAAAATAGTTTTCTCTAGAAATTATGATCTGCTTATTGTCCGGACTCGTGATTTCTGGGGGCCAGTGATTTTTAGGGGCTTGTGATATTTATTTATATTGTTTTAATGAGAAAATTAAAGGAATTAATTTTATAAATTCAAAAATACTACAATACTGAACCTTGGATGTCCAAAAACTGGCGAGCGGCTTGAAAAGGCCCCCCACGTAAAATAATTTCTTCCAAAATGATGCCGAAACTGTAGACGTCTCCTTTTTGAGTCGCCGGAGTTCCCGCGATTACAGTCAGCGGAAGTAATTCCGGAAAAAACCCACAACATTTCTGAAAACCGAAACACACCCTACACGCCTCATTTCAGCGGCGCTCTCCACTTACTCATGTAATAATTGACGTCTTTCATTATTTCCGAGGGCGTCGTGAGCGTCATCAGGTCGAAATCCGATATTTTAAGTACGAACCTTCCGTCAATTAAACAGTTGCACGATCTCAGCTTGCCGTGCACGGAAACTTCCGAATTGTGGAGATAACTCATCTCTTAAAATCACACGCGACTTGCAACGTGAATTACTCCCCAGAGTAATCTTACCTTGACGATGTCGTGAATCAGAGACATCCGGAAATTCCAGTCGAGTTCAATCGCGCCGTTTTCAAGCACATCCTTCAACCTGACCTGCAATTTCATTTTATTTCTTTCTTGCAAAACCGGTTTATGGTCATCAAGCTCACCTGCTTGATCTCCCAGAGGAGCTTCTTGTTAACGTCGACTTTTTTCTTGGCGATCTTCTTGATGGCCACCCGGCTGCCTTTGCCGACCATCGCACAGTGGGTATTTGTGCGATCTAGCTGGCCAAAATTCAATTTCATCAACTTTCTTCCTAATAAAAACAAATGACCATTTGTCAGTCTTGAATGTCTGTCAAACAACGGGCCGTAATTTGTTTGCCTCTTACTTTATAATTTATTAATTAGAACCCGATTATTTACAAAGTTCTCTTGATTTTTGTCAGCGTATTTTGCGGTACTAAACTGTAGAAATTAATTATATTTTTATGAATAAATTGTAAGAGCGATTAATAATGCATTGTCCTGAAGCAGGTAAGTGTAAATGTATTTCACTCATTTAATTTATAATTGTATTCATTCTTATGTACTTAAATCGTTTTGAAAAAAGTACTTTTTAATACATTTGAAAACCGATATTAACGTATTTGTTATAGTTCAGGGTGCGTCCCGGTTTTTATTTATACGTCAGTATAAATAAAAAGGTTCTAACTACTTAATTATTAAAAAAATGGCCGCTGAATCACGCAACTTTTTGTTTATTAGCTGAAACAAAAAGTATAGCTAGTCACATAAATTAGTCATTGCAAAGAAACGCTTAGATATTTTAAAGCTTGCTGCAAATCGGCTTAATTGCAGTGGACCCCTCCAGCGTGCCTTTAGCTGTAGATGCTGTTACGGGCTTGCCGTTTAAATAAGGCGAATCGGACTGATTGCGGTAGAGTTTTTCGAGCTACTCTTCTACTGATAAGGCCCCAGTTAGGGCTGAAATAGAGGATGCTGGAGAGCCCTACTGGAATCAAGCCGACTTGCAACAATCTTAAAATTATGCGATCACACGTGTTCGCATTGACCGCCTCGTGCATGATAACTTATGAGACAGCAGCATGGCTGTTATTCGCTTTATTTCGCACAGTTTAAGCTCAAATTCCCGGCCTTAAGCTGTAAAGTTTAGACAAATATCGTAAATTTAAACAGTAGAGGTATTCCACTGAGATATTTCTAAACAAAGTAAAATTAGTTCTATTCACTTCCAGTTAAATCAAAAATCATTATCAATTTGTTTATTTTAAGGTTCTTAAAAATTGTTGAGAAAAAAAACCTCTCGTGTATTCTAATATTTAAATTTCGATTTCTACTGAAATTAGATACTTTCTTAAAAACTTTAGTAAAGGTTTATGTGAATATTTCCATATAGACATGTCTTTCACCACAGACCATTCTTGCACTGACTATTTTATTTTAAAAGTTTTTATTATTTTTAGGACCGTCAAGAGTCAGAATGATGACTCGACGAGAAATTTTCGATATAATGCAACAGCAGAACAATTCTAATATTAACAATAAATTGGAATTTGTTGAAAATTATGTGCTGAGCCGCGAAGATTACTCGGACGAGCAAACCAAAGAAATCAGGCATAAATTTTCATATATTAAATCCGAAATCAAACGTAGATGGCACATAGCACGAAAGAGAGAAGATATTTTCTTGAAAAAAAATCATACTTGGCTTAAAGGAACATTTGAGATTCCAAAAATATCAACGCGATCGGGACGACCGCCGAAGACTTTCGGTGAGTCGAGTCAACGAACCAAGAGGCGAAAGACAGAAGAGCTACGTAGTATTGCAAATACGGACGAATTAGTATTCGCTACTCAAATGTCTTTACGAGCTACAGGAATGAGAGATGCTTCCAAAGTACTAAAAGAGATCACTAGTTCTCCGAAGCGCGCAAATAAATACAAGAGAGCATACTCTAGTAATTCGCCAGACCCTGTGCAATTGTCACTATTGGAAGCACTATCGATATATGTTAAGGCGGGTCTTTCTAGAAGACAATATGAAATTATTAGATATAGTAACAAAAAATTATATCCTTACTACACCATGTTACAAAAAGGAAAAATAGACTGTTACCTAAATAATGATGCATATCACGTAACTGCTACCTGTGCTGAAATAAATCTACAGGATCTATTGAATCATACCACCGAACGATTTTTATTATATTTACAAGAAATTGTACTAACTTTAAGTGAAGAAGACTATAAAACCATGATATTAATTTGCAAGTGGGGTTGTGACGGATCCCATCAGTCGCAATTCAAACAGAAATTTGAAAATGACTCTGGTGAAGATACAAATATTTTTCAAACTTCTTTTGTACCACTGCAACTAATTTGTGGGGCAAACAATCAAAAAGTAATATGGCAGAATCCAACACCTTCTTCGCCACGGTATTGCCGACCCATCCAGATTAGATTTGTTAAGGAATCTATTGACATCACTAATGAAGAAGTCCATAGCATACAAAATGCAATAAATTGTTTGCAAGTAACGAAAGTGACAATAGCAGATAGAATAATATCTGTCAAACATACAATGATATTTACTATGATTGATTCTAAGGTATGCAATGCGGTCACTCAAACTACATCTACATTGAAGTGTTACCTCTGCGGAGCAACATCAAAAGATTTAGAACAATCAAAAGCAATAAAACCAGATTCCTTACAATTCGGATTATCAATCTTGCACGCAAGAATACGATTATTTGAAAATTTATTACACCTGTCATACAAACTCCCCGTTAAAAAGTGGCAATTACGACTAGAAAATGAAAAAGATATTGTGAAACAAAGGAAATTAGCTATTCAAGAGAAATTCAGAAAGAAAATGGGTCTGATTGTAGATATTCCTAAACCTGGTTTTGGCAGCTCCAATGATGGTAACACAAGTCGTAAGTGAATGTTTTTAAGATCTCAATAATTAAAAAAAAATTATGGCATTCCATTAAAAAAAAAAGTTGAAAGTCGCCATTTGAAATAATTCGTCCAATTGAAAATCTGATATCACCATCGTGTAGAGAATGTCCTGAAACATATTACTGCCAAATATTTTGAAAGTAGTACCCGTAGTGTGGCTAAAAAAAATAAGGCGCTTACTCTGAAACAGGCTGTAGTATCTCTGCAGTGGTGGCTTTCAATTCTTCTTTGTGTGCAGCTCTTAGTCCTAGTAGAGCTGTAAGCAAGACTGCAACCCAATCTTGTGATTGATGATACTTTATTGTTGATTTTAGTGTTCGATGGCATCTCTCCAGAATTCCATTTGATTGTGGATGAAAAGCCGTTGTTCTTTGTCGGTGAATGCCCATCATTTTCTTCAGAGATGATAATAATGCGGATTCAAACTGTCGGCCTTGAGCAGTTATGATTATTTTCGGTACACCAAAACGAGCAATCCATGTAGAATAAAAGGTTTTTGCTACTTCGGTGGCTGTAATTTCTGTGATTGGAGCTGCTTCAGGCCAACGCGAAAAACGATCAATTATTGTTAGATAGTAACGAAATCCTTGTGATGGTGGTAACGGTCCAATTATGTCTAAATGTACTTGCTGGAAACGTGTAAATCTTGCAATGGAGTTTTGACATGACGATGGATTTTGGAGCGTTGACAAGGCTGACATTCTCGTGACCATTTTTTTATGTCTTTGTTGATCGCTGGCCATACAAATCGCTCACGAATTAATCGAGATGTAGCACGAAAACTTGAGTGTGCTAAATTATGTAACTGTTCGAACACTGTTTTCCGTAGTAATTTGGGTACGTAAGGCCTGATTTTGTTTGTGAACGTGTCGCAGTAAAGTTGCTTGGTTTCATTTGGTGGAGTAAAGAGTTGAAGGTTGAGTGTCGTTTTGGTGTTCAACAAATTCTTTAATTCCGCATCATTCTCCTGTGCTTCGATAAGTGTTGAAGTATCGATTGTTGTTGGCATAACAATAGTTTCGATGCGTGATAAATAGAGAGTCTTGGTTTTAATCAGTTTGATTTATCACGAGCGTACGCTTGGAAAGAGTGGGATCGTAAGCAGTAAACGATGCATAGATAAACAGTAGGCGAGCTCGACGACGCTGCGAGTGCACGGAGCCGAACAATGCGTTACTGCATCGAAGCTCGCGGAAAAGATATGCCGTCTCCGCTTTTTCGACTAACGCGCATAAAAAACTGATTTAATTTTAGACTCCCTGGTGATAAAGCATCCGCAACTAAATTTTCCGATCCTGCAATGTGTACAATATCCGTAGTAAACTGGCTAATGAAATCCAATTGACGAAATTGGCGGAGTGTCGCACAGTGGTTTAGGTTCTATAGAGATGCGGAAAAAACTAATTATTTTTGAAATTATCATTGTCCGTTATCATTTTTAATTTATTTTACTTTTTTTGATGCATTATGTCTTTAAATGAATAAAATAAAATGAATTAAAATTAAGCCGAATTAAAAAAAAAATAATTATTAAAAATCAAAATCTAAAACGAAATAGAAACTTATACATATTTTTAACACCATAAGAACTTAGAAACTAAGGCAATTGGATGAACAACAAAGGTTTCACATCGACAGGTCGACAGTTGAAGCGATATTTACAGTATGTCAAATATTAGAACAATTGTAACCTAAAACGAAGGTCGCAAGTGGTCGCAGCTAAAAAGTATTTTATTACTTAATTAGAAGTCTAATGTATGCAGAAAAATAGATTAGAATGTAGCGCTCGACGGAGCTCAAAAATTATGCCCTATTAAATTTTTTCACAAAACATTTTTCAACAATTCTTCGAGTCCTCTATGTAATGGCACAACAATTGAAATAATTATTTTTATTCAGCATAACATATTCTTCAATAGTGCTGCTATTCATTAAAAAATATTTCTTTAATGTAGCAATAAAATCGTAAGAGAAATTCGTATAAAAATATGATGAATTTTTACACTGTCGGTAAGCATTACAACTCAGGCGACTTTAAGAGCTTATATAAGAATGCAATATGGAAATATATCTGATTATTTTGTCAATATACATCAGTTAATTATTAAGAATTACTAATTTAAAATCAAAATGCTCTTTGCAGCATTTTGAAAAAAATTGTTTTTTTCCGCATATTGACCACTGTGCGTCGTCGTGAAGACCTGGGAGGGGAGCAGGGAGTTGCACGAGGTGATCGAGGCCCTTTCACTTCGCAAACCAAAAGACTACCAAAAATGTAAATGTGTCAAGTAAAGTCGAACCGAAAAAGTTTTCTTATTTCTTAAAAAAGGGCGTTTTGCTTTTTTGATAACATCTATATTCTTTTGCGTTTTTATTTTATTGTTGTAGTGCCAATGAAAAATCCTGTTTTTCTTAAATTTCAACGACGTTGCCAAATCAACAAAATCATCGTTAAAGACAGTTCTAGCCACGACATTCATTAAAATTTACGCTTTTTTGTGGTTCCACGTGAACTAAATTCTTTTTCATTTGAATTCCGACAGCGTTAACAGACGAATACAGTTTTCCTGGTGAAGATAATTCCAGCGGGAAATTTGAATTTCGCATTTCTATTTTTTACGAAAATAAATGTGTTAATTATATTATGTTATGTGTTAAATATGTTAATTTTTGTTTTCTTTAATTTTTAGTTTTTAACTTTTAAAAGATATTCTTACTGTTATCCTTGCAGTCCGGGTCATTACCTAGGAAACCACACACAGGCACATCCGACGGTGGATTCTCTCGTCCTCCGGGCCAGTGAATTTTTTGCCCAGGGACGGGCGAGTATTGTTTACGAAGGCCGTAATAATGGGCCACCACTTCGAATCTTCCGGTGATGGGGTCCAGGTCCAAGATTGAATAATCCGCGTCCCTGTCTCCGTTATCGTCAATGCGGACGTATCCTGTTATTCCTAAAAGAATGGCAAGAAAAAAAAATTACTACCTACCCTAATTTTTAAATTAATTTAATTTGCTCTGTGAGGCCAATTTAATTGAAGGGTGGACGCAAGGGGTCCGTCCTCATTACACATGCAATTCAATTAAAACTTCCGTTTCGGTGTTTACAGGACGAGTTGTTTACCGAGGAAATCGCAATTCCACATCCGTCGCGTAATCGCCATTCCGTCCCTGATATCCTTGGCCTCGGTGAGCGTCTCGTTCAGAGCCATTCCCAACAGATAGACGCCGTCGTAGAACGCTCCGATGACGAAGTTCACCTGGAAACATTATTTTTAAACGCCGCTCATATCAGGAAAGGAAGGAAACCTAATACAAGCCAGGCACAGCGCAGCGGTTATTACAATGAGCGACAAACTTCATTTTTAGGCCCTGATTACCCACCGGGTAAAAATTAAATTGGAAACTGACTGCATAGTTAATATAAATATTTTAATTTTTATAAGTTATTAAATTGAAAGTATGTGGATATTTTCCTTTATTTATTTTAAAGTATAAATTAATAAGTAGTTGACATTTTTACATTCCTTCCAAATATTGTTTAAATTTATCGAATTCCCTTTAAAAAAAAAGATAGTTGACTCGTGGGGGATTCGAACTCTCCGACCTTGGTGTGTTGCAGGCCTAATCAGTTCTACGCTCTTACCGCTAAGCTAACGAGTCGCTATTTTGTTGTGTTCTAAACATAATTTTAATTTACAACAGATTATTATTTTTTCTTGTTCCTATTTTTATTTTTTTTTGCATAAATCAAAAACCATGTCAAAAAATACATACAGATTCGGTAAATGTTCAACTTGACATTCTGTTTATAATGCGTGAGACAGTGAACGCACTAGAAAAATAATGAGGGAAATTTGACTAATCACGCCCACTTGTTTTCGATGCCGGCTACCGCCCGCTCTGCAAATTAGTTCCTCGCGAACCGAATCGAAACAAACTTGCTATGTCCAGTATCCAAATTTCCGATTCTGTATACAATTTGATGCATGCAATTTTAAAAATAATTTTCTTATTTTGAGAGGTTCAGTAAATTTTCTTTTATCCTTGAGTCATTCCATGCCAAGTCAACCAATAAAAAAATAATTTTGGATTTTAGGTTTTACAAAATGTGTGACATTTGGTAATTGTGTTCTATCCTTCAAAGTGATGAAAAATACAAAGTATCATTTTTTTTTGTACTTTTGGTTTCAGAGTTATAAATTTTTGAAAACTGAAAAATCGGTTGATATTTAGCACGTTTTAAAACATTTAAACGTCCGTAAATCTGAAACTATTAGTCCTAGAAAGCTCAAACGTGCACCATTCTTTTTAGAATTCCAAGAGCTTTAATTTGATGTGTCACTTGACTACATTAGCCCAATTATAAAATTTTTCAAAAATTAAAAAAAAATGTTTTTTTAGCAGAATTTCAAAATCGAAATTTTTAATTTTTTTTTTTTTTAATATATGTTCAATGTGCTTCTTATTAGAATGTACTTGTTAAATTTCATTATGGTATTCCAATGGAATCATGTTTTAAAAAAATATTTTGTACTGTAATACACACAAAAACAAAATGTGTGTTAAAATAAACTATAGTCTGTTCAAGATAAGAAGGTAACAGATGTCGCTGCGTTCGAAAGTAAACACACACAGCTAAAAATATAAAACGCGCGAAATTTTAAGAAGGAATTAAATGATCGTAGCTATTCAAAATTGTTAAACCGAATTAACACCAAATGAAACGATAGAAAATAGTCTCCATTAGCATAAGCGCTTAAGCGGCCTATTGAACGTACTTTACATCGATAGAGCCGTTTGAAACTAAGACAACAACCGACAACTCCGTGATCCTTACTTTTCCTATGTAATATTGCCAATCACGATAAAGGTCAAAGGCTGCCTATGCTTTCTTTCGCTACCTTCTTATCTTGAACAGACTTATACAATAAACGGGATTGATTTAAGCAAAGTAAATTTTATTTTTAAAAAGTGAAATTTAGTGGATCTTCGTTGTGGTATTCTAATGTAATCTTAAAATATAATAAGTAATAATATTTATAATAAAAATAATAATTAATTAACTTTACTGTACGGTACCAATACCAACGGTGCGTGTTTGTGTGAAGCTGCCAAGTGTTTACTTATCACTATTATGAAATCAGGAAGTGATATTATAGTTTTATGAATATAATGCTTGTTTCTTCTTTAATAAAATTTGAGAAGCTTTAGACATCTCTTCAGCAGATAATCTATAAATCCTGCCAGTTTCAGTGATAGGGTTAATGTTACAAATAATAAAGTTTTGTGGCACTGTTAAAATATCTGGTCTTCTCGGGTAAGCAAAAGAAGGGGCTGGTCCATAAGGATGGAGAAACGATACACGAACTTCTTTTTCAGAAAAATGTTTTGATAAAACACATGCTACCCACCAGTTTCTGTCATATGCACAAGCGACAAATCCATTTATCTCTTCAAATAGCACATCATCTGCATCTGGAACCACTTGAATTTTATGAACATCTGATTTTTCAGAGTCGGACACAATTTTTGTCATAATTCTTGTTTTGCTGACAGGAATAAAAGCGTGATAGCTCTGGGTTCCAGTGATAGTTTTAGCTTCATCAAATGTATTTCTCAAGATTTTCTCTTCTTGTAGATATTCATCATTTGTAACATAAAAAAATATTACGAAAGAAATGTTTTCTTTTCCCCACTGATATAACTGGAGGGGAGTCAAAATCTGTTTATTTACAGGGTTCTGAAGGCTTGCTTTGGTTGCGAGTTTTTTCACCGTACCTCCTATCCCGTCACATACTCCCTTTCCATGCGATGTTGCAAAAAAATGCCATTCTGCCTCTATTCCATCAAAATTCTCATTATGATGACACAAGTTAGAAAAATTCTTTCGATTCTTATATTGGGCAGCTGAGCCATCACTGAAATAGTATATTTTCTTCAAATTTGGCAAGTCTTGCTTAATAAATTCAATTAGCTTTTTTTGAAATACATGAACAAGTACTGTGTTATGGATCAAACAATCTGAGATAAATACAAAACTCTTGTAGGTCAAAACATCTGCGTTGTCATTGTTTTCGTTTTTTTTCTTGTAATAAACTACACATGGATGGACTGTAGCCGATGAGTTATTCCAATGAAACCCTTGAGCTTCATCCTGAACCACAAACGAAAAATTTTCTGAAAAGTCACACTGCATAATCACTTCATTTTCACTTAAAGCAGATTTTTTTTCAGAAAAAAACCTAGATTGTTGTTTGGCAACATAATCATGCCTTTTTAGGTGAACAAGCTGTTTAGAAAATTCCTGTACAAAGTCCTCAGTTCATTTAGTTATTGTGTCAAATGTACAGCGATCGACAGTAATCCATTGTTTATACGTTATATTTTCAACCATATCATCTTCAAAAGTTGTAAGCAGAGCATCTTTGAACGTGCTAACCTTTGGACAGTAATCGCAATCATTCAAAAAACATGACCGATTTGGCGGGTTGCACATTATCTTTGGGAGGCATTCTTTGTAGGTTTTTAATGGTTGGCCATTCCCTAAAAGTGTAACTTTGTTTAAATTTGCTCCAGCTATCATCAATTTAAAATTTTGATGTACTGTGCAAACACATACAGCATGTGTACCGCTTGCCCCAGCTGTTATACAATTTTTGGGTTTTAACTCAACAAATTTTGAAAATCCTAATATTACATTTGGTGTATTTGATTTAAACAACTGATATGCTTCACGTAAGTTTACTAAAATCAGCCTTTTCTGAACATGTGTAGGTTTACCTTCACAGTTCTTTCCCACGGACACATAATCTTTCTTGCCAGACATAAGTCTACTAATTTCATCACTGCAGTAAAATTCTTTTACTAAAAGAGCTGTGTTTTGTGGAAGTGGTCTACCGTGCTTGGGATTTGGAATAGACAGTATTCCTTTTTCTTCCACTAACATTTTTCATTTTCTTGCTAAATAGTTACTAACACCAAATTCGCTTTCAATTCGTGCACATAACCAACTTTTTGGTAAAGATGTTAATATAAGAAACTTTTCATTTTTATTTGCATTTTTAAACTTATCTTTGAACTGGTCAATAATTTCTGATTCTGTATCTTCACAATGGCAAACTTTTTTTTTTAAATCGCCTTTTCCTTGAAAATAGGTTTCACTTAGTTTGTACGTTATTTTTTCAAATTTTTCTTCACAATATTTGTTTGAATTGGCACATTTCCTTTTTAAAGGAACTCGGCGACTCTCCTAATGAAGTTAAAGAAGCATTTAATTGTTTAAAGCCTTCATCAAGGTCCATAAGAACTATGTCATCTTCATTCTGTTTACTAATACTTGGTGGTTTTGAATTGTCTTGTTCTTCGCAACTTTCCTCCTGTGTAGTTTATCTTTCTCTGCCCAGGTTCACTCTACATGATGTACAAATTTTCATACCTTCTTTAATATCGTAATGCTTTAAATCTATCATCCACGAGCTGATTCTCCTTAGGTCTTTATTTACCCAATGAGATTTTTTTTTATTTTAATTTATTTTAATTTTATAATTGGGCTAATATAGTCAAATGACATATCAAATTAAAGCTCTTGGAATTCTAAAAAGAATGGTGCACGTTTGAGCTTCCTAGGACTAATAGTTTCAGATTTACGGATGTTTAAATGTTTCAAAGCGTGCTAAATATCAACCGATTTTTCAGTTTTCAAAAATTTATAACTCAGAAACCAAAAGTACAAAAAAAATGAAACTTCGTATTTTTCATTCTTATTAAAAGTATTACTTATATAAAAAAATTATTGATTTCTGAGACTTCAAGTTCCAGACCACTGGTTGACTTGGCATGGAATGACCCCCTTTCCTTTCTCCTGTGCTCACTCTCTCAAAATAAAAAGTATTTTAAAAATACAAAACCATGCACCGCCCTATACAAGAAATTAACCTAAAATTATTTTAACATTTTGACTGATTGCGATATTGTGTGTCATTTTGTTCATATTAAATGAAAAATTGTTTAAATTGTGAAAGTACTTTTATTTTAGCTGAGAAAAAAAGCTGGCTCGAGGGGGATTCGAACCCTTTTTTTGTTTTCTGTTATTAGTTAATACTAAAATAATTATTAATAACAATAAGGTAACAAATTAGTCATAAGGAAATCATTTTTTTGGTTTTCTTTATTTCTTGAATTTCGACAGCGAATCGTCTTAAAGCTCAAAGGTCAAGGACAAAGCCAAAAATTCGGTAAAAATCGGGGAAAATTTTAAAAAATTTTGAGTTTCGACGGCGTGGGGTCCCAAAGGCCAAAGGTCAAGGTCACGAACCAAAAATTGGAAAAAATTGGAAATTAAAAAAAAATTCGAATTTCGACAACGAGTCGGTTTAAAGGTCAAAGGTCAAGGTCAACGTCCAAAATTCGATAAAAATCGTGGAAGATAAAAAAAAATTGAATATCAACAACAAGACGTCCCAAATATCAAAGGTCAAGGTCACGACCAAAATTTTGGAAGAAATCGGGGAAAATATTTAAAAAAAATTGAGTTTTGACAACGAATCGCGCTAAAGGTCAAGGTCACTGATCAAAAATATGGAAGAAATCGGGAAAAATTTTTAAAATTTTTTTAAATTTCGACAACGATTCGTTGTAAAGGTTAATAGTCAAGGTCACGACAAAAAATTCGGGAATATTGCGGAGAATTTTTAAAAAATGTTGAACTTCGAGAACTAGGCTTCGTAAATGTAAGAGGTCAAGATCACGAACGCGAATTTGAGAAAAATTTGAAAACATTTCTTACTCAACCCAAGCAAGGTATTGAGATCGAAAAAAATTTAAATCAAATATTTCTTAGTTAAAGGTCAAGGTCAAGCGAAAGTTCAAAGCCAATCCAACCCAAGCGAACCCATCTGTAGTCAACCCGAGCGAGGAATCGAGATCGAAAAAATTCAAAATAATTTCTTTTCGATAAGTTAAAGGTCAAGGTCAAACGAATGTTCAAGGTCAACCCAATCCAAGCGAACCCAACTGTAGTTAACAAAAGCAAGGAATTGAGATCGAAAAAAAAATCTTTTTTTAATTAAACGAGAGACTTCGTGGTCAAGGTCGAAGGGACCTGAGCGAAAATTCAATTCTCTAGCTGCCGCGAGCATCCCAGCGAGCTGCCCTTAACGCGCAAAGCGCGTTCTTCAAATTTTCTTCTCTGTAGGGGGAGTTTATGAAGGCAAGTGGTCGGGCCGATAGGCCCGAATTCGAACCCTCTTTTTGTTTTCTGTTATTAATTAATACTAAAATAATTAATAACAATAAGGTAACAAATTATGTAGTCATAAATAAATAATTTTTTATTGTTTTCTTTATTTAATATTAAACCCGTCTTATTTTGCACAAAATTAATTACGTATTGTAACAGATACATTACATATTTGGTTTTTTATACAGTGAGGTCGAAAAATGAGGAACAAATTCAATATTTTAAAATCGCTCGGGCCCGCTATTTTTTTTCCTTTTTAGATTTTATTTTTCATTTAATTTTAATTTCATGTTTATTTTAAAAATTATTTTTTTATTATACAAGCTATCCCAATGAACCAGAGCTGTGATATACTGTGATATACTGTTTTTTTTGAGTTTTTTTTTCACATTCTCGAATTCCTTATAAAAATCAATTGTTTCTGTAGATTAATACATATTAATATATCAATTAATATTTTTTTAGAAAAGTTTGGTTAAACATGTAATGTACCAAGGGAGTGGATTAAAACACAATTCTACTAATAATTACGTTTAATGAACAGTTAATTAATAGTACAATTTATCGACCGATTCGCGGCAAGCTCAGAGCGTATCTAATGAGTTTTGTGAAGAAAAGTGATGTCCATTCCTTGGGGGTGAAGGGCGGCGCTTCCGTACCCACGATACTGGCAATATGCATCCATATGTTCGGCGAACTCGCGAACACCACTGATTGTTTATGGGCGCACTCGCGCACTATTATTCTAGTCACTGTAAATCTATGTTTATAGGATCTTTCTGAAGGGAATCTGGTATAATATAATTCGTGTGCGTACACAGTGGCAAGTTTGGCCATAACGAATAAACATTGCAAAGAAATAATAGAAAATATCCGGCAAATGGATACATCCTGTGTACTGTACATTACAAACAACTTCTTGTTGTGTTCTTTTTCTTTCTATCACCGTACCCCTTCATTATTAGGACTTCTAAGCCTCGGTGTGATAAGATAAGTTAAGATAAGATATTTATTGGTGTAGCAAGCACATATACAACGTGATTACACAGGTCAGAAAGAGCATTTCACATAATTATAAAAAACTAAATTATGTTTCTAAATATTCGTTTAAAGAGTAAAATGGATTCTCCGTAAAATACTTTTTTAGTTCGCGTTTGAAAGTTTTCGTTGATTTTAGCGCTTTGAGGCAACTGGGCGATTTATTAAATAGTTTAAATGCCATATATTTTGGTCCTTTCTTATAAAGAGAAGTTGTATGAGCAGAGGTTGGCAGTGGTCATAATAACCTGCAAAACTTATGCGTCTGACAATTATTTTCTGTAAAAGTAATATGCGCTGACACCCGGGCGATATCCCCCAGAATAGTAGTCCGTATTGCATATAAGACTGTACATAGGAATAGTAAAAAGTAAGTAATGTACAGGTGCTAACGCAATCTCGTATCATTAGGACAGCATGACTGGCGCTTCTCATTTTGCTGCAGATGAAGTCGATTTCAGTTTCCCAATGTAAATTCTCTTGCACTCTAATACCTAGCAAGTTTTGTTTCTCCACCTTTATGATTGACTTTGCGCCGATTTTGATCAGAGGACTAGTATCATAGCATTTTCCATGAATATTTTCAAAGAGCATGAACCCTGTTTTAGAGCCATTAAGTAAAAGCTTATTAGCTAAGCACCAACTGTTTATTGACCTAGTAATCGTGTTTGCTGTTCGTATACATTCCTCAAGGCTCGCTTCTGATATGGTTACTATAGTGTCATCCGCGTATTTCGTGATTCGAACATTAAAATCGACTAAGGTGTTATCTAAGTCGTTGATGTAAATCAAGAATAAGAAAGGTGCCAAAACGGATCCTTGAGGTGTTCCCTTTGTCACTTTGACAACTTCAGACTTATAGGGATAAATTATGATGTTTTCCCTATTTCCCTTGATTTCTACCACTTGTGATCTATCTGTTAGAAATGATTTAATAAGGGCTAGACAATGCCACCTACACCGTAGTTGTGGAACTTGTTGAGCAGAATACCGTGTTCAATATGATCGAAAGCACGCGTTAAGTCAAAGTAAATATTCATTGTATGTTTACGTTCATCTAAAGAGTCATAAACAGCTTGCAAATTATCATAAAGGGCTGTAACCGTTGAACAGTTTTTTGTAAAACCAAACTGTTTTATAAAGTAATTTGTTTTCTTCGAAATAATCAATTAATCTCTTAAGCAGACATTTTTCAAAAATCTTAGCAGATGCTGTAAGTATACTTACGGGCCTAAAATTCGCGACTTCATTTGCACAACCTTTTTTCGGAATAGGAGCAATTCTAGCATGTTTCAGGGCATTGTAAATCTTATTTTGAAATGTAAAATAGCAATTATTAAAAATAAATTCGATATTAAAAATGATTGCAATATTCCTAAGAATGAATTTCTTAATATCATCGAATTTATTTTTAATAATTGCTATTTTACATTTCAAAATAAGATTTACTTACAGATACAAGGTACTCCTATGGGTTCACCTTTAAGTCCCATAGTCGCACAAATTGTTATGGATTTTATACTTGATAAATGCATACCAAAACTATCTTTCCAACTTCCTTTCATATACAAATATGTTGATGATTTGATTTGTTCTGTTCCTTCTGAAAAAATTAATGAAATCTTAAATATTTTTAATAACTTTAATGAGAAAATTCAATTTACTATTGAAACTGAAAATAATAATTCAATTCCATTTTTAGATACCAGATTAATAAGAATGCCAAATAATACCATCATCTTAGACTGGTATCAAAAACCGACATTTTCAGGAAGATTCATTAACTTCTTTTCAAACCATTGTCTCAAACATAAATTAAATACCATCCTTGCCATGAGAAATCGCATTAAGAGAATATGTCATGAATCATTAATAGAGAAAAATCTTAATAAATTGGTAGATATTTTTGTTAACAATGGCTATCCACAACATCTTGTAAAAAAGATAATTTTTGACATACGTAATCCTGACGTGACACATGAAAGAAATAATACTTTAACATCAAATTTAATTTATAGTAAATTACCTTTTATCAAAAATATTACTCCAAGAATAACTTCTTTATTAAAGACAATTCCAATCAAAATAGCTTATTACAATCCTATAACTATTAAACAAATTTATACTAGTTTAAAAAATCCAACTCCTCTCTTGCTTAACTCTAATGTTGTGTATAAAATTAATTGTGATACCTGTAACAAATGTTATATAGGTCAAACAAGCCAATGGCTCAAGAACAGACTTACACAACATAAAAGTGATTGTAGGATTGGAAAAAGATCTTGTGCATTAGCCATTCATACAATCGATGAGGACCATCGATTTAATTTTGATAGCGTTAAAATTTTGGAGAAAGAACCTTCTTATAGAACCAGAATTTTTCTTGAAATGTCTTGTATTCAAAAACATAATGACGTAACTGTCAATTTTAGATCTGACACTGACGGATTAAACAATATTTATTTCAATCTAATAAGTCAGGCCATCTAGCGTCCTTTTGTTATTTAAATATTTGTATAAATAAATAATTTTTGTTCAAACATCAACTTCAAAATTCTCAATTTCTAATACATTTTCAAATAATAAAGGAGAAATCAATTATTTTCACCTTCAGTAAGTAAATAATCAGCTTCAATTTTCATAAGTATACAATGTAATTTATTATTGTAGCAATTTTTGGTCCTGATGAAGTAATAAAAACATTACGAAATATTGACCAACAACAAAATATATTTTATTTACAATAGCCGTTAATCCCCGTTAAAAATAATTTAAGAATTGGTTTATATATACAGGGTGTTTCGTAATTGCACGGCACTAGTTTAGGGATGTTATCAGTAGCCCGAAACAAACAAAAAAGTTCATATAAACATTTGTCTCAAACTAATTTATTACTCAGATACTGAGGTATAAATATGGAAGATTTAACAATAAAACATTCAAAGTAACTGTTCAAAGTGGTGTCCGTTTTGTTGAATGCAGCATTCAGCACGACGAATCCATTGCCCTCTGGCAAGTCTTATAGCATCAGGACGACCCTTGACAGTTTCTGCAGCTTCCACGATACGATTTCTTAGCTCTTCTTGTGTGTTAATAGGCGTAGAATAAACCATAGACTTCATCCAGCCCCACACAGAATAATCTAACGGCGTTAGATCGGGAGACCGTGGTGGCCATTTAACAGGTCCATTTCGACCAATCCATCGGTTAACGTATACTGTATTTAAATAATCAGTGACAATATGAGAAAAGTGGGCTGGGGCACCGTCATGCATAAACCAAATCCCTTGCCTATTGGCAATCGCAATATCTTCTAGAAGCTCATACAGATTATTCTGAAAAAAATGCAGGTAAGATATTGCTCAAAGCCTTGTTGGTAAAAAAAATGGCCCGATGAGATTGTCACCAAGAAGACCACACCAGACATTTAATGAAAAGGTATATTGGTAATGCGTAGTAGCAGTCGTATGAAGGTTTTCATCGTTCCAAGTATGGATGTTTCGAAAATTAGTAATCCCATTTCTTGTAAAGCAAGATTTATCGGTAACTAGCAGGCAGCTCAGGAAATTAGGATCTCGTGTGCATTGTCGAATTAACCACTGACAGAAATGTCTACGTTTGTTATAATCCAGTGGTAACAAATCTTGTACAGGCGTAACGTGAAATGGATACAATTGTTGCTCGAGCAAAGTTCGCCATACGCTTGTACTTGATATATCGAAACGAATTGACAATCTTCTGGTGCTAGTAGTAGGAGATAACTGGACAGCGTCGAGTATCCTTTCTTCAACGTTTGCAGTTCGTCGAAATCTTTGTCGACCAGTGTTTATTCGTACAGGTTTGAACGTGCCATTTTCCCTAAGACGTCTTTCAATGGCTTCAAATGTTTTACGATTTGGTATCCTTCGAGTAGGAAATTTTTCATGGTATCTTCGAACGGCAGCAGCCCCATTTTTATGTACCTCGCCGTAAATCAAAAGCATGTCCATTTGTTCTGCAAAAGTGAATAAATTTGTGGTGTCTCCTATGATAAATAAAAAATTAAAGTGTATTTAAAGTATTAACTCACAGGAAAATGCACAAAACTTGTAATACAAACTAGTTTCTTACAGAAACATGTTTAATACTAATTAGCAGATTTAATGACAGACGTTTAGTAACTAACAAATAAACGATATGCAATTATTTCCACGGCTACTTGATAAGTAGAGTACATGATGTTAGTGACTAATTTAAATGAAAATTACTGAAGTAGATGCGTTAAGTCACTGTGGTACCATAGTGACTTAAGGCACCATCCATTACCTATTTATCTTTAACCTCCAATATCTCGAAAATAAATTAATTTGGACAAATGTTTATATGAACTTTTTTGTTTATTTCGGGCTATACACGACATTCCTAAACCAGTGCCGTACAATTACGAAACACCCGGTATATTATATATTATATATTATAAGTAATCCAACAAGAACTAGGATCGCTTATCAAGTAGAGTAGTATAAAAACAATGCTATGCCATTGCCATTTATACGATTTTTGCAAAGGTCATAACAGATTACGTAGAATTCCATATGTGTGCCATTTGTCTATGAATCACGAGGTCGACTATCAATGCCACTGCAGTTCTTCGAATTTGCAAATGTCAATCGTGCCTCATCTTGGCCAAGGCTTTTGATAAAGCGAGCCGCTGCGACGCTTACTTACTTACATAATCTTTAGGTGGGCGGATTTCGCGGTCGCGTTGCATTGAATTTAACTACCCTACTAGGCTTGTTAATTATGAGATGTTTGGATTTTCTTACAAAAGAAACAACTGTAAAAATACTTTTGAAAAATAATCGAAAATACGTATTTGATATTTCACAAAACAAAAAATAAAATTATTATTAATTGTGAAAAACAATTGAATAACGAATGATAAATTAATAAATAAAGCGAGGAAAAATAACAAGAAATACAATATGTAATTTTAAATGTAAAAAAATTGAATAAATGAATTTATAAAACGAGGAAAAATAATTAATCCTACATGCAGTGTGCTCTCAAATTAAAAAAAAAAAACACCAAATAATTTTGAAAATTGAAATAATTCGCAAAACAAACAATAAATGCATAAATAAACCGAGGAAGATAATTAAGGGCTTTCAAATTAATTAAAAAGTTACACAGAGAAACAATTGATAAACAAAAAATAGAATCATTTAAATTTACAGTAGGCTTTCAAATGTAGTGAATAAAAAAAAACTAAAAATAATTTTGAAACATAATCGATAACATTTCACAAAACAAAAAATTAAATAATTAAACGGTGAGCAAATAAAAATCAGATTAGAGTAGGCGGTGCAGAGAAAATGCATGTCTGTGATTAAATAAAAAGTTCAATGAACTTGACAGTCCGTAAATGTATTACATTAATTAATTCAGTTAATCACAGACATGCATTTTCTTTGCACCGCCTACTCTAATCTGATTTTTATTTGCTCACATTTTATTAATATCTAAGAAAAACCAGTTGAATATAAAATAATAAACAAATGAATAAAACAAGGAATATACATAATTGATATACATAAACAATAAAAAAAAGTAATTAAATACAAAATTCTAAAAATAACAAAGGAGTAGAGAAAAGCGATAAAAAAATTTAAAAAAAAACAGTTGAATAACGAAGGATAAATTAATAAAGAAAACAAAAATTATCATATACAGCGTGTTTTCAACATTGACAAAACTTAATTCCTCACGAGCTAGATTCAATTTCCCTTCAAAAATTTTAAAAAAATTATAATTATAACAGAATTTTTCACAACATATTTTATTATTTTATAATAATTGTTATTAAATTGTTGAATGTAAAATAATAATAAGAGTAGTTATGGTGTTTTCAAAAATTTTTAAAAAGTTAGAATTCAAACAAACACGAGAATTTGAATAAAAAAACGAATGACAAAAAAATAAAATAACGGTTGCAAAGAATAACCAAAAAATGCAAAAATCAAATGCAACTCGAATCTTCCCATTTTATTATTTTATTATGTACAGGATGTCCCATTTTCAATGGTATTCGAAACCTTAGTTGTGGTTATATCTCTGTTATTATGAACTTTTGATGCGATTTGATTAAAAAATCATGATCTACGTTAAAAGTAGAATAAAAAATGCCTTTGTCATTTTTCGATACCTTAAAAAATAAAAAAAATATGCGTTCGAAAATTTGATAAATTTTTCGTTTTTCAACTGTACCGCGAAAATAGCAAGGAACAGCAAATTTTTAAGTTGGCCATTTAAATTAGCATAAAAAGTTGACCCAATATTGCGTGCTCAGCTTCTTTCTACTTCCATTATTAGATACCTATGGAATACCATCGAAAATGGGACACCCTGTACAATAAAAGAAAACAATTATCGAATAATGAAAAAATAATAAATGCTGTACGTTTTAGAAGATTTTAAAGAAGTTAAAATTTAAAAAAAAACGAGAATTTCATTAGAAAACAAGTAAAAAATAAAATAAAATTACGGCTTCAAAAACCAACAAAAATTAGATAAATGCGACATATGTTCTTTCGCTGCGCTGTCTTTTAAAGATTGCATTAAAAAAATAGAATCAAAGCAGAAAGTGGAAAATTGGAATAAAAAGCAAGTAAATAACAAAAAATAAAATAAAATGAAAAATCGACTACAAGAAACAATTATTGAAAAACGCAAAAATTAAATACGACTCATACCTTCTTGATTTATTAATTTAAAACAATTACATATAATTAAAAAAAAAACAATTGAATAATGAAAAAGAATAATGAGGAGACAATCATGAATAGTGAAGGGTATTTTAAAGGTCACAGTAAAAAATGTTAATAATAAAAAAAAAATAAAAAACGAATAAAAACAAGTAAATAACTAAAAATAAAGTAAAATTCGCCTTTATAAATAAAAACTATACATAAGTAGTGATGTGCGTTTTACAGATTAGCTAAAAACAATTAGAATGAAAACGTAAAACAGAAACTTGAATAAAAAGCTAAAAAAGTTAAAAAAAGATGAAACGAAAGATTAATCCAAGTAGAGTTCAAAATCAGTTTTCAAGCTTCACGCTTTAAATATTTATTATTACAAAAAAAAAATGCAAGAAAATTAAAACAACTGTGTGAAGTTACAAAAAACTTTTTTAATCACGCTGTATATTTATTCATCACACGCCGATCAATTTTTTTTTAATTACCTGATAAAATAGTAAGATACTGGGGCCACTGTTGACTTTTCGCCGATAATCTCCAAGTGAAGAAATCACCAGGTGCCCTCATGTTGATGCACACACCCACCGAGGACTAGGACCAAGCCTACTGCAACTGTATTAAGGACTGTGAGCTGTGAGCCTTCGGCCGACTTTCATTGTTTATAAACATGGACCGAGAGCAAAGGGGTGGGACTATCTGACGTCGCGTCGCCACATACGAACTTTTCTCGATTGACAAACATTTTTCATTCGATTTTAACCGGAATCTTCAGTCACAGGTAACTCGTCCTTTCGAATTCGAGCGCGGCGGCGCTCTCGGACGTCATGATTATGGCGACATTGATGCGCGTCGAGCCGGTACCGTTTCATCATAAACGCAAATCAATTTTTCAGGCTCCCGCCGTACGTGGGCAACCCCGTTAATCGCTTTCTGCGAAAGTAAGTCGCTCACTTTTAATAAAACAAATAAACCAGCGCCTTAGCTTTTTTATGGTTTTAAGCGTTTTGATAAATATTCATTTCGTTTCTTAACACTTTCGTCCCCGGTCGCGAGGGGGTCAGTTAACTTGGCCCCCCCCCAGTAACGTTTTTCAAAGTTTTCTTGCACCAAATGATTGCACCCTTAATGCACCCTTATGCACCACCAAAATAAATTTTTGCACCCCTCCAGGAGAGAAACTGCAGGCAAATTTCACTGGGAGGGGCCAAGTTAACCGCAGCCCCCCCCCAGTGAAAATTTTCGAAGTTTCTTTAGTGCACCTTGTTGCACCCCTTATGCACCACCTTTTTTAACTTTTGCACCGCTCAAATAGCTGAGAAAAAAAATAAAATAGAAACTCAGCTAGCCCCCCCCAGTGAAAATTTTCGAAGTTTCTTTGGTGCACCTTGTTGCACCCCTTATGCACCCTTATGCACCACCTTTTTTAACTTTTGCACCGCTCAAATAGCTGAGAAAAAAATAACTGAAATAACTTTCTATTTTATTTTTTTTCTCAGCTATTTAAGCGGTGCAAAAGTTAAAAAAGGTGGTGCATAAGGGTGCATAAGGGGTGCAACAAGGTGCACTAAAGAAACTTCGAAAATTTTCACTTGGGGGGGCTGCGGTTAACTTGGCCCCTCCCAGTGAAATTTGCCTGCAGTTTCTCTCCTGGAGGGGTGCAAAAATTTATTTTGGTGGTGCATAAGGGTGCATTAAGGGTGCAATCATTTGGTGCAAGAAAACTTTGAAAAACGTTACTGGGGGGGGGGCAAGTTAACTGACCCGTCGCGAGGTTTTATGCTAAACACCTCGCGGCTCATGTTGTAGTTCTACAGGACCGAACTCTCAAAATTGTATAAACGAAATTGAAATCTTCGACCTGAATATCTCGAAAACAGTTAATCTGACGAAGAAGGAACTTAATTCATTTTTCGTATAATTTTATTCGAACTTTTCAGTTTTTGTTTCAGATTTCTCGAAAAAGTTACAATAAAAAAGTTATTCACTAAAATGATAACCTACTACCCTGGTTCTACCCCACTGGTGAAGAATGTTCAATTTTGCCTAAAACATATCCATCCTTGTATTTCAGTTGTCTTACATATCAAATTTCAACCCTCTATCTTAAACCGTTCCAAAGATATTTAAGAAAATGTACTTTCCAAGTTGTCCCTTTAGGAGGTTATATCTCAGAAACGAAAAATTTTGGATATAGATAAATTAGGTTAAATCGCAATATTTTGATGTCCTCTAAACGTGGTATAATTATTGCCACTTTAATTGATAACACCCTGTAGAAGCCGAAAAATTATCAACTGATAATGACCAAAAAAATTAAAGCTGAAAAACAAAAGACGAATGCATGAAAAAAAGTAAAAATAAAAATCGAAAAGCAATCGAATTCATGACGAAACATAAAAACAAAGAGCGACACCAAAAATGCTCAAATAACATTTTAATAAATCAAATGAATTTTTTTTTAATGATTGATAAGAATTCTTTACATAATCACAGGGAATAAAACAATAATATTAATACTAGTAATATTTTGAACGAAGTCATTAATGCATCAGAAAACACAAAAAAATTGCAAAACGTCAATTCAAAACTCAAATTATATACAAATTATATATATTTTCTGCGAATCGTGAATTTTGTTCCTTTGTATTTGATTTCAACGCAAGGTTTTTGCGCTCATTATACCAGGTCCCGCAGTGGCTGGTACAAGGAGTTTTTACCATTTTTTTTTGCAATAATTAATTAAATCTAATTTCGTATTTTATTTAACGTAATTAGCACCTTGTTCTTTCAAGAGCTTTTACCGGGTGCACCAAGAAGAACGGGTTATCACAACGTAGATTCCTGTTAGCAACGATCACGAGTCATAATTAAAAGTATTATTATTTAGAGCGGATCCCCGCAAGGGCCATTCAACTGTAATACAATCCGTAGGTATTAAAAGCTTAGCGCCGGCCGACAAGTAAATCACAAGTAATCAGGTAGCGTAGTTAGGGACGCATGACCAGCTGTAGTAAGAAACATCTGGATGGCCTTTTCTCGGGAATGTAGGTAAACGGCCGGGACAGTTATTTTTTTTGGCAAGAAATTTAGGTTGTGTTTGTTTGGGTAGTTTTATTAGGTGTTTACTTGTAAGTAAAAGTAAACAAACAAGAGTTTTAACGGGCGCGTTACACGCTTATTATAAGAGATAGAGAATCGATTAATCGGTGATTAATAATCTGTTAAGAAATTTTAAAGGTATTATTTTCGACGAAATTTCGTTGATTATGTTAATATTCAGCAGAAAAAATTAAAAATTTCAACAAAAAAAAAGATAAGAATAAAAGGCTATCGAATAATCATGAAAAATATAAAGCAAAAAAAACAAAAGACGAGGTTAATTGAGTTATTCATAATAATTGGCAGTTGTCCTATATTTGTGCGGGAAACCAAACTTCTGTAAGTACGTGACTTTTGCAATGTTTCTCAACATTACGCTACTAGACCGTACGCTGTTATTTAGTCCTGCAGTATCTCTCCATGTTACTCTGTCGCTCGGCTAAAACTGATTTCATTCGTAACGACCACGTCTCAGCGCATAGCTGGAGAGAACGCCGCCCTCGACTTCGCGCTTATTCTTTCAACAGCGCTCGTCGCGTGCTGACCTTTTGTTTGTTTTGGTGATTAAAATCTTTATGTTTCTTTCATATGGATTTTATGATTGAAACCTGAAACGGAATCTTCTCCGAGATGTGTTAAAAGCCGAGTGAATTCAAGCTAATTTTTTAGCTTTTCTAAAGCCTTCTGGGATAAGGAACAGGTAATATGTCTGTTGGTAATTTTGTGCTTATGCTAGGCTTATGTTAACGCCTATCTCTCTCTCTCTTCTACTAGGCTTTTAGTGGTGGTTTTACCTCCGTGAGTTATCCGACGTCGCTTTGGGTGAAAGAAAATGATCGGAATCGGGTTGTGAAACGAATAAGCCCCCCGGTGCGGCATCACAGCCTTCCTCTCGCCCTGACCTTTCAACACGACGCCACTTGGTGACGCAACACCTTTGCCGAATTACGTCATCGGCAAACCCGACCGCCGTTGGAGGGCGCTCTTTCACCACTGACAGCTATTTGCTTTACGTCGGATTTTGCTCACAAGGTCACAAAGATTATTAATTACTTTCAATTACCTTTTGGTTGACTCATGTTAACGCAGCGTTGTCACTTATTTTATTTTAATGTTAACTAAGTGCTCTTTTTGATTTACTTTAAGAACAATCTTACGAAATAACTCCAAATACGAAAACCATTAACGAATTCATAGACTTTATTTCTAAATATAATTAATTCATTTTTTTTCCTATGTACCTGACAACTAGCACTACAAAGTGACCATAGGAAATTTCTCTATCATCATCTGATAATTAAGAAAAAAATAATTAACATTGAAAAATTGTAGTTGAACTTTACAGCGATAGTAAAAATACTTCCAAATGAAATTTTGAAAAACGCTTTGGTCACTTTGTAGATTGAAGTTTTGTTAACAAATCAGTGAAAACAGCTTTTAAAAATATGTAACCATAAATAAGTTATGAAGTCGCCCGATTTGTATGTTTTTAGTGAATTATTTCTGTAAGGCGTGAATATATTCTCCCCACCTTAAGAGCTGGGGGCGATAACAAAATAGACAATCACGTGATCTTTTTTCACGGCCCGAGAATATTTTTGCGTTCCGATTTTTAGGGGTTATTGCGTATGATCTCAAATACGATTAAGGCGGGTAATTTAAACATATTTAAGTTTGTGCACTGCTTTTTCCAGTACGTTTTTGGTATTTTAATGTTTATTTATACATGCACTGAGGTCTAGCAACGAGTACATTTCTTGATAGTCAAGAAAAGATCAACTTCACTAGCTCTAAATAGTATTCAAAGGTACGGCTTTTTCCTCGGTTGGAGAAAAAGGTATTTTTAGCCGGCTAAATTACATGACTAGGAAAATTACATTTTAATAGAATTATCGTTTTGCCTATTATGACGTACAACTTTTTTGTGTGAACTTTCGCGTCCTGGCAATCTTCGTTGATTAAACCTAAAAGAAAAATTTTGAGACGCATTTCACTTCGAAAACATTATTTTGTGTAACTAACTTTTGCATGAACTCCTTTTTCTCGTTATTAATTTAAATGCACTCCTTAAAATTTGAAGTGGAACACTTACATTTTTTTCTTTTTTTTGTAAATTTGTGTTTGACTCAACTTATGTGTATTAGAAGCGAAATAGTAAAAATATAAAAATGTACATTTAAATAGAGTTTTAAAAAAATGAAGTTAGCAATAACTTTCAGCAATAAAAAAAATTCTAAAACTATACCAAAACAGTTTCAGTATTTATACATATGTATATTAGTATAGAAATCTACTATTTAAGTAATGTTCAATAATTTAAAATGAATATTTTTAGAAACTGATTCGAAATTGACTTATCAAGTAATTTTGCGTTAGGCGTACTCAACTTCTTCAAAAATGATAGCGTTGTCTTATTTTTAAATCAAATATTTTTAGACGAATATAATCTATTAATAACGGGCTTTCGATAGTGTAAAAACAAAAAGGGGCATATTTTTTGTTTGGCCACAATTAAACCTTAAACTTTAGCTCCGCGTACAGTAGGACTCTCGCTTCGTTTTTCTCAAAAATGACAGCGTTATCTTATTTTTAAATCAAATGTTTTTAGATGAAAATAATCTATTATTATTAATAGATAGGCTTTCGATAGTTTAAAAACAAAAAGGGACATATTTTTTGTTTGGCCACAATAATATCTTAAACTTTCGTTCCGCATACTCCAGGACCTTAAAAATCTAAGGTGATTTGAAAACTTGTTCAAAATAAGTATGTAATTGAAAATAAAAAGATACACAATGCTTTTTTTACAGTACTAAACGCGTCTTATTGATTTATTTAATTAAAAAATAAGACAACAATGTCATTTTTGAGAAAAACAAAACGTGCGTCCTGGGGAACTAAAGTTTAAGATTTAATTGTGGCCGAACAAAAAATACGTCCCTTTTTGTTTTTACACTATCAAAAGCCCCTTATTGATAGATTATTTTCGTTTAAAAATATTTTATTTTGAAAAAGTTGAGTACGCCTCGCGCAACATTACTCGATAGGTCAATTTCGAATCAGTTTCTAAAAATATTCATTTTAAGTTATTGAATATTACTTAATTAGTAGATTTTTATACTAATACATAAATACTGAAACTGTTTTGATATTATTTTAGAATTTTTTTATTGCTGAAAGTTATTGCTAACTTCATACCGGTTTCAAAAAAATAAACTTTTATGATATTTTCTTAAACTGTGGCCTTTTCTTCAATCAAAAATTGCAAGATGTGAAATACTTTTACATTTTGGATTTCTAGTTATTTATGTACCAAGGTGGCAAAGTGGCACTTTATCAAACAAGTTTGCAAATTATGCAAAATTTGCAAAATATTTTTTCGACTACTATAAATCAAACCATTTATTTTGAAATATCCAAACCTTGCAGATTTATATCTATGTTTATACCTTCGTAAATTTTTTAAAAAATTTATTTCGTTTACCTTATAGTACGTTATAAACGACACTGGCGTTTCGATGACACCAAGAACAGTTACTTCGCGTCATGATGTTTGTGATGTACTTAATTATCAACATTTTTTAACAATTTTCGAAGAAATATATGTATGTAGATACATATTTACAAAGAAACATATTTACCGCCAATTTTTCTTTTCCTATATGTGACCTTCTTGTTAATGGAGTTTAATTTACCCATGTTTACAATTTAAATAAATAAAATAATGAATTTCATTACAGTGTTGAGCTGCAGGTAATATTAAAATTGCGCACGCGCATGAAATAGAATTATACGTAAAATTTTTGGTGTTACAGCTCCAATCCTCTTCAATATTTTTACAAATATAGGTAACTATTTGTTCCTTTTCTATTACACGACGCATATGTGCAATTAAAAATAAAGTCTACTTTGAACGATAAATGCGTCTTATTACAATTTACCGTAAAAATGTGTAAGTATTTGAATATAATTACGTACATGTACGTGTATTTCTGAACCCGTTGAATGTACCAACATTATGACCGAACGCAGCCTAGTAAGTTGCTCATGATGACGGATCCACCGACACGCGAGAGTTATTATCGTTGTTTTTCAATATGTGTTGAACAGAGATAGCAACTAATGTTGGTGGTTTTCAATAGCCGCATGGTCGGAAGGCGACTGCCAATCAACCAATCATAATATCACAAATATTTCCCCTTAACGTAGCAAAGTAGGGATAGTAAAATGCGAACTTCTGAGGGGTAACTTTGTACGATTCCTCTTAAGGTGTAGTGTAGTGCCATTGATTATAAGAGTATATTAAGATACCCAGCCTTACGCCTTTAAGCGTGACCGCCGATGCAAGAGAGATATAGATGGCACTACCGGTATTTTACAATTGAGGGATAGATGGCGTGAAACTTTAGCTAAAATGTGGCGATCTGTAATCTCTCTTGAAAAATGAGACTTGTACAAGAGGTGAGCGGCCAAAAGCTCCAGACGATTGTGCATTGTGGGACCTGCGCAGACAATTTTTTAAAAATTTATTAGTTTATTACATTCAATTGGATTAGAAAACTTAAAACGTCGCGTTTAAAATACCGAATAAAAACTATACTTTACACAATAGTTACATATCTGATACCTATACCTAAATGTGTTTCGTATTATGTCATGTAGTCCAAAAGTGATTGCATTAGGTAATTCATGAAGTATTTTATGAAAATGACTAGAAAAAGTTTCCGAATTTTTAAATGTTTGTTTTATTCTTAGAATTTCGAAAAAATAATTTAACAGAAAAATTTCACTGCATAAATAGTGTAATTAAAAAAAATTATAACTCTTAAAACAAAAGTTTAAAAAATAACTCCAAAATTTTAAATAATTAGCCTGTAAAAGAAAAAACTGCCCAATTAACTGAAATTATCAAAATAAAATAATAAAATCCATCCAAATATGAATAAATACATATTTAAAAAATAAAATGAGACAATCGCTTGCAAAATTCAGCCAGAAAACATTAGCAGATATTCAACAGTCTCCAACACGCTGATTAAAAAGGAATATTTCGTTTAGATTTAATAGATATATACCGGTGTCCCACGCCATATGCCCACCCTTTAGAATTTTTATTTTTTAATCTATTGCAATGAAATTTGGAAAATAAAAATTAAGTAAAGAAATGCATTTTCCGACACACTATTGAGCACCGTAGGACTTCCGGTTCCGTCGTATGTGACGTCAACTTTCTTATTTTAAATGGAACACCCTATATATTTTTATAAATTTGAAATCTGCAGATCATTGCGAATCCGAATAGGTATCATTTGGTAATTTTGGTTTCCATGACAACGAGAAATAAACTTTTTTGTCTTTCAATCTAGAAAGCTATGAATCGTGTATTTTCCTTCTAATGCGATCAAACAATTCGAGAAAATCACTATTTTGATTGTATTTTGATGTTTAACATTTTGATACACCGTGTATTTAACCAAAATAACTAATCTCTTTTATTTGAAGCAAAATATATTACAAACCTTATAACTCTTATAATCATTGATAGCGCCTTATATTGCTTACGTGGTACGTGTCGCTAAATTATTAAATATGCCGACGTAGAATACTTCCATAATAAGATAGGTGTAGGCGTGGCTATGTGCAGTAGACGAATTCGAGACAGACGAGTCCAATTTAGACATGTTAAGTATGGTCGGTAATTTATAGCGAATGTTATTAAATAATTTCATTTTACATTTCAATATTTTTTAATTTTGCACTTTTCATTTCTAATTTTTAAGATGGTTTTAATTTATACATGTAATTTAGTCCATTATCCCTTGAGAAGCATATTTGATAAAGAAAATGTGTTTTAAACTGAAGTATTAAATCAAGTTATGTAACTAATTTGAACCAAACCATGTGGTATCGGTATTGTGCCATCTTTGTCAATCTTAGAGGATGCTCAGTCTATCTTTCTCTCTCTTTGCACTCATTTTCGTCACAGTATTCTTCAAAATCAAGTTGAAATAGACAGTTGAATTCGAGCAAGAAGCTATGTTGATTACTTCTTATTTTATTATTTATTGTGAACCAATTTTTTATTTTTATCAGATTACAATTAATTCTAATAATACAATAGACGTATAAAATTAAAATTTTTAAATCTATTAATTACATACATAGGCAAATACCGGTTGTGCACTTGACAATGAGACATACACAGTGGCGTAGCTAGGTGACCAAGGGCCCCGGTGCAAAAAGAAATCTGGGCTCCTAACCAAAATAATTTTTTAAGGTTTTTACACGTAGGATCTACTATCTAGAAAAATAAGTAAAATTGACTTTTTGAACAATTTTTCCTGATTTTTACATGCAACTAGAAAAATGAACAAAAATTATGACTCTTTTTGTAAATTTGTTTGTGGTTTTTACACGCATCTAGAAAAATGAACACAAATTATAACAATTTTTGTATTTTTTTCTAGATGCGTAAAAACCATTTTTTTAGCTAGAATTAAACCACAAACTTCTAAAACAATACTCTGCTAACAGATTACGGCGATTTACAAATGTTTTCTTTCCAAAGCACACTTATGATGATTTTGTAAAAATCAAAATAGCTTCTTTATTTATTAGTTTACGAGAAAATAACACAGGACAATTTTAATTAAGAATTTTATTTCTATCGATTGGTAAAGTTCAGTAAAACTCGGATATAACGAGGGCTCAAGGGACCACTCTTATTGCTCGTTATATGCAAGTGCTCGTTATAAATGAAAAAAAATATATGCATATGTGATATGTTCTATGAACACCAAAAGAATCTGGGATAACTGTACTCCTGCATTTTTGTGTTTATTTAATAAACTAGTAAGTTTGAATACAATTTTAAACAATTTATTTTGCTGTAAAAAATAATTTTGATGTAAAAAATACGCAAAAAACAAAAAAAAATTAAGAATTAATTCATCGTATTTAGTTATTTTTTTGGTCATAGTACGTACTTCTACATCAAACAAAAATATTTAAAAATTTTTTGAAATTAAGCTCGCTATATGCAAGGTAAAACAAAAAAATTACAAAATTGGCCGTTATAAGCAAGTTCTCGTAATAAACGTACTCGTTTTATCACAAAATCTTTAAACCGGACACTAAATAGCGCATAAAACACTTAACGTTTCGCCGTCGTTCGACAGCTTCGTCAGAAGTGAAAAGTATAGAAAATGTAGAAAATGACCAAAACTTTGATTTTGCAAATACTAATATTTTATATTAAGAGTCTAATATTTTCAAAAGACGTTTTATGGAAATGTGTAAAATAAAAATGTCGTAGGTTTATATTTTTCACTTCTGACGAAGCTGTCGAACGACGGCGAAACGTTAAGTATTTTGTGCGCTATTTAGTGTCCGGTTTAAAGATTTTGTGATATAATTTTCATCGGAGAAGAACCAACTTTAAGTACTCGTTTTAAACAAATATTTACCTATATATGTAATTTACCATATCTAGAAACAGGAGTTTTTAATTTCCTCGTTATAACCGAGTTCTCGTTATAACCAGTGCTCGTTATTAGCAAGTTTCACTGAAATATAAACGCTATTCCATCTAAAAAAGTGTCTTCTTGACTTTACCTCATAAACGCGACTTTCAATTGTTTTTTTGACTGCGTCAGTATAATCAGTGTGAAAACTACTGCTAATTTGTTAATTTAACCGAATTTGTAGCTTTTGTAACAACAAAGTTAGTAATAGTACGGACTTAAGTTTGTACAGAATGTATAATTATATAGAAAAATTTTGTGCAAATCGGTTTTGATTACAGCAGATTCCTCGAGCATGCTCTGTACAGTTGTTTCAGGCCTAGTTGGACTTTCGTCAGCAGAACCGTAGCTCGAGAAATCCACTGCAAACCAAACCGATCTATCCAGGTTATTCGCCCTTGCGATGTGAAAGTAATAAACAATTTAAGTAGCGACATCTTGCAATCGCTTTTTGACCTAACATCGCGATTGCAAGATGTCGCTACTTAAATTGTTTATAATTATATATTTATTACATAATTTTATAGTTTAAAATGGTTGTACAAAAACACACTTCGCTTCGGAACTTCAGGGTTGCTCGAGGGTTCCCATGAGCCTGAGGGCCCCGGTGCACTGCACCACTTTGCCATATGATAGCTACGCCACTGGACATACATAGAGATTTAACATGAGAAAAGAGAAATTATTTTATTTTATCTGCCTAAATTCATATGAATTTGTAGGTCGTAATCGGAAAGATTTTGATTATTAAAGCATTTTGGTATTAAACTTATGACATTTTAAGTGTTAATTATTTATAAATTAAAGAAAAACTAATTAAAATTTTTAATTGTACTTAATAGCATATTTTAGCAACCAAAATTAATAATTGTCGTGGGCAAGGTGTTTAAGTTCAAATTTTGTAACCGTAGGGTTGTGAGATCAAACCCAGCCCATCACATTTTTTTTTACTTTTGACATTTTTTCAGACTCCATTTTTTCTTTAAAACGTTGGAATATTCTATCAGCCTTATTTTGTTTGTTTTAGTTTTTTTAAATTTTTTATTTTTATGAACACAGATTTATATTTCGATATTTTAATTTCTAATTAATATTACCATTAAATATTCATTCAGGAACATTTTTACATAGCCATCCCTCTAGCGCACAATTCAAATTAAGCGCCAACGCCCTCCCATCACACGAAGTCATGTACAATCTACGATTTTAGCCGCTCGTTATATTTGTGGTCTCATTTACATATAATTTTCCTTACAAAGTAGGTACGGTTTTTATCTAGCATGTCGTTTTTTTATATCGTTAGAGGGAGCCATCAGCTTACCGGCAAAGTGAGGGCAAGACGCGAAGGGGTGCGGAATAGGTAGAGTCACGCATTTTTATATTGGGTTAGGTATCTTAATACTCTTATAATCATTGGTAGTGCAGTTAAATTCATCGTAGACAATATTTCGCGAGTTTCTTTCCCTACGCAATGTAGTAGAGTAGCTGCCTGTACTTTAATATCCCGATTTACGCATCCAGTTGCAACTGCATATATTTCAAAATTGTCTTTGAAGTGCTTCCAATTTGTACCCAAATCACCTTCCATTTTCATCGGCTCCGGTTAACTTAAAAATTCCATTTTCTCTTTTTTTTGCACTCACTACACTTATTTATTTATCTTCTTTTTTTTGCTTTTTACGCCACTGACTGCGCCATGTTATGTTTATGGAATATCATAATAAACTCATATTCATTACTAGACATGTTTATTGATAGATTTACTGTGCATGATACAAAGGATGGTGACCGAATGTGTGGTGGCGTGCGTCCCCACTCCTTCATTATTTTTATGCAACCAAACATGCTGCAATGTATATACTTAACTACATATTTTCTATTACAACAAGGAGCAGATCTGCTTATCGGTTAATTTCTAACTTGATTGTTTAACTGACAACAAAGTTCATTTAATTACCTTCGTGTTCGACTCTTTGGACCCCGTCTGGGTCGTACTAAACTTTATAATTTGATCACCTGTCTATCTTTACCAAACTTTTGAGCGGTTTTAAATAACAAATAAGTGTGCTCAGCTGGTGATTTTTATTTTGTTCAATTGTCCACCTTTTGCTTTGGGATTTCGTCGAACCATCTCTTCTCAAAGAGCTTTGTCGGTGGTGCTGGAGAAACGTCAAAGTCACTCGCACAATTTGCTGACCTTCAGGTAGGTAACTTCATTTTATTATTGAATGAACAGCGACACCAAAAATTTTCAAAAAAATTAAAATTCAAATTACGAGAAAGTAAAAATAAAAACAAAAATTAAAGATTGTCGGTTAAACGTAAAAAACGAATTTCTACGAAAATGGTCAAAATCGTATTATGGCCAGGAGAGAATTAGACCTTGTAGGCAAAGGGGGGCAGCTTTAAAAAAATCCTTCTTGAAGCTTGGAGCTTCTTGAAAGCGCCAGAACGTCTGTAACGATTGTTCCACCGACGGAATTATTTCGAAGCGGCCGCGGCGGTTCTCCTGAATCTTCCAGAGTTGTTGAATCATCACAATACGAACGACAAAGCCCAAGTACTCAACCGGCCTTAAAGACAAGCGCAACTGAATGTATCAAAATTTGAAAATGTAAACGCAAAACAAATGTTGACCGCATCATTTTACCATACGACTTGATTTAGGTCGAAATACGAATGACAAAGCTCAAGTGTTTAAACGGCTTTAATGTCGGCCGAATGTACCACAATTTGCGAAATATATTTTTTGATCAACCAATGGTGATGTGTGTTCGATCAGCTCTGTCAACCACTTAATACGGGCCTGATCAAAACTGCAACAATTCGCGCACATAAAAAGCTCATTGATACATAAATCATGTAATCAGTAAGTCTTTAAGTTTTCGGCTGGAAATTGCGGAAACTCAATCTTAATCATCAAAATAAAGCGAATGGACGTTTCTTTAACGTAATTGGAGAAAGGTGAGGTCACTTGAAGGAGTTTAGAGTTTAGATTAAAAAAACAAACAAACAACGAATATTAACAACTGCATTGACGATATTAACAACAAATGCAATGTAAGCGCAAGCTTGACTGTGACTATAATGCAGTGAGACTACCGTATTTTTAAATTTTCAAAATTCTCATTTGCTTTGACAGCACATGGCCGTCTTGCATTGGGATGACTTATTATGTGGCGGACTGGCTTCAATTTGTCAATCCTACTGCAATATCAGGTCAACAAGCGATCGAAAGATGTCGCTACTTAAATGTCCTTATTTTTAATGTTGGGTCTTGACAATGACTAAACTAAACCAATCGTATTCGACAAATTCAAAAGTGAAATCCGTCTTTTTATATTTAATTCAATTTTTGTTTGTAATTAATTACAAATGTGATCTGCAAGAAATAGAAAAGGTAAGCTCATTCAAACAAGCTAAGCATTTCAATAAAACCAACTATACCCTATTTCGATCAAAAGTATGTATGGGATAATAACACTAACAAGAAGGCATTATGATAACGACAAATCTGAAAATCTAAATAAACTTAAATTGTCCCTGCTTTCTTATTCTTGAAAAAAATCTAAATAATAATTTTTTTCGAAGTATGTAACTACTAATGTAGCGAAAATATTTTTTCAATGTGCAATTCATTCATGCCCAAATTTGTAAATAAAATAAGAACCGCAAAGTGGCCTTTCGTGTTTTATAATGTTGGTAGTGCGTAATGCCTTTTACGATCGACCTAATTACTTTAGAAGTGTAATTTGTAGTTTTTGAAGAAAATATTTTTTTGTCAAATTATTATCCTAATTTCAGTTGTTTTGTCTTTTCTTAGTTTTTTGTTGTTGTTTTTTCTTGAAAGTTGATTCAAACATCAAGGAAATATACATCTTCAAGCAAATTGAGCTCAATAAATCGAAATAAATTTTTTAAATCTATTATTTATCTTAATTTTTCTAATTTTTTAATTTACATATTATATACATATTTTTTATTTATTAATTATTTATTTGTCATAGTTTTCTTTTTTCTTCTTATTAGTATTAGTCTTTTTGTATGATGCGAAATTTTTTAATTCTGTGCGATTTTAAATCTGAGACGAGTAGAAAACAATAAAAAAAGTAAAAATAAATGGAGAATGTAAATTTTAAAAAAATTCTTTCAAGTTATTATTCTTTTCCAATGAATGCAAAACAACCTTCACTTGTTTCATTTTTTACAAAAATGCCTCAAGCGTTTAAAATATTGAAGTAAATTGTTTTAAAAAATATATATATTTTTTATCAGTCACCAAAAACAAACTTTTTCGATATACATCCATGTGGTGAAAGCAGATAAAATTTTTTGTTTTTTTTTTTGTTTTCAAATGTTTTCAGAGCTAAGTTAAAAATACATAATAAAAATAAAAATAATTACCTAAATGCAGCGCAAAAAAAATATAAAGGCTAAATGAAAAACGTTTTTATGTAAATACGTATGTATATGTATGTAAGTATACAAGTCACTCGTTTTACAAATGAGCTCTCAAAAAAGTGGCTCACCCTGTATATTACAATAATACATTAATGAAATTTTACGTGATTTTAATCCCAGATTTTTTGGAAGTTACATAAAAAATAGAAAGAATAAAATTATATAAAGTTTTTTACAAAATTCAGTTTAAAGAAATTGTTAACTTGAATGTTGACAATTTAGTTACGATTTTACAACTGCGTGTAGTTTAAAAACATCGAAATAAACACAATAAAAATACTCACGAATTTCACGGGGGGAGATTAGTCCTTAAGTCGCATTTTATTTGCTATTTTCGCCGTTTTAATTACGTCAGCCTATTTTTAAAGCAATCGCGCGCCTGATCTAGGTCAGTTCCGTTTCCTTTTTCGTCTCTGGTTTTATCGCGAAAGTCTGGAATTTTTGAGACTTTAATCGCCCAGGTTTTGCCCTCCATTCTTTCATTCGAGGCGATGCCGATGGGGCAACAAAGTAAACGCTGAAAATTCCAAAATTGCGAAATTTTTCTCGCTTCTAAAATTTTTTTTTTTTTTTGTGAATAATCCATACATTTTATTTATCGCACTGAATGATAACAAGGCAGAAAAAGAACTGTGATTATATATCTACACGTCACATATTAAAAGATCAAAAGCAATTCGATCCACTACCGGTATTTATTCGAAGAAGCAAACACTTGAAGCTGATGCAACAGGTTTATCGATTGCACAAAGTGTTTGGTTTGATTATTTCTAAATTGATTTAAAAAATAAATAAATAAAAACGTTTGTAACCATTTCGTAACAATTCTTAATGGACAGCTTATTAAAAATCGCACGATCAAAACGTTTCGCTGTCGTTTGACAGCATCATCAAACTATAAAACTAAATTATTGCTGAATTTTTAAAAATTTCTTGTGGCTTCTGAAAGTAATTATTAAAAAACAACTGAAAGTTTTGAATCGTGTCCATTTTACTCACTTATCGTACCGCTATCTATCCAAACGAGTATAAACATTATGCGAAGTAACTGCTGTTAGCGTCATCTATCCTCTATCTACAGTGTGTCCCAAAAAGTTTTATACAAATGGAGAAAAAGTTTATCTTACATTCCACAAAAAAAACTATTCTTTATAAAAAGCTCTGCATAACTTGTAGATCCATAATCAAGTACAAAATTTTTAAAAAATTTGCTGGGATACAGGGAAAATAAAAAATAATGATTTGGACGGAGAGCAAAATACGTTCAAACTGTAGTGGAGAAGCAAAATGTTCATTGAAATTGTGATTAAATAGCAAAAAATTATGCACACTTGTAGATTATTGATATTCCCAAATAAAAATTAATAAAGAAGGTTATCAATGTTTTATAAAAATAAATTATCTAACAATTGCTGAGGTGTTTATTTTTTAATTTTTATCTGGGAATATCAATAATCTACAAGTGTGCATAATTTTTTGCTATTTAATTACAATTTCAATGAACATTTTGCTTCTCCAGTACAGTTTGAACGTATTTTGCTCCCCGTCCAAATCATTATTTTTTATTTTCCTTGTATTCCAGTCAATTTTTTAAAAAATTTGTACCTGATAATGGATCTACAAGTCATGCAGAGCTTTTTATAAAGAATAGTTTTTTTTGTGAAATGTAAGATAAACTTTTTCTCCATTTGTATAGAACTTTTTGGGACACACTGTATATCTATTCTATTAAAAATAGTACTTTTTTAATATGTAACGCAAACTTTTCTAATTGCATGAGCACTTGCATCTGTGCATGTGTATTGATAATCCGGCGTAAAAAAAGTTTATACCCCCTACACATTTAAATTATATGGCATAATCGAAAACTCCCGTCAGCGCAATGTTCATACAAACGTACATAGCTTTTCCAATAAGCAACGCAGTAATGTGAAAAATCATAAGTGGATAGAGGAAACCTTCCACTTTCGGAAAATGGTACCAAAAAAGTTTATACCCCTTACACTTCTTAATTATTTCAGAGAACATGTTATAAACCTGCGTAACTCTTTCAATAAGCGACGTAGAAAATCGAAAATGAAGAGGTGGATAGAGGAAATCTTTAGCATTAGGAAACTGGAATCAAAAAAGTTTATACCCCCTACAAATTTGAATTACATCACGAAATCTAAAACGATGTAGGGCATTATGCGTAATACCTGTAAGGCGGATTGTCTAAGTAACAATGCAGCATATTTACGAAATTAAATTATTATTACGCATAATCCGAAAATTTACGTGTTATAAACCTCCATAACGTTTTTCATAAGCAACGGAGAAATGCGACATTTCAGAGGTGGACAGAGGAAACCTTTAGCTTTAGGAAAATGGAACCAAAAAAGTTTTTACCCCCTACAAATTTGAATTATTACACGAAAACTGAGACGATGCATAACAGTTTCCGTCTTACGTGGGCGTCACTTGTAAGGCGGATTGTCTAACTACCGATGCTCCTGTCACTTACGAATTTAAACTAATTATTTCACAAAAATTGTACTTTTTTTATGTAACGTAAACTTTTCTAATTGCATGAGCACTTACATCTGTGCATGTGTCTTGATAATGTGGCGTAAAAAAAAATTTGTATTTTATACCCACTACAAATTTCAATTATTGCTAATCGAAATTTATAAACATAAACTTTGACGAACGAAAGAAACCGCGGCAATCTGTATCTGGCGCGAAATATTCATTTATACTCATAACAATTTATTGTCTTCGTTTCTTCGCGTAAATAGATTACAGTCATTTATAAACTAGAGATTGTTTTCAGTTTGCAATAGGCATAATAATTATTCAGCGTTTGTGTCTCGAATGCAAATCTTTGGGAGAAGAATGTAGATTCTAAAAAGAACTCTTGTATTCCGTCACGTAGGTGGTACCAATTGTGATGTATTTGGAAACATAGAAAATTAGAAAATAATCCACAATTATAAAATTTCGACACGATTTTGACGACTATGTCTTTGTAATAAAAAATCGTTTTACGAATAACATTTTTTGTTTTGATAGAAATAAATTGTGTCATAAGTTCGATAAAATTGTAATTTAGACACATAATTGATTGTAATTTACTATAACATGGTAAATTATTACAAAAGTATATTTTTTGGTAGTATACCAAGAAATTATGACTGACCAGTTTGGTTTTGAATATAAGCATTTTACATTTTTCATTCTATTTTTTATTTTCTATGCTACATGTTCATGGAGCTAACTTGAATCATTGTTATCAATTTTTATAGCAAAGCTTGGACAATGCCGCGCGACCGATAAGTTCAGGGCGAATTCCGTGATGCATATAACTCGATATTTCTTTAGTTTTCGTGATCGCTGTGTTATTATATTGGATTGTCTTAAGTCCTTGTGTTGATTTTATATTGCGGGAGGGTGTATTTCATGAAGTACGAGTGAAAATCCGAAATCGATACCCGTTTCTACAGTGTAAAACGGCTTGCGTTTTCACGTCTTACTACGCATTCGGCTGCTGACGTTTGGCTGCCAAGTTCACACAAGTTGTCCCTGACTCTCTGGTGTGTGCTTTAAGAAATCCAAATTAAAGCAGGAAGCAATATAATTTTACGTGCATATGATGTAAGGGTACGAATTATTGCTAATATTGTTACAAACTATATATTTTATCCATTTAAATTGCATCTTTTTACCTATTTTGAAGAAATGGATGAGAAACAAGAAAAGTGCGAGGAATGTGGGGGCAGGTTTAGAAACTTGACGAATTTGAGGAAACATGTAAAAAAATTCCATCCCAACAAATTAGACCAACTGGCTCCGTTACGTTACAAGAATGCAACTAATTTTGCTTTCTCTTGCAACATTTGTAAAAGATATTATAATCATAAAACTCGCCTACGGTTTCATATGAAAGTACACACAGAACAAAAGCATATTGAGTACATTGATAATTGTCCTACAAAAAAAGGAAAGAAATGTGCTTTGTGTAATTCTTATCAGAGTTCTTTTAAAAAAGATATGCTGGATCATTTCCGAAATGTGCATGAAATTCCCATTAAAATTAAAAAATTGGAATTTTCATCTGCCGATGAATTTAGTGCCTGGAAACTTCGTATGGAAGATGACACGAATTCTAGATATGTCAAAAAAGAGATGAGAACATGTAAAACACATGTAACTACTCATTATGTATGCCACCGATCAGGAAATTATGTCAGTGAAGGTAAAGGTGTACGACACCTAAAAACACAGAGCAGCAACAAAATTAATGCTTATTGCCCCGCAAATATAACGCTTATAAATACTGATGACGAATGGATTGTTTCTTTCATCGAAACTCATGTCGGGCATGAAACAGATATCGGGCACCTAAATCTTACAAATATTGATTGCAAAGCTTTGGCTGCAAAAATTGCCTTAAAAGTGCCATTCGATGAAATCTTAGACCAAATTCGTAATTCAGTTACAAATTCAACTCTGAAACGAATACATCTCTTGACTAGAAGGGATTTGTATAACATTGAGAGATGTTACAATTTATCTTCCACTGCCATGCGACACCCAAATGATGCCATTACTGTGGAATCTTTAATATATGAAATGAGGAATAGCGACCAGAAAGCTGTTCTTTTTTATAAGCCACAGGGTGTGATTATAGAAGACAAGCCAGAGCTGAAATCTAATGATTTTGTATTATTAATTATGACGTCTGCACAGTGTGAATTCTTGAATAAATATGGATGTGACTATGTATGCCTAGATGGGACACATGGCTTAAATAGTTATCATTTTGAGCTAAATACTTTACTTGTTATTGACAACATGAGAGAAGGTTTTCCTTGTGCTTTCTTCTTTTCGAACAGACCTGACACTGAAATGTTTAAATTATTGTTTTCTGAGATTAAAAGTGTGACAGGAACGATAACTCCTAAAGTCTTCATGTCTGATCTTGCAGATCCTTTTTTTAACGCTTGGATGGAAGTAATGGATGCACCACAAAAGTGGTAACACTACCTTTCTTTTTAAAATTCTAGGTTTATGTAATAGCAGAGGATGGAGATACTCTGAGATTGCCCTAAAGCAACAAATCAAAAACGTTATTATTTTTTTTTTACAGTTTATACTGCACCTGGCACGTTGATCGGGCGTGGAGGAAAAACTTAACTAAAATCAAGCGAAGGGAAAACAGGTAATTAGATCTACGAATGCTCAATATGATTGTTTAATTGTAGCGTGATTAGATCTGAATATATGTTGCGACCAAATCACTAAGTTCACCATCCACGATTTTTACACCGTATAGATATAGTTTGTAAGTTTATCGGTGAGAGTTATTTTGAAACAAAGAGATTTATTTTGCACAATTTATTACACTAAATAAGCAAACACTTAATAACAATTACTAATAATAAATTACACTAAAATATCTTTGTCGGCAAACGGCAGCGCGTTATTGTGTAGTCTGCGGCAGAAACCTTAGGACACTGTCGTTCTGAGACAAGCGATTATTTTTATATTATTTCTGATGGGGCAAGTCTGAGACACCTTTCTTAGAAGGATTGAATTTGAAAATGCCGTTCGTTCCAGCTACGTTTACTTGGAAAGTTACATCATTCATGACTTTAGGTGTACAAATTTAAACTGAGTATTAAGCGGAGGTAAAATGAAATGGAATTTCTAAAACTGCCTTTGTGATATGTTTCTTGTGTACGTATTAATTTGTAAATAGAAAATGTGTTCATGTGTTGAACAATATACATATAACAATGTATAGTATTTTTTTTTTCTGTTGTTAATCAGAGCTTTTGTTGTAGGTCCAAGTATACAAAGAACTTCGTACTATTTTAGAAGAAACTGACGAGGCAGCTTTTGAAAAGATGTTACAAAACTTTTGCAATTTAACGGACGATGACACCTTTCAATTTAAAAAATATTTTGTAGAAAATTATTTAAAAAATCGCGAGCAGTGGGCATATTGCTTTGATTGCATTGTGGACTGAATACCAATATGAATTTGGAACGCATGCATCGGACCTTAAAATATATTTACCTTAAAGGCAAAAAAGTGAAGAGGTTAGACAAAGCAGTAGTTGTCCTTATGAGATTCGTGAGGGATAAATTATTTGATAGAATAATTGTGGTACATAAGGGCAAAATAAGTAGCAAGTTGAAAACTCTTCGAGCACGCCATAAAAGTATTGCAAATCTTGATGCTACACGCTTTAGTCCAGTAGAAGGTGGTTGGCAATTGTCATCCAAAAACAGAAATGAAATTTATTTCATTGAAGAAAAAACAACTGCTTGCACATGTCAATTGGTTTGTACACAATGTGGGGTCTGCATTCATAGATACGTGTGTTCATGCTTAGACTCTTCCATTAAATTCAACATGTGCAAGCACATACATTTACTTGCCATGTTTAGGATAAATGAAAGAAAGGAACCTCAATTAGATTTTGGTAAGTTTAATAATTTTCTGCTAATCTTTTAACTTCTTTTTCATACCACTACTACCAAATATTTTCGGAAATATTTGAAATGGATCCAATTCAGGGTCTTTACATCCAAAGAACATCCAACTGAATTTTACCTCGCAGTTGGCCATGGCTCAAAAACGTCTGTCGTTAGATAAACACCACAATAAACACCATATAATATAAACACAGTCTCGTCAGTTTTGACATTTAAGTTATCGGTAATTGTGTTGTGTGGACATTCTAAATTTTAGCACAAAAATTAAATTAAATTACTTTCATTACAAAATGAACGGAAAATAGATTGTATTTGGATACATTCAATTCGTGATTGCAGCACTAATCTCAGACAATAAATTTTGCTTCCAAAGCCTAGAGGTAAAATTCAGTTGACCATCCGATACCCGATACGCACTTAAATTGGGTGATATAAGGCTTTATACAGAGTGAAAAGTTTAACTGGATTAAATTCTGTAACTTAGAAAATTATCATTTGTAGCAAAATTCTTGGAACAGGTCAATTTTTAATTTTAATGGCGCATATTACAAAGGGACTTCTTTAACTTTTCAATTACTTGGAGGGGTGAAACAACCCCTACCTTTTTTTTTTAATGGAAGGGTATGTTGAGTAATTTTTTTTCTTAAAGCTTGTTCAATTGGGAGTAGAGCTACGTTTTTATTTTTTAACTTTTCTTAAACAGTAAAAGGGGAAAATTTTTTTTTTGACTAGAACGATTTTAATGCATCAGATGTTCAAACTGCTCGCCACCTCTCACTTACAGTGATTAGGCAATACCCTAATCGATTATAAATTCCATCCCTAACATTTTGTAACATTTCCGGCGTTACTCTCCTAATTTCATGACGAATTCTTTCCTGAAGTTCTGCTATGTCGTTTGGTTTAGTCACATAAACTTTACTTTTTAAATACTCCCATAAAAAGTCTAAAGGGGTGAGATCTGGAGATCTTGCTGACCACTCAATCGATCCTTTTCTTCCTATCCACCTATTGGGAAAAACGGTTTTAGTAAAAAAAATTCTTTTTTTTTATTTTTTTCCTTTTACTGTTTAAGAAAAATAAAAAAATAAAAACCTAGCTGTATTACCAATTGAACAAGCTTTAAGAAAAAAATTACTCAACATACCCTTCCATTAAAAAAAAAAGTTAGGGGTTGTTTCACCCCTCCAAATAATTGAAAAGTTAAAGAAGTCCCTTTGTAATATGCGCCATTAAAAATAAAAATTGACCTGTTCCAAGAATTTTTTTACAAATCGTAATTTTCTAAGTTACAGAATTTATTCCAATTAAACTTTCCACTCTGTATGTTTTCTTCATGTACCTACTCATATGTGTATGACGTGTTGTATCTAAAAGTTGGGTTTTGCACTCATGTTTACTTAAATGTCTTTCTGGTTTCGGTTGTAAATGTATTACTTAACTGGTGTTTGCTTAAACCTTTTGGAGAATTTGGATATAAAATAAATATCTAGACAGCTTATTTTATAGCAGCTTTAGCTACAGCTTATTGTTTTCTATTTTTAAGAGTATTTAATAATTTGCATTTCAGATAGTGAAAATGTGACACGTGAGTCATTGCGTGTCGATTTGACAGAAGAACATAATATTGATGATTCGTCTCTTGTTTTGTCACAACTGAATAAAAAAACTGCTATTATATCATTAGACTTGGAAAAAGACAAAATTATGGCAAGAATTTCCAAACATTTAAGCGAAATTCAGTCCCCAACAAAACTAGAAGTTATGAAAAATATGCTTCAGCCCCTTACTCCTTACATTAGCTGCCGTCGAAAGTCAAAGGCCACACCCCATTTCATTTGAAAATTAACCACCTAATAAGAAAATTAAAGTGCAAAGGCGATTATTTTCCACTAAAAGATCACGCTCCACAAAGGCAAGCCAAAAAATTTCAAGACCTAAGTCAGAAGAAACCAACAAGATTGCAGCACAACTTTTGTTAAATTTTGATTAATTAATTATATGAAACTTATACAGTAACATGATGTTGCTTCAGACGCATGTAATATTAAATTCGGTGCAAGGCATTAATTTATAGTGGTTGCTAATAAAGTAAATTAAAAATTTATTATTAACTGTTACTGTTAACCACTAGAAGGTGGAAGTTATTTAATTTGAGCGGCACTAATGTTCGAATTTAGTACATGTATTCGAAGTAACATCAGGTACCTATTTTGTAGACAAATTAATAAAGTTTTATTATCTTTTCGAGTGACTGTTTCTATTATTTAAAATCTAAATGGACATTTAAGTAGCGACATCTTTCGATCGCTTGTTGACCTGATTTGCACAAAAATTTTTAAAATCTAAATATTCAATCTTTCTCGATGGATATGTAACATATAAATACCTATAGATCATAATAATTACAATTTTAAAATTAATAATTCGCACAATTTTTGGAATTTGTCCTTGAAATTTCGCACGAATAAGTATAAATAATTTTGCATTTTATTTTTTAATCTATGAAAAAGTTCTACATAATAAAAACTCTTCACGCAAATATGGTAAATTGCAAAGCCTGCTACAAAGTGCGCTAAGTAGGGTTACAAATCAACTCTCACGTATTTTGTACGACCGTACAAATGACGGAAGCAGGCGGAAATGGCCGAACCGAACGCTGACGTCACAGGAAAATTTGTGACATCAACTGGCTACGCGCTTGTAAAAAAGCACCCCATAAGTAGTGCTTGGCGGAGCACGCCTGAACTGCACTTTTGCGCAGGCCAGATAGAACTCGCTTTTCATTTAGAAGGCCATGATATATATTATAACAATCAAGTTCAAATGTACGCTAATAATTTGAAACAACTCGTATTTTCATACCACTAATGCAGAATATGGTCATTGGTGGCGCTGGCTTCGCATGTGCATGGTCCCTATCATAGACAAAATAGGAAAGACTGTTTACTGAGATAGATATATTGGGAAGATCATTGTTAGTTCGTAGAACCACCCTTCGGTGCGTTAGTGATGCTATATTCTAGAGAATTCTTTTACGATATGTTGATGTGATGTTGATGTAAATAACCGCTACAAATTGTAAACATAACCTAAAAATCTGATAGTAAAAGTTACAAAATATCGTTCCTTTCTGTTCCTTTAAGTACCTTTCTGTTCACTTTAAAATCAGTTCAGTTCAGAATCAAATCGATTTGATTTTCGCTGAAGTGAATGTAAATGGAGGACGGCTAGTCAAAGGGAACGATTTAAGCCAGGGCCGAGCAACGGTAAGGGAACAGTTCCACCACCCCTTATACTTCTCCGCAAGTATTTCGCGCTTATTCCAGTTTCAAATTCAAATCGGCACGACTAGAACCAACGACGCGCAATATAATGTTTCGACGAGTGGCGAATAGCTTCGACTGTCGCCGATTACAGTTGTTGCTTGTAGAGGGGATGAACTCACCACGACTCTCTTGCCCAGCATTGATTTAAGCAATGCTTATGATTATGAGCGCTCAAAGTATGTGAGCGTGCAAATGAAACGTACTCCTAGTATAACTGTTTGAGTTGGCACTACAATTAAGAGCATTTCCTTATTCGGCTATTTGTAATACTGCAACTGAATATATGTTTTGTTGGTTTATTTTACGCAACCTGAACTGCGACAAGACTATAGGTTATGTGAATAAAAAATTGCGTTTTAATTTGAATTTGAAATGTCAAATGATACTTGTAAAGTGAGGGCTGTCAGTGGCTATGTTCATTTTAAAACCAGTGATGGTAACCTTTATATTTTTAAATTACCTACGTACTTGATGGAATTTCCCTACAATTCCCCCGGTGCGATTTAAACATTTCATAAAAATTCAAAATAAAATTTAACAAACAAATAAAATAATACACAAATAAAAATTTAAATTTAAAATCTTAAATGTTCAGACTCTTATCAGTTTAGGAAACATGTAGACCGCTAATCGCTATACACACATTTTTAAAACACATTTCATGGTTCATTCAGTTGAATTGTTTACTAGAGGCTGAAGTCTCTAATGAGTGAGTGACTCATACTTATTAGAGACATAAGTCTCTAGCAAAGAATATTGAAACGCTTCGTTAGTGAAGCGTTTCAATATTCTCTGTCTCTAGTAAGCATTGGTTGAATGATCATATAGTGTTTGAATGCATCAAAGATAAAACTTTTGACAATCAAGTTCCCTACTTTTTAGGTAACTTTGTATCACACATATTGAATTTAAAACTTCATGAGATAGTTTATTTCGCTTCTTCGTTTTGATGTCACTCGCATCGGAAAAAATACGCTCTGCATCAACGTGTGCATCAGTATTAACATGCGGCAGAGTTAAACATTTATTTTTATTTATTTGAACTGCGAAGAAACAAAGCTAGTAGTTTTTCCCTACAAAACCGCTGTTGAAAGAGTTTCCCTACCAAATCCCTACGTTCAAATTTTTTGAAGATTTGGGAAATTTCCCTATGGTTACATTAAAACTCCATCGAGCGAGTCATAAGACTGTTTACTGAGATAGATATATTGGGAAGATCATTATTAGTTCCTAGAACCACCCTTCGGTGCGTTAGTGATGCTATATTCTAGAGAATTCTTTTACGATATGTTGATGTGATGGTTGGTTAGAATGGAAATGTCACCAGCGTTGCCAATGGCAGTACATTGGTACTGTTTTCAGTGCTTTCCAATGCTTAACAGTACCTCAGTACCACTTTCGTACTATTAGTACCTTTTCATAAACCAACAAATAATTGTTGGATTTAATACTTATTATTTCAGAGATTTGTTATTGCATTTTTTTATATGGCATTTGTGCCAACGTTGCTTCCTACCGTGAGTACATATTCTGTTTAATGTTTAACAGGTATGTAGTTTCGGTTCGTTGCTCAACTCTCTTTGTTTTTATACTTCGCACCTGACTTCGCACTTTCATTTTAAGCTTACTTTGTGCTTGTAACTTGACAGTCTTGACATGTCTATGGTTACGTGGTTATATCACAAACTCTTTTAAACGGACACTAAATGGTGCATAAACACTTAACGTTTCGCAGTCGTTCGACAGCTTCGTTAGAAGTGAAAAATATAAACATGTTATTTTGACAACATGTTTATATTTTTCACTTCTGTCGAAGCTGTCGAACGACTGCGAAACGTTAAGTGTTTATGCACCATTTAGTGTCCGTTTAAAAGAGTTTGTGATACAGTTTTCATCGGACAAGAACCAGCTTTAGTTACGTGGTTAGGTATTGGCATGGGTATTGGTATTATACATTATACCATTATACGACATAGACATACATATATACACGTGGTATTTCTGTTCTTGAAAAGGTAAGTATTGTGTAAAATAACTTTAGATAATTAAACTTTATTATAATAATAATATAAAACTTCAACTTGATTATTCAGATACAAAGAATCGATAATGCACTCTTCTCGAAATGTAAGTTAGGAATGCCTCCTCGTTCCCGGATAGCCCGTCACCCATACCTCGTCCGCCGTATTATAAACACCATAAACTATACGGCTCATATCAACGATGACATCACTAGCGGGTTCGGGCCTTCGTATAATATTAAATCCTTTACAATTGTTACGTAAAAACGTAAATTCAAAGGCTGGTGGTGATGTACCTAATACCTATGTATTTATGAAATTATTAGACATTAGACTCTGGTGGTGGACGTGGTGGAGTCTTGGAGGGTTTGGTTTTAGTTAATAATTTGAATTTTGTGCGACTGTTTCCTTTAATGCTATCATAATGCATTACTTCTAATATTTCCTTAATTAGATAATTTAAATTTGTATGCAGATAAAATACTTGGCGACTTTAGTATATACGAGTACTTTTTGTCCATAATCAGTACTTTTTTCCTCATCCATCTAGTACTTTTATTTTCTTGGTGCTGGCAACGCTGTATGTCACACTCAGAAAAAAGAATGCATTGAAAAGGCAAGTTTAACAAAATATTTTTGATTAAATACAGTCAATAGCAATATTTCTTGTTAATTCAATGCATTTTTTTTTTCTGAGTGGAGTTGTGTTTAAACCTCGTAGACTGGTCGTACGGTAAGTAATCTTAAAAATGTAAATGTAATTTTTACTTTAGTTTTTTTTTATAAATTTCTTTTATGAAATATTATAATAAGATTTGTCTGAACTTCATAATCGAAGTAATTGGTCGATTCTGCGTTCTCTGTAAGACATAACCTCAATTAACAAAAATGTTGGGACGATAGAGCGGACTGTAATTTGCATTTCTTGAACGAATTTAACTCGTTTTGATTTTTTCGAAGAAAATTTTGTATATGTTTTCGAGCTGTTTATTTATTAAAAGTAATAAATCCTGAGTTCTTTTCTTCTTTTTGTTCAGTGCAAACCAGGGTTAGAGATCTTACCATCATTACAGATAAACGCATAATCGACTCATAATTGCATAATCTAGACTTATAATTTAGTGCCGTTAGCCTATGCTATTTGTACAGGTTAAAAGCGAAATTAATTTTAAGTCTCCATTACTTTGATGCTGAAATCCAGCCTAAATAAATGTAGATGAAGGGTTACATTGTAATTGCCTTATTTTTAGTAGCTGCACGTTCTTAAATATTAATTTAGATTATCTTATTTTTCAAGGATTCCTCGACCAACCAAGGAAAATCGTACACGCAAGAAGAAAGAATGCCCGAAGTGCACCGAAAGAATGCAAGAGCCTTCTGGACATATTCGCGGAGATCGTTATTAAAAACCAGGCAATGTTGAATCAGTTGTATAAACACAAGAAGGAGAAGGAATGGCGTTTGGTTAACAGCGGTAAATATGACAAAGAAAAGCTGTATGAGGTAAAAAGACGTCAATAGGAAGAATAATCGATTGCGAGGAAATATCAAGGGACATAATTTACGAAGAGTATGGCAACAGCAATGTCTTTTTAAGAAAAACCAACTTATATGTCACTGTGTACGATGACCCTTTCGAATTATCAATGAAATAATATCATATGCGTGTGCAACAAAAGTACATAATGATTCGCTAACATATTTTAAACTATTTTTGAAATCTTCAAATTCTTTAAACATGGTAAATGTATGGTGAGGTAAAACATTTTCGCATAACAAATTAGATTTGCAAATATCACAAGTGTAATTAAAATTTTTTTTAAGGACAAACCACAAACATATGCCAATGCTTGATCATTAGCTAAATTTAGTTCGGGTGGATTAATTTCCAAATCAAATTCACAACTAGCAAAGTTTGAAAACGTTTTCGATCGGGGTGGAATGTTTAACAAGAAGTCATTCAAATTTTCTAAAATATTAATTTTATCATCCTCGCAGTTACAATTATAAGTTGGTGAAGCAACAAGACCATTTAATATTGCAGTTTTAAGAGCACTTATGAATTGAAAAGGTGACGGATTAATGTGTGCTCTTCCATGTTGTCTAATAACACTATAAAGATCTTCTAGAGGGTCTTGATTTAATGCTCGAGTTGTAAGAAATTTAAAGCCATCTTCTTGACACATATTCCAAATCATAATAGCACCTTGTATTGTCTGAATCCATCCTTCTTTACATTTTGGTGCTCGTGAAACACGACCTGTTTTAATATCAAAAAATTCCCAACTTTTTCTTTTTCCGGTATCGAATACCAAAAGTGAACGTGTTTACTTTTGTTGCTAACACAACATCTTAAAGCTTTGCCGCCTTTTGAGAATAACGAAACGCCATTAAAAGAATCGAAAACCTTATCAACTCAAAAATACTCATTGTTTCAAGAGAAGCCGCTACTGTATTACTCATAGTTTTGGCAGCAATAGATACTTTCATTTTAAGATATGATTCCTGCAACAATAAGTGATCGTGTTTAATTTTATACAAAGTTTGAAACCTTTTTTGATTATCAAAATTATGACATTTAATAATATGTTCCCATTTAGCAATTTTGTTCTCATCAAATTTTATGTTGTATGACTTTAGTGCATTTCTAGTATTCTTTAAAAGGTGTGGAGGATCATGAAGAGCAACAACTTTTTGATCATTTACCGTGAAAAAAGGACCTGGCCTATCAGTATGGCACTCTTCAATAAGTTGTTTCAATGTTGCAGCATTTGTCGTACCCTGGTCACATATGCAACATGCAATATGGAGTGTTTCCTCATTGCCATATGTTTGTGGTCTCTTCAAATCACTCAATATCCACACTCATTATAAGTGAAGGACTTGTCACAAGACTGCCCACGTTTTTACATAAAGAATTAGTTCAACGTTATCTGTTAAAAGTTATGATGAATACAGTTGTTAAGAAAAGTTTTAGAGATTTAAAAAATTCAAAACTTGCTTTACAGAAGCAAAGCAGAATGAGAAAGTTTTTACATAAGTAACTGTAAATATTTATATTACGTACATAATATTTGACTTTCATTCTTGATTCATACCTATTTATTTTTTGTTCACTTTTCAGAGTTTGTATTAAAGTTTGTTCGTTATTTATTTAAATATTTATATTTCTTGTTCAATCCTGTTTATTTATTACATAATAAAACAGCACAATTAAACCATTTAGGAGTTTTGATTAAAAATTATTTATGTTATTATCAATTATTTATAGTATTATTATTATTATTGCACATTTAATTATTATTATTATTATTAATAATACCTGTTACGCACATATCGATAAAATTCTGAAAAGATGTAATCGACAAAATAGTCAACATTGACTATTGACAAAATAGTCAACATTGACTATTTTGGAGCTTTTGTCTTTTCAGAACTTCATCGATATGTATACGTACTATTATTCAATTTGAAATTTACGCGCTCTCTAGTTACGGGTAAAGTAGGTATCTGAATTACCGTTTAAGGCGACAATAGTTCCGGGAACCGCTCTTAGTGTCTCTGCTACCGCCAAAAATTTACACAGAGTTGATCCTTTTTCACTTACTGTCTCTATGGAGCTAGGCTATGGGAGCTAGTAGTATCAGAGCAGAGTGCGTAACGTCATTGTCAGAGCTTCGTGGTTCACGCGAACGACACAAGACGACAAAACGTTAACTCCAGCCAGCTATTTAAGAAGTTTGTCAAATGTCAAGTACTATAACGAAGTTATTTTATGGTTATTTTTGATTGCAAATAATAAACAACCGGACAGAATTGCGTTTAGTTAATACAAGTTTTCAAACGGATTTTCAGTTTTTGTTGTTTCTGTAGCCGAGATTGAATATGGATCCAGACATTCTACAATTCATCCTTGAGTTTTTTTTTTCTTGACAGCCGCCATCTTGAATTTTATTTTGACTGTATTTTCAGCTGTATTTTATCAAACATAGTAACTTTTATATGAAACATTTTTTCATATTTTTATAATTGCGAAGTTATTGGACATTAAAGAAAATAGCGATTTTCAGTTTTTCTGCGATAATATCTGAACTATTCGGAATTTTCAAATTTTCTCAACGGAATCTGAATCAGCACATAAAACTGCAAAATATTGTCCATTTAACCAAATCTCTATCTTCACTAATAAGAAAGTTACCCATGGTAGCCTACTCAATCTGGGACACACTGTATAGGAAAAGAAAAATCGGCGGTAAATAAGTAAATATAAATGTAAATATATTACATATATTTTTTCGAAAATTGTTAAAAAATGTTGATAATTAAGTACATGACAAACATCATGACCCGAAGTGACTGTTTTTTGTTTGCAGAACGTAAAAGTCTTTTTGCGCTGGCGTCACATAAATATAAATCATATAAATCTGCAAGGTTTGGATATTTCAAAATAAATGGTTGAGTATGTAGTAGTCGAAAAAATATTTTTCGCCTAACATATGTGAAAGTAACTCATATTAACCCTAAAAATGTGACGGAAAGTAATGTTTATCTGCCCTAGGGCTGCTAAACTCATAACAACACGATTTATAGTTCGTAACCTAGCAACACATTGACTTTCATTTGCGCGCTTTGACATTTCACAGAATTTTTCATTAAACGTCAGTTTTAAACAAAGTTTGAATTTGATTTAGGGCTAGGCGAAAAGCAGTTGTATGTCACACACGCAGAAACGCATTAGCCGACCTTAGCTATGAGCTACCCTCGCTTCGCTTCGCTCGCTCGTGCAGCTCATAGCCGCGGGCTTCTAATGCTCACTTTCTGCCCTTGTGACACAATATACTTTATGTATATGCACCACGGCAGCAAAGTGTCTTTATCGACCTCGTTTGCTTGCTCATAAATGGTACAGTCGCGGACAGAAAATTTCGGATGTCAGTGTAATTCCACTGACGTAAAAGTTAAGAAATTCCTATAGTATACGTCAGATGAGTGACACTGACATCCGAAATTTTTTGTCCGCGACCGTACATAAATAACTATTAAATCCAGAATATAAAAATATTTCGCATCTTGCAATTTTTTATTGAAGAAAAGGCCACAGTTTAAGAAAATATCATAAAAGTTTATTTTTTTGAAACCGGTATGAAGTTAGCAATAACTTTCAGCAATAAAAAAATTCTAAAATAATACCAAAACAGTTTCAGTATTTCTGTATTAGTATAAAAATCTACTAATTAAGTAATATTCAATAACTTAAAATGAATATTTTTAGAAACTGATTCGAAATTGACCTATCGAGTAATGTTGCGCGAGGCGTACTCAACTTTTTCAAAAATGACAGCGTTGTCTTATTTTTAAATCAAATGTTTTTAGATGAAAATAATCTATTAATAACGGGCTTTCGATAGTGTAAAAACAAAAAGGGACATACTTTTTGTTCGGCCACAATTAAATCTTAAGCTTTAGTTCCGCAGGACGCACGTTTCGTTTTTCTCAAAAATGACATTCTTGTCTTATTTTTTAATTAAATAAATCAATAAGACGCGTTTAGTACTGTAAAAAAAGCATTGTGTATCTTTTTATTTTCAATTACATACTTATTTTGAACAAGTTTTCAAATCACCTTAGATTTTCGATGTCCTGGAGTATGCGGAAAGTTTAAGATTTTATTGTGGCCGAACAAAAATATATCAATAAAAAAAGTAAATAATGGCTTAGCTGTAAAAGTAACTGTCGACGTACGTTTCGGTCTTATTAGGCCTCATCAGGACGTTGGTAGCAGCCGACCAGTGCGGATGTGTTTTTTTGCCTGCGAACTCGCGCAACAATATCAACAGCGGAAATTTAAAGACAAGTGGGATAAGTGAAAATAGTGTTCTAGTGCTACAGTGCAGACCAAAAGTTTGGACAGTGAAGCAATTTGTGGATCGCTGGACCATAAAAAACTGTGGGTAAGTTACCCAGAAACTAACATTAGCTATTCGCGTTTTCTGCTAAGCACTACTCCCTCTGGCGGCAACTAAGTGTACCAATATAGTGACGTCACGACTGGGTTAGCTTCTGTTCGAAATTTAAGTTATGCAGCTGTGAATTATGTCGTTATGAGAATGGTGTGCGAGTTTGCTTTGAATATTTTGTAAAACGCAGTTCAAGATGCCCAGAAGCAAGCAGAATTGTACCGTCTTTCTTCGATTAGAAGAAAAAATCAGTTAAATCAGATTTAACTTAATTTCCTAAACAGCTTGAAAAATTCGAACAATATCTAACAATAAAATGCTTGTGTGCCCTTGCACACTAAGGCAATGGCATGTGTTTGTTTTATAAAAAAAAAAAAAATTAAATTTCATAGAATGTAGGTAATCTGCGCTGTGGTAAAATATTGACACAAAGACAAGGCAATTGTCATTAAATGATTTACAACATTAACGGCCAAATTCAGCAATATTAGATAAAGGTATCTGCTGGATAACTCGTTAGTTACGTTTGTTAAAACCAAGAATAGTGTTACCGAGTGTGTACTCAGTTTATCCGACGATCTAAAATCGTACCTAAATTTGTGATTTCAATTCTCTACTAACTTTCGGCGAATCATCAAACAATAAACGGGGAACTTCAGCGACAAAGTTCATAAATTAGCTTGTAAATTTAAACTGTAGCAATTGTAGGTAATGTATGTACATACTGGGTGTTTCATGACGTGCGGAGTAGATTGAAAGGGTGAATAGGACATCAAAAAATAAGGTAACCTTTTCATATAGATTTTATAATTATAGTTATATAATTATAGAGTTATAATTCCTTGAAAGAGGGATGAAAGGTATTTTTCTTTTGATAACATCTTCTAAATTCTTTAAGCTATCAAACTAATATTTGAAACTCAGATATAAGGCACGTAACTGAACATTTACAACGCATTTGTCAGATCCTTCCTCCTTTTTAATGGGTAGTTTGAGGGTATTACTTTCCGTATTTTATGGTAACAAAATGCAATGGACGTATGCTAACTTTTAAACCTCAATTACTCGAAAACGGTTTGGTTTATCGAAATACAACAAGAGAGCCTCCTTGTGCCAAATAATCTAAAGAATATTCTCTTCGTAAATTTTTGATGAAATATGTAAAAATAAAAAGTTAGGAATAAAATACTGAAGTCACCCCTTAAAACTATCCTTTAAAAAATAAGGGAGGATCTAACAAATACGTTGTAAATGTGCAGTTAGGTGCTTATACCTAAATTTAAAATGTTAGTTTCATAACTGCGTACAGATGATTTCCCATCTCTGCAGAATACGTATTTGTTACTGTTATGTAACCTGGTTTGAAATAAATAAATAACATAGAGAATCCAGAAGATATTGCCAAAAAAACAATATTTTCCAACCCTCTTTCAGGGCTTATTATTCCTTTACTATTGACTTTTGGAAAAAAAATTATATGAAAAGGTTACCTTATTTCTTGATGTTCTATTCACCCTTTCAATCTCCTCCATACGTTATGAGACACCCAGTATTTAGCAATTTCAAAACCATCTCCTTTTCTACAAAAGAAAAAATTATAGATCATTATTATGCGTCATGAAAAAAATCTAGGTTAGGCACATCCCATAGCTTAAGTTTCTTGCATGATATTGACATAATAATAATTAGAATTCATTAAGCAGCATTCCATAATTAAATTAAATAACTTACGATGTCAAAGAACGAACCCAATCGTGACGTATTAGTGTAGCGGGTTGCGTAGTTTCCGGCGTCATGGAAATCGCCAATAAGCTCGCGATCTCGGGCGCGGCCCGCTAGTCGCCGCGAGTCAGCGCGGAATCGAACTTTGGACCCTGTGCGTTGCGTCGCCGAGGCGATTACCGAGCGCGCGCCGAATTAGGCCAGGCGAACGACCCACGGCCGTGATTGGCCTGTGGAGAAATAAACGAACATATCCGTAATGGATAATAAAAGCAAGCCGGCGACTCCGGGCGTAAGAGCCACGGTTGTTGGCTACTTTGAACATAAATTAAAGGCCAACAAAAACCCAACTGAGATGACACCCCCGTCGCGCGTTCAGGTCTTAGACTTGCGCGATAAGGACATCTCGATGGAGCTAGGATCGCCAAGATCACCGAGCGTACTGCGACGCAACTCGCAGAGCTCGCCGCTTCAGCGTGGGAACTCGCTGACCAACGAGCAAAAAAAACGGAGGCTGCTTGACACCTCTATTGACAATTCATCGCTAAACGCCTACAAAAAGAAAGAGAGCTCAATTGTCTTCACTTTGGTAGATACAATTGAGACGCTCAACAAACAAGTTAAATACTTGGACAAAGTAGTTGAAGATAACACTAACACAAAAAGAGAGATCAAGGAGATAACTGCTCAGCTGAAAAAAAAAGTCGAAATCCTCAACCGGAAATCTATACAGGGCTGGCTCGAGGACAATCGATATGAGAAAACAGAAAAGTTGATGATCGACATCGAGACTCAGACTGAGAAAGCCCCTACAGCTGACTTTGGCGCGCAGGCAAACTGCTGGAGAGCTAGAGAACAGAAAGTGGATAATATAGAAAGCATCACCACCCTGAAAGAAAACGCGGCTTCAAGGGATTGGGCGGAAGAAGCATTTAAAAACACTAGCATCGTAGTGGGCAACCCACTGCAAATGGACAACCCTACAGTTAAGGTCGTCATCGTCGAACCCGATGACCTCAAGATGGAGAAGAGCATCCAAAAGCTCTACAGAGAAAGATGCCCGGAGCTCCAAGAAGCCACGGAAGACTTCGAGGTGGTCGAGATGATTACGACCCTTAAGGCTAGGCAAGGCCTGGGCTATGGAGCCCAGAAGTTGGATGCTACAACCACACCCGCAGATGTAGAAGAGGCCATCAGGAAAACCCCGGAGAAAACCGGCTCCTTCACCTGCAAAATGAGCGGGCTCAGACCGAACGCAGGAAACACCCTCCCTGTGAGCGTCACTCTGGACAAATGTGACGCAGAGAGGATCACAGAACTAGCAAAAATCAAGGTCGGGCTCGTTCCATGTCAAGTGGAAGGTCGACTCCATATGCCGAGGTGCTCTAAATGCTGGGGCCATGACCACAAAACTAAAGAATGCAAAGGGCCAGATAGATCTAAAGCCTGCCTAAACTGCTGTGAGGAGGGACACACGGCCAAGGACTGCAAAAACGAGGCGGCATGCCCTATATGCAACGAAAAGGGACATAAGGCCGGCACGGGCAGGTGCAGCGCCTTCAGGGAAGCCCTGAAAATAGAAAGAAAAAAAAGAAGCGAAAATAAGACAAAGGGGAAGGAAGTAGAGCGTAAGCTCGACAATCAAGAAGAAGCCAAAAGGGCACCCAAAGAAAAAACCACCAAAAAAACCAACTGGCAGACCCCCGCCAGATCCAAAACTACAGATGCTGGAACGGAAGAAAATGCATCTTCCCAAACCCCAAAACAACAAGAAAAAAAAAACAGGAATCCATAAAATACTGAAATGGCGCACAACCAGAATAACAAAAGGAAAAACAAAACCACCGGACCAGTAAATACCAACCTAAAATTTATCCAACTCAACTTCGACAGACACGCCGCGGCCCACGATCTCATAACCCAACTCTCCCAGGAGAAGGGGACGAACATCGTAATTGGGCAGGAACCGAATAAAAAATACACCAGGAAGAACTTCTGCGATGCAAACTTGGATGCCTTCATCGGTGTAGGTGGAGATGTCCCGGTGCTCGGCACACATAAGGGAAACGGATTCGTAAGAGTGGAGCTGGGAGCACTGGTGGTGTACTCATGCTACTTCTCCCCTAACCGTCCCTGCCAGGACTTCGAGGCATACCTGGACAACCTGGAAGCCGACATTAGAGGACAAAAAAAAAGAATGCGTCATAGCCGGAGATCTAAACGCCAAGTCGGGCATATTCGGAAGTCACTTCGAAAACCAGAAAGGCAAACGGTTAGAGGAATGGGTGGAAAAAATAGACCTCACAGTCCAGAACAAGGGCAACACCTTTGCAAATAAACTTGGCAACTACATTATTGACATTACCTTAACGACCGCAAATCTGTCCGGTAGCATACAAAACTGGACAGTCGAGGAGGAAACAGAGAGCATGAGTCGCCACAGGCTCATCACCTACTCCATCAGAACTAGGCAACAAACTAGGATGGAGCCCCAAGGCAACCTGGGTTGGTTCGTCAACGAGACCAGACTCGCCCACCTCGCCGAACACACCAAACTTCAGCTGGAACAGGAACAGCTTACACCGGATGGCCTCATCCAAAAAATCACAGAAGCGTGTAACAAACACCTCAAAAGGAGAGGGAACCACAAATCCCGACATCACCTAGTTTATTGGTGGACCGAGTCCATAGCCTGCAAGAGAAGAGACTGCATATCCAGCAGAAGGGCCCTCATAAGAATACAAGGCTAAAGGCCCGACAGAAGACGCATCGTCATCGCTGCGCAGAAAGGCCGCAAAACACGAACTAAAGCGAGCTATTAAAAAAGAGAAAGAACTAAAGTGGGCTCTGTAAGGATCTGGACAACGACCCCTGGGGGAAGGGCTTCCAGATCGTAACAAAAAAACTCAGATTAAGGCCCCCAGTTAAACTGAGCGAAGAAGATACCGAGAGGCAAATAGAGAAGCTTTTCCCTAAAAAACCTGGGATAAGCTGGCCCACCGGCGGAAACTTACCCCAAACCAGAAAAGTCACTGTAGAAGAAATGGATCTGGCGATCTCAAACATAAATAAAAAGAAGTCGCAGGGTCCAGACAACATACCCCCGGAAGCAATAAAAGCGATCGCCAAAGCGAACAAGGGCATCTTCCTCCAGGTCATTAACGATTGCCTGAAGGAAGGAAACTTCCCGACGATCTGGAAGAAAGCCAAGCTGGTGCTGATTGAGAAACCAAGGAAGGCAGCGAACGATGCGCCAACATACCGCCCCATTTGTTTGCTCGACGTCCCAGCCAAACTCCTGGAAGCTACCGTCAAAAGGCCAAATAGCTTTTGTCAAAAGGTGACTAGTGGAGGAACTGGAAGACCTGGATGTCCTGCACGACCATCAATTTGGCTTCAGGCAGGGCAGATCTATTGAAGACGCACTTACCAAGGTAAGCGACATAGTGCACAAGGTCAAAGAAGTGGCTCACCAGCACAGGGCGCACTGCCTAATGATCGCAATAGACATAAGGAACGCATTAAACTCTGCGTCCTGGACCCACATCATAAACGCCTTCATAAAGGCAGGCATCAGCGAACAAATCGTCAGGATGGTACGGTCCTACCTGCAGAACAGGGTCATCATCACCCCACAGGGCAAAGAAATCGAAATGTCGTGTGGCGTCCCTCAGGGATCCGTCCTCGGGCCGACCCTGTGGAACGTGCTATACGACGGGATACTCCGATTGGAAATGGGCCAAGGAATCACGACGATCGCCTACGCGGACGACCTGGCGGTAATCATTACCGCAAAAACCACCACGCTGCTGGAAGTACGCGCGCAATACGCGATGGCCAAAATCGGAAACTGGCTAGAAAGAAACGACCTTGAACTGGAGGCTGCAAAGACCGAGATGACGATACTTGCAGGCCCAAGGAGACTGAAAACAGTAACCCTAGAGGTCCAAGGAACGACGATCACGTCATCACGTCGACCATCATATATGCGGCACCCATCTGGGCCCAGGCTATGAGATATAAACACTATGAAGGGATGCTGGAATCCATAAATAGGAAGACAGCCATCCGCATCACATCCGCGTACAGGACAGCACCTACACTGGCCATCCTAACAATCGCAGCCATTCCACCTATAAAACTGAAGGTGGAGGAGCGGAGACAACGGCACGCAGAGAAGAGGAGGACAGGATCCCCCCCGGAAGAAACAACAATAATGGAGAAATGGCAAGACGCGTGGGATAATTACCACGGTTGGACCAAGACTTTCATAAAGAACGTGAGTGGGTGGTGTAATAGGAGGCACGGGGAGGTGGACTACTACATCACTCAGACAATGACTGGACACGGAGTTTTTGCCAGCTACCTAAAAAAAATCGGGAAAGCACAAACCGACCTCTGCTGGTACTGTGACGCAGACACAGCAGAACACACGGTGTTCGTCTGCCCGAGATGGACAGAACTCAGGACCTCAGCAAATAACAAAAGCAGAACAAACATCACAAAAGAAAACGTTGCTGACCTTCTAAAGGACGAAGACAGCTGGAACCACATCACGGAAATGCTGAGGAACATCATGATACAAAAGACGACGGACGAAAAGGAAAGAGACAACCAGACACGCACACAACTACCACCACAGACGAGACTCAACACATCGACATAAAGCGGCAGCAAATACCAAAGATAAACAGCAGACAGCAAAAGATTAAGACTGAAAAACATAACAGATGACAGTGCGAAATTCCTGACGCAATGCCGAGAGGTGGATTCCGGGAATTAGCAGCTGCGAGAGAAGAGTAGGAGTTTTAGTTGGTAGGCGCTTGCGTTGGAGACCTTTAGAAAGGCTACGACCAGGTGAATCCAACACGCCATCGGCTTGGAAACCCGCTGATGGTGTCTTCTGAAGATCTCTCTCGGGAAAAAAAGGCCTCATCAGGACAGTATAACCAAGGTGTAAGGTGTTGTAAGGTATTGTTATTTTTTCCTGGAATTAACCCTTCCGTTATTAAAAAATATATTCCTTTTTTAAATTATCGAAAGTCTAGTTATTAATAGATTATTTTCATCTAAAAACATTTGATTTAAAAATAAGACAACGCTGTCATTTTTGAGAAAAACGAAGCGAGAGTCCTACTGTACGTGGAGCTAAAGTTTAAGATTTAATTGTGGCCAAACAAAAAATATGTCCCTTTTTGTTTTTATACTATCGAAAGCCCTTTATTAATAGATTATATTCGTCTAAAAATATTTGATTTAAAATAAGACAACGCTGTCATTTTTGAAGAAGTTGAGTACGCCTAACGCAAAATTACTTGATAGGTCAATTTCGAATCAAATTCTAAAAATATTCATTTTAAGTTATTGAATATTACTTAATTATTAGATTTTTATACTAATATATAAATACTGAAACTGTTTTGGTATAGTTTTAGAATTTTTTTTATTGCTGAAAGTTATTGCTAACTTCATTTGAACTTTTTTTCTAATTCTATTTAAATGTACATTTTTATATTTTTACTATTTCGCTTCTAATACACATAGGTTGAGTCAAACACAAATTTACAAAAAAAAGAAAAACAAGTAAGAATCCCACTTCAAATTTTAAGGAGTGCATTTAAATAAATAACGAGAAAAAGGAGTTGATGCAAAAGTTAGTTACACAAAATAATGTTTTCGAAGTGAAATGCGTCTCAATTTTTTTTTTATATTTAATCAACGAAGAATGCCAGGACGCGAAAGTTCAGAATAGGCAAAACGATGATTCTATAAAAATGTATTTTTCCTAGGCTGAGTTGCTCACTGCAGGTTTAAACTTTGTTTAACGTTAACTAGAGCTTAATTTTTCTTTTTGGTTGTTCAGAGAGTGATTAACTATGACATTTGTTAAACCATGAAATTCGATTGCTTAAACTATAATTAATTTCATCGGACAAGAACCAACTTTAAATATAATTAACGTAAAAATAACTTGAAAAAGATTTTAAACACGAGAAAAATTCTATTCGAAAAATTTCGATTGCTTGGTAAGTATTTGTAATAAACTACAGGGGTTTTCTTACTCATGGAAGTATTAAAAATAAGGTTTTCTTACTCATGGAAGTATTAAAAATAAGAGTTTTGTAACAAGCAAATATTATTTACGTTTGCTGATGTTTCACCAAATATATTTTTGGCTTTTCCAAATTGTATAACGGAAAAAACTAAACAATTTAGACGTGAAGAGAACTTGAACTCATTATTACTGATAATTTGTTAACATACAAGTTCTCTTTATAATATTTAAAATTAATAGGGTGCACTGTATAATCTCTTCACTTCGAAAAATTCAAAAATGTATTTGGCGAAATTTCAGTAGACATAAGCAATTAATAAAATATTTGCTGAATACTAAAGTCTTTGTTTTTTCTTGTGTTTAACAGAATTAAACATTTTGTCTTAAAAAAAATTCGTGAAGATTATTTTATATGATGATTTCTTTTAATAGATTTCGAGAAATCTTTGCACAACTACCACTACCATCTGTGAAAGCCATAACACTTCAGTATTTTAATCTCTTTTTTGAATATTTCTTAATTTTTTCGTACTTGTACCTTTTGACACACGTAATAACTACTGTTACGAATAAAAAAAGTTTAAATTTACATAACGAAATTAGATACTAAAGCACTTCAGAGCTGCCAACATTCCACTAAAAATATATTTAATTTATATTATGCAAAAACCTACCTCATCAGTAGATTGAAATATATAAGAATAATCAGACGACATCAACAAAATGTCAATATCAGGCTGCGGCCTCAAACCTAAACCTTAATTAATAAATCGGTTGGTTAAAAATGACTGAACAACACTGTGGTTTGATATTTAACCAATAGTTAACAAATTACTGGTTTAACCAGACACCGAGCAACTCGGCCCTAGTGATGTAATTTAGCCGGCTATAAGTACCTTTTCCTCCAACTGTGGAAAAAGCCGTACCTTTGAATACTGTTTAGAGATAATGAAGTTGATCTTTTCTTGACTAACAAGAAATGTACTTGTTGCTAGACCTTACTGTATGTATAAATAAATATCAAAATACCAAAAACGTACTTGAAAAAGCAGTGCACAAACTTAAATATGTTTAAATTACCCGCCTTAATCCTATCTGAGATCATGCGCAATAACCCCTAAAAAATCAGAACGCAAAATATATTGTCAGGCCGTGAAAAAAGATCACGTGATTGTCTATTTTGTTACCGCCCCTAGCTCTTAAGGTGGGGAGAATATATTCACGCCTTGCAGAAATAATTCACTAAAAACATACAAATCGGACGACTTCATAACTTAATTATGGTTACATATTTCTAAAAGCTGTTTTCACTGATTTGTTAACAAAACTTCAATCTACAAAGTGACCAACGCGTTTTTCAAAATTCGATCTGGAAGTATTTTTACTATCGCTGTAAAGTTCAACTACAATTTTTCAATGTTAATTATTTTTTTCTTAATTACCAGATGATGATAGAGCAATTTCCTATGGTCACTTTGTAGTGCTAGTTGTCAGGTATATAGGAAAAAAAATGAATTAATTATTTTCAGAAATAAAATCTCTATGAATTCGCCCGTTTTAATGCTTTTCGTATATGGAGTTATTTCGTAAGATTGCTTTTACAACGGATCTGTCACTTTATTCTAGTATGTCAATATTTGGCATACTGAGGGCGCTACTTAGAGTACTCTCCATGGCCAACTTTACAGAAACAGTTTTTTTGCGAAACGGGACGGCCGTAATAGCGTTAGCTATCAGATGTAGCTGGCCATGCCTCTACCTTGTCATTTAAGGAGAATACCAGTATTACAATATGACCATCTAGCCGGCAAAACTGTAAAGTCAATATCTTCGTATGCAAAAGATACCGCCACGTCGTAAATAGTATTTACTTATGCAACCTGACAAGCAGAGAATGCAATCCTCACCATTTGAAACGCGACCTTAAATTGAACGAATTAGAACAAAGAAGTAAATGTAAAAAGATGTCACCCAAGTTTAAATTAAATCTACTTGTCTCTACTTACCACGGCTCCAAGTGACAAGTCTGCCGATTCTAAATCAGCTGTGCCCCAGCTAGCAACAGTGGAAAAGGGTGTAGGTTATCTCAACGATGGTAAGTTATAACGGGCGCCAGAAGACAATTTAAAAAACAACTAATCGAAATTCGACTGGCCGACGCGACGTCTCCAATCGACCAAGTCGTGCAGAAAGGAAATTACTAAATAGAGACGAGACTTTTACCCACTGTGTGTATGAAAGTAGTTAAAATTAAAATCGTACTTAAGTTAATACAATTTATTACACAACTATAGAAATAAAAGAAACAGTTTCACAGTTACACTAATACGTTTACTTTCTAGCGTACCGTTTCTTTAAATTAAATCCGCATGAAGAATGCATGCGCAACAAACAAAAAATAGAAGGTTACCTCGCGACCGATGTCATATACCGTCTGAAGTTGGCTGTCACTACGCCATCTAGTGGTCTTGTCAGAGTCGATGACTTCACAATGGCGTACTCACACGACGGGGAACGACAGACGGGCAACAAGAATTGTCGGGGCACTAACACGCGATGAACTGGGAAATCCCTCGCGTATACGCTTGCGGGGATGACCTGGGCCTACGCTGTAACTTGCGAAAAGCCAAGCAGAAAAGGGACAAGCCCGAACTAAAAAGCCTACGTGGAAGAAACGATATGCGTTAGCGGCCATTTTGATGGTGATATGCGTCGTTACACATTACCTGAGAGAACAGGAGCCTCAGGCTTGGTACGGAGATTAAAATACCTCCGCTCGGTGTTCGGCAGTGTCGAATGAATTTCCAGCCAAGCTGCGATTGATTTCTTCTCCAAAAGAGCAAGGAATCCGACAATTTTATCACACGCGAAAAGACACGTCCTTACGGCACAATGCTCGAACAACAAAAGAGAACGAGTAACGACCAAGCCGCTAAATAACGCAGATCGCCTTGAGGCAAGGGAATTACCAATGGTAGGCGGCCTGAAAGTCACATGGACCCCCAGAACCTATCAGAAATCAACGATCGCAGCGTGCAGGTTTTCCCCCATAGCGCTGTAAAGGAGGGGTACCAGGGTTGCCACGGCGCGAAAACGAAATTATTAGTCGCTACTTTCTAGCGCTAAATTTAAAATGTAACAAAGAAACAGAAGCGAGACACGAAGTACAGTCATGTACCCAGCAGATGAAGAATTTGGTAAAAAGGAAATCCTGTAGCAATGGCTACTAATAACAGATCAATAAAATTCCTTTACACCACGAACTTTTATTCAGGAAGGAACTACTCGTGGTTCTAGGAAAACAACTAATGTTGATGAGGACACTAACAAACACGTACCTACTTAACAGCATAATTGAAGATGTTGGTTCATCATTAGATGTCAACATTTTTAGTGGTGCTGCAGCTGACGTGTATGTGAGCGGATTTATTGCAAGACGCGTATTGAAAAAGTTACCTTGTGAATTGTGCAAGAGTGCATTAATTTCTTGTAAGCAGCCAGAAAATCAGAATGAAGGTATTAATTCTTTTTCATAATTATACGCAAGAATTCGACGTTCAAAATGACTTGCCAATATCAAAAAAGAAATCTCCAGTCTAAACATGTTGTCATTAACATGAGTGGTATTCCAGACGGTTCCAATATAATAAATAATCTATAAAAGTACAAGCGCGAAAAGAAACGATTTCGGCATTAGCAATTAACTTAAGTGGAAAGTCAGATATGTCTAAGATAAATATTAGCATAATTACCAATCGACACGTGTGATTATAACTCCGCGCGTTAGAAAATGATCAATCAGATTTTTAAATTATCTAATTACTACCCTGTAGATAGGCAACTTAAGTTACTTGAGTGACTTAAATGAACGGGATCAAAAAGGGAATTTAGATAGGTGGCAGCACATTGCATCAATTGCGCGAAATTCTAATATAAACAAAGGGGTTGTCGCGGTCAGAGAAGAAGTCAAAATCTTTAGTCTTCATTCAACCTTTTCTGCAAACAGAAGGTTTGCTTTTTCTCAAAATTTAAACACTAGTGATTAATAAGATTTATTACCGTTAAATCACCTAACGAATATCTTCAACGAACTTTAAATGTAAAATCAAATTTTATGATTAAAGTTCATTAATTTTAAACTTGAGTTAAATTCAATCGCAACCCGTTTTTTACGCAAGAGTTTTCATTTTAATATTTTGGTGTGGGTGCAAAGGAAGGTGTAGAAGAAGCACCTTCGCCTGGAGCTCATTCCCCTACTTTCTTTGCTTCTGCGTTCTACTCTCCAAAAGGTAGGAATCTTCATATACTACCGTTTTGATCGTATGAAAAATTAGTTTCAATATACCCTATTTTAAGCATACAGTTGACTTTTACTTCTAGTAGAGTAGTTTGCGGATATAATGCACGCTTGCACAATTCCAGCCCGAAAGAACCTACTTCCAAAGAGATATCAATAGGCCATGTAATTTAATTGAGCAGAATAGGGTCCGGAATTTCCTTAAAACTCCGGTGGTGGCAGCAAACTCCGTTATATTTAGTTTTTTTTTAATTTTCTCAATTTGATTTTGGTTTACATGTTTAGTTACATTTTTTGCTAAAATTACGCTACCGAAGTAAGAAGGGTTACAAACGGGGAAAGGTCTTCTACTTTCACCCCAGACCCTTCCTACATTCTCATCCTGATCAGTGGACAACTGATTTGATTACTTTCAAGGAATATTCTGATAATGTCAGTCCTTCACAGGATATGGTTAATACAGTGACATTATCAGCAAATATTATTGAAAATATGTTGCCAAATATTTGTCATACTGCTGAGGTTGGGAAGCAACTCACCGAGCAAATTTTTTGAAATGCTGACTTTAGTTGGATTAATTGTACTGAGCACAGTTCTTTTCTAAAGCAAGGGATTGTTAGGTCACTGTGCCGTATATGTATTCCCTGGTACTGTACTCGCATTAACCATATGTTTAAACTGTCATCCAGGGCATCTCGTAATGTGGCGATTCTCCAGCACATGTAAATGATTTATTTCATTTATTTGTAAAATTGCGTTGTTCAGCAGTAGGATTTATTTTTAAATTTTGTTTTCTTTGTGTTTGTTAATTAATTATTTTCCCTTTAGCATTTCATTTTGTTTATAGAAATTCTTTTTAAAATTTAGTTTTGTTACTTTTTAGAATTAGTTTTATTTATAGATAGGATTTCATTTTCTTTCTAAATGATTTTTTACATTTCACTTCCAATTTTGCTGCATGAAAATGTGACTATTTCTTTACACATTGAGCCTATAATTATAATTTCCTTTTAACACTTCGGTATCACATTTGTCCTGCAGTAGTCAGTGGTCGTTCCATGAAGTGTATTAAAAACTTGAATTATTTGTGATGAAATGTTTATACACAGTTACATTGCTGACTGAATTTGGTAGATTCACTTAAATTCTCATTGTAAATTTAAAATTACTGTTGTTTCACTAGGTAATCACCATATAACAGACGTTTCTATATCATTTATTTCGGTAGATGAATAGCTATGCTATGAGTTTGTGTATTTTGTTGCCATGGTATTATTTGATTAGAGACATTTTGTAATTGGTGAGCAAGAGGGAATAATGACTATTAATCCCTTGTCATTATTCCCTAAGAAAATATTGCATGGCATTATTGTTCAGAAACCACACATATAATATTTCCATTATATTTTAGTCGTAGATAAAAAATGTTAATCTGACTGCGACTGACCGAAACCCAACCGCGTATTTGGAGGATTACTCTTGACACTTGATAGATTTGACATTAGACGTGATAACTTAAGTAGAATAAATTCTGCTAGTACCAAATTAATGCAGTGCTCTAAAAAGTAACTGTTCAGTATTATGTATAGTTGTTTTAATCTAAAGCTTCCCCTATTCATAGTTTTCGTTTGTGTAATAGTGGTATAATACTTCACGTGTCATTTCTGGTTTCTTAAATAAAAATTATATTGCATCGATTTTTATAAAATCGATTTTTTTACAACTCGATTTTTTTATTGATTTTTTTATATTTCGATTCGAGATCGATTCAAAAATTGCTTCATTTTACGTTGATCGAATATCCCTATAACTAAGCTACGACTTACCGTCATAAAATAAAAGCAAGTTGAGAGCCATTTTATATATGTCAAAACTGTAATATAATGGTAACGGGAAATAAAGAATCTCATTTTTCGTTTTGTCCAAAAAATTAAGGCAAATCTTGACAATTTCAGGGAAAAAGCGTAAAAGAGAATTTTTGTCTCAAAAACGACGCACTTTTCACATCCCACTTGTAAGTACAGTGTGAAAAATGCACCTATCGTCATGGAAATAGTGTAAATACAAGACTTCTTAAAACAGATGAGAGAGACACAAAATATATTAAAAATCGTGAGTGAGAGATGTGATTATATGCCCAAGATGCTCTAGGAGGTGTAATTTGCGAACGTAACAACATAGGAATACAATTGACATTTCTCGCATCTTATTTAGTTAAACTTAATATAGTAAGAGTTTTATAAACAATGTTGAACTGTGGGTTTTGTGGACGTTCCAGAATTTTGTAAAACGACTGTGTGCGCCTTTGAGCCAGTTGTATAAAACGAGGTAATCACTCGGTCAAGATAATTGTGGAGGAAAGTTGATCGAGTGGTTAACTCGTTTTATACGGTGTATTTTTTTTAAAATGCCATAAAGGTTGGTCATTGAAATTAAAGCTCATGCCGTAGCTTGGCATCTAACACATGCCAATATTGACAATTTAAAGTACATAAATGAAGCTAAGACGTGAATTTTCTTTTCCATAGCCACCCCTTATGGCATTTAAAAAAAAAACAGTACAATTGGCCCTATGACACACAGCGACCATATTTAATGACCAGTTTGGACGAGAAACTACTGTTAGTATAGCTCTCCTGTTATTCTTAACTCATTAGTCAACATTGAATGCAAATGGAAAATTTCAACGACGACAAATACATGCATTTGTCTTCGTAAAAACTTTTGGTGAGGGTTCATCAGCGACACGCCTACTGACTGTTCCTTCTCCTCACCCTTTAGTTCCTCAGAAACGCGTATCATCTATCGGTGAAATGTGATACTCGTGATTCTCGTCATCCAACAAGTGATGCATCAAACCCAAACATAGCAGTTCAAAACTGTCCGACAGCGGCAGCATTTTACATACACACTCTCTTCACGTTGCTTTCCTCTCGCCTACAGTTTACTACGTACGCTGAAACCATTATGGTCGTCCCGTTTTGCAAAAAAACTGTTTCTATAAAGTTGGCCATGGAGAGTACTTTAAGTAGCGCCAGGCCCGTCCAATTTCATGGGAAATACGGTATCACTTTTAATGTAGGCCAAGGGGGTGAAAGGCATAGGTATGGAATTGTGCTGAATTTGAAGATGGCGCTAGCCACATCGTAGTTTGTTTACAGATTTCCTTTTTCAGTATTGTTTACTCGCGCTGAATGTTAAGATGGCGCTGGCCACTTTATTTAAATTTGGCGCTTTAGCATCTTGGCTCATGTTTCCTGTTCTTCCTCTCATTTCCGCAACGCTCAATCCACACGGTGATCCACCGTTCGTGCTCAGTCGAACGCAATTCGTATTTGAATGTCGTCAAATTGTCTCTGGAATTTGTAGACATTTTGTAGTGTTGCTTCTTCTTTTACGTGTTCATCACATTTTCGGCATTACTTTAAAAAGCAAATTAGTGGTGTTTATTAGTAATTGCTATGGATCGACATTTATGTGTTATTTGCGGTGCAGTTGAAAATGTACGCCTGTTTTGTTTTCCATCGGTAATCAGTAAGTAAGTATACATATAATTGAAGTACCTAAATATCTTTTTACTATGGTTCAATTTCTAGATGAATAAAAACAATTACAAAATCGGGTAATCCTGCAGTTTAGGCCTGTTTTAATGCGTATGGCTGAAATCGTGATGCGAGACATCGCATTGTTGCCGCATGTCATTTCTGGTTACAGCAGATAAAATAATGGCGTGATAATTTTGAGTATCTTTGCTTTAGAACAAATTAGTACAACATAGATTATTAATTCTGTTAAAATGAATGTACCGCGAGCACAGACGCGAGCGATATATTTTGTCAAAGATTGATACCTGACTCGTATTTTATGCACATTCAAAGAGGCCTAAACTGCAGGATTACCCAAAATCGAATTTAGGTAATCCTTTTCCAGCCATTTCGCTTTGTTAAGTAATAATTAATAAAATTTTCAAATTAAAAATCATTTTATTGATTTAATTAATTTTTGTATTTTTCCCATTTGCAACAGAGAAAAATTCGCTAAAATTGAAAGTAGCAAACACTGACGAAACTGTCACTTTATCTGAATTTCGAACTAAGCCAAGTTCACAGCGAGACATTTTGAGTGTACGCTTTTTTAAATTCCACATCTGTACATGTTGTATTGATACAAAGACATTCGGTGTGTTAATGTTAATATATTTTTTCAAGATGTCAAGCATGGCTTACTGCTTTGGATCTGAATGAGTCTGCAGAAGAATTTGCCAGTAGGAGGAAATTATGTGCAAGACATTTCAATCCTGCGTCATTTCGAAACAACACTTTTCAGAGCTTAAACTGGAATGCTATCCCTACACTTGCGGTTCAGGATAATGTTACAGTAAGTTTACCATCTCTTGAACAGCCTGCCCTCCAACAAACTGTATATCCATCCATGTCCTATAATCCTTCAACACAAATACCTTCCATATATGCCTCCGTTGACATTATGAATGTCCCATCAACCTCTTCACTGAGTTCGACACAAATATCGATAGATCTTTTTCTTTTCACAGGCCAATGGCGCTTTGTAGGCTATAAAGGTGCAATGCCTCCCTCCCAGAAAGGCTGGTTAGCTAATTTAGAAGCCATGCCCGCAATCTGGAGGAAATGCAAAGCCATGGGTTTGGAACATCTACGGACACGCAGCATAAATCAGGATGCTCTAGAGAATATGTTTGGTGGTCCTAGATCGTACTGTGGTGACAACTGTAATCCTACAAGTCTACAGTTTATAAGTTGTTTAAAAACTCATATACTGAATGGGCTCACACATACTGGTATAAGGGGTACCAATTGTGAGGATGACAGTAATGAGTTATTAAGTAACTTACTAATTTTTCTGAAAGTAAGGAGTAGTACTGATCGTGGTGTGCAACCTGAAAGTAATGAAACAACTGACAAATACATGCTTAATACCATAATAGAATCTGTGAGATCATCATTTGATATCAACAGTTTCCATGGTGGTGCAGCGTATGTATATGTGAGTGGTTTCATTGTAAAATGCATTTTGACGAATTTTAACTGTGAATTGTGCAACACTGCATTAACTTCTCCTCCTGATCAGTGGATAAATGATTTAATTACTTTCAAGGAATATTCTGACAATGTTAGTCGTTTAACATATCCATCACAGGATGTGGTCAACACAGTGACTTTGTCAGCAAATATTATTGAAAGTACATTGCCTTGTATTTGTTATACTGCTCAGGTTGGGAAGCAACTCACAGAGATAATTTTTCGCAATGCTGACTTCAGTTGGATTCCATGCACCGAACATATTTCTTTCCTTCAGGAAGGAATTGTGAGATCAGTGTGCCGTATATGTATTCCCTGGTACTGTACGCACATCAACAGTACATTTAAATTATCAAGCCAACGAGCATCCCGCAAATTAGCAATTCTGCAGCACTCATAACTTGTAAGTATACTAACTTATTTACTTGCATTTCTCGTTTAATGTTATTTAGATTTTTCTAAAGATTGCCTATTTTTATATTACTATGCTAATATATTGTACAACTTTGTATCGTTTATTTAGTTAATTCCAATAATGTATTGTAGAGTTTGAAAACTTTATGACTACTAATACTAATCCTGAGTTTTGTGTTTCAGGACATAATCTGACCTCGAAGGACCGTGATGGAATATACATATGACTAGCTTTTAGTTTAGTTTTAGTCTTAGGCATTTGATTTTTCCTTATTCATAATTTATTGTTTTTGTTCTGTCAGTCAAGGATTTAAAGGAAGAACAAGGGCAGCATTTATAAAGTATTTGTAAAGTACAAGTTGTGAATACTGAAATATCTCCTCGGTTAAAAACTTCTTCAAAGTCTGCTTGCTTTTTATTTGTTGTGCTTTGTATTTTAAAGTTGTTTTTAGCATATTAAGTTGTTTCGGAATTACAAACTGGGATGACAAATACCCGGCAAGTTTCAACTTACCTTACTTTTACTATCTGTTTTTATTTGTTTTTACTTATCTGGTTTGTATGACTATCTTAAAATTAAAAAGCTTGTTGTACTTTATGATTCCTTAGCTGTACATACATATTCTTTATGTAAAATACTGTAAAATTTTGAAGATGTAAGTATATAATTTCGTCAGTTTTTTTATGCACTATAATTGCTGATTAAAGCCTAACACATTTTTCTATCATAGAAGTTGTGTAAATTGCCTTAGTAGCAATATTATTCTCTTTGCATGCACTATGAATACGTAAATATGCAGAAACTTTTTTGCAATGAAAATTGGAATTTGTACACAATTGTTTTTTATTATTAATTATTATTTCGTTATACATATAATAAATTGAGTGACGTTTCAATGTTTTTATTTATAAATTTCTGTTCAATCCTAAATTATGTAAAGAGATGTAATAATTATATTTGGGTACTTTTAAATCAAATGTGTTTTATACTTGTCGTGAATTTTGTGATTTTGTGACGAAGTCATAACTTTTACGGTGAGATGTACAACATATTTGATTTCTAAGTAACGAATATAATTATAACATCTTTTTATGCCCCAGAAAGTATTCAATTTGAATTTGAATGTCCCGCGGATTTTCAATTTTTTTTTGTTAATAATGACGCGAGAGGGCGCTGCAGTATAATCAGCGACATCTTCAAATTCAGCACAAAAGCAGCATTTTTGTGGAGGGGGAAGAGTACCAAAAATTTTACACGGAGTTAGCTATCTCTTGTTGATATGACCGGTGGCTGAAACCTATCGCACGATCTCTCTTAATAGTACCTATATAGTCACTGACATAACCATCTCTTGTTGATGTGATCGGTGCTTTACACTTACGCTCAAACACGCGCGATTGGAGCGCCCCGTTGGAATCACATGCGAAAGCGCGCCTGTTTAAATACAAATAATCGCGCATGCTTAGACGTGTTAAAATCCAGAGGGGTATCATTGGGCGCATTCAGGGACGCTCAGCGGCTTAGCTAAGCTGTAATTTAGTCAGCGTTTTCTAAGTGTCAGTACACAGTGATTCCCTGAACGAAGTTCTGAATGGCAGCTGTCTTACATGCTTGACTTACTATAAAAAAATATATATATACAGTGTGTCCCAAAAAGTTTTATACAAACGGAGAAAAAGTTTATCTTACATTTCACAAAAAAAACTATTCTTTATAAAAAGCTCTGCATGGCTTGTAGATCCATAATCAGGTACAAAATTTTAAAAAAATTGGCAGGAATACAGGGAAAATAAAAAATAATGATTTGGACGGAGAGCAAAATACGTTCAAACTGTAGTGTAGAAGCAAAATGTTTATTGAAATTGTGATTAAATAGCAAAAAATTATGCACACTTGTAGATTATTGATATTCCCAGATAAAAATTGATAAAGAAGGTTATCAATGTTTTATAAAAATAAATTATCTAACAATTGCTGAGGTGTTTATTTTTTAATTTTTATCTGGGAATGTCAATAATCTACAAGTGTGCATAATTTTCTGCTATTTAATTACAATTCAATGAACATTTTGCTTCTCCACTACAGTTTGAACGTATTTTGCCCTCCGTCCAAATCATTATTTTTTATTTTTCCTGTATTCCAGCCAATTTTTTAAAAAAATTGTACCTGATAATGGATCTACAAGTCATGCAGAGCTTTTTATAAAAAATAGTTTTTTTTGTGAAATGTAAGATAAACTTTTTCTCCATTTGTATAAAACTTTTTGGGACACACTGTATATGGGAGACTTAAATAAACGGTCAATCTGCACAAAATCGTCAAGTCAACTGTCAGAATAAACTACCTGACCAATCATCGATTGGAAAAATTAAATACTGACTCAACCGGTAAATTAAAATTATGCTTCCACCACTTTATTTGATAGCGCTGCGGAAGTCAGCCTACATTTTATGCACTGAGTAAATGAGCGCATTCAGGGACGCTCAGCGGCTGAGAGGCTAAGTAAGCAACTTCCCTGAATGGACAAGATGACAGACCGCTGAAAGAAAGCCGCTGAGATGTTTACTCAGCATACAAATTGTAGGCTTAGTTCCTCAGCGCTATGAAAAAAAGTGGTGGGGGCATAATTTAAATTTATTGGTTGAGACTGTATTCAATTTTTCCAGTCGATGATTGGTCAGGCAGTTTATTCTGACCGTTGACTTGACGATTTTGTGCAGATTGACGGGATTGACCCTTTATTTAACTCGCCCATGTAGTAAGCCTAGCATGTGAGACAGCTGCCATTCAGAACTTCGTTCAGGGAATCACTGTGTGCTGACACTTAGAAAACGCTGACTAAATTACAGCTTAGCTAAACCGCTGAGCGTCCCTGAATGCGCCCAATATCTCACCGGCTTTCTTTCAGCGGTCTGTCAGCTTGTCCATTCAGGGAATTTGCTTACTTAGCCTCTCAGCCGCTGAGCGTCCCTGAATGCGCCCAATTATATAGGCAAATCTTATACAATTAGATAATAGTGTTAACCATTCACAGAGGGCAATATATACAGATATCTGCAAAATGACAGATTTATTCAAAAATAGCAAAAGATGACAGTACTGGATGAAGCGCAGCGCAACAGTTATATTGCAGGGTTGTGTTCATAAATTACACTCTAAGGTCACTCTAGGGTAATATTGTGATCTCTCTCGCATAAATGTATTTATACATTTTGCTTCTCACATAAGAATCATAAAGTACTAAATCAGGCGTGTGTTTCCATAGCAACAAACACATTTTCTTTACCCTACTTAAAAGTGGGACGTGAAAAGTGATCTCGTTGTCATGGAAATCATGTAAACGCTAGACTTCTTAAAACTGATGAGCGAGACGCAAAATAACTAAAAACTTGTGAGTGAGAAAGATGCAATTATACACCCAGGGTGCACTCGAAGGTGTAGTTTATGAACACAACCCAGCTGTTGAATCACCGAAATTGCGTTGCAAGTATTAAATTCATTTTCTTGCAATACGTACACACCAAAGAGTAAGTTTTATTATAATTTTTTTCATAATTAAGCATAGAATAATTAATTTAAAGTTTCACATTACAGAAATGATACGATCACGGTGTAGTGTTCCTGAATGTGAAAATTTAATCCAAGAAAACGTAATTTTACATACTTTTTCTAGAAATAAACAATTGCGTATGAAATGGCTGGAAAATATTGGCAGTGCAAAATTAATGAATAAATCAGATTCAGCTATTCAAGCTTATAAGATTTGTAACAATCATTTTGAAGATATTTGTCATGTAGTACGTATTGTATATTAAATGTGGCGCGCTTGAGCGCCATTCTTACAGCCAATCAAGTGACAGTAACCAGACGCGAGGCAATGCGCAGACGTACAACAACACACCCTCTAGTACTGGGTAGACACACACACACGTGTAACATGTAATCGCTACTTGCTCATATTAAAACTAATAAATAACTTTTATTACAATGGTTTATTATTTAAAAACCATGACAATATTAAACTGAATGGAGGGGCTATTCCGACTTTAAGATTACCTTTAAACCGTGAAGAAATAATAGAAGCAAGAGAATTGCATACAGTTTCACTAGAAAGTCAAGAATTTGGTAAGTAAAATAATGTTAATTAAATATATCTTGTTAATCTGTCTAATTATTACAGCACAGACACCAGTAACATCGGCACATTTCTTAGGTAGTAGATTTGTAACAGAAAATATTCAAAAAGAAAGCAGCTTACCTGGGACTTCAGAATCAAGTAGAACAGTTGGCGTTACGCCACCACCATCAACATCAAGGCTACATGTAATTTCAGGTAATCAATTACAAACTCTTTGTTATTCAAACTATTACAATGAATTTGAAAATGGTGTAAAGAAAATTGCAATTGAATTTCTTTTATTTCAGTGTTTCCATGGAATTTTAAAGAAATTTTCACATTTTTCTTTTCTTATTGTAATTTGAATTTCCTATTTCCACAATTTTTCAAATTGCATATTCACCTGCTCTAAGCTGAAAGATTGTATCTCAAAATTTCATATGCTTTTAATATTTTTAATATTTTTTTATGGAATAGTGCTTGAACTAAAGGGTATTAAATATTACAATTAATTTACTTTGAGTAAATAGAAATTCTGTCATTGAAACCTGGCAATATTGTTTATATTGTAAATATAATAATGATGTGAATGAAACCAAAATGTAGAACAGTTACAGAACTCCAATAGACAAGATATTCAGACATTAAAGTTTCAATTTAAGGAAGTTCAATTGTGTGTACATAAAATTATACATATTAACTGGCAGCGGAAGTGCAATTTATAAAAAATTGGATGTAGATTATAGTGGGTGATTTTAAAATTTTTTTTTAACAACTCTTGCCATGGAATTTGGACGGCTAAACTATACTGTAAAACAGCATAAAAGTACAGCAATGAGGTACTTTTCACTTAAGCTAAGACATGCCGTCCAAATCTTATGGCAAGAGTTGATAAAAAAATTAAAAATAAAAGTAATTATTATATTTAATCACTTATTGTTAGTGAAATATTTAGATGTAGTTATGTATTTGTTTTTTTTTTTTATTTATAAACTTGTAAGTAAAATTACATATTTTTAAATATCTGAAGATTTTCAGTAAATTTCTAAATCTTGCCTTTTCCTTTTTTTGTAATGCATATTAAGTTCCGTTTAATTATAACGAAAATATATACATTTCATATTTATAATATGTATAAATATACATAGATTTCAGTTAAAAGAAAATAAAAATAATAATTAATTACAATAACAAACCTATCCTACAAACTGCCGAGTATTTTGTAAATTTTTAAAAGGAGATTTAAAATTTAAAGTCGCCTTGCAAGAATTTTAATTTTTAAGTCTCCCATTAAAAAGTTGATACTGATCGCAAGTAAAATAGAATTCCAGGAGTAGGAGTCGTAATTTGAATTTGGCGGCAAAGAATGAAATAGTAACTTTAACCGTTGATAGATGACGCAAAAATTTGTGCATAAAATTTTCTGCAGGAATAGACACTTCTTCTTGTGTATGTTCTGTGTTTAAAACCCGCATGCATTTCGCGCAGTTAAAAGTTTTGTCTTTATATTTTCACGCGGTTATTTTTTTGTAATATAATTTGAAATAATTAAAAGGTAAGTACTTTAATTAATATCACTCGGGAAATTTGACGTTTTTCCATTTACATTAGGTACCTTTACACTTACACTCTTTCGCATGAGTTTAACACGTAGCGTTCCAATCCCGCGCGAAAGAGCGGCAATCTAAATGTAAATTTGGCACGCGCGAAAACAGCGAGTATTTTTCGTGTAGACTTGATTGTAACGGTGTTGTTTTCGTTCGTAGTGCTGACTATCGCGTGCGATTTGAGCGTGGCAACAGACATCCGGTAAGTACGTACAAAAAACTTAAAATTATAGTTAAATAATAATGGTGTAATGTATTTTTAGACTAAAAAGTCAACCTAACCTGTTGTGTGTACCATGGTGGATTGCAGGTACTGGTCAAAAGAGTTCATAAGTCATTTTATTGAAGTTTACAAATTAAATCCCTGTCTATGGAAGGTCAAGTCTAAAGAGTATACCAATAAAAATTTGAAAAATATAGCTTACGATAAATTGGTAGATGTTTGCAAAACAGTAAATCCGGAGGCAACCAGAGATTATGCGGTGAAGAAAATTCAAATCATTTCGCAAAGAAGTCAAAAAAGTTGTAGAATCAAAGAGGAGTGGAGCAGGGGCAGACGATGTGTATGTGCCAACGTTATGGTATTATGATTTACTGCTATTTACCATTGATCAGGAAATACCAACTACTAGCGTTAGCAATATGGATACTGAAGAAATAGAGGCAGTGGATGATGAGAATGAGGACCGAGGAGAGGAAGAGAATAATGAGAGCCAAAGGTCAGAACAGAATAATACTGAAAGGGAAACTAAGGAATCTGTAGTGGAAGCAAACAATAATGAAACCAATACAGAAAATATTTTATTAAACCAGGTATGTTATCATAAATTAAGATTTTCCTTTTTCAACATATCATCCTGCCAGTGAACTTTTCCTTCCAAATTAAAATATTGTGTGTACTTCTCGCGATTAGTTTTAGCGCCTACTGATAAATTTCTTTGTCCAGTGGTTTGCAAACCGGTGAGTTCAGTGCTGATATTTCGCCATACACCCATTTGTAATTCATGAGTCACTGAATCCTCTTGATCAAATGGTGTGGGTGTTGCGTATGAAGTTCTGCGTTTTAAAAGAAAATTGTGAAGAGCACAAATAGCCAAAACTACATAGGTAACATTGCGTGGATCGTTCATGTGTATGGCTGTATGTAAAATTCGGAAACGAGCGGCTAACAAACCAAAAGCATTCTCCGAAACATTTCGAGCTCGAGATAATCGGTAGTTAAAAATTCTCTTTTCATAGGATAGACCTTTTTGGGGATATGGTTTCAAAAAATTCTCTTGCAGTGCGAAAGCCTCATTCCCTAAGAAAACAAAATTAAGGTGTTTCTCCGTTTCGTCATTGTTTGGCAAATGTAACTGACCTAGAAGAAAAACCGTTTTTGCTGCATTTTTGTTGTTGCATAAAAACTAATTCCGTACCGTTCATCAATTTATGATAAAACTGTGTATATTCCAAAATACCCCCATCTGAATTTCTTCCATTTTTCCCAACATCGATGAATATAAAGTCATAATTTGCGTTTACAAGCGCCATTAGAACGATACTGTAGAAGTTTTTATAGTTGTAATATTGAGCCTCAGTATGAGGAGGAGGAACAATGCGTATATGCTTTCCGTCAAGGGCTCCTCCACAATTTATAAACTGCCATTTGTTCTTAAATCCGGACGCTATTTTACACCAATCTTCTTTTGTTGATGGAAACTGCAATAAAATGATACTACTTAATCAATACTATCTAACTTTCAGATTTCTGTTTCAATGCCAAAAACGAAAAGGCGAAAAGGCAAGAGCAGCATTAATAAACGAAATGAAGAGTTTATGGATTTTTGCAAAACTCAACTGCAAACCAACAATGATATTGATGAATATGATGCAGCGGGAATTTCATGGGCGAAAAAATTAAAGAGGATGAACTCCATGCAAGCCATTTTTGCGGAAGCTTTAATCAATAAAGTTATCACCCAAGGGTTATTGAACAAGCTGACCGACACAACAACCCTGTTCGATGCAGACGAACAAAGGTCTACATCGGTTTCATCTTGCAGTGCATACACTGTGCTGTCAGATTCTTCTGGACAGCAATATTGGCAAGTGACATCACCGAAAATGCCAGAACAGCGAGTTGAGGCACCATCGACATCTTTGGTGGATTCGTATAGAATTGCTGCATACAATATTATCCCGACACACCCACAACCAAATTAGCAAGAAATAACTATTTTCGAAGTGTTTTGTTTATTTTTTATTCTTAATAATAAATTTACCTTGATGTATGTTTCCTTAAGAACCTGGTATATAGCTTTGCTTGTTTCTGGTATGATGATGTGACATAAGGAAGATGGCGAAATCCCAGTCGAAAATTTAAGATCTTCAAAAGAGCGACCTGTAGCTAAATAACGCAAAGTGGCTGCTAGTCTTTCCTCGGCACTTATACTTTCTCTCATCTTTGTGTTTTGTTTAGAAATAACAGGTGAGACCAAATCCAATAAGATATTAAATGTATCAGAATCCATACGTAGATAATTCTTAAAATCGCCAGGAAAATTTTGTCGTAGATCATTTATTAGTGGCATATGGCCATATGTGTTACGATCCTCCATCCATTTCTTAACCCATATCCTTTTTTTCTCTTCTTCCTCCATTTTTATATGTACAGCCACGCAAAGGGCCACTTTCATCTTTTTTCGCTTTATTTTGTACATTTTGCACCAAAACTCTGGCCAATACTTTTAGAAATTCTAAAACGCCACGAGCCGAGTAAATAATGCGCGAAAGCCAGCTGTTTTCGCTTTACACTGATACGCTTCTCTTCTTACGTTCCATACGCGTCGATAAGCCTTCGCGAATGGAACGTTGCATTTTGTGGATTTTCTAGCGACACGCTCTTGGAACGCCACGTTGTTGGAGCGTCGCTTGCACGCGCGATTGGAACGCCGCGTGTTAAAAGGTGCCTTTACACGAACAGCATTCGCGAGTGATTTAGGAGATGCTAGTTCCAATCGCGCGTGATGGATTGTTTGTCTAAATGCAACCAGTAGGACGGGGTTTGGATGTACCTAATTCGTCAGTATTTTACCGCGGAATTTAGCACACGATATCTGCTGTTCTTTATTTTTCTAAAGAACGGACAGTAACGCATTACTGAAGTTGGTACGTGTTTGTGTCTAAAATTAAATATATAAATATTTGTATATTAATATCAATATGAGTGAAATTAGACACTGGAGTAAAGAATTTTTAACGAACTTTATTGACGAATATGAACGTCATCCTTGCTTGTGGAAAATAAAATCGCGTGAATACACCAACAGAAATTTGAAAAGTGTTGCTTATGCAAAACTCGTAGAAATGTCAAAAAAAGTGTATTTAGAAGCAAACTGAGAATGGGTGGTCACGAGAATTCAAAGTTTGAGAGGATCTTTCAGAAAAGAACTAAAAAAAAATGAGGATTCGATAAATCCTTTTCAAATTTTAAACATGACACACGACAGTCCATTAACGCGTGAAATGACACAATTTTTGCATTTACACGTAAGCGATTATCATTTCCCATTCTATCATGTGTGCAATCACTTGCATTAATCACTTGTAAAATATTTTGTACATACATTTGGAACGTCTCACTCCAAATACCCGTGAAATCGCACGCGACTGGATTGGACAGTCCAATCTTGTGCAACGGAGTGCACGTGTAAAGGCACCTAACTCATGCGAAAGAGTGTAAGTGTAACGGTACCTATTAGCAGTTCTATCACCTGACGTTTAACGTTGCATTCTAAAACCGCGTGATTAAAGCGTTGCAATTTTTAGGAACAAATTGTAAGACGCGACACTCTTGACCGCGGGAATACACGCGTGATTAGAACGGGGCGCTCCAATCGCACGTGTTTGAACGTAAGTGTAAAGGGTGCTGATACCATTGAATATAAACCTACTCTAGAAGGGCAACGTAAATGAATGAATTGGCAACCGCATCTTTCCATTAGGAACTGCTGCCATCTCTTGATGTAAATTGTCTATTACATTTTATAGTAAGAAATCTGGAAATGTATTATTATTTATGTGGTATCCATCTATGGAGCAAAAATCAAAATAAATGCGGATTACAACCAAATTGCAAATGGAAATTAGGTAGATTTGATTTTGGAATCGATTTATCCGTATCAATGCTGATACGGATAAATCGGTAATGGATCGTAATGATGAAAAATATCAAAATAAGAGTCCTAATAAGATTTCTAAAAATAGTGAAATTTTCAGAAAACAGTGTTCGGACAAAAATGTAACACGGGAAAGTTCAAAAAAGAAATTTGAGGAAAAAAATCTACAATATTCACTAACTAAGCCATTAAACGAACATCTTAGCGATAAAACGTATAAAAATAATCCGATCTTAAATAGAACTAAATGTTTAGTTAATCTTGGAAATACATGTTATTTAAATGTAATCATACAATGTCTTCCGAATACTGAACCTCTTAAAAATTTCTTTTTAAACTATAAATTTAATTCTCGTCAGAGTTTAAGAAAGGGAACTGTTATTGACATTTTCGCTGAAACTATTATAGACTTGTGGACGCCAACTTGGCCATGGGTAGTTAATATAAAACAACTGAAACAACAAGATGCACTTGAGGCATTATGTTTCATACTACAGGAAATCGTAAAACGTGAAGAGAAAAATAAAACTGGAAATATTAATCTTTCCAATATTTTTACTGGATCAGTGGTAATCGAAATTCAGTGTTTAAAATGTGGACACATATCAAAAACGACTAATCAATTCCAAAATTTGTCATTCCAAATAACACAATTTAAAAATGAAATTACGATTCAAAAACATCTTCAAAACTTAATAGTAGGCGTGAAAGACGTAATTCAAAGTAATTGTGAAAAATGTCAAACAAAGACGGAATGTCATAAATCTGGAAAATTTTAGAACTGCTACAAATATTAATTGTTTATATCGAAAGATATACATGGAATGGAAAAGTAGTGGAAAGAATAGACAAAATCGTAAAGCCACCGACAAATAAAATGAGTCTAAATCAAAATTCATGAAATTATGAATTATACGCAACGGTAAATCATGTTGGTAACTCTAAAAATGGGCATTATTTTGCTCAAATTAGACATAAGAGTGTTAGTGACATATGAAAAAGACAAAAAAATAAGGTTGGCAACAGTGTGTTTACGATAACAACAGCGTGTAACAGTGTGTATTTTGTACATGTTTATGATTAATAAAACATTTGTTAACTTCAGTTAATAATCGGCCCCACTGAAACCCCCGTCACCGGTTATCCAAGACAGTATATAATAATTCAGAAGTGGGATAAAACGAAATTCATAAGTGAGAAAAATTCGAGTTTGACGTTACAAAATGGCGTACAGCGTAGACACAAGCAATGCAAACGACGAATTTGAGGTATTCCAAAAACGAGTTGAAGAGAAAGTAAATGAGCCTTTGAATGTAAATAATATGTTAGCGACGATGCAATCATTAATGCAGCAAAATGCGACCATGATGCAGATGTTGCATGTCCAGTGTAATGCGAACAGTAATGTGAAGAATTTTAATGTGATGCCGGACTTGTCGAAGACGATTGCAGTGTATGATGGTGAGATCAGAAGAAGTCTTAACGAAGCAAAATTTTGGCTTGAACGTGTCGAAAGCACTGCCAACTTGCATTCTTAGCCAGAGGCGTTTACCTTTGAGACTGCACGGACACATCTGCAGGGTGCAGCCAAATATTGGTTTCAAGCACGTTCCAAGGACATCGCAAATTGGGAGCAGTTCAAAGATGCATTTAAGAAGACTTTTGTACACGAAAGAAGCTTAACAGAATGCTGGAAACAAATGCAAACCAGAGTTCAAGGCCCAAAGGAAAGCACTAATTTGTACTTCCATGAGAAAACAAAGCTTTGTGATGAACTACATCTCAGCTTTGAGGAAACAAAAGAACAGATAATAATTGGATTATGGTCGAGAGAATTGAGTAACAACTTGATGTCGAGAAAACACACAGATTTAGATGACCTGTTTAAAGATGTCGTAAGGCATGAGAGAGTTAATAGTGCAAGATCGGAGAGAATAGTAAACAAAAGTAAAGAAATACCCAAGAGAATGACATTAAGCACTCGATATGAAGATAGAGGAAGCCGAGAACAAGGAGATATCCAGCAGCAGATGACAAAAGTTAAAACACAGACAGCTGATAGAAAACCAGATGTTAGACCACCAGTGAAGAATGAAATTGGAGAATATAAGTGTTACAACTGTTCAAAGTATGGGCATGTGGCGAAAAATTGTGCAGAACCAAAACGAGAATTAGTATGTTTGAAATGTTCAGGGACTGGACACACTGCAAGACATTGTCGAAAGGCAGAACAGAGAGAAGTAAACCTATTGCAACAGGTAAAGCATGTTAGTAGTTTTGAAAAGTACATAAAAACTGTAAAAATGGAAAACAAAGAGTATACAGCCATGATCGACACAGGCAGTTCTGAGTGCACAATAAAAGCTACTGCAGCAATTGATGGTGATTTTGAAATAATCAAAGAAAAGATTGAATTGAAAGGTTTTGGACCAAGTTCGTACACTGTGAATTCGAGTGGAATAATTTGCACTAAAATTGTGGTAGATGGAGTACCAGCAGATAAGGTAACAATTAGAGTAGTACCAGATAATGTCCAGCCAACGGATATGATCATTGGTCGAAGTTATACAGAACTACCACATGTTGCGTATTACAAGATTGGAGATGAACTAGTGTTTCGACATCGCGATGACATCGTTTTACCAATGGTTGAAGCCAAGAAGAGCTATGAAAAGGCTGTGGCAACTGAGAATTGTTTGTTACCCCCACGATCTGTGAATTTTATTAGCGCCAGATGTCAAGGCAAGGACATATGTTTGCCCATGGTTAATCAATATGACAAAGAAAAATTGATCAAAGAAGGTGACATACTAGGTGAAACAATGAGCATATGTGACCAAGAAAATTTCAAAGTAAAGCAGGTGGAAAAAGAACCAGTAAGAGTGGAAGAGTTAAATACAGGAAGAATGACAGATGAAGAAAGAGAAGATTTGGTTAAAATTTTGAATGAACATCGAGACTGTATAGCAAAAGATATTTACGAGTTAGGGAAGACCGGAGTACTTGAGATGGACATTGAAGAAATTCCAGGAAGTGTACCAGTATGGAACAAACCATATAAAGCAAGTAACACTGAACGAGAAGAAATTAAAAATATTGTGCAAGATTGGAAAGATGCAGGTATTGTAAGGGAAACAACGTCACCATATGCGAGTCCTGTGCTCTTAGTGAAAAAGAAGACAGGAGAATCGAGATTAGTAGTGGACTACAGACGATTAAATAAACAAACTGTTCGAATGAATTTCCCTTTGCCCAACATAGATGACCATTTAACAACTTTAAGTAACAGCAAGGTGTACATAGTCTTGGATCTAGCGCACGGATACCTACAAGTTCCACTAAATGAAAATGCAAAGAAGAAGACAGCTTTTATAACACCCGATGAGACAGGAGAATTTTAACGCATGGTATGTGGTTTAATGAATTACTTTAGCAAGTTAATGCATAAAATTTTGGGACCTCTCCACGAAAAGGTCGTTTTGTTTTATTTGGACGATATTCTCATCCCTGGCATGGATTGGAAAGATTTACGGGATAAACTAATACAAGTACTGAAGGCACTAGAAGAAGCGCATTTAACATTGAAGTTAACCAAATGAGAATTTATGAAGAAGGAAGTAGAATATTTGGGTTTCAAAATATCTGCGACAGGCATTGAACCAGGAACAAGAAAAATGAAGGCAATTGAAGAGTACTCCACACCGACAAATGCGCATGAACTAAGGCGATTCTTGGGAATGGCTTCATTCTTTAGAAGATTTGTGAAAAATTTTGCCCAGAAAGCACAACGTATGTACAGTCTACTCAGGAAAAATGTTAAATTCGATTGGAGTGAACGACAAGCTGTTTCATTTGAAGAAATCAAGAAAATATTAACAAACAAACCAATATTGATAATGTTTGATGCAAAAGCCAAAGAGACTCAACTACATACGGATGCAAGTTCAAAAGGGTTAGGACCTATATTATTCCAGAAAGCTGAAGATGATCAATTACATCCTGTGTATGCATTAAGTAGACGGACGAGTGAGCCAGAAAGAAATTATCATTCCAGTAAGCTTGAGCTCATAGCTATCGTTTGGGCTGTAAGTAAACTAAGATCGCTACTTAACATTAACATTAAATTAATTATTATAACCGATTGTAAGGCACTTACGTATATATACTTGAATGCGATGAAGACGAAAAACCCACAGATAATTAGATGGTATGCATTGTTGAATGAATTCGATTTTGAAATTAAACATCGCCCTGGTGAAAAATTGTGTCACGTAGATGCATTAAGTAGAGCTCCAATTGCGGAACCAGAATTAGAAAATGAAGACAATTTGTTAGACAAGGTAATGTTCAACATCATAACGAGAGAAGAGGAAATTGTATTACATCAGTACAATGATCCAGATTTAAAGAAGCTGATCGAGAAATTACAAGATATGGATGAAGAAAATGGCAGAAATGAATATGTGCTTAAGGAAGGACTACTGTACAAGAAAAAATAGTCGAAGAAAAGGAAAAACTATCGTATATTGTACCGAAGACGATGCGGAAGAGTTTAGCTATAAAATACCATGACTTACAAGGACATTTTGGTTTGGAAAGAACTTACCGTATGATAATTCAACATTACTATTTCCCCAAGATGAGAAGGTACATAAAGCAACATATAAATATGTGTTTAGAATGCATTCTGAATAAGGATAAAACTGGTAAGCGAGAGGGTGAGTTGCATCCTATACCACCAGGTAGGAGACCTTTTTCAATAGTGCATGTAGACCATGTAGGACCTTTTGTCATGAGTAACAACAAAAACAAGTATATTTTGGTGATGATAGACAATTTTACGAAATTTGTTCAATTGAATGCCGTAAGGAATACAAAAGCAGAATCTGTAATAAGAAAGTTAGAGAATTTTATATTGAATTTTGGGACGCCAGATCGACTGATTTCAGATAGAGGTACATGTTTTACTTCTAAGACATTCGAAACATTTTGTAATAAGTATGGAATAAAACATACTTTAAATTCACCACGTCACGCACAAGCTAATGGTCAAGTAGAACGAGTAAATCGGACATTGTTACCATTATTACGAAGTACAATACAAGATCCAGAATGCAAAGATTGGGACAAACAAATTAAGAAGATAGAGACAGACTTAAATTCTGCAATAAATAAGACTACCAATAAGAGTCCATTTGAACTACTGTACGGATATGTTCCAAGATTTAATGAAGGATTTGTAAGACAGTTAACAGTAGAATCAGAGCAGTACAATGAACCAACCATTTTACAAGAACAGGCAATACAAAGAATTGAAGAGGAACAGAAGAAATACAAGGCGCACTACGACAAGAATAAGTACAGATATGTGACATATGACATTGGAGAAATCGTTTTTATGAAAACCGTACCAGTTCAAACAGGAGAGTCTACAAAGCTACGGAGGAAGTATAGAGGACCTCTAGTGGTGCAGAAAGTGTTACCGAATGATACTTACTATGTAAAGGACCTGATAGAGGCAAAATCTGGTCATCAATACATTACAACTGCACATGTAAGTCAGTTAAAACCGACACCAACAGGACATGAAGATGAAGAAGAAGAGGAAGAAGATGAGTTAGAAGAAAATGGTCCAGAGGAAGAGATAAATGATGAACCAGAAAGCGACAATAAATGTACTGAAGAAACAGAAGTCAAGATAGAAGAAAGAAGAGCACGAAAAAGAAGAATTCCGAGGCATCTGCAAGACTTTTATCTCGAGGACGAGATTGACTGCACGATGGCCGAGTGTTAGTGACATATGAAAAAGACAAAAAAATAAGGTTGGCAACAGTGTGTTTACGATAACAACAGCGTGTAACAGTGTGTATTTTGTACATGTTTATGATTAATAAAACATTTGTTAACTTCAGTTAATAATCGGCCCCACTGAAACCCCCGTCACCGGTTATCCAAGACAGTATATAATAAGAGAAATAATATCTGGTTAACATATAATGATAATAAAGTAACAGATATGCAGCCAGAAGAAATAGACACAAACAACTGTTACTTATTGTTTTATGAAAAAACAAAATAATAAATCCTGTAAATAATATAAATATGGTACAATTAGAATAGACAGTAAGATTAAGAGAATAATAAAAGAGAATCGAATTATTGCTATTAATTACACGGTACCAGTAACAAAAATAAAAAAAAATAAAAACCCGTCAGGTTTCTCAACTGTTTTTTATGTTTTTTGAATCACTGATTACGAATCTGCAAACAGTTTTTTTGGGTCACCTCAGGTTTTCACTGTACTTAGACATCAGTAAAGAAATCAAAGAAGGCGTCTATGGGTTTTTCTTTTTTCTATCTTTAGTATACTGTTTCATTGACTTCTTTACTGGTGCCTAGAGCGAGCACCTGAGGTGACCCGAAAAAACTGTTTGCAGATTCGTATTCAGCGACCCCAAAAACATTAAAAATAGTTAAGAAACCTGACGAGTTTTTTTTTTCACTGTTGGACAGTGTTATCATTTACATGTAAAATAAATATAATATGTTAAGCTAACTCGATTCATAGGCGTCGTATGCAACCATTAACATATTTTTTTGTATAGGTGCTCATGGAAATCAATCGTATCTATTAGAAGAAAGGCAGAAAATAAGACATAGGGTAGATGCTCCGTTTGTGGCCACCGTTCCTTTTGTGGCCGGATTCAGAATAATTTTCATATAATAAGAAGAGAAAACTTATTTACTGACTGATTTTACAGATACCTACTTTCTCAGTTTATAAAGTATCATTCCAATTGGTTGGTTCTTCGAGAATTTTCGTCATATTAACGTTAGTTTATAGTAAAATATGTGATGTGGTGAGCAAGTTTCAAGTTCTTAACAAATTGGTTAAGGAACAACGGTAAGTAGATTTGGTGTATATTTCTTGCTTTTATCAAAAATCCTGTTAAAATGATTATATCAGAACAAGAAATATCAAAATTTAATATTCTTGCAAAGTTTAGTTCATGTTTTTTCCACTGAACGGAAAAAGAACCGGATGGCCACAACTGGTTTATTAATATCATTGATTTGCTATTTGTGGCCAGAATGAGTGCGTGCTGGAACTAGTTGTGGCCACACACCTGTTCAAAATTCCTGCATTATAATTTTCTTTACGTTTTAATTAATCAGGGATTTTTTCAGTTAACTATGGGTAAAAGAAAATTGTTCGATTATAGTAAAGAAGCAATGGAAAATGCTTTAAGAGCTATTAGGGAAGAAGGAATGGCCGTTGCAACAACTTGCAAAAAAATTAATGTTCCGAGAACATCAGTAAGGAACAGACTTTCTGGCAGAACAGCAGATGAATGCCGAAAAGTGGGGCCATCTTGTGTACTAGGACAAACTGTAGAAGAGAAGTTGGTGGAATGGATTCTACAAATGGCAGGCAGAGGATTCCCTGTCAACAGAGAAGGGTTATTTTATTCAGTACAGAAAATTATTAAAGAATGCAACTTAACAACTAATTTTCCTGATAGCACTCCCGGAAGAAAATGGTATGATTCTTTTCTTAAAAGACATGCGGAAGTCAGCCAGAAGAAAGCAGAATTTATAAATAAAGCTCGAGCTGCAGTCACAGAAGAATCCATAAAAAAATGGTTTAGGCAGACACTAGAACTGCTTGGAGATGATATCCAGGTTTTAAATCACCCCAGCAGGATCTTCAATATGGATGAAACTGCCATGTTTCTTTCCCCAAAAGGTGCTCTTGTCCTTGGTCCAAAGGGAAAGGGAGTGTATGATGTGGGCATCTCAGATAAGGATAATGTCACTACCTTGATTACGGTTTCGGCAGAAGGCATCCATGTTAATGGCAAAAGTCGAAATAAATTATTATTATTATTATTATTATTATTTCATAACACGTCAGGGCTTTTATACGAAGAAGAAGGTAATCTATATTTTTCCACTACTAGTACTATAGCCTGTCATTTTGACATGTGTTAGGTTGCTGTGAAAAACAATTTCTCGACCTGAGGTAAATAATTTTATTATTTACCGGTAAATAATGAACATCAATTAGGAATTTTTCGCGACTAACCGGTTACGAATAGCATGGTTAGCAGTAGTGACGTCACGGTTAGTAAAATTCGCCAAAATGAAACGGTTACGGTTACAGGGGGTGCATTCGGCATAACGATCGGAGTACAAAAAGCGTGCTCGATTTACTCTTTTCTGCTTCTTTATTCGTTCGGCGCACACTCGATTATGGTTCAAATTTATTCAGAGCACTACACGGAGCGTACTTTATGTACTCCTACTTCAATGTGCGAGCAGAGAGAGTAAGGCGGTAAAATAAATCTTTTGATTTAAATAAAGCAAAAAATGTCGAAGATGGTATAATGTTTTATTATGTAATATGTGATTTTATAAGTGAAAATGCTTTAAATTGTTTTTGCGTCGTGTCAGGTAAATTGTGATATCTTTGTAAGCAATATTTTTAATTTCTTTTTTCCATCTTCATCGTTACTATCTAACATATGCCATATTTCTAGCGCAATAAATCCAGCAACAAGTTTTACGCTCATTTCATCGTACGTTTGCAATATTAAAGAATAGAAAAACCGTTAAAACTAGACAAATGCTCCACTTGTGCTCCAATTCATTCCAATAACCCTAAATGCTCTCATTGATTTGTCACATGACTAGAGTTACTCTGCTCCAATCTGAGATTCTTATGCCGAATACAACCAGAGTATGCAGGGTATGTGGCGGTTGCATTTTTAAATTTGACGTTTCATTAAAACGACAAATTTCCAATTTCCTAGATTCTAACTATTCAATAACGTGCAAAAATGAGTGATTCTACATTAGTGGGATCTATTTTCTTCCGTGGCGGTTACATTTTTAAATTTGACAACAGTTCAGTCTAAATTTGACGTTTCGTTAAACGGACAGTTATATAGGGCTCATTCAGGGACGCTCAGCGGCTTAGCTAAGCTGTAAATCAGTCAGCGTTTTCTAAGGCCCAGTTGTACAATTCGAGTTTAACTTTAAGCGAAGCTTAAACCCATAGCAACGTCCATTACAGCCATGTTATTATGAGCTTGGTTTAAAGTTAAACTCAAATTGTACAACTGGGCCTAAGTGTCAGCACATAGTAATTCCCTGAACGAAGTTCTGAATGGCAGCTGTCTCACATGCTTGACTTACTGTATGGGCGAGTTAAATAAACGGTTAATCCCGTCAATCTGCACAAAATCGTCAAGTCAACGGTCAGAGTAAACTACCTGACCAATCATAGACTGGAAAAATTGAATACTGACTCAAGCAGTAAATTTAAATTATGCTCCCTGTTTTTATCGTTAAATTGTTCACTTCTTTTTGTTAAATTTAGGAAAAAATCGTTGATGGAATAATTAAGAAATAAAATGTTTAACACTGTTTATTGTATGATTTTAAACAGGACCTAAGCCAAGCGAACTGTTTGCTTGCCGCGACAGTAATAACATTTTTTCGGGAAGCATCGGCCACGTTAAGGGTCTTATGACTAATTTTTAAATTCGCATTAGGGGCAGACGATGACGCACAACAAGCTACAGCCGACGGTCTCTTCATGGAATCGCTAGGACGTTAGTTCACCGTAATTGGAACAATAATGTAAAATAAAAATAGCGCTAACACTCCCACTACTTTTTTTGATAGCGCTGAGGAACTCAGCCTACAATTTATGCGCTGAGTAAATATCTCAGCAGCTTTCTTTCAGCAGTCTGTCAGCTTATCCATTCAGAGAAACTACTTACTTAGCCTCTCAGCCGCTGAGCGTCCCTGAATGCGCCCATAGATTCGATGTTAATAAGTGCAAATAATGAATAATTCTGCAATAGTGTACTCCGTTATACTTGAAGAGTTTGTTAGATATTGAATATTATTTTAATAGTAAGCGTTGTGTGTTGGTAGTCAAGAAAATGTTATTAAATGATGATTTTGTTATTGTAAAAATTTGCATTTGACAAATAAATAATTTATAAAGTAAAGCGGAATTTACTCTATAATCTGAAAACTTTACATTGGCGACGAGGCAAATAAGGTACTATTTTCAATAACAAGTATGTCTATTGGAAAAATTAATCAATTTCAACCGTCAAACAAAAATTGGACCACATATATTGCACGATTGGAACAGTATTTTATTACAAATTCAATTAAAGAAGAATTGAAGACTCCAACACTTATCACGGTAGTCGGAGATGAAGCCTATGAGTTAATGGTAGATTTATGTAACCCGAAGAAGCCTGAAGAAATGAACTACAAGGAAATTGTCACCATAATGCGAAATTATTTGCAACCTATAAGTTTCGACAAAGGAGACAAGAAAACCCGGAATCAATAGCAGAATATGTAGCAGTACTTAAGAAATTGGCAAAAACTTGTGAATTTGGATCTAATTTGGAGGAAAATTTACGTGATCAGCTGGTTTATGGCTTGAGAAATGAAGTTATTAAACAGCGGCTTTTTACGGAAGAAGATTTAACTTTCAAGAAGGCATATGAATTTTCGGTGAATATGGAAGCAGCTGAAAAGAATACAGGTTTGGTTGGACCAACTAGTACCCAGGAGAACCATTTTTTGGGGCGTCGCAGCACATCTGGACCCTCCAAAGAACAGTCAGTTACGTCAAGGGGGAAAGCAGTTTCCAAATCTACATTTCCTCAAGGTTTAGCAGTTTGTAGGCATTGTGGTAAAAGTAATCACGATTTTAAAAATTGCTATTTTAAAAATGCTAAATGTTTGAAATGTGGCAAGGTAGGTCATATTAAAAATATTTGTAAGGCATCATTTTCAAAATTCAAAAATAATAAAGATGTTAAGAATTTTTATGTCAATGAGGACAACATCAGTCAATCCGATTCTGAATCAAATTTGTTTAATATAGTTAACAGAACTAAACCTATTAAATTAGATTTGAATGTTGATAATGTAAATTTGAAAATGGAAATTGACACAGGATCGGAAATTTCAATTATTAACCTTGACACTTATAAAAGTAATTTTCCTTGGAAAAAATTAAATAAAACTGATTTAAAATTGAAAACATATGTTGGTCAGGTAATTAAGCCTTATGGTTTTATGAATGTAAATGTTAAACATGAAAATGTTAATAGTCAATTAGAATTGTATGTTATACGTGATGGTGGTCCTCCATTAATAGGTAGAAACTGGTTAAAGAAATTGAAAGTAAATTTAAATAATCTTTTGGATATTAATTCTTTAAGTAGTTGCATGCTTTCGATTTCTGATCAAATGGTTAAAGAATATCCTAAAGTATTTTCTAAAGAGCTAGGTACTTTTAAAGGAAAAAGAGCTAAATTACAATTACGAACAAATTCAAAACCGGTATTTTGTAAAGCTAGGTCGCTACCTTTTTCATTAAAAGAAAGAGTAGAACATGAAATTGACGAACTTGTCAAAAATAACATACTGTCACCTGTAGAATTTAGTGACTGGGCAACTCCGATTGTTCCTGTTCTTAAGAAAAACGGTCAAATTAGAATTTGCGGCGATTTTAAAATTACCGTGAATCCACAATTACATATTGATCGTTACCCTTTACCTCGTATTGAAGATTTATTTTCTAATTTACAGAATGGTAAATTATTTAGCAAAATTGATTTATCGCAAGCGTATGCACAAGTAGAACTTGACGAGGATTCTAAAAAAATTGTAACTATCAATACTCACAAAGGGTTATTCACTTATAATCGCTTACCTTATGGTATAGCATCAGCACCTGGTATTTTTCAAAGATTGATGGAACAACTTTTTAACAATATGAAGGGTGTAGTTGTTTTCTTAGATGATATTTTAATTACCGGATCTAATGAGCAAGAACATTTGCAAAGATTACGTGATGTATTAAGTAAATTGAAATCTCATGGTTTACATGTAGAAATTAGTAAATGTGCATTTTTTAAAAAAGAAATTTCTTATTTAGGATATAATATTAATGCTAAAGGTTTGCATACTTCTAAAGAAAAGGTTGAAGCAATTTTAAATGCTAAAGCACCAACAAACGTTACCCAATTGAAAGCATTTTTAGGTCTTGCTAATTACTATTCTAAATTTTTATCAAATTTGAGTACTTTATTATATCCTCTTTATCAATTATTACGTAAAAATAATAAATGGAAGTGGAGTGATGAAGCTCAAACTGCTTTCGATTCGGTTAAAAATATGGTATAGGAGCTGTTATTTCACATCAATATCCGAATGGAGATTCTAAACCTATTGCATTTGCATCTCGAACATTAAATAAAAGTGAAAAATCATATTCTCAAATTGACAAAGAAGCTCTTGCTATTATCTTTGGAATTAAAAAATTTAATCAATATTTTATTTGGTAGATTTTTTACCTTAATTACTGATCATAAACCTTTGGTTAATATTTTTAGCAGTAAAAAAGGTATTCCTTTAATGGCAGCAAGTAGGTTACAAAGATGGTCAATAATTTTATCTGCTTATAATTACGACATCAAATATGTAAATTCCAAGAATAATGCAGACGCAGATGCTTTATCTAGACTTCCTTTGGAATTGAATTATTTTAAACCTTTAGATTTTGGGCATACTTATTATTTTAATGAAGGTGTACCAGTAGATTATAAAATAATTGCTAGAGAAACATGAAAAGATCAAGAGTTATCAAAAGTTTATAATTTTTGTTTAAAAAATTGGCCAACTGATAAAGCAGAAATTGAAAAATGCAAACATTTTTATGTTCGGCGTGATCAATTACATATACAGCATGGTTGCTTGATGTGGGGACGTGTTATTATACCTTCATCTTTAAGAAAAGTTATGTTAAACGAATTACATTCATCTCATTTAGGCATTAATAAATTAAAATCTATGGCACGTTCTTATTTTTGGTGGCCTAATTTAGATAAAAATATTGAGGAAAAAGTGAGGGACTGTAATATTTGTACATCTGTTAGATCAAATCCTACTCAAAATACTAAACCGTGGCCTAGACCAATTTCTCCGTGGTCACGTTTGCATTTTGATTTTTTAGGACCGATATTTGATCAAAAATATTTAGTAGTCATAGATGCGTATACTAAATGGCTTGAAGTCTTTAAAATGAAAAGCACAACGGCTGAGAAAACAATTGCTATTTTACGAGCACTTTTTTCCCGTTTCGGAATACCAGAATTAATAGTTTCTGATAATGGCCCGCCTTTTGCATCTAAAGAATTTGAAATCTTTTTAACAAAAAATGGTATTAAACATACATTAATTGCTCCCTATCATCCTCAAAGTAATGGTGCAGCAGAAAATTCTGTAAAAATGATTAAACTTGTTTTAAAAAAGGCTCATTTAAACAAGGAAAATTTAGACACGGCTTTGGTTAGGTATTTGTTTGATTACCGGATATCTAAGCATGCTACCACTGAGGAAACTCCAGCAAAATTAATGTTTGGTAGAGAATTGCGCTCCCGTTTTGACTTAATTAGACCTGATACCAACAAAATTGTTGAAAATAAAATTTTCAATCAAGTTAGTAAAAAGGTTAATAATTCTAGAAATATAGAAATTGGCAATGAAGTCCTTGTTAAAGATTTTTCCAATTCAGAAAATCATTGGAAAAAAGGTAAAATATTAAGAAAATTAGGTTCAACAGTTTTTGATGTAAACATGGGGGAAGGTAAGAGTTGGCGTAGACATTCAGATCAAATTCATACAATTCCTAATATTGATAAAACTCGTCCGTATCATTCCTTACCAGCTTCCATGGCATTTTGTTATCCTAGTACTTCTAAGAAAACAGACATGAATCAAATTGAAAATAATTCCAAAACAACTGAACAAAATGAACCAGTATCGATTGATAAACCTACTAAAAAAAGATATAATTTACGACCTAGAAAATGAGTACTGTTATATAAAAAAAAATGTTTAATTTGTATTTAATGTTAATTAAATATTACTATTAGAATTAGAAGAGAGGTGTTAGATATTGAATATTATTTTAATAGTAAGCGTTGTGTGTTGGTAGTCAAGAAAATGTTGTTATTAAATGATGATTTTGTTATTGTAAAAATTTGCATTTGACAAATAAATAATTTATAAAGTAAAGCGGAATTTACTCTATAATCTGAAAACTTTACATAGTTCATATGTGACAATTGGATAAGCGTAGTACTTATACATTATTTAATAAAAGAAAAGATTAACACATATGTGGAAGTCATCGCCTCGATAATTTATGGTTAACTCTACCAACTCACTCATTTTTTATATATAAATAATTACTTATTCACAAGAAATATTAACTTTAGTTACAAGAAAAGTTGTAATTGAATCAAGTTGAAGTGAAGTTTGAGGTTAGCATGTCGAACCACGGATCTGCGCAGAACCACAGGCAGAACTCACTGAATAAGAGAGAGACAGCAATGTTCCACAACTCTTTGACCGGGTTAGGAAAATAGTAACCGGAGTAACAGATGTGACGTCATATCAACAGTTACCTGTAATTCACGAAAATGCAGTGGTTACTTATTTCGCCTAACCATTCGTAACCGGTTACTCGCGAAAAATTCCTGAAAGATACCTACGCTTTCAGGTATAAATTTTTTGATTTTTCAGGCAATAGATTGTTTGCCACTTGTCCGGCAATTTCCCGCATTTCAGGCGGCGTACAATTTAAATCGCCGTACATCGTTTACCGTACTTACTTTATTTAATTGACGATTTGGCAAAAAGATTGACGTAATGTTTGTGAATGGTTTGTGACAAATTAAAAAATTTAAATCAACTGTCATATCGGTAATATAGAAAACTGTGTTGTAGTTGTATAATTTATCAAGTTTAGAATTTAAGAAAGTTTACACATTTTCAATGTATCCGTAAAACACGAGCACGTTTGTTTATTTTATCTTATGGTTTGGAATGCGATACGGGGTACGACTCAAGAATCTTTAAGAATATATATACTCTACATATAACTAATTTACATATAACCACCACATATATAACTCACAACAGGTAAAAGGCTAAGGTAAAATCACAATCATGTGATGTCCGCTGATGGCTCGGACAAATAGATTGGGCATTTTATCATGAAGGGTGATCGCTCTTCAGTCGCCTTAAACGGAGAGATTGGGGAATCACTTCACCTGTATACGGCATTCCCGGCAGGGGGGGACCCTGCTAACCGAAGCGTGGATCCAACGGCTTCGGCCGTAGGTGACCATTGTGGAAGTTTGATAGAGTCCCTATGGGTGTGACGAGCCCACCGTCCCGAGTTGGCGTACCAGCGCCTGGTTTGCACGGAACCTAATCTGCAGGTCGCGGCTGGTCCCGGCCGAACTTCCAACCAGTGAAGGCAACTGGTACCGTGGGGACCGGTTAGCCCGGAGGATACCCTCCCCTCCTCTGGAGTGGAGCGAGCAGAGGGGACCTCCGCCGGTCGACTGGGTTGGACTCACGGGGGCAGTGGTTGATAGCCCGCATGCTTGGGCCAGGGATGATGTCCATCCATCCCGACGTGTGAACTGCGGATCTCAGTTCCGGCACTAGCCTGGATAGCTAGTAGAGATTAGATAGGTCTCCCTTGACCAGAAGGGGCGAGGGGCGTGCATCCCCGGACCATTCTGGTAGCAGTGAGTTGGACGACACTTTAAAGTGTCAGCCACCAAAAGGTGGGCCCGCCCTGCGCGCTGATTGGGCGTATCTCAATCCGATGGCTCTGGTCGGGGCCCAAGCGGATAAGGGCTGGACGCTCAGGAGCCGCTTGATTAGGGCATGGTGTGTACGGGGGATGTGGTCTGGTCTGTATACGGCATTTGACCCTATCCGCTACTGCAGATCAGTGTTGTTCTTCGACTAAAAATTATTGTAACAGAATTTTACAGATTACTGTAATAGATTTTGTTTTGACGTAATAAAGCGTCTTTCAATAGAGGTGTAGATTTTTCAATAGAAATCACTCGGTTCCCTGATATATTTTGTTTTATTTCCGAGTGTCAAAATATTCAGTATAATTTGCAATTTCATCATGCATCGTTTGAGGCTTCCCGACCGTTTAGAGATTATTAAAAAATATTAGCAAAGTTCGAGGTTAGTTGTGGGAAGAACTGTAACCGTCAATGGCGACCGCTATAGAGCCATGTTACTCGAATTTCTGTGGCCAGAACTTGAGAATGTCGATATTGAAGAGATGTGGTTCCAACAAGACGGCGATACGTGCCATACAGCTAATGCTACGCTCGATTTGCTGAACGATAAGTTTGGTGATTGGATCATTTCACGACGAGGTTTTGTGAATTGGCCGCCGCGGTCATGTGATTTGATACCCCTAGATTATTTTCTTTGGGGCTACGTCAAAGCACAAGTCTATGCCGACAATCCACAGACTTTGGATCATTCGGAAGCCAACATTCGTCAAGGTATCGCCGACATACAGCCGCAAATGTCGGACAAGGTGATCAAAAATTGGAGTGATCGGGTGCGTCAGTGTAAACAAAGCCGTGGTGGACATTTGAACCATATCTTGTGTCGAACATAACTGCACTGTTCAAGCTTCAAGATAAAGCTAAAACTAAATTGATATGTCAAACCGTTGTTGTTTTATTTAAAATTAAAATCCTATCGCTCTTAATGAAAGACCCGTTAGATAGTGCTTTATATTTATTTCTTAATTATTTTTCACTGACCATCTCTGAAACGACGGCACATTCTACTTTATACCATTGTTTATAGGGATCATGCACATGCGAAGCCAGCGCCACCAATAACCATATTGTGCATTAGTGGTATGAAAATACGAGTTGTTTCAAATTATTAGTGTACATTTGAACTTGAATATTGTAATGTATTTCAATACCAGGAAGCTCAAGTATTATGTACTACAATCGTAAATTGTCATAAGAGTAATATTATTCCCAAGCAATGAGTCTCAAGAAATGTTTTCATATCACTAATTCACAAACCACCATACCAGGCGGCGCTGAACGCAGAGATGTGCATGGCGCCTATACTCGTGGACAACAAAAGCCGAACGAAAAGATTTAAAACTATGCTAAGTTCAAACTTATCTTCATTACAGTACATAAAAATTATTTCAATTTCTATATTTTTTTATCTATACCTACATATAAATTTAATAATAAACATCAGATTTAAGTTATTTAGAACATTAATTTAAATTTGTAACACATTTTAAACATTATAAAAACAAACAACATAAAAAGTAATAAATCTATTACGCCCGTAATGACAAGAACAACGCTACTGCAGATGCGTGAGTAGTAGATGCCGGAAAAACAACTAGTTGTATACCTGACCAGGTGATTGCATTGTGCTTTCCAAGAAAGGTCATGACTTGGTGTTGACTGTGCTTAGGCCAGTGTAGCAACACTGTAGGAGGCAGTAGCACCAATGATTCTGAGAACGTACGCTCAGAAGGCAAGGTATGCTAATATCCACCTGGGGCTTGTCTTTATGCATGCGAAGTACGAAGATGGACATTCGAGGACACCTTCTCCGTGAAAGGAGCCAGGGTTTTCCGTAGAAATCTCTTTAAATAAAATAAAATAATCTTTGTATCACTTCCGGTTGTACCGGAAGTCGCTATCAACTCGCTTATTTTAAATGGAATGCTATATTTTTTATCACGTTTTTGAATTCTACATGTAAAAATATCTTAATGTTAAATACATTTCCCTATCTCTAAAATGCATCATTTTTGAGATATTTTGAATTTTCTTAGAAATTTGGATTCTGCAATCTGATTTTCAAAAAATTATAACACAGCTGTTATTGAAGCAGTTTTATTTGTAATAACTAATATTGTAGTTGAAGCTTTAAGGTTCTTAAAAATTCCATGAGCATAATCTATTAAGCTACAGGGTGTCTAAAACGCACCGCTCCACTCGAAGATATTCAAACACAGAAAAATACTTTTTTTCAAATGGAATGACCGATATTTTAATGCACCATTGTATGTGGAATCAAATGCTGCGTCGACTGTACTAGCATTCCCTATACCTAACTTTAACAGTTTTTGAGTTATGAAACATTTTCGATTTAATTCATAGAAAATTACAATTTTAATAGGTCAAATATTTTTAATTTTATTAAGATAGCATGGAAAGTATTTTAAAACCATTGTCTAATTATCTTCGTTATTTGTTACCGATCTTCGTACATTTTATTTTTCCAAATTGTATAAAGTTAGGTTCAAACTTTCCAAACTGTGTTTTATTCATAGGAGACAAGAGGGGTACATTTGATTGAACACACATTCTCTGCTCTGAATAATTTTAGATCATTCTTCATGAATTTAAAAAATAGATTTGAAATATCTGCGTTTGAATAATTTTGATTCTCAACTTTTTTTTGCTTTTGCTTAAAATTTGTAGTAACAGGAAACTTTAAATGCAATTGTTTGTTG
>OY284484.1:9410215-9508541 GCA_958336345.1 Dorcus parallelipipedus
CGCGCCGCCCCCAACACCGATAAAACGAATTTGTGCACAGATTATCTTTCTAGTTGCTCCTTAGAAGCGACGTGCAAAATATGTAAGTAGCAGGATCTCTAATAAAAAAGTTACGTACTATCGCGCCGCCCCCAACACCGATAAAACGAATTTGTGCACAGATTATCTTTCTAGTTGCTCCTTAGAAGCGACGTGCAAAATATGTAAGTAGCAGGATCTCTAATAAAAAAGTTACGTAGTACCGCACCGCCCCCAAACACCGATAAAACGAATTTATAGATTGTGTTTTTAAATGCTGCCACCTGGTAATATTCAAAATTATAAGCGGTTGGCGGTAGATTTACTGATATTCACAGTTAGACTGATCTCTATGATTTATTGCTGGAAAATATTGCTAGAATAACTGCGCTATCGTTGTTACTGATCATTTATGATATCTCGTCAGGTACCACACTATTTATCTAAATAACTCACTTCTGAAGTTTTTAATAACGTTTATATACTTCTTATAAACTTTAATTGTGTTCAGGTTCTTGGCTGGTTGTGTAATAGATTCAAAGTTTATTGGTTCACAGCCATTTTATTTTATTTTGTCAATTTGTTATACAAACTGTGACATTCGTTTAACGTTTTCGAGTATTAAATTATACTCATCTTCAGAACTAAAATTAAATTACAATTACAATAGATAACATTAATAACATTTTACATAGTACAACATACCAAAGTTACAATCACAGCACGTGCTTGTGTTGAGTGGCCCGGCTACGACCGAACTGAAGTCACACCCTCACTGTTTGCAGTTTGATGTTTTGTTTTGGCGGGAATTTTTGAATTGTAGATTATAGGTAAGTATGCTCTGCTCAGGTTTTCGGTATCCGTTCTTCTGTTAATACTATTCTTGTTTTCCTGTATAATTGCACACATTTCAAATACGTTTCGTTTTAGGTAATTTTTTTCGTTGAAAATAATTTTAGGATTTTTGATATCCGTTTTGTGGTTTAGTGTTAAAACATGGTTTGACAGCGCTGTGCAGTCAATTTTGTTGGTGTTGATGCTGTATTGATGTTGATACATTCTTTTTTCTAAGCTGTTTTTGGTTTGTCCTATATACGTTTTATCACAATCAAGGCAATTGATTTTATAAATTACACCATGTTTTTTTTGGAGCGGGATTTTATCTTTGAGATTGGAGGTGAATTTGTAGCTGAGATATTTTGGTTTGAAAGCTATGTTGATGTCGAAAGGTTTTAGTATTCTTTTAATGGCTTCAGAAATTTTAGGTATGTAAGTAAGTGATACAAATTTTGTTTTGTTTTGTGTGTTTTGTGGATTTTGTGATTTATTATTATTTTGTCTATTATTGTTGATTTTTGATATTCTGTTTTTAATTACTTTGTTTATTGAATTTGCTGGGTAATTGTTTTTTACTAATATTGTTTTTATTAAGTTGATATTTTCTTGATGAAAACTTTGATGAGAAAGTAAAATGGCTCTGTCGGTCATGGAAGTAATTACTGAGATTTTGTGACTTTTCGGGTGGTTTGATAAATAGTTTAAATATCGGCCACTCCATGTACTTTTCCTGTACCAGTTGGTTATAATCTTATTGTTTTGAGTTTTGTGTAGAGTAATATCAATGATTATAAGAGTATTAAGATACCTAACCCAATATAAAAATGCGTGACTCTACCTATTCCGCACTCCTTCGCGTCTTGCCCTCACTTTGCCGGTAAGCTGATGGCTCCCTCTAACGATATAAAAAAACGACATGCTAGATAAGAACCGTACCTACTTTGTAAGGAAAATTATATGTAAATGAGACCACAAATATAACGAGCGGCTAAAATCGTAGATTGTACATGACTTCGTTGATGGGAGGGCGTTGGCGCTTAATTTGAATTGTGCGCTAGAGGGATGGCTATGTAAAAATGTTCCTGAATGCATATTTAATGGTAATACTAATTAGAAATTAAAATATCGAAATATAAATCTGTGTTCATAAAAATAAAAAATTAAAAAAAACTAAAACAAACAAAATAAGGCTGATAGAATATTCCAACGTTTTAAAGAAAAAATGGAGTCTGAAAAAATGTCAAAAGTAAAAAAAATGTGCTTGATGGGCTGGGTTTGATCTCACAACCCTACGGTTACAAAATTTGAACTTAAACACCTTGACCACGAGAATTATTAATTTTGGTTGCTAAAATATGCTATTAAGTACAATTAAAAATTTTAATTAGTTTTTCTTTAATTTATAAATAATTAACACTTAAAATGTCATAAGTTTAATACCAAAATGCTTTAATAATCAAAATCTTACCGATTACGACCTACAAATTCATATGAATTTAGGCAGATAAAATAAAATAATTTCTGTTGATAGCAACTTTCTTATTTTAAATGGACGCTATATTGAATTTTTGTACGATTAAATAGCATTTTTTTTCTCGTTTCAACCGTGTATCACAACCCATATCTAAATAATTACTTATTACTAATCAAGTAAGCGGGTTGCCTTTACTTGATTAGTGATAAGTAAAGGCAACCCCCTTACTTGATTTAAAAAAAAATATTAAATTTTTTAAATAATTTTTTTTTTGATATGGGTTGTGATACACGGTTGAAACGAGAAAAAAAAATGCTATTTAATCGTACAAAAATTCAATATAGCGTCCATTTAAAATAAGAAAGTTGCTATCAATATCTTGACAGCCGCCATCTTGAATTTTATTTTGACTGTATTTTCAGCTGTATTTTATCAAACATAATAACTTTTATATGAAACATTTTTTCATATTTTTATAATTGCGAAGTTATTGGACATTAAAGAAAATAGCGATTTTCAGTTTTTCTGCGATAATATCTGAACTATTCGGAATTTTCAAATTTTCTCAACGGAATCTGAATCAGCACATAAAACTGCAAAATATTGCCCATTTAACCAAATCTCTATCTTCACTAATAAGAAAGTTACCCATGGTAGCCTACTCAATCTGGGACACACTGTATATAGGTAAATATTTGTTTAAAACGAGTACTTAAAGTTGGTTCTTCTCCGATGAAAATTATATCACAAAATCTTTAAACCGGACACTAAATAGCGCACAAAATACTTAACGTTTCGCCGTCGTTCGACAGCTTCGTCAGAAGTGAAAAATATAAACCTACGACATTTTTATTTTACACATTTCTATGAAACGTCTTTTGAAAATATTAGACTCTTAATATAAAATATTAGTATTTGCAAAATCAAAGTTTTGGTCATTTTCTACATTTTCTATACTTTTCACTTTATTAGTCAATCTAATAAAACGCAGCTTGCTGCCTAAACATTTATTGGTACGTTTCTTTTTACACAATTCTCACATGACTTCCATCTTGTAAGAAACACACACACACACCAACACACTCCATACATACGCACAGTGTTCCCAACTCTTATAACTAAACTTAACTAGGTACAAAATTAAATAAACTAAGCAACAAAAATCTTTAACAATACGGTGAACAATACGTAGAGGTTTGGAGTACAGAAATTTTCGTTTGTAGTGGTCTAGTAAAGAAGTTACAACACCTTGAATGTAAAGGATGGCACTATTTCCACCCCCGTAGGGGGGCTGACTCTATAATCGGTAAACCGTCTCTAAATAATACGTAGAGGTTTGTAGTACAGAAATTTTCGTTTGTAGTTGTCCAGTAAAGAAGTTACAACCTCCGTAGGGGGGCTGGTATGTTTTTGTTCTTTTAATTTGATTTTGGTGAGGCTAGCTGCATATAGATCTCACATCCATATTCGGCTTAGTCTGTGGCTTAACTGATAAAGTGAGAATGGCGCCACACTCAATACTTGAGGGGTTGTAACTTCTTTACTGGACAACTACAAACGAAAATTTCTGTACTACAAACCTCTACGTATTATTTACAGACGGTTTACCGATTGTATAATCAGCCCTCCTACAGGGGTGGAAATAGTGCCATCCTTAACATTTAAGGGGTTGTAACTTCTTTACTGGACAACTACAAACGAAAATTTCTGTATTACAAACCTCTACGTATTATTTAGAGACGGTTTACCGATTGTAGAGTCAGCCCCTCTACAGGGGTGGAAATAGTGCCATCCTTAACTCTACAACAGTTTGGCGTCGTTTTAGCTAAAAAAAAATTTTTTTTTTGAGAAAGTCGGGGGCCAACTTCACACAGCTGAATTCAAAGACGAAACCAGGGATCAGGGAGTTCAAGATAGGAAGAGGCCATAAGAAATACATTGGGACCATTAAAAAATAATTAAAAATTCTAGTAGTTAACATCTGAAACACCAGATAGCGTGTAAAATGCGTCAAATAGGAATTAAACACACACTGAAAAATCAAAATCAAAGCTAATTTGCTAAAAGATTATACACGATAAATTTGAAAGACATGTAAATGTATACCATGCAATTCAAGAAAGTTGTTAAAATGCGCTTTAAAATTGCTGTTTGTGAAAATCACCAAAGCTACAGAATCACCTCAAAATGACTCTTGATCTAGTCAATTACAACGTGTTCTATATTACCGATAGGCAGCGTAAGTGTTAACATCTGAAACTACAGATGGCGCGACAATACGATGGTCGCTTCGTTTCCTATCTTGAACTCTCTGATCCCTGGACGAAACTTTTTGGCCACACTTTTGCCTTAGATTTAAACAAGCAAGATTTGCATTAAACTTGGAAAATGTAACAAATTTGGTCCAAAATTCCATAGAAAACATGAACATAAACGCCATCTCTAGATCAAGACCAAAAGTTCTTTGTCAAGATTTTATTGAATTAAAAAAAAATTACAGAAAAAAACATTCAACGAACATAAACGCCATCTTGAAGTTCAAGAAGGAAAGTTTACGCTACAGTTTCGTTCATATTCAAAAATAATTTGCGTTAACTTGTTTTAAAAAAATTGCTCCAAAACTCAATAGAAAACGTCCCAAGAACACAAACCCCATCTCGAGTTCAAGAACGAAAGTTCTTTGCCATAATTTATCCAGATTTGCTCCGAAATTCTGCAAGAAAACATGCCAAAAACCCAAGCGCAATCTTACAATTTTGATTATTTGTTATAAATCTTATTTCCTTATTGCGTTTTTTCGTTTATTGCAATAGATCACATTCTTGTGTTGTCCTATCGTACTGTTGAGTTCGAAACCTCGAAAGTAAGGTTAGGAATGCAAGTTCAAATGTCAAATTAACAACTGTCACGATGATGGTTCACAATTAAATTTTCATGGCCAACTTCGACGCCAAATTAGAAAAAAAAACTCTTTACTAATAAGTTCATAGAAATCGGGCATTTTCAGTGAGTGAATGCGTGCCATCTCTGGATTAGCACAGGAAGTTGCTTCATTACAATAATTTAATTATTCTTTCTGCCATTTATAAAGTGAATCCGTTGTTTATAAACAAGCTAATTTTAAGTAACGAAAGTGTAGTTACTTTACGTGATTTATTTAAGTAATTAAGTATAAGGCGTGCAACTATAAAAGCAGAATTTAAAAATTTGTTGCGAAAATGGTCGCGCGATGTCGCTACCTAACCTGTTTTAATAACTTCAAGAGATACATTCTTTTTTTTTTTCTAAATAATACCTGTCAGTGTCAAAATTCTAGGATTTCTTTTGGAACCCTGCTTTTATTACTAAATATAGGACAAACAAATGTACGTTCAAATTCCATGGCCTGCCTAGAATGGAAATTTAATTAATCGCGTTTTTATTTCCAACGTTTGCAATGTGATTATCGAAGGCTGAAAACATCAAATAATTCTGGCGCAGTCGCAGTCGATGATTCAAAATATCCTTCACGGTCAGATCTTGAGAATTTAGAGGCTCAATTCAAATGTTGTTTATGAATTGCAAAATACTCCCAGACGGTGTTGGTTAATCGAGTCTTAATGAAGCGCGAAGACGTAGTCGATTGTCGACACGTTTGGGAATTCCACTTGACTTCGCGGGTTTCATTGAGAATCGGATCTGCGAATTATTTTCGGCCTAAACCTGATTTTCGACCGGCAATCGCGAACAAATTGGCGAGTTGCTTTCGCCTTTGTATTCAAATTTCGTCCGATTGTGACTGATCTCGATACGAAATAAATCATGTAAATTTCAATACAGTTTTCAAAGCAACTTGATCTAATCGATCTCATTAAAATTAAAAAATAAGATGGATATTGAATAATAATCGTTGTAGCAAAATTTCACAATCTACTTAGCGAAGTAAATGCATTTTACGGTGCAACGTTAATTTTATTGCTTAACAACACTGCGCCTCTAAAATTATAGAGTTAAAGTCCATGGTCCTACATATAGAACAATAGAACACAAGTTAGTGTTCGCACCGAGCGTTAAAAGGTCTGTTTCATTTGAAATTCTGAATTCTGAATTCGAATCATGCGCAGTACGAAATTTATATCCAATTTTGTGCACTGCTCATGCTCAGTGCGATTTTGAACGGTTCAGAACTCGAAATCCTGACGAATGGAACAGACCTAAAGTCTCTTCGATTCTCGAACTTTTCAGCATTCTCTCCCAGTCTAATTATGCAACAACATACAAGAATTGAGCAATTTTTCTGAAAATAATTCACTCGATGAGGGTGGGAAGGGCCCCCTCAAAAAAATAACAACAGATATTCCAGCTCACCTTTTTTTGTACGCCGAAGGAATATCCGATAAGTGAAATCTTTGAAAATCATTCGAGAAGCAGAACATAGAGCACGCACAGATACAACTCGCGCACTTTCTAAACCGACACTGGGAGACGCAAACACCGCGAGCGTTCTGTGCGGAATCGGTAAAGGGAGGCCGAACCACCTGTGCATGTCTTGCACACGATTATTACTCTTCGGTGCCAACATCTCCGTATGCATAATGATGGATGGCATAATGAGTGCCGCATTTAACTGTTTCGTCGTTGATCACCGCGCATAATAATCACTTGGAAGCGTCCGTAAAATTCTTCGGGAAAACGCCAAGGCAGTCCAAGGTTAAAATCATACGCATATTTTTTATGAACTTATCGATGACCAAGACCTTGAATGTGTGGCTTCAGACATGATACATACTCTGCGTTAACTTAAAATCGTAAAGAAAATTAAAAATCTATAGTAAAAAAATGTTTCAAATCAATCAATTTTCTAGGAGGCCTATTTTAGAATCGAGAGAGCTTATTTCATATCAAAAAGAAAATACTTAAATGGAATTATATTTAATTTATTTTGCGCTACTAGTGACATCTAGCAATAGATAATGCAACTGCTGCAAGACAACACCCTTTACTTAAGCCTCCAGTTGCACATTTTTCTGTACGGCTGGTTGTCTGTGGCTACAATAACGGACAATAAAGTCTAGGAACACCACTTGTACAATGTAACTGCCACAATAAAACGCTCTCTACTTAGGCAGCCAGCTGTACGTTGTTCTGTACGATCGTTTGTCTGCTAAAGAGGTTTATTTAATTTCAATAAAAAATACCACCAGATAATTTAAATTTATAATTAAAGTAGGCGGGATTTTTTTTATACGGTTGTGCACCATGCCAATCGATTCGCTGTGTAGATTAGAGATTATGTAAATACTTTGACGTTGATAGAGTTTTCATGTCCAATTGTTTTAATTTAAAGGAAGTGAAGCAGTTTTAGTGTATAGGAAGGACTGTGGTGGAGAAAGTTGAAGACTTCCCCCGTTAAACCCTCCTTACTTTGGTAGCGTATTTTTAGTGAGGAATTTAACCAAGCATGTTAAACAAAATGAAATTTGGATAATTTAGAGAAACTAGGGTAACGTAACGTAATTCGTTGCCACCACCGGATTTTTAAGGGGATTCCGGGCCCTATTATGCTTAATTAAATTACCTAGCCGATTAATAATACTTCGGAGAAGGATCCTTCCGGGCTGGAACTGTGCAAGTGTACCTTAAAATCATAATCTATTCTACTGCAAATACTTGTGCAAGACTACTGCAAGACTTGTGCTAGCTTAAGGCAGGGTATATGAAAGAAGTGATGAATTACCCTGGAGGGCGGTATTACACGATATGCACATCAGATTGGTTAAAATTAACAAATCCACCTATCGGATAGGGGTTCGAGGTAGATCCCAGCAGCAGAAAGGTTTTAGATTTATTTCCCTTGCAGAGGGTGGAGGGCTCGCTGTAACTCTTTGGGGTGGACTCGGTTTGAAGCAGTTCTTGTTCCTTGCACTTACATTTGGTTTAAACTCGGATCGCACCCGCGTGAAGATTGCAATTTAAATTTTGGTTAAGTTATTAAAAGCACAATAACGACCGTAGAACAAAGAATATTTCGATTTTTTGAAAAGATTAGAGAACGTTCAATTAGGACGAAAATTAGGTGAACATTATTATACCGGGCCAGGCGAACATTAATTTAAATAAAACTTTTAGACGATAAACATAAAAATATTAATTATGAAGAAATTAAAATAATTTAAAACATTTTAATAAAATTTTGGAATACGATAAATGGGAGAGCGACTGTTCGCGAAGGTAACTTGGTGAACATTAATTAATTTTTTGAAACTTCTCTCTCTTGGGCCATTGTTTACAATTTCAAAATCTTTCCTCTCTTAAATTTTTCCCTCGAGAGATGCTGCGCTCTCGCGGCGAGCCGTTTAACTTTTGTACAAATCGCCAATTTTGGGCACCGAAGTAACTTAAGTTGCTTAATCGCTAGGCTAAAGTTATCCAAGCTCTCTAACCATTCGCTTCACGCTCAGCGTGGTCTGATTCCCACATATTCAGCAGGTCCGTTATCGGTGAATATATTTATTTTAGCGCTTAAGGAGAATGTTTAGGCTAACTCGCCTTGGAACTCGTTCACACTGCGTTCGAGTTGGAATTTCTTTGTTAAGTTTTAATCAATAGGATTTTATTCTAATTAATTTTTGATTTAAAATTTTCGGCCATTTACAAGTGACAACCATAGCAATAATAATAATAATAATAATAATATTTATTGTCATGAGAAATCTTGAAACAAGACATTGACAATTGTCACAAATAATATATATAAATGTACAGAACTCACACCAATATTACAATAAAATAGAAAACAACACAACTGTCATCACATCATAGTGCCACTACTGAGATAGAAATTCTTTCAGAGAGTAATAGCATTCTTTTATGAGAAAAGATTTTAAACGTTTCTTAAAAATATTAATGGACGACGAATCTTTGATGTTAACAGGAAGTTTGTTATATATCCTAATTGCCGAGCAAAGAGGCCCCTTTCTACGCATTTCCAACCTGCATTTTGGTAAAAGCAAAGCTGGTTGACGCAAACCATAGATTTTAGTTCCCGCACTCGTTTCGAAGTAATGCAGATGTTTACGAATATGAATAGCCGCGAAAAATATATACATACTAGGTAATGTTAAATAGTTATTCTCTATAAAAGTACTTCTACATGATGCCCTAAAAGACAATTTATGAAGAATACGGATACATGACTTTTGCAGAATAAAAGCTGAAGTAGAGTGAGGACTTGCACCCCACAACAGCAATCCATATTTAAACAAGGAATATATTTTTGCAAAGTAGAAAGTTTTACAGGTTTCTAAATTACATATTTGAGAAAGTTTTCTTAAAGCAAATATGTTTTTACTAATTTTCTTACAGAGATTGCTGATATGTTCCAACCAGTCCAAATTTTCGTGCACGTCGAAACCTAAATATTTAACTGAAACTGCGCGCTGAAGATCGTTTGAAATAACATTTGGGAAACTACTTTCACGAGCCTTTTTTGTTCCGAATTCTACGAAGTGAGATTTTGATTCATTTAGAAGTAATTGATTTTCCCGAAGCCAATTTCTCAAACTTGCAATAGCACCATCAGTCAAAATGGTCTAAGTGTTCGCCCCCGGCGATTAATTAAACATTTTGAAGCGTCACTTTGACAATTCATCTCAAAAATTAAAAATGTTGTTTGAACTAACCAAATCTGGTGTCCCTTATTTATGGATTACTACAAAAAGTATAAAAATATTTATAAAAAAGTGATTAAGGCAGCTAATAAATTGCACTATCAAAATTTTTTTTCAGAATCCGATTGTGTTGGTAAAACGGCATGGTCTATAGTTAATCAATGTACATCTTCAGAAGTGTCCAATAATTCCATTGAATTAATCATTGACAATATTAAATACTCTGATCCCTTCGCCATAGCTACATTAGGCGTTTTCGTTTCATAAGTGACCCAGCCCCGGGATTCTGAATGCTCGACTCGATGCGAGTCATACTCGCTATTATATCCGATACCAAATTCGATATCGAGTAGCTGCGATCATAGACAAATATAAGACATCCCATAGGGATTACGGAATTGGCAACGTGAATATAGTTGGGCGTACCCACAATGATGGTATTTTCAGACGAAAACAATCGACTTATAGAAAATAGGTGTCACTGAGTCTGAATATCCTGACTAATGTGAGATGTCGACATCTGTAATGCATATGTGTAATGCTGGATGCATATTTTCTAAATTTTATTATTTTAAATTTTACACAAAACCTCTTGTTTTGTGGTTAATTAGTGAGTAATTAATTTTAGTAGTTAATTAGTAATTGTGAGTGCTAGTGTTTTGACCATATCTTAATGAAAATAATTTAAAGTATGTAATGTGTAAGTGTCATGTTAGTTAATTGTAACATACTTAGATGAAACGTAGAAACAACATTTTCCGGTAATACTCATCTTTAGTAGGTACGCAATAGCATTGTGCGTGTATAAAATTAAAAAAATTACTTCGTGGAAATTAAACATTGCTCGTAATATTCTGTCTCGTACCCCAACGCCGAGAATTTCTAAATCTAATTATACATATTGTCTATAAATGTAAATATTTCTAAATAATTCGTAATTCTCTACTAAGGTGGAATTACTTTCTTTTATCATTTTTCGGCTGAAAAAACTAACTTATGGCGTTTGTCAAAAATGTTTCTGTTAGTGTAATGTAACTATTTGCTTATTTATTAATGGAATTTCAGAACACGATCTCTATTACTAATACATTAATGTAAATTTAAAAACTAATGCGTTCGATTTTTTATTAATGCCAGAAGAGAAAATTACGTAGTTAACACATCATCAGTGATGTAAACTGGTAAAATTCCATTTAAATTACCAAATAAAAAACAAAATGTACAGTTGCGGACAGAAAATTTCGGAAATTTTTTTTGACGTCTCTCCGAAATACCAAAAATTCTGTTACATAACTACGTTTCCTGATATTGGCAGCCAATAATTATGATTTTATCAAAGCATTAGCTAGCTTACGTATAAGGTAAATTCATAATTTACAACCACATAAATTACATTTTCTAAAATACTGGTTTGCTATTGAATGAGGAAATTTCTAAAGCTTCTTTTGGAATTGAAAATATTTAAATATACAGGCTGAGTCCAAGAAAACGCCTACGCGAATAGCGTCGGTGTTTATTGTCTTATTTGATCGGTCAAAAAATCAAATGAAATGACAGTTGTCAACTTTTGTTTTTTAAATGCAATTACTGTAATAAATTTCGAAAGAACTTTTTTTTCTGCGTTCAATGATGTGCTGCAACAAACACTTATTTTTCCAAACAATAGAAAAAAAAACAAAAAAAAAATTTGAAAGTTATCGTCATTTTTTTGCCTATGAGGAAGTACTTATAGATACTACACTATTTACCGTAAAACATGTATCATTAGAGAGTTTTAGCAATTTTTACAATAGCTGCATTCGATTCGCAGCCGAAATCAATTCGTTTTTTATCAATAGATCACTCAGAAGTGATCTGGATCAGTTTCTTTACGTTTGGCTTATGGTGAATCCTGCACGAATCGAACGCATAAATTCTTTTCTGAATCGATTTAAATCGATCCAAATCGGTGAATCGAATGCAGCTATTATGGATAACGTGTACGCTAAATGCTACAAAACTATTAATGCGCATGCTCACAAATATATGAGCAAACGCGTTAGTCTTTTTACAGCATTTAGCGTAAAAGTTATCCATATTGTAAAAATTGCTAGAACTATCTATTTATTGTTCACCAACTGTTTATTACGACATTTCATGTAAATAATTAATTTATTTCTTTTTATTGTTTTCTATTGTTTTGAAAAATAAGTGTTTGTTGCAGCACATCATTGATCGCAGAAAAAAAGGTTCTTTCGATATTGATTATAGTAATCATACCATTGCATTTAAAAAACAAAAGTTGTCAGCTGAGTTTTTTCTGCCATTTTGTTTGATTTCTTGACCGCTCAAATACGACAATAAACACCGACGCTATTCGCGTAGGCGTTTTTTTTTTTTTTTGGACTCAACCTGTATGTAGTGAGATTATTATAATAGGAAATTTTGAGTCTCTATCTTGCGTAAATAATTCGTAAAAATTTAGTGATCTGTAACCAATTTCCATAGCGATGCGAGCGTTTTTACGAACGGTAAGGGAATTAACTAAAATCTACAAAAAGTTGTAGGAAGCTTCATTCATCTTTGGAAAGCATATAAAAGCCCCGTACTGAGTAGAAGTGGTGTTGGCGCGCATTTGTACGTTTGTAATCAATTCATTTGATTAATCATTTTGTGGTATATTAGTTCTTAGTAAAATAACTTATAGATAATCAGAAATAATTATAGGGTCACGATCTTGTCGAAATGCGCTTTTCGCATAGTTGAATTAGCATTAATTTTATTGTTTCGTATGAATTTCCAACCCCATTTAAAATGCAATTTACCAATTACTCCTTAATGGCAATTTCTTAGCAGTCTTCATTATAACTGTAACACGCCGATGTGCTACTATTGTTTGTTGCCTTTACGGACAACTAAATAAGTAATAAATGAATCCAAACAAATAAACAAATTTAAATTTATTAGCAAGTTAATTTACTGGCAACTGAAAGGTTACCGTCTGCAGAATTGAATGTGTAATTACCCAAGGGTAACTCCGTTTAGAGGGTTCCAAGAAAAGGCCAGCCGGGTTTTACTGCTCTATTGTCATGCGTTTCGGCGCCTTCCTACCTGCAGCTACTGATACTCTAATGACCTACAAACACTACGCCCTGCGGCGGCTCGTCTGGGAATTTACCTGAGTTAACCCGGGGTGATATTTACAAACTTTCAATAATTAAATGGCTCGTGATCGTTAATTAGGACGGATTCTACTTGTGTCGGTACCCTGTTCTTACTCCCGGTGAGACGGTTATAACTATGAGATAGCAGGAATTGGATACTTATAAATAAAAATGCGGACTAAAATTTAATTCATTATTTATTGCAGATCAAGGGAAAAACTCCGTTTTCCAGGCGCTCTGCAGCCTGGAAACCTGACAATAGAAAACCCTGTTTTTTAAATTACCATACAAGGGAAACACACAAAAAAATTACGATCGTATAAGAAATACAGTAGAATTCGTTTAACGGCTTTCTCGTTCGAATATCGTGACGAACTAACTAATTCCAATTACACAGCTGGTGGGTTTTATGCTTGTCCCAAACAATATTTGTGGACTGACTATTCAATTTAAATGAACAATTAATTTGTTTTCAAAATTATGTTTATCTTGGTACTCGTGTTTAACACTTCAATCGTACTCGAAGACACGCTCTGTATATCAACCAGTGCACAGTGTGGCGTTTGTGCCTACAGTGTACTTCCTTAATGAATGTAATTGATTAATTAATCAGATACTCGGAGAAGTATGTGATACAAAATGCCGCCCAGGCGATCAATCTGCGAGAGAATCAATAGTAATCGCTAGTTTTTCAAGGGAAGCTCTCCTGGGGAGACGCAAATGGCCCGATTTTGATAACCTAATAACGCTGCGAAGTGGGGAGTCTGGCTCGACCGCTACTTTCGCTATTGAGGTGGGGGGGTCAGTGCCTGCCCGCTTTATTAATTAACCTCTGATTGCGTTGTTTCGACGATGATCTAACCTGTACGCAATGAAATGTTTTGACGTTTTATACGACACTCTACTATGGGTAGTTATGGTCTTGCGGTCTCACAGCGGATTACTTCTAATTAACCACAGATCTCCCGACAAAGACTACACTTCGGTCCACACACAGGGTGTGATGGAAACTTGGCTGAGAAGATGGCTATGATTATGTGATTCAGATACTGGGGATTAATTTGTGCTGGTCACACTTGGCTTTAGCGGCAGATCTAAACTTGCCTTAGACCAGTGGTATAAAACAATCGATTTCACTGCGCAAATCGAAAAACACTCTGTTTTCGTGTTTCCAACTTGCCAGAGAATATCGAAAAATGGAATTCACTAATTTTACAAAAGTACCCTGTATATGAATTGCACTATAAATTGAAAACGTCGGCTGACTGCCTCTGGTCGATTTAGATTACAGAAACGCCAAACAAACTAGTTTGATAATTTATCTAACAATGGTCAATCAACGCCACTAAAGTGGATGCAACTTATTTACTTTTAACTTTGGTTCGGATGCAAATTAAAACTAAGAATAAATTTCACAAACCAAGCAAGTACTGAAATTTATAGATTATGGAAATTTAATCATTTAATACCACCAATTATGTAACGAATAAGATACAAATTAAAGCAAATTACCTAACTCCGCGCCGCGGAATAAGAATCCAAATTCACGCACAACACAAAATTTTAGATTCACTTCGCGGTTAAATTACACGTCACGCCCGTGATATTTAATTTAATTTTAATTGCCTCTCAAAAACCACTGGTATTTTAAACGGACCGGACCAATTAATTTATACCCTCTAGTGAAAATAATCAAAGAAATCAGTAAGTAACTCAGCAAGTTGCCCAGCAAAAATAGATACGACTGATCGTTTTGAAAGCGCGTGGCTATCTGTCTGTAATTTTAAAATTCATTTTTCAGCTGCCCCTAATTAAGGCCCCTCCCTTTGATCGGAAAACAAAATTCAAAATACGCTTTGGCCAATAGGATAGCGTCTAGCATTCAAAAATGCACGCCCTACAGTTTCTAGGAATGTGTGTTCGACTTCACAAAGCCCACCCGGAATGCTCCACACGTGTCCTTAAATTCTGTATCTCCTAAACTTCAAATTACCCTGACGTTTTTATATTTCCTGCCTTTGCAAGTATCACTTTCTTAATAGGCGTATTATTTTACAGAACTTAAATGCGTGTCGAATTGCAACTTTTAAAGAAAACCAAATGTGCATTAGAAGTTCGCATAACAGATTTATATGATAGTTAGTCCGAGAAACTATTGAAACGAGCCCAAGTACGACAAGAATTTATGATGGCCCGCCCCGGTTATATGAAGTGGCCCTCTTGACTGACCCCATGCCTGGCATCCTTGCTTTCGCTTACAGTTTCTAACAAGTGTACATTTGTTTGTGATTTATCATTTCCAAAACAGCTTCCTCCCGACTCCCATGACAAGAACCATAGTTGTAATTATTCATGTAAAAGTTATAGTTACATTCAGAACATGCTATTTGTTTTATATACAAATTCGCGATCGTTTCATAACACAGTTTGGATTTTCCTAATATTCATAATACCGCATCGGGCTCCAACCCCCTGCTGCTTAAAACTTCTGATCTCATCCCTAATGTATTTAAAAGCATCTCGGTTTTACTCATTGTAAGTTACTAGAAATATTAATTTCTAATAACATTTTTATTTAGGCACAACCCTGGTCAACCCCTAATTACGATTTCGACCAATAGCTTCACTTCCCCCTAAAATTTGTATACAGTGTGTCCCAGATTGAGTAGGCTACCATGGGTAACTTTCTTATTAGTGAAGATAGAGATTTGGTTAAATGGGCAATATTTTGCAGTTTTATGTGCTGATTCAGATTCCGTTGAGAAAATTTGAAAATTCCGAATAGTTCAGATATTATCGCAGAAAAACTGAAAATCGCTATTTTCTTTAATGTCCAATAACTTCGCAATTATAAAAATATGAAAAAATGTTTCATATAAAAGTTACTATGTTTGATAAAATACAGCTGAAAATACAGTCAAAATAAAATTCAAGATGGCGGCTGTCAAGATATTGATAGCAACTTTCTTATTTTAAATGGACGCCATATTGAATTTTTGTACGATTAAATAGTATTTTTTTTTCTCGTTTCAACCGTGTATCACAACCCATATCAAAAAAAAAAATTATTTAAAATATTTAATATTTTTTTTTTAAATCAAGTAAGCGGGTTGCCCTTACTTATTACTAATCAAGTAAGCGGGTTGCCTTTACTTGATTAGTAATAAGTAAAGGCAACCCGCTTACTTGATTTAAAAAAAAAATATTAAATTTATTAAATAATTTTTTTTTTGATATGGGTTGTGATACACGGTTGAAACGAGAAAAAAAAATGCTATTTAATCGTACAAAAATTCAATATGGCGTCCATTTAAAATAAGAAAGTTGCTATCAATATCTTGACAGCCGCCATCTTGAATTTTATTTTGACTGTATTTTCAGCTGTATTTTATCAAACATAGTAACTTTTATATGAAACATTTTTTCATATTTTTATAATTGCGAAGTTATTGGACATTAAAGAAAATAGCGATTTTCAGTTTTTCTGCGATAATATCTGAACTATTCGGAATTTTCAAATTTTCTCAACGGAATCTGAATCAGCACATAAAACTGCAAAATATTGCCCATTTAACCAAATCTCTATCTTCACTAATAAGAAAGTTACCCATGGTAGCCTACTCAATCTGGGACACACTGTAGTTTCAAATCTTAATAAATATGCCAGTTTGTAAATTCTAATCAGTAACATTTAACAAGTGGAGTTAGTATTGTTAATAACTAGTTGCGACTCGTGTTTCGTGTTAATTGTGTGTTAGTTTTACATTAAATACTTTACAATTTAACTGATATATATTGTTAAGTGAAGGTGAAGGTAAGCAAGAGACTTTACATACAAATTTGAATAAAGGATGTTACGTCCTATCGACCGGAATCTCCATTTGAAACAAATGAACAATTTCGAAATCGTATATTATACAATCAAATATTTATTTTTAACTGAATAGTCCAGAATTTTTTTAAACATTTGAAATTTTTTTGTTGGAAACCTACAGGTTCGCAAAAAAGTATTTCAGATCAGAGCTGGTATAGGGAAATTTGGCATATTCAGAAGTGTTGTGAATTTTCCTATTCTCATTTTTTATAGTTAAAATTGGATACACCTTACTAAATCTTCACGAATTATTTACGCAAGATACACACTGAAAGTGTCTTTTAAAAAAATTGGACACGTTGAACGTTCATAAATATCATACAGATTTTAAGTTTGATACATTATTTGCAATTACATTTTTATGTTTTTGTGCAAATCGGTTTCTATAGTACAGCAACCCTTTTCAAAGATATTTAACACAGTTTTTATAGATGAGAGGAACGAAATTTAGATGTTTGATGATTTTCAATCAATTTCCCAATATTAGAATTACGCCGACGAACAGAATTTGTCATCTGCATTTTACGAATAAACGCTTCACAAATACAAAGAAACATAAGCTCTCGAAATTTGCCTATCCTGATCGAATTAATACGGAATGTAATACGGAAGAGAGTTTCCAAGTAACAGTGGCAAAGGCAACAATTGAATTAGGTAATTGTTAGCATTTAATAATTTAAATACACGCACATAGCCTGCTTCGATACAATCATTTATAAGGTCTTGTATATGTATTTTCAGTATTACCCTCTACAGAAGAGTGTGCACCCTGTATTTCTATCATTACCTAGTTCTAGTGGTATGAGACCTTCAACACCTGAAAGAGACTTTTCAAATGTTGTTTATCATACTCCAAAACAAAGTTCAAAAAGTAAGTATCTTTATTTGCGAATGACTATTTAATTTGGTTCATGTGACAATTCATATACGTTTGTTTATTGTATAAATTTATTAAGAACTGTTGTATTTAAATTTTGATTGTATACCGGTTATACCGGGGCAGTAGTAACTACGTCCTGTCTTAAATAATCTCTTCTCTCTTTGAAAACAAACAGCATTTACGATGTATGCTTTTCTTCTAGCCGCTTATTCTACTACTACTACTATCTTACTATGTACTGTGATAGTTATAACAGTTAACAGCATTATTGTGCCATCCCTTATTACGTTTTATTTTTTGCTAACCATAATTTCTTTATTGACTAGTAATAATATTGACACAGAATTGTAATTTTATTTTTATTATTTACAACACGCAAATCTATTTTGAGGAAGATTGGTGAGAAAAGGTTCAATATATTATCACCTCGCACGAAGGTCTTGTATAAAGAATATACGGTGCAAAAGGGAAGGATATGCAAATTAAAATCACAATTACAGAAATCACGCAACTCTTTAAAAATGTTATCTCGTGCCAGTAACACTGACGTTTTTCGGAAGTTAGAACAAAATTTTAATAATGTTACGGCAAATTTAATTAGAAGTCAGTTCAGAAATTTTAAAAAGAATAAACCTTCATGGGACCGGGATGACAAAATTTTTGCATTAGCTGTGTATAAGCGTGGACCAAAATGCTACCGGTTTCTCAGGAATTTTTTAAACGTACCGTCGAGATCAACATTACAAAGATTATTACAGGACATTCCCTTAACAGTAGGAATTAATATGCACATTATCATAAGTTTAGAAAAAAGATTGGCTCGCTGTTCAGAAGAATTGAAACAATGTGTCTTACTATTCGACGAAATGGCATTAAAACAGGCAAACAGGCATTAACCTATGATAAGGCGCATGATAAAATTGTTGGATATGTAGATCTTGGACATTTAGGAAAATCCAACCAAAAGATCAAATTAAAACCGTTTCTTTGAAGAAATTATTAATTGACATTTTGTCCTGTTTAATTGAAAGAAACATTCATGTAGTTGGTTGTGTTTGTGACCAAGATAAAAAGTCAATTTTAAATTGTTGTGTTCAGAATGTAAAACATTACACATATTTATTTTTAGGGACTACGAATGTAGCGGCGGTAAGCCAATTAGTTAATAGTACAAATGAAGGAAGACATCATATCGTAATTAATGGAAGAAAAATATTCATGTTCTATGATACTCCCCATATTATCAAGAACATCCGGAATACATTACATCAATATGATATTAATTTTTTTTATGTTTCGGTATAATGCAGAACTTCTTTTATTCAGAACATTTATTTTTTTATGTAAATTTTAATACAGGAAGAATACAACAACTATTGTTTTTTTCAAAACTACGCCACCTTAAAATTCTCATCTCTCAGTTAATACACAACATTTCTTCCCCCGTTTGGAAATCACTTGCTTGATGAGAATCTTAAGGGAGGACGACGGATACGTGTTGATCTACGTGGGAATTGTTCAGTAGTAGGTGTTTCTGCTCTCGGAGTCGTAGGTGTTTCTACTCTTGGAGTCGTAGGTTGTTCCACTGGTGCTGTAGTTGTGACTGCAGGGGGAACTGAAACTGGTCTTTTTAAATTTTCATAGAAGTGAACTCGACGTGGTGACTCTACAACATTCTCGCTCTGGTTTTGTGATTGAACATTAACAGCTGGTTGATTTATACTTTGGTGATGTTCTCGAATTTAATCGATGTGTCTTTTAAAGCGTTTCCCAGAATAGTCGATCTCATAATGGAGGTCTCCAAGGCGTGTAACAATTGTGCCTAGAAGCCACTTGTCCATACGTGGATTTCCCGAAAGGAAGTAGACTGTTTGGGCAGGTTGGAATCTGCGAAACGTGGTATCGAATTCAGCACGTTGTTTTCCCGTGATTTTTATATACATATCTTCTGGTCGGATCAAGTCGAGGCGAGTACGTATATCACGTCCTAGGAACAGTCGCGCAGGAGGCTGTCCTGTAGTTGCATGTGGAGCCTTACGATACTGACGTAGGAACTCGTTCAAGTTCAGCTTCAATGTGGCTGGCCTAGTGGACATTGCACGAAGAGCATCTTTTACTGTCTGCACGTACCTCTCTGCTTGCCCGTTCGTCGACGGATGATATGGAGCTGTAAGCTTATGGTACTTCACACCACTGACTTGTAAGAACCTCTTGAATTCTTCAGACGTAAATTGTGTTCCATTATCGGAGACTATGGTGACAGGAACACCGTGAGCTGCGACCAACTCATCCAGCATTGCAATAGTTGAAGCTGTCGTTGTTGAATTAGTTGTTTTAACTTCCAACCATTTGCTGTATGCATCGACAATTAGAAACAGCATCGTACCAGCAACGGGACCCGCATAGTCTATGTGAACTCTTTCCCAGGGAGCTTTAGAATACTCCCAGTGATGTTCTCGGAACTTCGGTGGAGTATGCGCATTCTTAGAACATTCATTGCACGATTTTGCAACGCATTCAATATCTGCATCAATACGTGGCCAAAAAACAAATGATCTTGCTAACCCCTTCATTTTCACAATACCTATGTGAGCTGCATGTAAGTCGTTGAGGATTGGCTGCCGCAGAGAGACTGGCACAACAATTCTATGTTCAAATAATAAACAGTTCGCGGCTAAAGTATAATTGACTTCAGGAGCCTTGAAACCATGGCGAGCAAGATTCTGGCCCGTTTCTAATAATTGGACAATTTTACCGAGATGTGGATCCTTCCTTGTTTCTCGAGCGATGCCATTTGCGCGAATGGGAAGCTGCTTTATTTGGTTCAAAACAAATTGATCGAATTCCTCAAATTCCATAGTTTCTTCCTCTTCTCCAGATGTGAATTTGTTCACGGTGTTAATTGTTGTAGTGCAATGGTACACGCGAGCAATAATCTGCATTTGTGTTAGCTTTCGTCGGTTTGAATACAACATCGTAATCAAAGTTCGACAAGTAATCTGCGTAATTTGCCATGCGACTAATACATAACACCGGAAGTGATTTTTCTGGGTGCAAAATTTGTGTCAGAGGTTTATGATCTGTAATCAACGTAAAGTGACGAGCATAAAGGTAGTAAAATAATTTTTGTACAGCCCAAACTATAGCCAGTGCCTCTTTATCGATTTGCGGATAGCGTTGTTCTGTAGCATTCATCGTTCGACTTGCGTAAGCGATTGGACGCTCTCTTCCATCGTTCAGTCGGTGTGACAAAACAGCGCCTAAACCTGTTTTGCTAGCATCTGTTGCTAACAGTAATGGAAGTGCAGGATCATACGGCATGAGGACCTGAGGCGAAGTCAAGATCTTTTTGATGTCGATGCATGCCTTTTCAGCAGCAGGAGTCCATTCAAACGGTTCAACAAGAAGCATATCTCGGAGTGGACGATCTCTGCTGGACAGATTAGGTATGAAAGAACTATAATAGGTTGCCTTACCAAAAAATAATTGTAATTCTTCTCTTGTAGAGGGTTTTGGTGCATCGCGTATAGCTTCCGTGTGTTTGTCGGACTTGTGCACGCCTTTAGCGTCTACCTTATGTCCTAAGAACTCGACAGTAGGTGTGGCAAAGACACATTTTGCTCGATTAAGTTTTAATCCATGTAACTTCATCCTTTCCAAAGTTGCACTGAGAGATAGCATCAGGTTGTCGAAACCATTTGCGAAGACTAGCACGTCGTCGAAAAAATTGAGAACATTAGGAAGATCTTGTAATACAGTTTCCATTCTTCGTTGCCAGATTGCAGGAATATTTGCTGCTCCGTAAACTGCCCGAGTTGGACGAATTAGCCCATGTGTTGGAGTATTCAGCGTTGAAGCATTAGCAAATTCTTCATCAATCGTTAAATGTGTATATGCATCTGTAGCAGAATGGTAGAATGGCAGAATAAGTTGGCTCCTTTCATACGGTTAAACAAATGTTGGACTTTCGGTATCGGGTGTTCATCACGTTGCGAGGATTTAATGTAGTCTTATAATTTCCTGTGATACGTATTTTTCCGTTTTTCTTAGCAACCACATGTGTTGTTGAGGCCCACTCAGAATGTTCTACTTTTTCGTAAAATCCCGACGCTATTTTAGCATAAATTTCTTTCGCGTATGCCTCACGTAGTGCTAATGGTATCTCTCTTGCTCGGCAAAAGACAGGTGTTGCTCTTCGTGAAGACCATTTGTCATTTCTTTTGATATGTGGTTTTGCGTATCCTAATTACCTAGTTGCCTTTACTTATTACTAATCAAGTAAAGGCAACCCGCTTACTTGATTAGTAATAAGTAAAGGCAACCCGCTTACTTGATTTTAAAAAAAAATATTACATTTTTTAAATAATTTTTTTTTTATATGGGTTGTGATACACGGTTGAAACGAGAAAAAAAAATGCTATTTAATCGTACAAAAATTCAATATGGCGTCCATTTAAAATAAGAAAGTTGCTATCAATATCTTGACAGCCGCCATCTTGAATTTTATTTTGACTGTATTTTCAGCTGTATTTTATCAAACATAATAACTTTTATATGAAACATTTTTTCATATTTTTATAATTGCGAAGTTATTGGACATTAAAGAAAATAGCGATTTTCAGTTTTTCTGCGATAATATCTGAACTATTCGGAATTTTCAAATTTTCTCAACGGAATCTGAATCAGCACATAAAACTGCAAAATATTGCCCATTTAACCAAATCTCTATCTTCACTAATAAGAAAGTTACCCATGGTAGCCTACTCAATCTGGGACACACTGTATACTGCAGAATTTGCACATCTCATGGACTCTATTTTTGATTCATTGAATAGTCGTAATATTAGAGATTTCCCAGGTAATCTACGAATATTTAAAGTGTTGTGATCATATTAACAAACTTTTGATTTTGTAGGAAAACCTCTGAAACGTGCGATAAGTCGCTATTAAGTTTTGGAATACCATTATCCCAAAACTCGAAAATTGGAAGTTTTTCAAAAATGGCGTCCAATGCAAAGCTCCTCGTTGTATCAAGGGCCTCATCTTCATGATGAACTCCATGAAAGACTAGATGCGTACAAGATCCATTAGAGAATTTCTTTAGGTAACTGATTTAATTATATCATTTAATGATAGCCATATATTATTTAAATAATATTTTAGTACGGTGCGTCAATACGGTGCAGCCAACATTAATCCGACTCCACATCAATTCTTAAGTTATATGAAAACTGCAATAGTCAATAATTTATCATTATGTAAGACGTTGGCGAAAAATTGCGAAGATGATGAATGTCAAATGTTGATTAAAAGATTTTTTTGGGAGCTGCAAGTAATATTCATACACCACCCGTTGTAACATCTGAATTACTTAATATGGTTAACATTAGTATTGATCGTAATTCTTTTGATGCCGAAAGTACGGCGTATGTTTGTGGATTCTTTATGAAAAAATTAAGGACAGGTTGTGAAAAATGTTCATCGTGCTTTAAAAGTGACAGTATTGAAACGGTACACAATTTTATCAGTTTCAAAGAAAACGATTCCATAAATTTAAAGTTGTTTTACTGCCACGATAGCATGATTCAATGTGTAACCGTTGCTTATGATATAATTCACAAATGCTTAGAAACTCATGCCCATATTAATAATATCAAACAAAATATTCTTGGTCTTATATGAACATGTAGATACTTCTTTGATTAATTGTGACGTTCATAAAGTAAGCAAATTTTTTAATATCGTATGTAATTGTATTTTGCATAAATTCACGGAAGATAAGCAAAGATCGTTTGTGGTTCAAAGCAAATCAAAATATCAAAAAATACTACATTTGTAAGTACACTACTCAAAAATGTCAAAGGGGCAATTATATTTTCGTATGTATTCATTACGTATTTAATTTCTAAACAGATTCATACGTCTAGTTTAAAAATTTGTTTGGAGAGAAAAGGGCTAAATATATCTACAGCAATATGTTGAATAGGTGTTTCAATTAGCTAGTGAAACGATTATGATATGGGCCAATGTTGGTAGCAATTTACAAACGGATCTCTGTTTTTGTTCAGATATTTTTTTTTCTTAATATATTATTTAGTTTTCGACCTGTGGTTAAGTATTCATTGTGTGATTGTCCCTTGTACACTTTTGAGTGTATATATTTTGGTTGACAGTTGAACAGTTGTCATTTAATAAACTGTATAATATATGTATAATGTTTTCTAAAAGGTTGCATTATTAAATTAGCTATTGTATTGTTTTTTGTTTGCTTGTAAATGCAGAAGGACCTAACAATATTGTTAATTCCTTCTGCATTAGTTAGTTCCTACAACTATCAATATTGTTAGTTCCTTCAATATTGTACTACAATGTTATTACTAAGCAATAATATTCATAAACCGTTGCTTTTGTTCTTATCATTTCATACATTTGAATATGCTACTGATTTCTTTATATAAAAATAGCAAAACACATTAATTTTATACTGATTGCTCAATATTCATAATGCAAATGAATTGATACGAATTTGGTTTCATATCGTCTCTTTTGTATGTATGTATGGCAATGATAAAGCCTTAGTTTAGATTTATTATACTAACGTATTTAGTCTTAAGACTTTGGTAAATATTTAAATTAACATTGTAATAAATTTGTATCCATAATTTTTTAGTGTTTTCTAAAATCACCGTCCTAAAACATGGAAATCAACGTTTTTTTGCCATACTGCTATTTAATTTAATGTCGTGAAAAATATTGTATTGATAAGAAATTTAATCTGAAAATGATTATGGATTAACCATTATTATTGGATTATTATTGCTGTGGTTACTCTCTGCATATTTTCAAATTAAATTTCTTATCATTATATTTTTCTTGACATTAAATTGAATGATAAAATAAAATTCTGAATGGAAGCCATTTTTAAAAATGGCGCTATTTGAATAGTTCGGTAGTACCGCCCGCGTCACCGCCACTATTCAGTGAACAGAAATAGTGTTCACTCATTGCCAGTGTCAGAGCATGGGAATGAGCTGTCTTATATTTGTCTATGCGTAAGAAATACATCATTATTTATAATGGATAACCATATGTCATCGTTAACAATGGCGGCGTTACCTACTGTAGCATATCAAACACGTATTTATTGCTTATTTCAACAACCCACTTTATTCATCTGTTTCATTTCACTACATTACATTTCTCCCTTTCTTAAATTAAAGAATAAAGTTAAGTAGAATGCAACAGAACTAACTAAACTCTAAACCCATGTAAGTTTTACTTCAATATATAGTCTTTAAATTTTTCTGGTATTTTTTTTTTCACGCATGGGTCTAGTATAAGGAACTTTATCGCTACTATGTCTGGTATCAGGAACTTTATCGGTACTATCCTTCTCTACTTGCTCCAGTAATTCTTTTCCTTCTCTTTTCCTATTGATTGGTGCAATGTCATCCACATCATAGTCACGTGCTGGAGAGTGATGCTGAACTTTTTTCAATAAAGACGAATTTCGTAATAAAACTTGCCTTCCTCGTGTTATACTTATCTGTGTTCCTTTAATTTCGGACACTACAAAAGGAACCGGATCAAATGGTGGCATTAACTTATGAAGTTTTCTTTGTTTCAGTAGAACCTTATCTCCTACCACCAATTGATGAGCTTTTGTATGTCTTCTTGTGTCAGCGTAGGTTTTCATTTTTTTTTTCATAATTTCATCTCGCTTCCTGATATCAGAGTTTGTGACGTACGGTTGGTAATGAGGCAATTTAGTGTGAAACTTTCTAAAAAACAAAACTTCTCCAGGAGCTTTCCCAGTTGTAGAATGTGGCGTAGCGCGATAGTTTATTAAAAATTGTTGAAGGTCACTGGACCACTGCTTTCCTGTAGTGACACTTGTTAGAATTGTCTTCTGTAAAGTTCTCATGAACCTTTCCACTTCTCCATTTGCTTCTGGCCATAACGGGGTTACTGCTCTATGCTTAAAACCAAGCTCGCTTGCAAACCTTTTAAACTCTTCGCTGTTAAAAGGTGGACCGTTGTCTGTTCGGCACACATCTGGTATCCCAAAATCAGCAAATATTCCTCGAATAACCGGTATTACCGTCTTTGCCATGTTTGAAGGTAAAATTCTAACTATTGGATACCTCGAATAGTCATCAATGACAACCAAAACTAATCGTCCATCAGCTGTTGGACCTAAAAAATCAAGAGATAACTCGGACCAAGGTTCCCTTGGCAACTTGGACATCTGTGTAGGATCTCGTGTCTTAGTAGGCGTCACTGCAATACACGGAATACAATTTTTAACCAATTTTTCCACCGCATCATCGATTCCAGGAAACCATACTTTTGTTCGCAGCAGAGCTTTTGTTTTCACTATGCCTTGATGTCCTTCATGGGCAAGATCAAGTGCATTTTGTTGTAAAGCTTTTGGTAATAAAATTCGATCACCCCTTAAAATTAATCCATCATCAGTTGTCGCAAGTTCCGACCAAACTTGTGCATACGGTCTGAAAATTGCCTCTTTAAGTAGTTCACGATACTTAACATCTCCTTTTAGAGCCTTCCTCAGTTTCTTAAAGAGGGGATCTTCTTTGCTGGCATTAATAACTTCGTCTAAAGTCATTGCATTAGGTACCCTTGTCTTCGCCATAAAGTTAATATATGATTCTGCAATATTTATTTTACCGTCAGAAGGAATCGGATGTCTGGAAAGATAATCACTTGGATTTTCTTCTCCCTTTTTGTAATTGATTTCAAACTTGTACTGTTGTATTTTCAACACTAGTCTTTCTAGTCGAGCTGACAGCTTCGCCCTGGGGTTCTTTATGATATTCACCAGTGGTTTATGATCCGTGAATACCACAAAGTTGCAGCCCATCAAATAAATTCGGAAATGATCTATTGCCCATACCAAAGCCAGAAGTTCTCTCTCAATTTGAGAATATCGCTGTTCTGTTTCCCTAAGAGCTCTACTCGCATACGCAATTCGAACGTTTTCATTTCTCTTTTTCTGAGCCAAAATAGCACCAAGTCCAAAGGGACTAGCGTCTACTGTTAATTGAGTTTCGTCATCGATATTATAAAATGACAAAGTTTTCGCAGCTTGCAACTTATTCTTGATCTGTTTAAAAGCTTTTTCTTCCTTCAAAGTCCATGTAAAAATTCGATTATTATGCGTTAAATCTCGTAAAGGTTTGGTTAAATCAGCAAGATGAGGTATAAACTTTGTACAATAAGTTACCATTCCTAATAGACTCCTTACCTCGGAAACATTTTTTTGAAGCTGTCATTTTAGTGACTGCATCGACTTTTTTCGGGTCTGGTTCTATCCCTTCTGCAGAAATAACGTGTCCGAAAAATTCCATTTTACTCACTCTAAATTGGCATTTATCTAAATTAAGCGTAAGTCCAGAGTCTTGTAGTCGTTTCAAAACCATATGAAGAATCTTATCGTACTCCATCACATTACAAGCGCAAATAAAAATGTCGTCAATCAAGTTAAATTGGCCTGGTATCCCTTCCAGAATTTGTCTTATTAGGTTGTGAAAAACTTCAGGCGCAGAATTCACTCCAAAGAACAAACGCTTGAATCGAAATAGTCCACAATGAGTAGCAAATGTCGTAACCGCCCTGGATTCTTTATCCAAAACGAGCTGATTAAATCCCTGTCGGCAATCAAGTTTAGAAAATACTTTCGCACCATCAGCAATGGCCACAATGTCTTTAAAAACCGGCATTGCATGTCGTTCCCGTAAAATTGCTCTATTAATCTCACGGGCATCGATGCACATCCTTATTGCATCAGGATTGGTATCTTTTGGTTTAGGAGCACATATTATCGGGGATACCCATGGGGTTGCCTCTCCTTTCACTTTCTCGATGATATCTTCGTCCAGAAGATGCTGAATCTCTTTTTCTACCTTTTTCTGTAAATTATATGGTATTCTCCGATACCGTTGAGCCACGGGAGGTATCTTATCATTAATATGTAGATGAATCTCGCCCCCGTTGAAACATCCAACTCCGTCAAACAATTTTGGATACTGTTTTACTATCAGTGACTTTGAATTACTAAGGTTCCTTGTAACACCATGAGTTATTGTAACTATTCCCAGTGCCTCTGCGGTCTTCTTACACATCAACGGCTCTCCAATTACATCAACTACGTAAACAGTGTCAACTGTTTCTGTCTTTTTGAAGTGGAACCTTGCCTTAAACATCCCCAATGTTGGCAAGGGGTCACTGCCCATATGCATACATCTTATGCTCAGTCATTATTAAAGTTGGCTTAGGACGTAATTTCAAAAATGTACTTTTTGAGATCACGTTATCATCTGCACCAGTATCAATGCCAAATTTCATTTTGATTTTATGTTTTCCTAAAAGTATATCAGCTTTTGGCATTCCCGTTGATGCTGTGAATATATTGAAAACACCACCTGACGTATCACTGTCATCATCTACTTCGAGCATTCTAACTTGCTTAGCTTTTTGTGGCTTTTCTTTTTCTTTTTGAAAATATTTTTGTTTCTGTTTACAGACAACATCAAAGTGATTCTTCTTTCCACATCGACGACACGTTTTACCCCATGCTGGGCAATTTTCTTTTCCTTTACCATGAGACTTTGAGCAGTACTTACAACTAATTTTCTGTACACGGGCAACTGTTGTATTCCGTTCACCTTCCATTGCCGCAGCTTGTGTTTCCGACAATTCGTAATTTCTTCCAGCATCTAGTAAGTCATTCAGAGACCAACTTTGCTCTTGCAAACATCGACGACGCAATCTTGGATTTTTTGTTCCAATTAAAATCTGCATTTTCACTTCATTATCTTTTGACGAACCAAATTCACACAAAGCAGCCTGTGTTTGTAGTCTAGTATGAAATTGGTCAATGGATTCATCAGGAGTTTGTTTCATTTGGCGAAAATTATAAATCTGATATATAGTATTTTTCTTTGGTTGAAAATGCATGGTCAGGGCAGTAGTAGCAGCTTCAAATGATTCATCTCTTACAGTTAACGTTTGGAAGATGTCATACATATGTTCACCTCCGTAATGTAAAAGCATGGCTTTCTTTCGCTTGTCATCTGTCATTCCTAAAGCTTCAAGCATATTTTCAAATCGTCCTAACCACTTAGACCATCTTTGTGCAGTAGAAGCTGCCGAAACATCATCTATTCCAAGCAAAAATGGAGCAAAATGAACTAAAAGTCCACCTGCGTTGCCGTTCGCACTCATGACAAATTTTTTTCTTCTGTCAGAAATGTCACCCAACTTCTATTACTGTTTTTTTTTCCAGGCGGCAATGCATAAATTACATAAAATGTCGCTCACAAGGTATTCATAGGTGTTCACCTACGGATCCACTAGTTAGACTTCACCAAAATTCTTTTCTTTTCAGTAAAAAGTTCGCTTATCCTCGTCGCCAAATGTAGCATATCAAACACGTATTTATTATTATTATTTCAACAACCCACTTTATTCATCTGTTTCATTTCACTACATTACACCTACGTTCAAGCCAAACGATGAACCAAGCAATGTTTTTCCACGATGGGAAAGGTGGCTTAGAGCCATAGACTACATACTTAGAGCTGTTGAGCTTTTCATGACAAGTAAAAACATTGAAGATAAAAACCGGAAGAAAGCAATTTTGCTACACTTGGGTGGGTTTGATCTGCAGGATATTTTCTACTCAATTCCGGAGGCAGACACAGTTGGAGGAGACGAAGACGCATACCAGAAGACAAAGGATGCATTAACAAATTATTTCAAACCAAAAATTAATACGACATACGAACGACATGTGTTTCGAAACATGTCTCAGAATGATAGTGAAACGGTCATCCAGTTCATTACAAGACTACGACAACAAGCAAAATATTGCAGCTTTACATCTATCGATGAGGAAATCAGAGACCAAATTGTTGAAAAGAGTAAGCCCTCCGAAGTCAGGAAACGGATTCTAGAGAAGGGTGACATCACGTTAAAAGAAGTTATTGGAATTGCACAGGCATTCGAAACCGCATCAATCCAAGTAAAAAGGTATGGAACCTGAATCAGTTACAAAAATCGTAAAGAAAAAATCACATACTAGCAAACAACAGTTGCAGAAAAAAAATGATCTGGAATCTGGACATTTCAAGTCAGATCCAAAATGTCCTGCTAAAGGGAAAATTTGTACAAAATGCAAGAAAGGTCACTTCGCAGCAGTTTGTCGAACCAAAGGGACACAGCGAAGCAGTGGAAGCCATAGTGAGAAGAGGAACTCAAAATCGACACCAGTGAGGAATGTTGAAGAAGTAGGGGATAAAGATGAGTATGCATTCAACCTCGAGGCCCCCAGCCAGGGCAACGGAGCAAAAGAAAAGTGTGTTGAAGCAATTGTGGGAGGTGTATTGTTACATTTATTAGTTGACTCTGGTGCAACATGCAATGTGATGGGTGAGAATTTGTGGAAATATTGTAAGGAAAAAGCTATTATTTGTATCACAAACTCTTTTAAACGGACAATTTTCATCGGACAAGAACCAGCTTTAATTAAGTATTATTTGTAAGTCATCAAAAGCAGTAAGTAGGAAAATACGTATACGACGTAGATTTTGAGCTAGTAACGGACCATAAACCTTTAGAATATCTGTTTACTCCAAAATCAAGAGAAAACGCTCGTATAGAAAGGTGGATCCTTCGGTTACAGCCATACTCTTATCACGTGAAATATGAGAAAGGTCGTATGAACATTGCAGACCCATTGTCACGGTTAGTTCAGGTTACCAATTTAAATCGTCAAAAAAAAAGCGCACCAAGGAAAAGACCACGTATACTGGATAGTAAGTGAGGCAGTGCCAAAAGCAATGACGTTGGCAGAAATAAGTCACGAATCAGAAATTGATCCAACACTTGATCCAACACTTGAAGTACGCCGTGCGATACAAACTAGAAATTGGAACAATTTAGGAAAATCACATTTTAAAATCTTAAAGGACGAACTTAATATGGACGTACATATGGAAGCATCGTGCTCAAGGGTACTCGCATAGTACTCTCGCGGTCTCTACAAACCAGAGTACTAGAGATTGCGCATGAGGGACATCCGGGAATTATTTCCATGAAAAATCGACTCAGGAGCAAAGTTTGGTGGGAAGGAATGGACAAAGATGCGGAAAGACACGTTAAATCATGTCACGGTTGTCAGTTAGTACAAAATTCAATCATTCCGACACCTCTGTATAGGAATGCATTCCAGATAAACCATGGAATACACTCGCTATGGACTTGCTTGGGCCTCTTCAAACAAAAGAGTACTTGTTAGTAGTTGTAGACTATTATAGTAGATATTTCGAAGTAGAAATTACCTGTAGTATACCCACCGAGACCATCATAAAACATTTAAAAACAATCAGGTTTATTATGGTGAAACTTGGATCTCTGTTAATTACAGATTATTGGTAAATAACAGACAAAACAGTGAATGTCAATTATAGTGCAACATTAGTTATCTGATCTTGCAAACAACCTTGGTATTTTTCAGATTATTGAAAAATATTCAAGTTGCCCTATTACGGTGGTAGCATATCTTAAAATAAACAATATTGGATATTGGTTATTTTAAGAAGTCGTTTAACTACTCTGAAGCACATTGTCAAAATTTTATCACACAGTAAGTAACAAGGACAGCATTGTAAAAATGGATTTAGACTTTGTTTTATTAATTAGGGCGCTTAGAAATGAAGAAGAACGGTAATAATTTAATTTTAATTTTTTTTTTATTTTACACGAAACGTATTTTAGACAACACTTTAATGTTATGAGAAGGACACTTATAGATGTTTCTAATCCCTTAGAACTTCCCGAAGGCGTTTTTAGATCATTATATAGATTTTCAAGAGAAACGGCTCATTATTTTATTCAACAGATTGGTGTGTACTTGCCTGATAATCTTATAATTCTGTGTGCTTTGCATTTCTATGCACAAGGAAGCTATCAGAAAGCTGTTGGACAAGATTGTGTCTTCCCTATGTGCCAAGCTTCTGTGAGCAATTTTGTAAATGTTGTTACAAACATTTTGAACGAACATTTTGTACACTTGATTAAATTTCCATTAACAGAGGAAGAAAAACTCACAATACAAAAATACACAAATCGGCGACCAAAAATACAGTCAGAAAATATGTAGTAATAACAACAGATAATACTAAATTCTCTAAATATTGATGGAGCTTGGTATGCATGATACGCAACAACTTCACACGATGTAAATTCCAATATCTGAAAATATCCAAGGTTGTTTGTGATTTCCAAGAGGAGCACCGTAATTGGACATATCATTAGTTATTGAAATATTTCAATAACCAAGACCCAATATTGAAAAATTTCCAAGATCCACCGTAATAGACCTGAATATTTGCTAGACATGGCTTTCTATGCGTCATCATATGCGATAACGGTCCACAAATGGCAAGTATAGAACTCGAACAGTGGGCAACGCAATGCGGAATTGTAATTAAACATTCAACTCCATTATGGCCTCAAGCGAACGGCCAAGTCGAAAGACAAAACCGAAGTTTACTCAAAAGATTAAAAATAGCACATGCCGAAAAACAAAATTGGAAAAATGAATTATTAGATTATCTTTTGATGTACAGGTCAAAACCACATAGTACAACGGGAATAAGCCCCGCGGAATTGTTATTCAACCGGAAAATAAGAAGTAAACTACCCGAATTAGACAATAAATTTTTACTCGATGAAGAAATAAGAGAAAGAGATGCCTGGAGAAAAGAGAGAGGAAAAGAATACTTCGATAGGCGCGATAAAGTACAAGAGAGTAGCTTGGAACCTGGTGATGTAGTACTACTAAGAAAGGGAAGTGAAAATAAACTCAGTTGTGAATTTGATTCAATTAAGTATCGAATAATTAATCGAATGGGAAACAGAGTGATTATTAAATCTCCAACTGGAAACACCCTTACTAGAAATGTGGCGATGGTAAAAAGATTCATATCAAACAAAGTAGATGTACCGGCGACAGAGAAAATCGAATCTGGGTTCTAGAATCAGATTCAGAACTGACAATAGATGAACCAGATAATTCTATTATAGATCCAACTAAAAACAAACCGCAGTCAGAATCACGGTTTACTGACCGTCCACGTAGAGAGCATACATTACCCTCTAATTATCAAGATTACTGTACAACGTACAACTAGAAGCGAAATCCTTTTTCAGTTACGTAAAATATTGACAATTTCTTGTTATGTTAAATTTAGAATAAGGTTGTTATTGTTTGTTTGTAAACCTAATAATTGTTAAAAATATCCCTATTGTAAAGTGCTTTTCTCTTAAAGGATAAAAAAGATGCAGTATTGTTGATGTTAGGGTGGTTGGTAACACTGTCTGTCAAGAGTGTGTGAATAGAGAATTGTACAAGCAAGACCCGTCTGTTATTAACGAACCAGTATCTTACAGTTACTACTGCCCCGGTATAACCGGTATACAATCAAAATTTAAATACAACAGTTCTTAATAAATTTATACAATAAACAAACGTATATGAATTGTCACATGAACCAAATTAAATAGTCATTCGCAAATAAAGATACTTACTTTTTGCTCTTTAGCCATTCTGTCGCATGTATAATTTTCTACAATATATCTCGAGGTAAGTTTAGAATATACATATAATCTTTATAATTTCATACCCACAAATTTTAATAGAATCATCTGTTCTTCTGGCTGATACTTTCAGTAGAGTTGACTGATTCAGTGCATAAAATGTAATTAATTAATGTGTCTTACTGACAACAGATGTGTTATAAATTTTCCTAACAACATTTTTTTTGTGTGCTTCAGGTACATTGGGTAATAATGCTCTTAGTACTGCGACATTTGTACAAGATATAGACATGCTCTTCGACAGTTTTAATGGCAGTTCGTTGTATCCGACCCATGGCAAACACTTACGTGTCCACTTCTGTGTAAGCTTAAATGGTCGACATTTCTAGTGATTTTTTCTCCGGCAAGTTTAAATTGCCGACTTTTCGATTTTCTTTCTGGTAAGTTTAATCAAATTTAACGCCTGCCAAATAAAAGTTTAAAATGTCCGAATGTGCCGTTGTTAGGGTTATATGTTTAAATTTCCCGCCAATATTTTGCAATAAAATGGCGGCTGATTGCGGTACTGTAATTATTTAGTGACGGGGGTCCGACTCAATAGGCAAAATGTGTATCACTTAGAAGTATAGGTCAAGGGGGTTAAAGGCAAGGGTTAGGCATGCTTCTGTATATCCAATCATAGAGGTCGCTAAATGGTTAGTTATTTTACAGATTGCGTTTTCATGTTGTTTTAGTATTACTTTTAGAACCTATTTTTAGGTACAGATGGCGATATTCTTCGGAAGGGTATATGGGTAATTCCCAAACCAAAGACGCAGTATACGTTTGAATACTGACGTTCTTTTCGTAAAACTTATTTATTCTTTTATTATTCAACGCAACGGTGATTTACCATGAATCGCCAACTGTGTGTAGTATGTAAAACTTCTGTGGAGAACATACAATCTTTTTGGTTTCCAAGATCAATCACCAGGTAAGTTAAATAAAAACCAAGCACAAGAGACGTAGTAGAATCTGGTATGGCCGCCTGTGTGCAATGAAAAATACGGCGCCCCAATACAGAAAAAAATGCGGATACATAACTTATATCAGGCGATCAAATGAATTTTACCTCGCAGTTTGCCATGACTCGAAAACGTATGTCTTGACAATACGAAATATGTTAATTTGTCAATTATTAATCTGTGAACAGCACTAATCTCAGACACCAACTTTTGTTGGCAAACCCCACTAGAGATAAAATTCAGTTGATCACCCGATATAAACATAAACATAGTGACATGTGTCCTACTTTACATTTTTTCAGAAGATATTTTTGTTTGCTTTGTTTTGTTAAAAATTTTGGTCGCAGCTTTGTTTTTTGATGCAAATTTAACAGTTTTTTGAGAAATCTTCAATTTTGTATTCTGAAATTTTCTTCAATTTTTCTTTTTTAATTATGCAAAAAATAATGATTAATTGTTTAGAATCATATAAAAGGCTCAGTTTTATACGTATTGAGGAACATTAGTAGATATCGGTTGTTAATTTTACATTACTTTATATAAAGGTGTCAAGAATGGCTTACTGCTCTGGGTTTGAATATGCCACCTGAAAATGTACAGCGAAAGAAGAGAGTATGTGCCAAACATTTCACTCTTGCTGGCAGAGCTGATTTCAGGTAATTAAGGACGCCTTTGAAATGGACAAGAGTGAAACAAGATTTTGATGTGTCCCGAAGTTAACGTTAGAACATTTAGGTCCCGACTCATTCGCAAAAATGAGAGTGTCATTGGCGGCACAGCTCTTTAGCCATTCTGTCGCATGTATAATTTTCTACAATATATCTCGAGGTAACTTTAGAATCTACATACAATATTTATAATTTCATACCCACAAATTTTAATAGAATTATCTGTTCTTCTGGCTGATGCTTTCACTAGAGTTGACTGATTCAGTGCATAAAATGTAATTAATTGATGTGTCTTAGAACTGACAACAGATGTGTTATAAATTTTCCTAACAACATTTTTTTTGTGTGCTTCAGGTACATTGGGTAATAATGCTCTTAGTACTGCGACATTTGTACAAGATATAGACATGCTCTTCGACAGTTTTAATGGCAGTTCGTTGTATCCGACCCATGGCAAACACTTACGTACCGCTGTGTCCACTTCTTCCAGTCATTTGCAATTTTGGGAAACCATATAACGTAAAATTAGTAAGTTTTAACTATTAATTTCCGACATGTATTATTGCTTTAATTAATTCCACTTTTTAAATATCACTCATATTAAATTAAAAATTTTTTTTTTTAAGTTATAAGTGTCATTTGAACTAATAGCGGTAGATTTACAATAGCTAATAATATCATTTTTAATAGAGTGACCCATTTTTAAGAAAACATTTGTACTACATTGTGTTACTCTCAAATTGTAAATATACTTTTTTTTCCACAGATCAGTGGCGTTTTGTTGGCTACGCCAGTAGAACCATGCCGCCCTCACAAAAAGGCTGGTTGGCAAATTTCACGGCAATGACTGGAATCTGGAAGAAGTGTGAAACTATGGGGTTGAACCATCTACGGACAGAATATCCCCCTTGATTTGTTGCGCTATTGTAACAATCGATTTTAACTTGTATTTTACATTTTATTGAGTAAAGTTATTAAACTGTATGCTTTTGCTTATTTTGGTAAGTACCTATACTACACTAGACACATCAACAATAATTCAGCAAATGTACTTGTATTTTGAAACACATTCCGGCAAATTATGAGCTAAATTGTTTGTAATTTGAATTTCACTTTGTTTCCGAATACAAGTACGTTTGCTGAATTATTAGTGTTTCTCAAAATTAAAAATTAAATACAAGAATTCAAATATCCCGCCCATAATTATATTTTTCGAAGCGCCATCTAGTGTTCTTAATTTTGCTTTCGTTCCGCTTTATATTCTACATTTAATATTGGTGGCGTCATCTATGATTGGATATACAGAAGCTCCTTTTTTGTGGTGGGGAAAGTATACACAAATAATAGCATTGACATAGCCATCTCTCGTTGATGTGATCGGTGGTGATACACATTTTGCCTATTGAGTCGGACCCCCGTGGTAATAGTAAAACATAATATAAAAACAAATAAAATAACGCTTCTTGTTTACTTTCAGTGTCAGAATCAGTTTGTGAATAAAGACTATTCTATAAAATTAACAAAACAAGCAACTATGAAACAAATTGATAATTGCTTTTTTCTCTCTCAAAAGACAAAAAAAGAAAGAAAAAATACACAATCCATGACAGAAAAGGAAATTTTCGAATATTGTTTTCTTTTTGGTTCAAAAAAAGTCATTCACTTTTTGTCGTTTTTTTCTTTCTGCATTTCTTTCGCTTCTTGTAAAAATGTAAAAAAGATTACATGTATTTTGTAGCTGGTAATGGAGCACCTGATTCTTGTGCTTGGTGAACAGTGATGCCACAAGTCCACAACGTGTACGTGTTTGTATCTTCGATCACCATTGGTTAACGCTCCCAAAATGCCGTGATATTAGCGCCTTTGTTCAGTCCTCGTTAGGCTTTCTTGGTGTGCAGTTACGTGGTTATGCTCTTATTGCTCTTAAGGTGAGGAGAATTTATTAACGGCCGTGTCGGAATAGAATTTACATCAACGAACGAGCTTTGGGGTATTTTCAGCCGCATTCCAAGCTTGGGATTCCCACAAATCTCAGGTAAAATATTGAGCGAATTGTCTAACGCCATTTTGGACGCTAACAGTTTTCCTTTCTCTTCATACAGGCTTCTGTTTTTTTAACCGGAATAGAAAAATTAATTTCGAAAGATTCGTTGACTTAAATGAAATAATAATAATTTGTTTTTGTGAAATTTTCTATTTATTTTTTAATTTAACTTTCAATTCTTTCCACATATCTTTGTTTCTTTTTCAATTGTATTTCGTTTTCCTTTTCTATTCATTATTTACGTACTTTAATTTTTCATTTGTTTTATATTCTATTTTAAATTTTGTTCGCCTTTTACTTTTTTCCTTTTCATTTTCTTTTTGTCTTTCGTTTGATTTTTTCATTTTAATTTTCTCCTTGTTTTTCATTCATCTTTAACATTGCTTTTTGTTTTTCAATTTCTTCTCTTGAATTTGTTTTTTCTTTCACTTTGCTTTCATTTTTGGTTACTTCATTTTCATTTCTTTGCCTTTTGCTTTTCGTTTTTCCATTTCATTTTTGGTTTCTGTTTTTCACTTGTTCTTTTCTTTCCCTAAATTATTGAAAAAAATCACCAGAACTAATACAAAATCATTAAATTGGCAACACTGGTTTAGTTGTTTGAATTGAAGCGATTCTTTTCAACTAGCTCGTAGCCAGTTGATGTCGCAAATTTTCCTGTGACGTCAGCGTTCGTTCGGTCATTTCCGCCTGCTTCCGTGCCGGCGACATTTGTATTAGGTTGCGTTCAGGTTGCTCAGGTAATCGCAGCGCTGCAACGCTTTAATAAAGCATAAGCTTCCTGGAGATGCATGCGGCGTCTTTCTTTGTAGCACTATCTTTGAGCGACTGCATTTGGTAGAATTCAAATAGAGAATTAGTTGTAATACTGCAAAACAACGCTATGTTGCCTTACGCATTATTAAAGTGCTGCAGCGCTGCGCTTACCTGAACGCGGGCATATGGGCATAGTGTTGTATGTAATGTCCCTGACTCTCTGGTGTGTGCTTTAAGAAATCCAAATTAAAGCAGGAAGCAATATAATTTTACGTGCATATGATGTAAGGGTAAGAATTATTGCTAATATTGTTACAAAATATATATTTTATCCATTTAAACTGCATCTTTTTACCTATTTAGAAGAAATGGATGAGAAACAAGAAAAGTGCGAGGAATGTGGGGGCAGGTTTAGAAACTTAACGAATTTGAGGAAACATGTAAAAAAATTCCATCCCAACAAATTAGACCAACTGGCTCCGTTACGTTACAAGAATGCAACTAATTTTGCTTTCTCTTGCAACATTTGTAAAAGATATTATAATCATAAAACTCGCCTACGGTTTCATATGAAAGTACACACAGAACAAAAGCATATTGAGTACATTGATAATTGTCCTACAAAAAAAGGAAAGAAATGTGCTTTGTGTAATTCTTATCAGCGTTCTTTCAAAAAAGATATGCTGGATCATTTCCGAAATGTGCATGAAATTCCCATTAAAATTAAAAATTGGAATTTTCATCTGCCGATGAATTTAGTGCCTGGAAACTTCGTATGGAAGATGACACGAATTCTAGATATGTCAAAAAAGAGATGAGAACATGTAAAACACATGTAACTACTCATTATGTATGCCACCGATCAGGAAATTATGTCAGTGAAGGTAAAGGTGTACGACACCTAAAAACACAGAGCAGCAACAAAATTAATGCTTATTGCCCCGCAAATATAACGCTTATAAATACTGATGACGAATGGATTGTTTCTTTCATCGAAACTCATGTCGGGCATGAAACAGATATCGGGCACCTAAATCTTACAAATATTGATTGCAAAGCTTTGGCTGCAAAAATTGCCTTAAAAGTGCCATTCGATGAAATCTTAGACCAAATTCGTAATTCAGTTACAAATTCAACTCTGAAACGAATACATCTCTTGACTAGAAGGGATTTGTATAACATTGAGAGATGTTACAATTTATCTTCCACTGCCATGCGACACCCAAATGATGCCATTACTGTGGAATCTTTAATATATGAAATGAGGAATAGCGACCAGAAAGCTGTTCTTTTTTATAAGCCACAGGGTGTGATTATAGAAGACAAGCCAGAGCTGAAATCTAATGATTTTGTATTATTAATTATGACGTCTGCACAGTGTGAATTCTTGAATAAATATGGATGTGACTATGTATGCCTAGATGGGACACATGGCTTAAATAGTTATCATTTTGAGCTAAATACTTTACTTGTTATTGACAACATGAGAGAAGGTTTTCCTTGTGCTTTCTTCTTTTCGAACAGACCTGACACTGAAATGTTTAAATTATTGTTTTCTGAGATTAAAAGTGTGACAGGAACGATAACTCCTAAAGTCTTCATGTCTGATCTTGCAGATCCTTTTTTTAACGCTTGGATGGAAGTAATGGGTGCACCACAAAAGCGGTAACACTACCTTTCTATTTTAAAATTCTAGGTTTATGTAATAGCAGAGGATGGAGATACTCTGAGATTGCCCTAGAGCAATAAATCAAAAACGTTATTAATTTTTTTTTACAGTTTATACTGCACCTGGCACGTTGATCGGACGTGGAGGAAAAACTTAACCAAAATCAAGCGAAGGGAAAAACAGGTAATTAGATCTACGAATGCTCAACATGATAGTATATTTTTTTTGTCTGTTGTTAATCAGAGCTTTTGTTGTAGGTCCAAGTATACAAAGAACTTCGTACTATTTTAGAAGAAACTGACCAGGCAGTTTTTGAAAAGATGTTATAAAAAATATTTTGTAGAAAATTATTTAAAAAATCGCGAGCAGTTGGCATATTGCTTTAGATTGCATTGTGGACCGAATACCAATATGAATTTGGAACGCATGCATCGGACCTTAAAATATATTTACCTTAAAGGCAAAAAAGTGAAGAGGTTAGACAAAGCACTAGTTGCCCTTATGAGATTCGTGAGGGATAAATTATTTGATAGAATAATTGTGGTACATAAGGGCAAAATAAGTAGGAAGTTGAAAACTCTTCGAGCACGCCATAAAAGTATTGCAAATCTTGATGCTACACGCTTTAGTCCAGTAGAAGGTGGTTGGCAATTGTCATCCAAAAACAGAAATGAAATTTATTTCATTGAAGAAAAAACAACTGCTTGCACATGTCAATTGGTTTGTACACAATGTGGGGTCTGCATTCATAGATACGTGTGTTCATGCTTAGACTCTTCCATTAAATTCAACATGTGCAAGCACATACATTTACTTGCCATGTTTAGGATAAATGAAAGAAAGGAACCTCAATTAGATTTTGGTAAGTTTAATAATTTTCTGCTAATCTTTTAACTTCTTTTTCATACAACTACTATCAAATATTTTTGGAAATATTTGAAATGAATCCAATTCAGGGTTTTTAAATCCAAAGGTAATTAATCACGAGATACAAATTAGCATTGGTGGCATAATAGTGTTCTATTTATTTACACATATCAGATGATCAACTGAATTTTACCTCGCAGTTGGCCATGACTCAAAAACGTCTGTCGTTAGATAAGCACCATATAAATATAAACACAGTCTCGTCAGTTTTGACATTTAAGTTATCGGTAATTGTGTTGTGTGGATATTCTAAATTTTAGCACAAAAATTAAATTAAATTACTTTCAAAATGAACGGGAAATAGATTGTATTTGGATACATTCAATTCGTGATTACAGCACTAATCTCAGACAATAAATTTTGCTTCCAAAGCCTAGAGGTAAAATTCAGTTGATCATCTGATACCCGATACGCACTTAAATTGGGTGATATAAGGCTTTATATGTTTTCTTCATGTACCTACTCATATGTGTATGACGTGTTGTATCTAAAAGTTGGGTTTTAAGTTCAATTCTTTATTGTTGCAATGCAATGCAATTTCTTACACTATTAGTAGTAGTTTCTGTAGTAGTCTTATAACAATTTATGAAAAAAAAAAATACATTTGACTTATATCTAAAGCAAATAAATCCAATTGCACCTAGGTTCTTCACCTATATGTGCATATAATTGTGTATTTTGAGAAACTGTTATTTAGTGTATTGAGCTGGATTATAAGAAGCAGAATGCTCTCATGTTTACTTAAATATCTTTCTGGTGTCGGTTGTAAATGTATTACTTAACTGGTGTTTGCTTAAACCTTTTGGAGAATTTGGATATAAAATAAATATCTAGACAGCTTATTTTATAGCAGCTTTAGCTACAGCTTATTGTTTTCTATTTTTAAGAGTATTTAATAATTTGTATTTCAGATAGTGAAAATGTGACACATGAGTCATTGCGTATCGATTTGACAAAAGAACATAATATTGAAGATTCGTCTGTTGTTTTGTCACAACTGAATAAAAAAACTGCTATTATATCATTAGACTTGGAAAAAGACAAAATTATGGCAAGAATTTCCAAACATTTAAGCGAAATTCAGTCCCCAACAAAATTAGAAGTTATGAAAAATATGCTTCAGCCCCTTACTCCTACATTAGCTGCCGTCGAAAGTCAAAGGCCACATCCCATTTCATTTGAAAATGAACCACCTAATAAGAAAATAAAAGTGCAAAGGCGATTATTTTCTACTAAAAAATCACGCTCCAAAAAGGCAAGCCAAAAAATTTCAAGACCTAAGTCAGAAGAAACCAACAAGATTGCAGCACAACTTTTGTTAAATTTTGATTAATTAATTATATGAAACTTATACAGTAACATGATGTTGCTTCAGACGCATGTAATATTAAATTCGGTCATTAGTGCAAGGCATTAATTTATAGTGGTTGCTAATAAAGTAAATTAAAAATTTATTATTAACTGTTAACTGTTAACCACTAGAAGGTGGAAGTTATTTAATTTGAGCGGCACTAATGTTCGAATTTAGTACATGCATCCGAAGTAACATCAGGTATTTTGTAGACAAATTAATAAAGTTTTATTATCTTTACACTTCGAGTGACTGTTTTCATTATTTAAAATCTAAATATTCAATCTTTCTGGATGGATATGTAACATATAAATACCTGTAGATCACAATAATTACGATCTTAAAATTAATAATTCGCACAATTTTTGAAATACTTGACCTTGAAATTTCGCACGAATAAGTATAAATAATATTGCATTTTATTTTTTAATCTATGAAAATGTTCTACATAATAAAAACTCTTCACGCAAATATGGTAAATTGCAAAGCCTGCTACAAAGTGCACTAAGTAGGGTTACAAACCAACTCTCATGTACCATAGATTAATAAGGAAAGATGTGAATCTACCATATCGACCGTAAGACAAGAATGTTTGCGCCACCTAGCATCAGAGAACAAAATTAAAAGCGCGATTGCAAATTATTGCACTTGTTTATATTAAAATTACTTTTTCAAAATAAAATCCCACTTATTACTGTTCACATGTATGAGCAGCAATAGATATGACTTTTTTGTATGTTTAACTGTTCTATAAAAAGAGAAAACAAATACACAAAGTAAAATCACTGAGAATAATTAGTCAGTTTATTAAAAGCAACTAATTAATAATTCACAATATGATTTACAAGACACAATAGCTCATCTCCAAATGAAATAAGGTAGGTATGTACATGTGATTAAGGTTAAACGTGATTAGACGTCAAGTCCGGGTGCGTTGTGGATGTATTGGCGCATTTTGGAGCTTTACAATACTTTCTTGTGGGCATTTCTTCAAAACTATTCAATCTAAATGTACCAAAATTGTTCACATACACAAAAAAAAAACTTTTTAAAAATAAATAAATATACTCACGATTCACAAGAATTCTCGACGTGCACAACTTCATACGTCAAATAACACAAGTTGTTCACATGAAATGGAAGTAATATTCTGCACTATAATTCCTGTAATATTATGACAGGTAAGTGCAGAAACCTGTAAAACTGCCATCTCTGAGACGAGAACAACAATATCATATCTATTTAACCTTGATCATAAGACATTCAACCCCCTGTCATGTACTTTGTACGACCATACAAATGACGGAAGCAGGCGGAAATGGCCGAACCGAACGCTGACGTCACAGGAAAATTTGTGACATCAACTGGCTACGCGCTTGTTTCCACAGATCACATATAATAGATATGAATCTGTATTGTTGGTACCATGAATAAAAACAGCGTCACAAGTGGTTGCGGGAAGAACGAATTTTGAAACGCGGCTACTTTGAATAGGGTACCTCTGGGAATATTGCAGGTTAATTGAAGAGTGTAACTTCCAAATGGTCAGTGCCATAAAATAAAATTTCGAACTTTTTGTATCAAAGAGTTAAACTTAGAAACTCCTTTAGTACAAAAATATTGATATCGAATTGTAAAGGCACTTAGACCAATCAGAAATTTCACTCTTCAATTGTTAGTAAACACCAATTTGTAAGAGATATTATAAACAATAAAACACATATATATTACAAAAACAATATTACTAAATATATTAAATAACAAATTTTATAAACGAAATATGTTAACAAATGTTATTTACGCTTACATTTTAACCTACTCAAATATTTATTACGAGCCTCTAATTTAATAGGATCTATATTTTTATTAGACTTATTAGCATTTAAAAATAAAACAAATTTTTCGTCCCTACCTACTAATATGTTATTTACTTGCTTACACCAAAAATGTAAAATAGTTTTTGTAATAAGCTTCATTATTAATATTCCCAGATTATCATGTGTAGCACAAGACAATATATTGAAATTAATATGTTTCTGTAAGGATTCCCTCAACAACAAAGCAATGTTTTTTATGTGACAATTTCTTGGTACTGAATGAAATAAAAATGAACAAGCTTGACCTACCAAAAAATATAAACAGCTTTCAGGTTTAAATAAGTTGGAATTTTGATATTGAGCTGCCTGAATTATATCTACAGGAACACTGTCAGCAAATGCAGTCAACATGTTTAAGCAGTTTGGGCAATTATTCACTAATCGTTTCACTCGTTTACCTATAAATCCAGCTATGTATGCAAGCACTGATTTACTTATTCTAGTTTGTCTTCGAGAAAATATATTAGGTTGGATATTATTAATACCTTCAATAGAACGAACGCCTGAAATTTCCTCGCCTGTTAAAAAACACCTTAATGTATCTAATGCACCTTCACTTATATCTTTTTGACAATTTGCAACAGGTGAATGAGTTGACATAAAATTATTGATTATTAATGCCTTAAAAGAAGTTACAAAATGAGATACATCGGGTGATGTATATCGACGACCATGTGTTCTTAACCCAGCAAAAAAATTTTCCAGGCAATCTTGATTAAAAGCCCTTGGAAGGAAATACTGTAGTCTTCCTAATAATTTGTTACGTATATATAGACACCCTTGTAGTGTTGTTATCAAATTTGTAACTGATGGTACTCTGACTAATTTCTTTTTCTTTTCATCAAAGAAGGTGATCGTTTTTAAAATATCTATAGCATTGTGCCAAAAGCTTTCATGTAAACTACTTGAATTGACGCCTCCTCTCAATGGTTTACTCTGGGTTGGAACTTTATTGTTGCCAGACTGTCAAAAAGACTATCCATAAAAAGAATGAATTCCCAGTCTGTGACGCTTCTGGTGGTAACGAATATTCACATTTTACATCTAAAAAATAAAAGTCAGTAAATAAGTTTCAGATCCACTCAAACTAAAATTCTTACCCCATGTCATGAATACTATTAACTATACACAAAACCACTACACACTACAGCTAAACCAAAAACAAAAAGCTAATCACACTACGAACAAAATTATACAATAATGCATCTACAAAAATGAGGTTACAATTCAAACTAGAGCTGGGTCGTTCATGAACGAATCGCTCCTTTGTAACGACTCCTCGTACGGAATCGTAGGAATCGATTCACCTATTTCGTTCCAATTCGTTCCTAAAGGAATCGCATCGCAGGAACGTAACAACTTGTCGGGTTCTCAAGAATGGTAGGATTGGAACCATAATTGGAACTAGAAACGAGAATACTTCATTCTCAACATGTTATTAAGGCACGATGTTGCACATCATTCGTTTAAATTCTATTATCACAAGCAAAATTCGACCATATTGACTTAATAAGTTTTATGATTGGACGTTTTTAGTGTTAAATAAATTCGTAAATATAAGTACGAACGAAATACGTTTAAACTATTGAAAAAGAATTATACATAAATAACATGGAAACTTTTAACAAACGTAAATAGCAATTAAATTATATTTTAAAATTATCGAAACAATTTAGTTCCGAAAAATTTCATCTTTTTGTTCGAGTTCGATTCACTGCGTACTTTTGTGGTCAAACCAAAGGAACGAAGGAACGAGAACGAATCGAAGGAATCGATTCATACTGCGGAATTGAATCGAAGGACTTGATTCACAAAAAGGAATCGGATTGCCCAGCTCTAATTCAAACTAGTAATTTCTATTTGCTCAAATTTGGTGACAAATTCCAGTGTTTCTTCTACCAACACAATTTATTCTGTATTGAAGTGTTATCTAACGGTTGCAGGGGAAAGTTTAAGTTGGATCAGAACCAATGGAATATAATTCCGCATTTTGCTATGCAAGATTCATATCTATTATATGTGATCTGTGCTTGTTTCTTTTCATCCCTGAATCTCCCTTCTCTATGGGCCAGTTGTACAAAGTAGGTTTAAACTGACGCTCAACTGAACCAGGTTCAGAGTAAACAAATTCGCATAGGATCTTAATGACATATGGCAATTAACGCATTCATAAATAAAATTTGATGCGATTTTGTTCACTTTGAACCTGGTTCAGTTGAGCGTCAGTTTAAACCTACTATGTACAACTGGCCCTATATCTCTGAGCTGTACACAGTCAAAAGTTAATGGTTGTCAAGATCAGTGTTGCCAAGAGACTTCCGCAAAAAGCTTTAATTATAATAAAAAAGTCACTAGCAGCAGAAAATAATTCACCAAAAATTTCAATAGAAATAAATGTGCCTTCACTTTATTGAACACATAAAAACACATTAAATATTCAAAATTCTAGTTACTTAGGCGTTTTAAGATTGGCCTCAGTGTACTGTACTGTCTGAAATATCAACCAGACCTAGTGTCAAAATCACGAAGTTTGCAACACTGGTCAAGATGACATTGGCAGCAAATTGCTTATATTCTTAAAAATCAAAATTTCACTAAGAACCAGCGTTGCTAACTCGTGGGAAATCTCCCATTAGGAGGAACAAAAAATTCGGAAATTTGTACAAAGGCAAAATAATGAAAAAAAAAAAAATTGTGGAGAAAATGATTCAGGATTTGAGAAAAAGGGAAATTTTCGTGAACGTGGTGGGAAATTCATTTTGAAAGGGTTGGCAACATTGCTAGGAACAGTTTCACAATAGCTGTTTTCGCGGAGTCGATCCCGAGCCCATTCGGAACATAAACTGAATAAGAAAGGATTTTACCAATGCGCAAGCGCGTCTTCGGAATCGTTCCTGAATTTTTAGCTCTGCGAACGCGTCGAGCAGATTTTGAGCAAGTTAGGTTAATGTCAAAGATAAATTATTGTCCCTGCTTAATTTCATTTGTGAAAAGAATTGGATTAAAGGAATGTGTGATCAGCAAGGTAAGTTTTTATTTATTTATATTGTATTATTACATATTATATTATTTATTTTGTTAGATATTGACAGTAAACTCAGATTCTGAAGAAGTTTTGGTTTTATTTTTGACAGTACAAAATTCTCTTTTTACATACACATACAACTTGTTTGTTATATTTATTACATAGCAACTACTCTCTAGCTTACTTCGTGATTAATAAGCGCGTATCGATTATCATTTTCTCACACCCCTTCTATCGATATGTGCTCCTAACATAATTTAACATAGGCATATAACAACATTACAATAATAATAATCTAAACTAAATTCAACATTTCTACACATCTATTATGTTTACATTTTGGTAAAGATTTTGTGAAAATATCTGCTAACATACAATCTGTTTGTAAGTAATGTATTACAATTTCTTTTCTTTCTACTAATTCGCGTGTAAAATGAAAATTGATATCAATGTGCTTACTGCGTTTGTGAAACACAGCGTTTTTTGATAATTGTATTGCACTTTGATTATCACAAAACACATTTATTGGTGACTTTACATATTTATCAAAACCCATATGAATTAAAAGTCGCTTAATATAAATAATTTCGCGTGTTACTTCGGAAAGTGCCGCGTATTCCGCTTCCATAGTCGACAAAGCTACTGATGATTGTTTTCTCGATTTCCTACTAATTGGGGCTCCAGATAAAGTTAAAACATTACCTGAACACGATTTACGATCATCGATGTCTCCACCCCAGTCTGAATCTGAGTATGCTCTGACACTTTCCGCGTTTTTAACATACGTTATACCGTAATTAATCGTTCCTTTTAAATATCTTAATACGCGTTTTGCGATAAGCCAATGCTCTTTGCCAGGATTAGCACAAAAACGGCTTAATGTACTAGCTGCGAATGCTATATCCGGACGAGTTGCATTTGCTAAATAAATTAGGCTACCAACCAATTCTTTGTATGGTCGATTCCTCATTTCATATATTTCTTCTTCCAATGTGGGACTCATTTCTTTTGTAATTTTTAAATTTGAATCGATAGGGGTTGACACTGTTTTTGCATCTTTCATTCCATATTTTTCTAGTAATTCTTCAATATATCTCTTTTGCGAAAGTCGTATTTTACCAGTTATACCATCTCGTTGCACACTTATTCCAAGAATGTTACTAATTTGTCCAAGATCTACCATTTTAAACGTTGATTTCATCTTGGACTTGATGAGTTCCAGTTTATTAATGTTTTTCGAGGCTAAAATTAAATCATCAACGTAAATAATTACTATAACTCTGTCTTCATTTTTGTCAAATACATAGACGCATGGGTCTGCTAAAGTGCGTTTCCCACCACTTTCCGTAATATAATTATCCAATTTTCTGTACCATTCACGACCTGATTGTTTTAAACCGTATAAAGGTTTCAGTAATTTGCAGACTTTCTCTTCACGTCCGCTTTCAACAAACATTTCTGGTTGTTCCATGTACACTTCGTCATACAACTCACCTTGTACATATGCAGAAATCACATCCATTTGATGAACATGCATTTCTTCGTTCACAGATGCTGCGAATAATGTCCGAATTGTTTCATACCTTGCCACGGGTGCAAAAACTTCTTCGTAATCAATTCCCAATTTCTGTGTATGTCCCCGAGCAACTAATCTCGCCTTATATTTTTCAATTTCACCTTTTTGGTTAATTTTTGTTTTGAATACCCATCGATTTGTTAAAATCTTTTTGTTGGTCGGTCGTGGTACAAGAATCCATGTTTTATTTTCTCGTAGAGTGTCATATTCTTTCTTCATGGCGGTTAGTCATGCTTCTTTGTCGTCTCGCTTCAAAACTTGAGACGCAGTTTCAGGATCTGTACATTGCATATTTTTTACTTGAAAATTTTTTCTTGGTCTACCTGGTCTGCCAGTTTTTATAATTTTTGGACGACCTGGAGCTCGACGTGGTTCATTGTCCACTTTCTCATTCGAACTTTCGGAATTTTCTTCGAATGAATTGTCCTGAATATCTGTATGAATGTTCTTTATATTATCTTTATCTTCGCACTGTTCTTTATTTTCGTTCGATTTGTCAATAACGCAATGAGGTACATTGAACATTTCTTTATACAATACCTGGGGAGATTCGATTTTTTCGATAAATTTAACATCACGAGCTTTGATGACAGTTTTCGTACCTGGTTTCCAAAGTCGATACGCTTTGGATTCATCTGAATAACCCACTAATACATATTCTTCGCCTTTTGGTTGGAATTTGCCCCTTCTTTGACCTTTATTCAGTGCAATTGTTTTGCTGCCTATAGTTCTAAAGAAACCAATGTACGGCTTTCTTTGATACCATACCTCAAAAGGTGTAGTCCCGTTGAGACATTTTGTTGCACATCTGTTTCTTAAATATGTTGCCGCATTCACCATTTCTCCCCACAGTGAATCTGGTAGATTACCCTGCAACATCATACATCTTACCATTTCAACTAGAGTACGATTAGCTCGTTCTGCCACTCCATTTTGTTGAGGCGTGTACTCGACACTTAGCTGATGTACGATACCTTCTTCCTCGAGGAAATTTTTGAAATTATTTGACAGGTATTCCCTTCCGTTGTCCGTGCGAAGTTTCTTAATTCGTTGACCAGTTTGTTTTTCTACTCTTCGTTTATAATTTTTGAAAGCTTGAAAAACATCAGATTTATTTCGGAGCATCACCGTTTCTGTATATCTAGAACAGTCGTCTATAAAAGTGACAAAATATTTGGCGCCACCAATTGATTGGGTGCTCATGGGGCCACAAATATCAGAATGTACTAATCCTAGGATTTCTTTTTCGCGATTGGTTGATTGTTTAAAGGGCTGTACGTGAATTTTACATTTTGCGCATACCTCACAGTTTATTTCACTTATTTTCGACGTAAAATTCATACCATAGACCATATCTTCTGTTTTCATTTTCTTTAAATCGTTAATATTTAAATGCCCATACCTTTGGTGCCACTTCAACAAATCTTTATTACCTCTTTCTTCTACAAGAGCCGTCCATTCTTCTTTTTCTTTCTTTTTCTTTTTTCTGTAAAGTTGATCTCGTCTTGTCGCTGTTAGAACCACCGAACCGTCTTTCCGGTTCACTGTCGCCCGATCTTTTTCAAACGTAACTGTATAACCATTTGCAGTAATACTCGCTACAGACAAAAGATTATTACGTAGATCTGGAACGTACAATACATTTTTTAGTTTTACAGTATTAGTTACATGCTGATTTACTTTTGCATTTAAACACACATCGCCGACACCGATTGATTCTACAAAATATTTCGCGGCTGTATATTCTTTAAATTGCTTTTGATTGTTTAAAACTTCGAAGTTTCTTTCGTTATTACACATATGCCTAGTTGCGCCGCTATCAAGATACCAAATTTCTGATTTCTCGACAAATTCTGTGTTACAGGCAATTGCAGTCATTGTGTCATTCGATTTATTAAGTTTTGATTTACATTCTCGACTTTTAAAGCATTTAAAGCATTTTCCTACAAATTTAGGCGTAACCGGTTTCGCATTATAGTCTTTCAAATTTACTTTTGTTTGTTTTGATCGTTCGAAATGTCTTTTTGCTAATAACGCATCATTTTTTATTTCGTCTTCGTTTGTTTTTCCGAACCGATCATTCTGCCGTGCTTCTTCCTCAATGAGCTTAATTTTTAAATTTTCGAAAGTAGGTATGTTATCGCGAGACTCTATAGCTACACTAAAATTTTCGAATTGCGCAGGTAATGAACCTAACAACATTATTGATAACAACTCATCTGGTATTGCAATGCCCGCTTCTTCAAGTTGTTCTGCTTTGTGTGCGAAGTCAGTGACGTATTGTGCCATGGTGTTGTTCGGTTTCTTCTCCATCCTCAGCAACTGCTTGTACAAAGCTGCTTTCCTCACCGGACCTTGAGATTCAAACACTACCTTGAGTCCATCCCATGCTTCCTTCGAAGATGTAGCTTTCTTAATGTGATTGAGTTGGCTGTGCGTGATACTCAAATTGATTAACGCCAAAGCTTTTGAGTCTCTTCTTGTCCATTCTTGTGTATTTTCTTCGGACTTCATTTCTGTACCTTCAACGTACTGCCACAAGTCGTTGAAGATGAGTACACTTTTCATTTGTACTTTCCATAGGTCATAATTTTCTTCCGTTAATTTTTCTATGTTCCCGAAGCCAGTTGCCGCAGTCATTTTTGGTCTGATTTACTAACACTATACTTGAAACTTGCTAGGCCCGTAACCTGACAGTAAACTCAGATTCTGAAGAAGTTTTGGTTTTATTTTTGACAGTACAAAATTCTCTTTTTACATACACATACAACTTGTTTGTTATATTTATTACATAGCAACTACTCTCTAGCTTACTTCGTGATTAATAAGCGCGTATCGATTATCATTTTCTCACAGATATGTTAGATATTATTATTTCTAATTGAGTATTTTTGTTACTGTTCTTTCTTACCTTCTTTCTTATACTTTTCCACTATACTTATTTACAAATTTTTAGGTTAGGATCCGTCCCGAACTAAATACACCTGCCTTGATTCTAGAATCTGTCGAATGCGTTATGAACACGTTCATAATGTAATAGGCGTCTTCCACGAACACGGAATTTTTAATCTCGAGGGAGTCCTTTTTCCACCGCGAACGGCAAATTTACCAGTAGCATGCGCCATCACTCCGAACGTGTTCTGAATCGGCTCCGCGAAAATAGCTAGATTTCCATGTTTTTGATGTCACAATAAATTCAAAGTAAACGAAAAAATAAGAAATCAATTAACCAACTTTATAATAATTGTAATAGTAACCGAGACTCGAGCTAATCCCAATTTGGATCAAGGTGCATGTACTTACGTCTCCAATGGCGCCCCATTGAATCGCCAGGGCTCGATAACCATCGAGTTTTCGTTGCTCACAAATCCTCCATCACAGAATTCGTCATTCCATAATTCGTTTGGCCGGGGTTCCCTCTTCCACAGGCAAGCGACGAGAAAACAACGAAATCACTAAAATACCAAGCAGTTCAAGTCAATCAAAAGGTTCAATATATTTTATAAATTTATAAAAAAAATTTAATCAATGAAGAGGCAGTAAAGGAATAGTAACCTTAAATCTGGACACATTTTTCTTGTAAGTACATCCAAATGCCGTGTTGCAACTGCCTTGGGGTTGAACGCAGCGATGTACTCTCTTCGGTTTGGTTTTCAAGCAACGCATCTTTTAATACGACTGCGAGATTAAAAATCTCTTTGATCGGTCCCAGCATGTTGGCATAATCTATGAGCGCTTTGCACCCCTTCTTGGTAGTTACATCGTCAGTTTGGATTTCCACTTTGATGCCATATGTCTGCCACAGCCTAAAACAAGACTCAGGTCAAAATCGATGCTCACAAATGTTGATGTTTAAAGTTGGTTCTTGTCCGATGAAATTTGTATAACAAAATCTTTTAACCGGACACTGTGTCTGGTTAAAAGATTTTATGACACAAATGTTAAGGTATGAAGTTGTACCTTAACTTTGATGCTGCGTAACCCCCTCGCAATCCTGTGCGTGATGTTAGAATTAATTTCCTGGCACCCCTTATTATCAACCAATCAGCGAGTTCCAAGCCGAAACCGCCTAGGCCTCCCAGGATCACGTAGCTGCACTTGGGATGGCAGAAATACCTAAAAGAATTTTTTTTTACATTTAATTTTTTCCATTATATTAGCAAATAAAAAGTGAACCAACCTGGGAATCCCCTGGGGCGTCTGCGTCGTTGCTTTTTCTTCTTGGTGTATCCTAACGAGCACTTTGCCGAAGTGTCTTTCATTCCGGAGGTATTTGTAAGTGTCTGTTAGATCGTCCTTCTCGAATACTGATCTCAGTAGTGGTTTGATGGCCCTGTTTTCAATCAAGCGGTTCATGTGGTTAAATATTTTTTCTTTGGTGTCTGCAACAGAATATTTATGGTGGTTTTTTTTTCATACCAGGATTTGGTATGAATAAGTATCTCAATTATTAATATTTTTATGGCTTTAAGAGTGTGCATTTTTAATATAAGTGTGTTTAGGACTATTAACCTGTATCCCCCACTTGGTGACCGGTAAATGAGCACAATGTAAGTACGGCCAAATAATTTAAGAAGAAAAAAAATACCTGGTTTAGTTTTGAAGATCGCATCGAGTATGACACTGTGGAAAGCAACTCTTCCCCGCATTTCCAAGTCTGCATCTCTGTTCATGTCGAATCTACCGAGTTCAATAAAGTGTCCGTTGGGGGCCAAGCAACGCAGCGAAGCCAGCAGTTTGTCTTCTGGTAACGAGTTCAAGACCAGGTCGACTCCACGCCTCCCAGTTTCAACCCGTATCATCTGCTCGAACGCAGTATCTCTGCTGTCGCAGATGTGACTTGTGACGTTCCTAAATAACCGCCACATGTTTAGTGCTATTCATTAACAATTTATTTAATGTAATTATAAAAAAAAGAAAAATTCTATTCGACATCATCATTCCACTGGCGTTTAGCGGCAACTGAGGGTACATATAAGTAGTGTTGTGAGTAAAAAAATAGCCATTATAATATCCGGATATTTATCCGGATATATATCCACGGCTATAAATATTAATAGCCGAGTGGCTAATTATTTCAAATTTACCGCCAAATAATTCATTTAAGGTTAGTTTTTTGTGGCCAGTACCAGTAGTTGCAAAAGTAATTGGCAATTAAACGTAACATTGCTATGTGGTTTTTTAAATCTAAAGAGAAAGAAATTTAATTTAATGAAAAAATTTACTTGCTTCTACCACATAACTAATTTTACTTTAGTGTTATTGTAAAGAAAAAAAATTAACAAATAAAACCGGTTCTTCTGTTATAAATGTACTCGAAATTGACTAAAAAGTCAATAAATAGCCGATTATATTATTTATCTGCGACTTTTGTTTTCCTTTTATCCGAATAAATATCGGATATCTATCCAGATATATATCGGATATTTATCTTGATATATAGCAGGATATTTTCAAATTCAAAATATCCGGCTATTTTTGCTATTTATATAAATAGCTGGCTATTTTACAACACTAGTTATAAGACAGTTCATTCCCATGCTTTGACACTGGCAATGAGTGAATACTGGCGGTGACGCGGGCGGTACTACCGAACTATTCAAATAGCGCCACTTTTAAAAATGGCTTCCTTTCAGAATTTTATTTTATCATTTAATTTAATGTCAAGAAAACTATAATGATAAGAAATTTAATTTGAAAATATGTAAAGAGTAACCACAGCAATAATATTATAACTTTGGTTAATCCTTAATCATTTTCAGATTAGATTTCTTATCAATATTGTTACATTATGAGAAGCAGACTATATTTTTATATACTGGTAGCGCCACCTGTGCCGTAGACAGGATTCTAATCTATTCTAGACACGCACCGAATTTACTGAAAAAATCTAGCAAGTCTTTCGAAATTATTCTCGAAGAGGGCTGACTGCTATAAAGAGGAGCCGGAGCGCGGTTTTTAAATCAGTCTTATTTAGGAAGCGATGTGTAGCAAGCGAATTTAATAACGTTGAAGTGTTATTTTGTCAGATAAGTGTACGGCTCGATATTATTGTACTTTTATTGTGTGTAATGATCGTAGACATTAAAGTGTTTTCAAATAAAAAAATAACGTTTAAATTTGTGAACCCGAAGTCGTAACAAATTGGTGTCAGAAGCGGAAATTTAAAAAAAATCGAAAATGAAGCTAGTTGAATTAAAAGTGAAGGAGCTGCGTGATGAATTGGACGAGAGAGGGCTTGAAAATTCTGGAAAAAAAGCCGTTTTACAAGAACGGCTTGAACGAGCTCTCCGAGAAGAAGGAAAAGATCCGGAATTATTTGAATTCGAAATTGAAAATACCGCAGCTCTACTTAGAGAAATGAAAGGAAAAAATGGAGAAAGTGGATGAGAAAATGGAAAAAGTCGATGAAAAAATGGAACTTTCTAGAAAACAAATAGAAAGCTTGGAAACAAAAATTGAAACATCCAGTTTAAACACCGATCTGAAATTACAGGAGGTGAAAATTCAAATCGATGAAAAGATCGAAGGTCTTAAGACACAATTCGGTGAGGAAACTGATGGAAAGATTGAAAATGTGAAGAGACAATTTGAACACACAATTTTTTATCAAATTGAAGATGTAAAAACTCATATTGGTGACATAAAAACTGAATTTGACTGCAAACTTGATGAGAAAATCGGAGGAATAGAAATTCAGTTCCACGATAAATTTGAAGACTTAACCAAACAACTGCATAAAGTAGGACTTGGTCGTTCTATTACACCATCTGTGTCGTCAAGCCAAAAAATGAAACCACCCAAATTTGAAGGGGACTTACCATGGTCTACTTTTATTAGACAATTTAAAATCGCAGCTGATGTAAATGGCTGGGATGATCGCGATAAGGCTGCAGCTCTCGTGTTGGCTTTGCGGGGCCCTGCATTGAGTGTATTACAATCAATTCCCGAAGAGATTGAAAACAACTTTGATCAACTAGTAGAACACTTGGACATGCGATTTGGTGACGCGCACATGAAGCAACTCCATACTATCCAACTGAAAACTCGTACCCAGAAGAATGGTGAGTCATTACAGGAATTTGAACTCGATGTCGAGAGATTGGTCCGAATGGCGTACGGAGACTTCCTGCCTGAACCTGTTTTCCACCGGCTGGCCATACAAGCATTCATTGACGGTACTAGAGACCAAGAGATGCAGCAAGTCTTGCGACTGGGTAACTTCTCCAAGTGCACAGATATACTGGCCTTTGCTCTGGAATTCGAGGCAGCCAAGCAAGCCTCTAGAAGCCTTGTACGAGTGCGAGAGGTGAAAACTGTCGACGACAATGCACTGACAGAAATTTTGGATAGACTGAAACAGTTGGAAGAAAATAAAACCGCAGGCAATGTCAAGCGAATAATGAGTTGCTGGAACTGTGATCAGCAAGGCCATCTGCGCTCCAACTGTAGGCGCAAGCGGCCGCGCCACTACAATGATAGTGATTCGTTAAACTAATTCCAGTCAGCAAGAAAGGGCGCATGCTGACTGATTCTACGGAGAGCCCCAAGATTGTCTCTATTTCTAGAATAAGAAATAATGAAAATAGTTTGATAGCAAATGGACAAATTGGCAAGAGATCCTTCCAATTCACAATCGATACTGGTGCAAATGCGTGCATAGTAAGAACAGATCTTTTACCAAAATGGAAACTAATAAATACTGAAAGAAGGTATCACATCCAGACAGCTACTGGAGAGGTTACTCCTGTTTGTGGGGAAGCCGAAATTGAATTGAAGATTGGAAGTATGAAATTTAGTCACAGGGTTTTAGTGGCTGATATCGTTGATGATTTCATACTTGGAGTGGATTTCATGAAGAAAAACGGCTTGGTTGTAGATCTAAAGGATAAAGTTCTACGCATTGGAACAGAAGAGATACCTCTCCATATCAATGGAAATTCACCTACCGTATTGAGAATAAAACTGAAAGAAAGTGTGAACATTCCCGCCTTAACCGACAAGATAATCTTGGCAAAAATGGAAGGCAATCTTGGTAGCTATCCTACTGGGATCATAGAACCAATTGAAACTAACTGCGCCAAGAAGGGAATTTTACTGGCTGGAACTCTGGTGAAGATTCAAGAAACAGTTCCTATCCGTCTTGCAAATGTCAACAGTTACCCAGTTACCATACCCGGCGGAACTGTAGTGGGCAAGTGTGAAGCAATTGTTTCTGTAAACCATATTGAAGTGAAGGATGCATCCGCTCGGCATCAGTCTGACACGCTACCACCACTACTAGAGAAATTGCTGGCTGGTACATCAACATTGCTGAAACCCAAAGAAACAGAAGACGTACGAGAGCTGTTTCGAAAATTTAAAGGAATCTTTGCTTATACTGATGATGACTTAACCCGGACAGACATTGTACATCACAGAATAAACACTGGCGACTCGAATCCAATTCGACAACCCGCGCGTCGACTGCCGTTGGCAAAAAGAGAAGAAGCCGAAAATTTAATTAGGAAGATGCAAGACCAAGACGTTATAGAACCGTCGCAAAGTCCATGGGCATCTCCCGTTGTACTGGTGACTAAGAAGGATGGCAGCACGCGTTTTTATGTGGACTATAGACGATTAAATGATGTCACGAAAAAGGACAGTTATCCCTTGCCCAGGATCGATGACACAATAGATACCTTATCCGGTGCGAAATGGTTTTCGACCTTAGACTTGAAAAGTGGCTATTGGCAAGTTGGTATGCATCCCGAAGACAAGGAAAAGACGGCCTTTACTGCTGGAAATGACTTATGGCAATTCAAAGTGATGCCTTTTGGTCTTTGCAACGCCCCAGCTACTTTTGAACGACTCATGGAATTGGTATTGCGCGGACTTAGCTGGAAAACTTGCCTCGTATACTTAGACGATGTGATTGTTGTTGGAAGAACTTTTAAAGAACATCTTGCAAACTTAACAGACGTCTTCCAGAGAATAAAAGAGGCGAAATTGAAACTGAATCCTGCCAAATGCGAATTCTTCCAAAAGGAAGTTAAATATCTTGGACACGTCATATCAGAAGCAGGAGTCGCAACGGATCCAGACAAAATTACAGCCGTTAAGGATTGGCCACCACCAAAAAATGTACATGAGTTGCGAAGTTTCCTGTGATTATGAACATATTACAGACGATTTGTGAAAGACTTTGCAAAGTCAGCCAAGCTTCTGCATTCGCTGACCGAAGGAAAAACAACATTCTTTTGGAGTGAAGACTGCCAAGAAGCTTTTGAAAATCTGAAGGATCTTCTAATGTCTGCACCGATACTGTCCTATCCACGACTAGAGGGCCAGTTCATCATTGACGCAGATGCGAGCAATCACGGAATTGGGGGCGTGTTATCACAAGTGCAAGACGGGGAAGAACGTGTCATCGGTTACTTCAGTAAAGTTTTATCCAAAGCTGAAAGAAATTATTGTGTAACCAGGAAGGAGCTTTTTGCTGTGGTGAAAACATTGGAACATTTTCACAAATACCTTTATGGTCGACAGTTTCATCTTCGATCAGACCATGCAGCATTGAAGTGGTTGCTCCAGTTCAAAAATATAGAAGGCCAGCTTGCCAGATGGATAGAAAGACTGCACGAGTATGATTTTACAATCGAACATCGCCCAGGTCGTATCCATAATAATGCAGATGCACTATCCAGAAGACCGTGTCCTGAAGATTGTCGGCACTGCTTGAAATTGGAGGACAAAGAAGGAATAATTCCTATCAAAAGAACACGTGTCACAAATAACCATTGGCAACCGGAAGTTATAAGCCAAGAGCAACGCCAAGAGGAAGACATAAGGGATATAATCTCTTGGAAGGAAAAAGGACAACGACCAACTTGGGCCGAAATATCGAACAAAAGCCCGATTTTCAAAAGCTACTGGGCACAATGGGACTCTCTAAAGTTAGAGAATGGAATTCTGAAAAGAGAATGGGAGTCACCTGATGGCAGCGAAATTAAAGAGCAGTTAGTCCTTCCAAAAGTAAGAATTGCCGAAGTTTTGGAAGAAATACATGGTGGTACGTCAGGTGGACATTTGGGCATCAATAAAACATTAGCAAAAGTCCGAGAAAGGTTTTATTGGGTGAAATGTAGAACCGATGTAAAGAATTGGTGTGCCAGGTGTATTACCTGCAAGGCAGTGTCTGGACCTGCGAAAAAGACTCGAGGAAGACTACATCTGTATAACGTCGGGGCACCCTTCGAGAGGATTGCCATTGACATAGCCGGCCCGTTTCCAGAAACCGATCGCGGAAATAAGTACATCATGGTGGTAACCGATTACTTCACTAAATGGCCAGAAGGTTACGCGTTGCCTAATCAGGAAGCAACAACTGTCGCCACTGCCCTCATAGAGAATTGGATAACAAGATTTGGGGTGCCCATGGAGCTTCATTCCGACCAAGGTAGAAATTTCGAAGGAAGCGTCTTTCAAGAATTGAGCCGGATGCTTGGCATTTTTAAAACGCACACTACCCCGTTACATCCGCAATCAGACGGCATGGTAGAGCGATTCAACAGAACTCTAGAGAGACATTTAGCAAAAGTGGTCTCCACAAACCAACGCGACTGGGATTAACATTTGCCCATTTTTCTAATGGCATATCGTTCCGCAATACATGACACTACTAAGCAATCGCCGTATCGAGTTTTGTTTGGAGGAGAAATGCGTTTGCCATGTGACCTGAAGTTTGGACTTCCAGAAGCTAGAAGGTCTGAATTGCACGAATATCTGCAGGACTTCGAGAATCGATTGGCGAGCACTCATCAATATGTGCGACGAAACATCAATCTGGTCACCGACAAAATGAAGACCCGGTATGATAGACGAGCCAATCAAATGGGATTCCAACCAGGGAACCAGGTCTGGCTGTACAACCCCAAAAGGACTCGTACTAGGACTATGCCCTAAACTACAGGCGCCTTAGGACGGACCTTACGAAGTAATCAAGAGAATTAATGACGTGGTATACAGAATACGGAAGCTACCCCGTGGGAAGATGAAAGTGATCCACATAGACCGTTTGGCTCCATATTCTGCTCGGGACGAACAGAATTAAGGAGGGGGCAGTGTTACATTATGAGAAGTCGACTATATTTTTATATACTGGTAGCACCACCTGTGCCGCAGACAGGATTCTAATCTATTCTAGACACGCACCGAATTTACTGGAAAAATCTAGCAAGTTTTTCGACGTTATTCTCGAAGAGGGCTGGCTGCTATAAAGAGGAGCCGGAGCGCGGTTTTTAAATCAGTCTTATTTAGGAAGCGATGTGTAGCAAGCGAATTTAATAACGTTGAAGTGTTATTTTGTCAGATAAGTGTACGGCTCGATATTATTGTACTTTTATTGTGTGTAATGATCGTAGACATTAAAGTGTTTTAAAATAAATAAATGACGTTTAAATTTGTGAACCCGAAGTCGTAACACTATATTTTTCTTTCAGTGCTTCATTAGTTCCATAAGAGCGCGCCAATAAGTTCAAAATGTACGACGAATTATCTCAATACTCCCACTATTTGAGTGCATTTGAATCTAATTTACACATACCAATTTTTCTTAAAAGATACATGAGTTTTGTCACGTGGAAGTCCTTTCGTCAGAAAGTCTGCGCACTGTTCTTCAGAAGTGATATAATTAACGTTTAAAACTGCATTCTCGAATTTCTCTCGAATAAAATGATAATGAATATCAATGTGTTTGCTATGTCTATGAAGTTCTGGGTTTTTCACCAGTCTTATAGCACTTTGATTATCTATTTGCAAAAATGTAGCTTTTTCACATGGACATTCAATGTCTAGTAAGAGTTGTCTGAGCCAAATGAGTTCTCTAGCTGCTGTACTAGCAGCAATATATTCTGCTTCTGTTGTGCTTAGTGATATAAGTCTTTGACGTTGTGAACACCATGAAACAGGTCCGTTTGATAAGCAAAAAATATATCCCGTCGTAGAACGACGAGTTAAAGTATCGCCTGCAAAATGGGCGTCCGCGAATCCTAATAAATTTTTACTGCATTCTAATTTTCTGTAACAGATACCTAAGTGCGTGGTGCCTCTAAGATACCGAAAAACTCGTTTTATGGCGTTCCAATGCTTTTCAGTGTAACAAATTAAAAACCTACTCAAAAAACTAATAGCAAACATTATATCGGGTCGAGATAATTGTGCCAAAAACATCAATGATCCAATTGCTTCTCTATACGGAAAAGTTTTATCTTCATTGTTAGAATTATTCTCAACATCCATCAGCGAAGCAATTGAATGTGGATCTATAGGTACACTTACAGGTTTAGCATCAATCATTTGAAAACGAGCAAGGATGCGTTCGATGTAATCCTTTTGATGAATAAAAATTGAGTTGTTTTCTTTGTCATGAATGATTTGTAAGCCAACAAAGGATGACAAATTTTGTTCTGTAGTTTCAAAAGAATCTTTCAGGGAGTTCAGAATTTCATCGATTGCATCTTGTGTTTCGGCTAATAATAATCCATCATCCACATACAGAGCTAAAAATACATAACTATCTTTAATAAAACCTCGATAAATACATGGATCTGCTGAACTCGGAACAAGATTGTAACGCCTCAAAAAAGAATCAAATTTGTTATTCCACTGGCGAGAAGCTTGTTTCAAGCCATAGATCGATTTTAAAAGTCTTCAAATTCTTCTGCACTGCTATGGCTAACAATGTACGAATGGACTCATATCTGGCTACTGGAGAAAAAATTTCTTTCGATTCCGCTTTTCTGTGTGTAACCCTTCGCACAAAGTCGGGCTTTAAATCTTGGTGCCTTTTCTGATGAAGAGTTTTTTATTTTGAAAACCCACTTGCATCCAACAGTTGTTCTACCATCTGGCAAGGGTTCCATTATCCACGTTTGATTCTTCTGATGAGCTAGTAACTCCTCTTCGATCGCTCTTGTCCACTGCTTTGAATTCAGACCTGAAATTGCTTCTTCATAATTTTGTGGTTCAGTATACTCGACGAGATTCAATTCATATCTGGATGGTTTCTTCAAGTTATTTCTATCTCGAAGTCGAGTACCATATGTTTCATTCGTTTCTTCTTGTATATCTTCATTCTCGCTCTCTTCATTTCTTTCATCTTCTCTTTCTCCTTGTATTTCATTTCTTTCTTCATTTTCTGACAAATCATTCAGTGGTAAAAGACATTCATTTTTAGGTAAGACAGTAGTGTCGATATTTTCTTCTTGGAATGTGACATCACGTGATAGAGTTACCTTCCCAGTGTCAGGATCATAGAGTCTGTAGTTTCTCGATTCTGATTGATAACCCACGAATATCATCTTTCTTGATTTCGGATCCCATTTTCTTCGAAGTTGTTTTGGAACATGAACAAAAACTGTACTTCCATACACTCTTATATGACTCACGTTGACTTTCTTGTTTGTCCACATCTCATATGGAATGATATTCTTCTTCGTTGCAGATGGCGTCCTGTTGTACAAATACACTGCTGTATTCATGGCTTCTGCCCACAATTTTATTGGAAGATTTTTCGCAAGCAGCATTGATCTTGCTTTCTCCACTAAAGTTCGATTTTGTCTCTCTGAGCACCCATTCTGCTCTGGTGTAAAGGGTGCTGTCGTCTCTAATTGGATACCTCTGGACCTAAGATAATTCTTCATGTCATAATTTATGAATTCAGTTCCATTGTCCGAGCGGAGTGTCTTGATGGATCGTCCGAATTTATTTTCTACTGAAGCATCAAATTCTTTAAACTTCTCAAAGACATCTGACTTGTGTCTTAAGAAATAGATGTATGTAAAGGCTGAAGCGTCGCCCTTGAAGATAACATAAAATCTGGCTCCTCCTACGGATTCTTCTTGCATGGGTCCGCCGACATCTGTGTGAATTAAATCACCTGGTTTTGTATTTCTTGAAGTAGTAACATTGAATGGTAATCTATGTTGCTTACCAAGCTGGCACGCCTCACAAAAGAAATTGATGTCTTTCGGGACTTGACCAATATCAATGTGACCTTGCTTGGCTAACTCGTGCAGGGATTTAAGTCCAACATGCCCCAAGCGTTCATGCCAGAGTCGCAATTGTGAAGTTGTAGTTGCATTTGCTTCAATGGTTGTGATTACTTTCAGCTTCATCTGATACAAGTTATTTTCTTGCAGTTGTCCTGTAATCATGGTTTCATAATTTTTGTATATGGATACTGAATTGTTCTTAAAACTGACATCATAATTCTTTCTAACACATGCTCCCACTGAAAATAGATTTCTTCTTAGGGATGGTACATATAATACATTCTCGAGTTTTCCATCAAACCATTTTCCGTCAACATAGCGTTTGATGAGTATAGTACCTCGTCCTTTAATTTGACAAGTTGTTCCATCTCCAAAGGATACATAATCGTCACTACATGTAATAAAATCAACAAACCATTGTCTCTGGAATGATATGTGTTTTGAGGCAGCACTGTCTAAAAACCATTTTTCATTAGTGTCCTTGACATCAAAGCAAGTTTCAGCTGTAAAAGCACTTGTATTTCCCGGGCGATTATTGTCACAGTACGGCCTATTAATTGAATCTGTGTTGTTTCTTGAATTTAATCTTTTCCTGCAATCTTTAATCATGTGGCCTTTTTTGTGACAGTAAAAGCATTCTACATTTCTTTTGTCATCTTTTGGCTTTCTTTTATCTTGCTTACTAATAAAATTTGTACCTGCTTTATTAATGTTTACAGCTGTCAATGCACTAGTAACGTCATCTGTAGATGTCATCCTGGATTCTTCCTTGATAAGGCGCATGGTCAAGTTGTCTAACGTTTGTTTCTCGGGTTCCACACTGTCCCATGCACTAACGAACGAATTGAACTTCACTGGCAAGCTTCCGATGATCTTGGCCATTATGGTGACATCTGATATTTGCTCACCCAGATCTTTTAGTTGTCGTGCCATATTCTCTACTTTAGTAATATGTTGAGTCACTGGATTTCACTGGACATTCTATATTCATGAAACTTGGTCATTAATAATAGCTTGTTTGATTGCTTCGTTGTTCATGCAGTGAACACAATTTTCGCCACATATCCGCCGAGGATTCACAAGTTAACAGGTGCTCCAATTGTGTAGGTTCCATAGATGATGAGATGATAAACATGGCTTTGGCATCTTTCTTTATCCATACCTTTTTCTCTGCATTTTGTTCCGGCTTCGGTTCGCTACCATCGACTATATCCAAAATATCATTTGATATGAGGATCGCACGCATTTGGAATTTCCATGTTTGAAAATTCACGCCACTGAATTTTGTTAAGTTTCTGACGTCGAAAAGCTCACTCATTTTTAACGATTAACCTGATCTTTCAAACACGAGTTTGTTCTGATTATTTAGTCCAAGTACTGATTGTTTCTCACGTAAACTGGGCACATAACCTTTTGGAGATTTTAACACAATGTATTAGAAACAATATTTATTGGTTTACTAAATAATAATGAGAGAATTGTTACAGCTTATGTCGGACATTCTTAAAATCTAACGCGCGCTCAGCATGCACACTACTTGTCGTCCATATTGCACTTGTGCAGTTCTACCAACCTATATTTTTCTTTCAGTGCTTCATTAGTTCCATAAGAGCGCGCCAATAAGTTCAAAATGTACGACGAATTATCTCAATACTTTGTATATTAAGATTAACAAAATCAAGATTTATTATTTCGGTATTTTAGGTAAAAGTTTCCGGTGAAAAAAAAAAACGATTAATATAAACACCGCTTGGCCACAGATCAAGATTTTTAGCGACTTCTAATTTGTCAATAGGCACGCTAATTTTAAAGGATGAGTATATGTCAGGGCGTTTCGACTCCAATTTTTCACAAACGACGTCACTTGTGACTGGCTGCAAAATACTTACGATTTCATCTGCAGTTGTAGTTGGTGATAATCTTGAGATGTGAAGATATCCCCTACGTGGGACAAATTGAAGCTGAGTAGAAGCACTTTGACCGAACCCTCCGCTAGTCTCTTGGGTTTTTGAGGAACTATCTTGTTTTTTGAGAAGTTTTGCTTAATGTCAGTCACAATGTTTTTTTTATTGTGAATAATCTCAGCAATTGGAATTTGCCCAGTTGGAGTGGAAACTGCTGTCTGAAGTTTTTGTATTCTTTGATTTAAAATTTTGTTAATGTGTTGTCTTGTTTTGTATATACTCCCGCGAAGATATTTCACTAGTATCCTTTGTTTTAATAGTGGGTGCTATCACTTGTGGTGGTTTCCCTAAGGCTAACGTTTCGGACGGGGAACTATTCGGAGTTATGGGAAAATATATGTTATCTTGTTTAGTTTGATGAGTGTCGTCACTTACTTGTTGAAACGATACGTGTTGCAAATTGGTGCGATATTCTAATATTTGTGATGATAGGTTGTGTTGAGTCCTAGTATATTCGCTTACACAGTGAATGCTTTCGAATTCGTTGAAACAGTAATACTAGTTTTGCCTTGTAAAAAACTCTGTCTGTTTATTTTAAAAACATACATCAGACTGTCTTTTATTTTATATCGATAACATGATTTCAAACTACTAAAACCCTAACAGGTTGTTTAATACTAAAATTTCTTGCTTCAAAAAACTTATATTTTCACGCAAATCACAAATTGTGGCATCCTTTTCATGTAACAGTTTGTTTAGGTATGAAATTTCAGTTTTTTCAGGATTGTTTACAAGCACGGTTGTAGCCGAGTTGCTGCTGCCTGAAGAGTTTAATTCCTCATTGTCAGATCCGCTGTTTTCATTTGTATCAGATTCAATTTCGTTACAACAATTAATGTGTAAGTCGTCAATCTTAATTATGTTACTTTAATATCTTATGCATCCGGGATGCATTACCATCCCACACTTTATGCATTTCAGACCGTTAGCCGGTACATAACTGCATTTCTTACATTTTCGATTTACGATATTATTTTCTGTCTTGAGATCAGATGCCATCGCAATTTCGGTATTTGAACCAGGTTTGGCCTTGCTCGATGTTGACCCAGTTGATGGGAATTGCAGAAAAACTGGTTTAAACGAAGCAGATAACGCCGACCCGATTCAATAATGGATTAACACAGAGATTAATTGCTATTATAATCCTTTATTATCACAGTTATACCAAAACTTTTTAAATACACACAGAGTTCACGTAATTTACTACATTTTGCACTAGGTAACAGTTCAAAAAGATCTTTTTTTCATTAATGAAATCATCAGAAACTCCGGAGATACACCGGTACGATGCGTGCTCTCGGCGTGCGTTACACGTGGAAAATGTAAGTAATCCTTGGATTTATTTGTCATATTTCTCATGATATCCGTACTTTAAATAGAACCAAGATCATCTAAAAGCTAATTTCATACAAGAGGGTATTGTAAAAGAAAATTCCTAATTTTCAAGCGAGACAACTTACCAGTCACATTTTATTAGGAATTTAAATCTCACCATTTCAATGGATCATTTCTACCATCTCTAATCGATGAAAACATCCTCCTACGTCTTGATCTCAACGAGGCAACTGCGCTTCTGATCACCGCTTCCTGCAGAATTCAACCTCGCTTCTTTATCTTTCGGACTACTGGATAAGCATTTAATTGTAAGTTAGTTAGTTAAGATTAATTTTAAGCCATTCTCCATCTCATTCATTTTCATTTAGATTTTCTGAGCATTCTATAGTATTTAATTAATTTAGATTTTTTTGATTCACTTGCTGAGTTCTTGATTTGCTAAAACAAACTTTTGAATTGCATTAAAAGAAGTAGCATGCTAAAGTGTTTCTCCTTTACTTCCCTCAGTATCCTCTTACTTCTACGAGCTGCAAGAATCCTAGCCTGGCTTCCGGAAGGCTCACGAAGCAGAGCTTACCCCCGCAGTTAAAAGACTCACAGTACCGACACCCTTTACTACGCAGCCCATAACACCCAGAATTAAATTCTTTCAACACAAGGTGTGGAGGTCGTGATAGACTCTCGGGTATTTGGAGGTAGTTGCTTCGCAGGTAAGTTTTCTTCCTGTCGGATGTTATGAAGATGTTACAGTTGTAGTGAAGTGCTAAGTTGAGGGCGGCTTGGCCGGCGGCCTCTGTGCATTCGTGGATTAAAATGCTCAGGCCACGTTGGATGTTTGCTTTCTGCAATAAGAAAAGAAACGTGTCTTCTCTAAAAGCTATTTTACATTATAACATTTTTTGGTACAAAGTGAGAGAGATAAGCTACCACAGTCAATTCTGATTGGTTGAATTGGCACTTCTCACTCATTTTGTATCAAATTTTAGATTAAAAATGTCACAGTGTAAAACGGCCATAAAACGTTTTGCTTCGATTGGGGGTTTATCATTATCAAGTCGTAGATCGCGATAGAGTAGGCAGGCGATAGGGATCGTCGCAGCGTCTTCGAAGGTCCACGCTTCGGGTATGGGCCATAGTAGTTTTGAGTCAGCTGCAACGTAGTTCGATATTGCTTTGCTCTGTACCATGCCCATAACTCGTTTCCCTCTGCAATTAATTTTTTTTAGCAGAACATTTTTTTTTAAATATTGTCACTCACATTTTGTCTTTTCCCACAAATTCGAGGCCCTGCAGGCATTCTTGGTCGGCTCGGTTTTTCGTTACATCGCCTGCTAACTTACCAGATGCTAACAAAATGTCTCTAAAATTGAGGCCCGCATAATACACCTGTAGGTAAATGTTTTAGTTTAGAATATGTAGAAAGAAGAAGTTAAAAAATGTATACTTGTTGATCTCATCTTTCTCACTTATGTTTTTAAACCTATTTTGTTTTCATGACAACAGGCGATCTTTTAACACCCTATTTAAATATGGGATGTGACTAACATTTTGTTAAATCTATAACTAATGTCATAGTCTAAACACCACTTAAATTTAAGCTCTGCTTAAAAAGTTGATGCAACCTGGCATAACACACATATCCTAAGTTACTGGCTGGGATGGTTTAATCCGAAACCCAAAATCAAAGAACACTTATATAGTTAAATAAATCAGTTCCTTTCCAAGTGGTATCGGTGCGTTTCCACGAAGTGGCCCCTCAGTGAACTTCACACTAGATAAATCACCTCGGACGGTGACGTCCGCGTAATAGTGTTCACACTGCACCGAGATGTTTCCATCGACTTTTAAATGCCTGTAAGTACCCCATTCGCCATCCCTCCAGACATTGACGGCCAAGTTCTTCTCGGCCTGCTCCTTATAAAAAGCAAGCTTCAAGTCGAACTTCGGAGTATCACCAACGATGAAGTAACACAAAACCCCACCATAGTATGGCTCTCGCTGAAGGCAATTCGCCTAGCCCAAGATGTCGTTCGTAAATCTATTTTGGGAGAAAACGACTAGGCGTTGACCTCTCTTCACGGCCTCTTGCACCTTCGTTAATCAAGTCATGTCTTCTGAGGAGCAATCAGAAACGTCGACTATGACGGGTTCTTTATAATCGCTTGGTTTCTGCAAGAGAACTAAAGTGTCCGATTTATTGGTGTGGACGCTTAAGATATTCAAGCTGCGGAATTTAGTTGAAGATGCATCGAAGTAACTCGTTTCTCTTGTGATTATGAACCCGTCTGTGTCTTTCACAGCATCCAGGGCTTGTTCCAGTAACTGTAATTAATATTGTGAAAGATTAAATCAAAGTCCGGGGTTTTTTGTGTTTACCTTTTCGTTGTTGCTGTCATCATCTGATAGTTCGGGTAGGATTACGATGAGGGCATCCTTTTCCACGCTTAACTTGTAGTGCTCTGCGCTCGAGGAAAACACAACGAGCTCGGCCTACACCGAGGGAAGACCGTCGACGGTTTCTTTTACGTGAGGCGAAAGCAAGTCGAGGTTTTTGAGCGCAAGCTCAACGCTCTTGAACTTTTGGCGTCGGACGGTCTTCCAGGATCACCTGCACCATAACTCGGATACTCTCGGCCGAGCTTAGCGACGTCCTATTTGGGGTGAACTTGTACGTTTCTAACACTTGAACCCCGTACTTTTTCTTCTGAACTTCTTGCGTGATAATTCCTCTAAACTCCACTGCGTCAGTTCTAAAAACGGATGGGTCAGTTGATTATTTACCAGGTAAATGGAGTGGGAGCAACCTGGTGAGGTCGAGCTGCCTGTTGTTTTAATATACAGGGTGATTTTTTGAAAACGATCCACCTGAAATATTTCAAAAATGAAAAGGAGAATAAAATTTTCCAAAAACACGTCTGCTTTTACTTCAAAGGGGACATGTTTTGAGCTATGAATCACACATTTGACGTTTACTCCCTTGCCCCCACGAACACACCCACAAAAATTTTTAATGGAATGACCCATCGTGTGGTACCTCAAATGAAAGCTTATCCTCCAAAGAATACACCAATGTATTTATCTTTTAGAAAAAAATTAATTACAAACAGAAAAATTAACACTTTGGTCTACATTACGATTTGTATTTCATTGTATTTCAACGCCTCCCTAATTGTTCAAAAATTTATTGTTCGTATCATGATGTAAATCTATCTAGTCAAATACAAATTTTTGTAAAAAATATTTGCTTTAGTGATGAGTGAACTAAATTACTTCCAACGCCTAGCGAGATGTTTAAAGATTTAATACCAAAATCGTAATGTAGACCAAAGTGTTCATTTTTCAGTTTGTAATTAATTTTTTTCTAAAAGATAAATACATTGGTGTATTCTTTGGAGGATAAGCTTTCATTTGAGGTACCACAATTTTTGTGGGGGTGTTCGTGGGGGCAAGGGATTAAACGTCAAATGTGTGATTCATAGCTCAAAACATGTCCCCCTTGAAGTAAAAGCAGATGTGTTTTTGGAAAATTTTATTCTCCTTTTCATTTTTGAAATATTTCAGGTGGATCGTTTTCAAAAAATCACCCTGTATATTTATTTTACTATATGAATACATAAGTGCGTATAAGACTTAACACTAGAATAGAAACTATCGATATGTATTACTTCGCGTCTTCTATACAACTCCGCGTCTGCGATACAACTCGACTAATAGTAGACTACTGAACTATATGTATTGATATTAATATAAACATATTGTGTGCGGGGTGTTCCCCGTTCCAGTCTACCCGACTATACATATATCACACGCCCCTTTTTTAGAAAACAACTTTCACTAAAGGTCCAGTTTCTTGGGTGGTTTTATTACACAACCACTGCGAGTGACTTTTATTTCTTCTTTTGGCTCACTGTATATATCTTGTCTTTCCCTGATGACGGATTCTCCATTACCAGACCTGGACATCCCCGGTGTGTTCTTCGGTTGTACACTATTAGCATTGTCGATGTTGGATTTCCTAGGTGTACTTGGAATTTCTGGTGATATCCGTAAAGGTCTTAATTGCTGGCGATTACGTCGGTATGTACTTGAATCTACTTCCACGTTGTAATCGTTTGGTCCAGACTTGTTAATAACAACCCCTGATCTCCAAGTTTTTACTTTCTCTTGAAGAAGTACTGGTTGGTTGGGCTTCAATTGCGACAAAGCTTTCGTTCCGCGATCATAATATCGCTTTTGTGCTAGTTGATTGGATTTCAACTTCGATGCAATACCAGTTGTTTTAAATTTTGGTGTTAATAGACTTTTTGCCACTGGCAATGTTGTTCTCAATCTCCTCCCCATCAATAAATAACATGGCGCAGGAAGATTATTTTTTGAAGTAACGTTATAATTTAAAACAGATAGCAATGGATCTTTGCCATCTTGATACGCTTTTGTCAAAAGTCTTTTGACTGTTTGTATATTTCGCTCCACCATTCCATTCGACCTTGGATACAAAGGACTGGAAGTAATTAATTTTATATCATAACGTTTAGCAAATTTGTTAAATTCAAAAGAATTAAAAGGTGGACCGTTGTCGGAAAAAATTTCTAACTTCTAACTAATTTCAAAATTCAAAATGAACCAATTAGAAACGATCCGCAATAAAAATTTTGCGTATCCGCAATGCATGTGAACCTAGCTTAAGTCAACTACAACCAAAAAATTTTCACTCCCCAGAGATTTAAAATCTATACCAATTTTTTGCCTTGGTAACTTGGGAATATTATGAGGTTTCATTGGTTCTCTTGCATTACTTCTGGAATATTTTTGACAAATAAGGCAATTTAAAACCATATTTTCAATTTCGGCTGACATGCCTGGCCAATAAATTGCTTCGTTTACTAAATTTTTGCAGGATACTACACTCTGATGTGCTTGATGAATCACTTGTAGAAATTCATTTTTCAGTTGATCCGGTATAATTAAACGTCTTTTATAAAATAAAACATTTTTCTGTAGAAATTTATTGTGATGCGCCCAAGTAATTGTTTAACTATTAATTAATCCTGACAAGTAAACAGACAAGTAATTTACCTAAGTAAATAATAAATATGGAGCCCTGGAATTTATAACTACAATTTATGACCCCAGATGGTCGTCTTGTCCTTACCTACCTAACGGGTGTCCGACTCGAGTAGTTCAATACTCCAGATGCTATTACCGGGTGGTAATACCCGACGGGATTCACTCTGTGCTGAACTGCTTTCGATATTATGTAATTATGACCCAATTATTGAATGTAAATAGCCTACGTTGTGATTTCTTTCCCAGATTCTTTATTTGGTGCGACTGTACAATTAGCTTTAGAAAGGAAATAGGCAAGTTGATAATAAAACGCAGCAATTAAAATTTAAGTAATTATTTATTGTGATAATTAATTTGATCGGGTAAAAAATTCCGTCTCTCCTCTTCTCTCGAATCAGAGAAATTGAGCGAAAAAACCCAGATGGTTTAAAATCAATACAATTAATCAAAAAAGATTACGATTTTCAGAAATACAGTGCAACTCTCGGAGTAGTTTCCGACTTCGGTTATCGGCGCGATCAAAATTCCTCTGATTCACACCGTTGGTGGTATAATGTTACACCGATGTTTTGATTGGAGAGTTCCACTCCTGATTGATCAGTAATTAATTGAGATTCAAAGTTAGAGTCTTAGTACAGCGTCTATAACTCTGCGGGTATTCAAAGACTTGTTCGATTTAATAAACCAACGCCAAAAGTGTCTTGGTGGGACGACAGTGTACTTAATTGTAATCATCAGGTTTTTCAAGGACTCCCCCTTGGGGAGGTGTTGGAGTAACCCCTTCTCTAATTAACCTAATTAATTCAGGTCGATGGGTAGGGGACTTTCCCAGCTACTTCCGATCGCCTTGAGAGAGTGGCCCTTGGCGCCTTTTTTCAAATCTCTCTCTTCGTCGTTTTTTCGTCGGCTAAATCTATCTAACCCCTAATTGCGCAAGGTCCCTTCGACTGTTTTTTCTGGTACTACACTATGGGTGTTTTTGACCTTTCAGTCTCAAGATAATCGCTTATCATTTACCTGCAAACCTCACAGCCAAGACAACAGGATAACCCTCCCACATATAAATAAATAATAAATAATAATTTATTTGTACCGTATAAAAGAAAACAAGAAGTCTAGTACAGTAAGGTCAAAATTGCATATAGGTATAAAATATTACATGTTTAATTCCATGTTAGACAAATTTAAAGTCCATAAATTCTTCCGTACTGTAGAAGCACTGTTCATTGAAGAATTCCTTCAGTTTTTTCTTGAATAGGTTCATGGGTTGGTTTCTCCACGCTTTCGGAATTTTGTTAAGGATTTTTAGGTGGTGATGTTGGGTTTCGGTAGTTTTTATTCTGTGGTTTGGGATACTAATTTTGTGATTGTCTCTTAAAGTGTATTGCATTTCTTCACCTCTAGTTGTTAGTGAAGGGCATTCCTTTTTTGCAGCTATCAATTGGATTAATAAGTAGACACTTGGAAGAGTCGGGATTCGAAATTTTTTAAAGTAGGGTTTACAGTGGGTATTCCAGCTTACACCAGCTATGGCTCTTATGGCCTTCTTTTGTAGGGTAAAGATGTTCTTAGTATGAGCAGATTTTCCCCATACCTTTAGTCCATATATCATTCTTGAATGGAATATTGCGTAATATGTAGTAATTGCAGCCTCGGCATCAATAAGATGTTTAATTCGCCTAATAGCAAATATAGCTTGAGAGAGTTTGATGGATAGTAGATCTATGTGGGTTTTCCAAGTCATTCTGTTGTCGAGATTGAGGCCAAGGAAACAAGCGCTGCCTAGATTGTCTAATTCAGACCGTCTGTCACTGGTGAAATTTATTTTTACAGTTTTATCCTTATTTAGACATAATCGGTTGCTTGAAAACCATTCATATGCTTCATTAAAAGCAGAGTCTGCTTTTTGCTTTAAGATTCCTTTGTTTCGATCTTTCACCAATAGCGTTGTGTCGTCTGCATATAATATTGTATATTCCGAGGTGTTTGCTGGAAGATCATTAATGAAAATCGTGAAGAATAATGGTCCTAGCAGTGAACCTTGAGCCACTCCATATGTGTTCTTACATAGTTGCGACCTTTCGCCCAAAAAGTCAACAAGTTGCTCTCTGTTCGTTAAATAGGAGTCAATTAATTTTAGAGCATTACCTCTTATCCCGTAGTGGTTCATCTTATCAAGGAAAATATCATGTTGTACGCAATCGAATGCTTTACTTAGATCACACATGATTGCTTCGCATATTTCTCGGTTTTCTAACGCCTCGCATACGAAGTTAACAATGGACACAGCGGCATCAGTGGTGCTTTTTCCAGTCCGGAATCCATATTGATTATCACATATGCAATCATGCTTATCTAGAAATGCAAGTAACCGTTTTGAAAGAACCGCTTCGAAAATTTTTGAAAACACTGGTAATGTAGATATTGGCCTGTAATTGCCAGGAGACATTGGATCACCTTTTTTGTAGATAGGTATAATTCTAGCTCTTTTCATTTTCTGGGGAAAAACTCCTTCAATCATGCACGTGTTAATGATGTCCACAAGTGGCTGTGATAAATATTCTTTCACTCTCTGAATTAGTTTGACATTCATATCGTAGATGTCCGGTGTTACTGACGGATTAAGTCCTGTGATTATGTCTTCAATCTCTCTCGTAGTGACTGGTGTCCAATAGAGGGAAGTGACAGGTGAGTTTTGCATCACATTTTTGTCGTACGTATATGCCGGTACAGGCAAGGTCTTCACTGATTCTGGGCCGTTTAATTCTTCACTGGATGGTCCTTCTGTGTGGTGAATTTTATGTAGGTTCAATTCTCTTTTAATGATGTTCCAAATACTTTTGGGCTTGTTGTGTGCTTTTTCGATTATGTCTAAATTTCTCTTTTTCTTTTCTTCATCAATACGTTTGAAATAAAACCGTCTGTAGTTGTTTAATATATTTTTGATGTCATCATCTCGAGTTTTTTCATATACTTCATGTATGAAATGGTAGGTATTTCTTATTTCTTGGATTTCCTGGGATAGAATGATGACTTTGTGCTTTTTTTCCAGAATAATTTTGAGAGGGAAAGATTTGGCAAAATAAACTTTTACTATTTCAACAAAATTGTCATACTTTAGGTTTGCGTCTATTTCAGCATATATTGTGCTCCATGTTTCTTGAGAAAGTAAATTCCTGAAGCTCTCATACGATCGTTGCGAAAACATTCGCTTTTCCAGTGTTGCATCTTCGATATTGCAGTTCTGTATCGATAGCATCTGCGCATCATAATCAGCGAGTGCCGCCGGGAATGACACCGCTTTATAATCACAGATATTTGTGTAGATGTTATCAATACACGACTTGGAATTTTGTGTGCATCTTGTATAAGTCTCTATAGTATGTTGAAGGCCATATGTAAGGAAAGTATTGCGAATTTCGACAAATTCTTTTGCTTCCTTCATTAGGTCAGCGTTAAAATCTCCGGCTATAACTATTTTAACGTTATTTTTATAATTGTTTGTAATATATTCAAATACTGTAAGCATTACTGAAATGTAGGTGTTAATGTCTGCATCATTCGTACGGTATGTTACAATAACAATTAGATTTATTTTAGGAAGATGTATACCAGCCAGTTCGCAAACAAACTCAATGGATTGCTCGGTAATGTATTTAATATGTTTGAATCTGATATTGTTGTGTGAGTAGATGCATACGCCTCCATGCTTTGCGAGTTTTCTGAAAAAGCAAGCTGCTTGTGAATAACCATTGATTGTGTACATGTTATGATTCTTTTCTTGAAGCCAATGTTCGGACATACAAATTACCGACACATTTTTTTCTTGAATTAAGGCTTCGACTGCCCCTACTTTATTCGTTAGGCTTTGTATGTTTATATGTAATATATTGAATAAATTGATTGTAATTGGATCGGACGCTACTCCGCACTGATTGGGTAGGCCTGTGTTTGAAAATTTTGAGTTTGTTGACGGGGGAAAATGTATCTGCTGACTTCGACTCCCGACGGCCAGTATTCGGGGTTTTTAATACGTTCATATTCACTAGAATTTATATTTAATATAAAATTTGTATTGTATTGTTTTATATTTAATGTAAAATTTGCCCATTCGTGAGATGACTTGGTTGCACTCAAATTTCTCATGTTTCAGAATTCTTTTAATGTGATCTTTAATTTTATCTGTTGACGTACCTTTTTCTATTCTTGTTATAAAGAGCTTCATTGTTTTTTCGGCAGCTCGGAAATTACCTGAATTCCCTGTACCTACTACTAATGGTTGCTTTCGCTGATTCCTATTTCGGCGCATTACTGCTGTAAGGTCCGAACTATCCTTATTATCTGGGTCTCGTATAATATCAGAGGGATTTTTAACTTTAACGTGTGGATCGAGATTTATTATGTTTTCCATGACGTTTTTCTGTTTAGATTCTAATATTTGCGCGTAAGTTTGCGTATGTTTTTTGTTGTTTACATCAATGTTAGGTTTCTGTACTTCTTTGTTCGATGCAGATTTCAGCTCCGCGGAATTATTACTATTGCAGGTTTGGTTTTGTTCCTTGATAGCATTTCGAGGCTTGTCGATAACAGAGGGCGTCCGTTTACGATGGATGTTATTATCATTTAGTATTTCTAATAATTCGATTTTTTCTTTCAATAAAGCAATCTCTTCATTCATCGTGTTTATTATTATATCTTTATTATTTATTATGGATTTCAAGTACCTTATTGTCGTTTCTTCGTTTTCCTCACAATCCAGAGTTCCGTCAAATTGGTGATTCTCGTATTGTTTTTCGAAAGTGGGGTTATTTCCTTCACAGCAAACAACACTTTGATCATTGATGACTTTGATGTTTTTTAAGTATTTTAAACAGCCAGGATGACTGTAGGAATTACACTTAATACACTGGATGCCATTTTCAGGCATTTTCTTGCACCTTATGCATGACTTTCCATAAGATGTTAGCGGAACAACTTTCGATGTGTCCGCCATCTTAGCTACCTATACAGGGTGTGAAAACCTTGGTCAAGAAAATTGTCAGGAATGTATGACGAATTGTCTGGATTATAATTTGCTTGAGAGAGATCCCCTTAGATTGTGATGGTTTTTAACGTACTCTGTATGGAAAGTCCCAAGTAGATGTAGGGAATGACAAATTGCCGTTGATTAATTAAATTAACGAACTCGGCTACAAGTTACGAACGCTGACCAATCAAAGCTTTTAAATATGAAAGTCACTAATGCGTTAAATACTCGCAGTCAGTAAATAAAAATAGTTTGATTAAAGTTCTCTAAATGTAATGATAAGAATGAACTTTACTGAATCTTTCGACAACTTCATTAATACAATTTAATTTATCTTCGCTCTATTTATCCCATCAAGGATGCGATGGAGAAAATACAAATACATGCAAATTTACCAATATGCGTTAATTCGTCTCACACACGCACCTTATCACAGCTTATATTTTAAACACTCGCGGCGCACAGTGGTTTAGGTTCTATAGAGATGCGGAAAAAACTAATTATTTTTGAAATTATCATTGTCCGTTATCATTTTTAATTTATTTTACTTTTTTTGATGCATTATGTCTTTAAATGAATAAAATAAAATGAATGAAAATTAAGCCGAATTAAAAAAAAAATAATTATTAAAAATCAAAATCTAAAACGAAATAGAAACTTATACATATTTTTAACACCATAAGAACTTAAAAACTAAGGCACTGGATGAACAACAAAGGTTTCACATCAACAGGTCGACAGTTGAAGCGATATTTACAGTATGTCAAATATTAGAACAATTGTAACCTAAAACGAGGGTCGCAAGTGGTCGCAGCTAAAAAGTATTTTATTACTTAATTAGAAGTCTAATGTATGCAGAAAAATAGGTTAGAACATAGCGCTCGACGGAGCTCAAAAATTATGCCCTATTAAATTTTTTCACAAAACATTTTTCAACAATTCTTCGAGTCCTCTATGTAATGGCACAACAATTGAAATAATTATTTTTATTCAGCATAACATATTCTCCAATAGTGCTGCTCTTCATTAGAAAATATTTCTTTAATGTAGTAATAAAATCGTAAGAGAAATTCGTATAAAAATATGATGAATTTTTACACTGTCAGTAAGCATTACAACTCAGACGACTTTAAGGGCTTATATAAGAATGCAATATGGAAATATAACTGATTATTTTGTCAATATACATCAGTTAATCATTAAAAATTACTAATTTAAAATCAAAATGCTCCTTGCAGCATTTTGAAAAAAATGGGTTTTTTCCGCATATTGACCACTGTGCGGCGCCGGCGCCCGTGGGTTACTTTAATTGCTCTTTGCTACTAGCTTAATTGACCGTACGTTATAAAATGATTTAACAACAACCGAATTATATAAGAATACAAATTCGAATCAAGACCACCAGCGCCTAAGAAAACTGCGACACTCCACTAAAGAAAATTCAATTTTGACCGTTTCTGTTTAGCGTAAAATGCTATCTGCCTTCTACGCGTCTTGTTACTTAACATGAAAATAATTAAACTCCGCCCTCTGACTTGCAGCGAAGATTCAAAAATCACCTTAGCCAGTCCCGTTCGTGACCCTTCGGTTCACATGATGCCTTTGCAGATGTTAGAAAAATTAAGAGCACTTCTTTACTACGCTATGGAGATGTTTTGTTCCTGTCTCACGAACATTTATAAATTATAATTATCCAAGCGTATAAGTGGACGTTTTTAACGGGTCTGTTTCCTGGCTGAGACAAAACAGGTCACCATTGCGACGAAACTCATCAATGTAACATGATATCCCCGTACATGTGGCCCGCACGTTTGCAATTCTGACTCGACAATCTATACATAAAAATTTAGAAAAGCAATTTGAAATGTCAAACTGGATTTATTTATGGTGTTTGTATGACTCTATCGCTGTGGACGTCGTCAATTACCAGACGGTACGGACAGTGATATGTTTCAAAATGACTGAAGTCTGGTCTTTGTGATTCTGGCGAGTACTTAAAATTTTAGAAAGCATTCATCCCCATGTGCCGCTGATCGATTTATTGTGTTCTTGGGTGGGTAGAATATACAGCATGTCGGTTCCATTGGCGCCTATGGTCAGTGAATTATTGCTGCAAGTCCGAGAAATGAACATGTGTTTTTATTGAAATCAAACATGCAGTAATCGCTTTTTATTTTTAAAACAAATTATCGAAACGTTTCATTCGCCTCTTCGAGAAATATGCGCCGTTGCTCCGCCGACTGAGCTACTTCTTGTTTTTCCTCATATGCGGTCCCCCCCCCCCTTGCCGTTTTTCTCCAGGAGCTCTATTCTTGAAATAATTCCGAACTATTTTCTCGTGAGAAGTAGGCGGAGTTCTCTCGAAAACCTACAAACGCTATTCTTGAAAAATTTACTAGCTCCTATCGCGTGAACCTCATGAGAACTTGTTTCTACTGGCTGGTGGTAGTAGAACTTCAATTCTCAGGAGAACTTGTATGTGTTTATATTATTCTAACTTTTAATTTCAAATTACTTAATAAATATATAAAAGTACCTAAGTACAGTTCTTTGTAATTATTTAATAATACTTTCTTTTCTAAACCTAAATATGATAATTTAACTACTGGTTTCAGGTTATTGTATATTTTACTATTCGAAGATATAAATATAATCAAATTAGATGTTTTTACGAGTTATATAATAGCTTTGTTCCAACACAGATTTTGACTGGTTCGAAACTGTCAAATATATTCGCCCGTCGAATTAATCAACACTTTCAAGAGGTGCGTTAAATATGAAACTTTGATTGGCGCATGTTTCTGACAGTTTCGGACAAGTCACAGGCTGTTGTTGGAACAGGCCTAATAGTAGCCAGTAATTTTTTTTTAAATAATTTTGCCCAATGAACTGCTACTTTTTGCTACTTTTTAAGTTTTTCAAAATTCTCTCTTGATTTGGTTCTCGACATGAGTAAATACTTATAGGTAAGATAAGCATTTGCTGGATACTTGACGTGAACATTTTTAAGAATAACCAAGAGAATATCAATATACAATCTTTTCTACGCAACATATAAAAAATTGGGATGGAACCCCTTCCAGTTCACTTTTAAATAGAAAAGTCTAGTTTTTTACATGCTTAACAATCCAAAATCAGGCAAAATTTTTTATAGAAATAATTATATTTTGATATTTAAAGTTGGTTTTTGTCCGATGAAAATTGTATCACAAAATCTTTAAACCGGACACTAAATAGCGCACAAAACACTTAACGTTTCGCTGTCGTTCGACAGCTTCGTCAGAAGTGAAAAATATGAACATGTTGTCAAAATAAACAAGGTTGCCAACGGAAACTGAAGAAGTAACTTGATTTTTTTTTAAATCTAAAAATAAAAATTGTGCGATATATTTTGATATTAAATCACTGCTTTAGAAAATTTATTTAAAAGTACATAATTTTGTTATTTTCACCATTTTGGAAACTTAGATGTAAAAAAATAATTTTGTCGCGCTAGAATTTCATTCTGGACCACTGTGCGCCCTCACATTCCAAACAGCTCTATTTTGATTGGTTAAAATCCGATGATAGAACCGGCAACGGCGTAAAAGCATCGTAAAAGTTCTCGCATTAACTTCATATCACATTCCCATGCACGTACGGTCAAGAATAGCAGATTGACAAACAAGAGAAACGAAAGTGAACTTCCAGTGAAGTGATTTCATATTTTCTCCTAAGAACTGTAAAGTTCTCTCGATGTCAAGAATAGGCGTCCAGGACAGAAACATGCAAGCAAATCGCGGATCGCTAGGCGATCGAGCACGCCTTGGCCAATATAGATACGCATCAAATAACGCCTCCAGCTCCTATCGAGAACTACCAACAGAAATGGAAAGGCAAACCCAAACCCAAAACAATAAACAAAACAAAAAATCCTCCGAGGCAAGAAGCCACCCCTTGCGGCTATGCAACCCCGATGAATTCCATGAATTGGTGAACATATGGCCATCTCCGACTGCCCTTGTTACATAAACCAGTAATCGTATTAACACACTCTTAACCGAGCTTAACTCCTCTAATTCCTAGAAATATGGCCGTAAAATCGAAAATACTGATCTTCCTACCGCGATTAAACACCAATACATCATTTAAAACACTTTGTGATACTTCGCGGTTCCACAACACAATGACTAGTTATCACTCCAATGTACACGTAATTGACTCAACTATAGCACGCACTAATTAACTTGATCCAGGCGTACGCGGATTAAATATCCACTCCAACTCGAGGTCACTCCTTTGGATTTAATTAAGTCACCGAAAATTAAAATATTGCATCAAGCACTTACACCACATTACCTCCAGACAGCGTCACATGAGTACCCCCCTCCTTACTTCATGTTACCCTTTCGCACGAAGAAAATATCCACTAAGAACAACATTTAATTACCCCCTTCAATTAATAGCGCGAATAATTAAAGAGACACCTACTGCCACTCACACCGCCACTGATATGGAATTAACGAAACACCAATACTAATTGTGAAATAATCACCTTCATTAAGCCAATATATACCTGTGTCAATTACACCTGCCCTCGATACCCTTGTATTGAAAAAAAAAAAAAAAACAACCACTCCGAACCACCGATTAATCTTTTAATTAATTTCCACACAAAGCCACGCTTCACCTTATCATGTATTATGACAACACTGTACCGCCGAGTTATATAATCACGAACATTAATTGATAACTTGGTAATTTCACCCATTAATACACCCTAGATGGATTACACATTGATTAGCTAACACTGTAAAACAACCACACCACGGGGTGGTATCTTAAATGTAGTAATAAAAATCCTCATTTTAGTTTAGCGTCCGAGCACCGAAGCGCTATTAGCAACCCGCGAAAAATTAATTTGAATCGTTTTTGAATTTAAACTGATCGGTTGGTAAGACGCAATGATCGAGGTAAGGATGTGGAGCGCGCAACGACCGGATGATTCATACTTTGCATTCTTTGTTTGCAGTGTTGCATGAGGTGGTTGCACGTGTTCGTCAGTGTTATAATTTACTTATGAATATTATTAGTAAATATTTAGTGGTGTAGATATTATTATTTAGTTTGTATGTTATTGTAGATTTAGTTTGTGTATAGTAGTGGATTTTTGTTTAAAGGTGTTATTAAGAGACAATTACCGTGAAAATTTGTAGAGAGAGCTGAGGTGAGTGCTAAAATTTTTATTTAAAGTAGAAGTATGATTACTATAGTAATTATAATTTCAGTAATCTAAGCTCGTCATTATGGGTTACAAGAAATGTTGCGTACCAGGGTGTACAGATAAAATATCACCTCGATATCGATTTCCACATCCTGTCTCTGGGAAGGCACGTTTCCAAGTGTGGTTAGATATTATAAACAATCCACAGTTGGGAGGCATGTCGTTCATAGAAATTTATGATTACAAAAGAGTGTGTAAACAGCATTTTATGGAGGAACATTTTAATGCCAATAAACGTAACCTGAATTATGGTGCAGTTCCAACGATTAACGTCTGCGGTAAGGGACTCCATTCTATTAAATTATATTGTTAAATTTTGCTCTTTCTATCGAACACTGAATTAATGCAAAGCTTATCCTTATTGCCTAAATGGCGAAAGCTCCATATTAATTCATTGTCCGGTAAAAAGAGAAACGTTTTCTAAACAATATTTTCCTGGACAAGAACACATTTCAATCATATTGTTAAACTGCTAATTGACACTAATTATTGCACGAAACGTTATAAGATTATATAAAGTGACCAAAGCGGACCAATACGTTGTTATTAATGTATGACTATATCTAGGAATGGAGGAGGCAAGAGCTTGGAGTTACAAGACATCTCAAGATTATCAGCCATCTAAGATGTTAATTGCTGCTGAGGCCCATGACATACAGCAACCCTGCACATCAACGGTTACACCTTCACCATCTTTTATATAGAGAGCTTTCGACGTGTCACTGTGAGGATTTATAGCTTCGTCAGGACATTCCCTATATAGAAACGACCAAAAAAATAAAATCAATTTCCAAATAGTTTCACCAGCCAAGATCATATTTCAATAATACATAATTATTGTATACTTTCTTGCCTATTATTATTATTTGTCTTTGGTGATGGATGGTCACTTTTAAAAATGTCACAAATGTTACTGTGAAAAATAGTAGAACAAATTACAAAAGTTTTTGATTTATATTTTCTATTTATTTTCACATGTAATTATTTTAAAAAAGAAAAATTTAAAAAATGTCCATAAGTGTCTCAAAAGTGACCGTAAAAATACTTAAGCATTAAAGAATTATTAAAAATGCTCGAGCATCTGCCATTATTATTTGTCATTAAAATCTGGACCTACTGTAGGTATTTATAGCAATAGATAAATATTATTCATTTCCTAACGCAAGGGGAAAATTACAAATTCCAGATTAAATGATATTGCTTGTTCACAACTGTCATTTTCAATAATAACAATATAATGAATGTTACAACTTTATTTTGTGTTTTTCTTTTGAATACATTATTACTTTTCGTGTTGTGTTTATGATTTCTCTCCCTCGAATTTACATCTTGTTGATATGATATAATAGATACAATAGAATTTAATTTGAAGGCTTCCGCGACCATAGTTCATGGTAGTAAGGGCTGCCGGTTTGCTCCGCGTCACGAACAAGGCAGAACAAACCTTTGTGACGCGGTGCAAACCTGAAGCCCTTGCTATCTAACACACGTCAAAATAGAATCACAGAGAAAGGATTTCATAATCCGCGCCTTTTGTTTTAGTTTTGCGTCCGAGCACCAATAAATAGCGCCTTTTATTATGCTTTCGCTGTTTAACGTTGACTGACTCATATTTTATAGTTATGATCTGTGAACCACACCGAACTTAAGATGCTTATTTTGTTTCACGCAAAAATTACGACGGTACTGAAAACATAAATTACATATTAACACTCGTTATACAGGACAAGTATAAGTCAGTATATTACTTAAATTCACTTACTCTTGGCAAGACGAATTTATCTAATAAGAAAATTATTTAATTACACCTGCACTCCGTGTCGTTATACAGGGTGAGTTTTTTTCGATGTTTAGCATTGGGATCTCGGAAACTAGCAGAGCTAGAGAGACGGTTAAATGGGGAAAGATTTGTAGTTTTAGGAGCCCAATTTAATGCAGCTTTTGTTTTTTTCTTAAAGTTCATGGCTGGCTAGATATTTTGAAAAAACTGATTTTTTATAAATTCATTAAATGCATATAGCTCGGTTATTCTTGATTTTAGAGAAAAGTTGCAAGACAAAAGTTGTACAGAATTATGTTCTTAATTAAACAGTCGAACTAAATTTTCCATATAAGCTCTTATTTTTCAGTTATGACATAAACATCAGTTTTTTTAAAACGACGGAGATACGGCAGTTTTTCTCTTTCAAAATTGTTAATATGGTTGGCCATGGAAACAAAAGTTTATTGACAAATGCAAATTATAAACGATGAGCAAATAAGAATCAGATTAGAGTAGGCGGTGCAAAGAAAATGTATATCTGTAATTAAGATTATTAATTTAGATTATTAATGAATTGTTAATTAGTGCCATGTTTTTGTAGAAACCTTGAAAAAGGAAATAAAATTTTCCGAAAGCTCGGTTAAACTTTAAAAGAGTATTAATTACCGCCCTCTTAACTGCAGCCCTGTGAAGAATTTAATTTTTCCTTAACTGATCAGTCGTGATCATACTGCACTTCTGTAATTAAATAAAAAGTACAGTTATCGTAGTAACAGCGAATCACAAGACTCTATTTTGAATTTTAACGTACCCTTAAATTTTAACAGCCTGTTAATAAGTTACAGAATACCCTCAAATGACGGACGTTCTACTAGGAAAGCAGTAAATTCGATTTTAAAGAGGTGTAATTTATGTATTGCAAATAATGGTGGTCTTTTCGAACATTTTTTAGAAATATTTTTAGTTTATTTTTGTTCTCGATAGTTTAGATTTATTAAAAAGGCTTCGGATTAGCAATATGAAGGTGAAGTCCTACTCTCCGACCCTGGTATACTTGCAGTTGTTCATCCGGTGAATTTTGAAAGGTTCTTTTCAGAACCACAAGAATGATCTTCCAAGGTTTCTCTGCTTCGTGTTTGTAAACTATAAAATAATTTATACGTACGAATTGTTGGTGATAAAAATGAACCCTATCTCAACAAAAAGCGGTCATAAAGTGAGTGTTTACAAAAAAGAGTTCACATTAAATCAATGTTAAAAATTTCCAAAATTGAAGAAAACATGAAATTATAGTGATACTGATGTTTTGAGGTTGAAGGTTCTCCTAGGAGGCTATTGAAATATTGAACCATTGTTGGTATTAGAGTTTTGATTCTGAAACGTATGTAAAAAAGAAACGGCGAACAAAACGTCAAAGTAATATGAGTGAGCAAGTAAAAATCAGATTAGAGTGGACTGTGCAATGTTTTTGATTAACTGAATTAATTAATGTTATACATTCATGAACTGTCAAATGTATTGACCTTTTATTTAATCACAGACATGCATTTTTTTGCAGCGCCTACTCTAATCTGATTTTTATTTGCTCACCATTTATAACTTGCATTTGTCAATAAACTTTTGTTTTCATGGCCAACCATATTAACAATTTTGAAAAAGAAAAACTGCCGTATCTCCGTCGTTTTTTTAAATAACTATATCGAATGTTACATCGTTGAAAAGGTAAAAAAAAGGCCTTTCGTTTTCATTCATGGCCTACTATGGTTTCCATTTAAAAAAACTGATGTTTATGTCATAACTGAAAAATAAGAGCTTATATGGAAAAGTTAGTTCTACTGTTTAATTAAGAACATAATTCTGTACAACTTTTGTCTTGCAACTTTTCTCTAAAATCAAGAATAACCGAGCTATATGCATTTAACGAATTTATAAAAAATCAGTTTTTTCAAAATATCTAGCCAGCCATGAACTTTAAGAAAAAAACAAAAGCTGCATTAAACTGGGCTCCTAAAACTACAAATCTTTCCCCATTTAACCGTCTCTCTAGCTCGGCTAGTTTCCGAGATCCCAATGCTAAACATCGAAAAAAACTCACCCTGTATAACAACCAAACAACCCGAATTACCGATTTCTTTATGATTCACTCCCACAAAATAATTACAAGTTATAAAGCACTGAGACGCACTCGTGGGTAGGTTGTAATCCCTTCTTAAACATTCTCTGGCGAACACCCCCCCGTGGTTTGGGGTCTGTCTGCGCTCTGTCTGGCCCTTATGGAATGTAGGTTAACAATATACTAATTGCCACTTTCACTTTGGCTCTGGTCTCGCTCAGCGGGCGAACGGCCTGATCGGATTCTCTATCTAGGCCACACGTACTTGACACTTGTTAATCTGGGATTGCAATACCGTAATATGGTCTTAGGCTCGCCCCATTAAAGACTCCCCTTATTCTACCGCTTCCGTCTTCTAACAGGTATGCATTGACATGTATTTTCCGACGAATTCGATATGGTCCCTTGTAGAGATGGCAGAATTTTTAACTTACGCGCTCGGCTAGAACGGAAATCGGATTTGTTCTCATTAATACCCAGTCATTTTGGTTGAAAGGCGGCTGATATCTCGTTTGTTGCCGCGCTCGAAGTTGAGCCATGTTACGCGTGTGCCGTACCACCAGCTCGCGCACGCGATGTACATCGTGGTCCAAAATAAATGGACTAATCTGCTGAATTACGTCTCTGTAGGGGACTTCCGGTGCCTCTTCAAATGCAATGGTTACAGGGGCGAATCCCGTTGAGCTGTGCGGTAATGAGTTTAAGCACGTTTGTAATTTCTCGACATGGTCGACCCAACCCGTATGCCTCCTTGAGCAAAAGGTCCGGAAAAATCTTCCGATTTCCCGCATAAAGGATGATTAACATTATAAGACAACGACACGACACATAGCGTAACAGACACGACACGAAAAATACGCAATGTATACATTATCAGACACACATCAGACAGTCAGATTCGCAAAATACACTGCACTTCAACGACACGCACAGACACGAAAAACATTCCTGGTCAGATTGTCGTCTCGTCTTGTCTTAGCCGATACGTGTCGTTGCAGGATAGTGTGCATGATATCATTGAATTACATTTAATTATATTTCCGTGTCTTGTCTGTTACGCTACGTGTCGTGTCGTTGTCTTATAATCAGACTTAAGTAACTCGTACATATTTCTCCAATGGCGCAACTAAAGTTCTTAATAGTAACGCGTATAACCAATTCCATTAAAACACTGGACAACTGAACTGTTCCCCTTCTTTCGCAGTAGGGTGGCCGATCTCAGAGGGGAAATAAAATATTCGTCTCCCACACCAATACGCGTAGCTCAGGACGCAAAAATGTATGAAGGCCGTAACCGCCCATCCCGACTGCTCCCTTCCACTCATCATGTGTACGAATTACTTAAGTCTGCTTATAATGTAAATCATCCTTTCTCGTTCGACGGGGTTTGAAGCTGGGTGACGCACCGACGTGTATTGTACTCGGATCCCCGCTTCTGACATCCGTTGTCGCCACAGCCTAGACGTAAATTGCGTTCCATTGTCGCTTAGAACACGCTCTGGTTTGATCCGGGATTTTTCTAATATCTTTCGTGCGGCCGTGCTTGCGTTCGCCTTCCGCATTGCAAATTACTGCACAAATTTGGAAAACACATCGATCGTCACAAACAAATAGACCGCACCGAAACGCGCGCGTGGCAAGGGCCCGAAGAAATCCACCGACATTAACTCACCTACGCGCTCTGCTATTATTGGCCGGAATTGTCCCGCAAAATTTCGATTTAAATGCTTAGTCAGCTGACAGCTGTCACAACTCCGAAGGATCCTCCTGATTGATTGTCGCATTTTCTTACAGAAAAACAGAGTGCGCATCGCGTGAAATACCTTCCCAGCTCCAAAGTATCCGAATGTTTCGTGAAAATGTCGCACTAAATCGACAATTAAGACCTGTGGCACGGCCCTTAACTTCGCCCGGGTAAAACGACAGTTATATAGCAGGACCCCGTCGTGCGTCTCGTATCCGGCTCTCCTTTCCTCGTCGTCTTGTATATAAATTGCCCCGAGGTGGTTGTCGGCTGCCTGTAATTCTCCTATATTCATTAGACTTCTGCGTAGAAGCGGTCTGTCTGTAGTCGCAAGGGTAGCAATTATCGGCGCGGGGTGTCCTTGTTCCGATGCGGTTGCTGGCCCCACTGGAAATCTAGACAAAGTGTCCGCGCCAATGTTATCTCTCCCCTTGATGTGGCGCACTTCACAATGCTTGCAACATCAGTACCCAACGAGATAGCCGCTCACTCAATAATCTGCACTGTTTTCAAAACTGTAAAGCGTGGTGGTTGTTCAGCATTTAGATTTATTTATTGTAATTTAGATCTATCAAAGTAAAATTTATATTATATTCTGCATTTAGTTCATATTATATCATGCATTTAGTTTCGTATGTTAATTTATGATAAGTTTAGAATAGTTTAGAAAGAAAAACATGCAAATGTAAACTTCTAGGTAAAACCTACCATTCATTTACTTCTACAAATTCAGGTCAGAAATTTTAAACCTAAAGTCTATCTAAATGTATTTCTTCGTAATCATTCAATAGCCGGCCGGGCTGAAAAGTCTCTAATGCAATTCGCTGGAAGCCAGGCCACCTGCATAATCGTGCGTTTCTTATTACTGATATACTTCGAATTAGGAATACCAAAAAATACCTTGTGTTAAACGCAGAAAACACATTTATCTAAAGTACTTCTAGTTAAAATAGATTTGGTTTTACTCAACCCTCGTTCAGAGAATTTTGTATCTGTAACTCCTAATTAAGTCCATAACCAACAAAATTATGGCATTTATATTTCAGCCAATACAATTCTTTTCCCCTGCTTCAATTTTCTAATCTCTGCATTTTATTTAAAGCCTTGTTTTCATAATTTAAGAGAGAGATTAACACGGGTCTCCAACAAGTTAGTTTCAAACTGTCGAGAACAGTTTAACTACGCGTACAGTAACGGTTTCAAATTGTTTTTAAGCAGTTTAACGAGTGCTTTATTATTTCAACCTTTTATGTTAATACATTCAATTCAAATTGTATCAAATTGTAAATATTTTTGTAAATAAAACCTTTAGAAGCAGTGCTAATGTTCTCACTTTAAAATAGACAATTAGTGCATCTTTAGTATCCCTTCCACGGATCATAGAATTCCTGAGCCACAAAGAGCGCCACTAAATAACGATAGTATTTCGTTTTTCTTAAAAATTCATTTCTTTCCCTATAAAAAAGCAAACTAACATTTTAATCTAGTAGCGCATGAATATTTTACACTCGATGTTATCTTTGTCCAAATATTAAGTAGCGGTAGACACAAAAGAAACAATTAAACTTTATTTTCTAATAAACATCTACTTTTTGAAACTCATAATTAAAAATTTACATCAAATAAAAATTAGGTATTTACAAAAAATGCTCGAAATGTTTTCCTTCTTTTTCAATAGATAAATTGAAACGTCGTCCAATGGAGCCAATAGATCGAAGGATAATTTCCGGAGAAATTTCGTTTATGCAAGTACGAATTCTCTCTTGCATATTTTCAATAGTTGTTGGTTCAACGATGTACACCTGGGATTTTACATACCCCCAGAGAAAAAAGTCCAGTGGTGTCATATCAGGTGACCTAGGTGGCCAACCAACTGGTCCTCCACGACCAATCCAACGGTTTTCGTATCGATTATTTAAAAATTCCCTAACTGGAAGGGCATAATGAGCGCCATCTTGCTGCCACCACAAATTATTTCTGATATTTTGTGGGAGTTCATTTAGATGATTTTGAATTTCATTTTCTAATAAATTGAGGTAATTCTGTCCATTTAGTCTATTAATAAATATTGGCCCAACAATGTGCTGTCCTATAATTCCACACCACACGTTTAAACTCCATCGATGTTGACAATGTCGCTCACGGGTCCAGTGTGGATTTACATTATTATAATAATGCATGTTATGTCAACAACAGCATCATTTCGAACACTTGCTTCGTCCGAAAATAAAACGTTGTTAAAAAAGTTTCTATTTTGTCTTATCTGTTGCAAACCCCATTGTGCAAAATTAATTCTTAACAGAAAATCATTTTCGGTTAATTCTTGGTGAAGAATCATTTTGAATGGGTGAAATTTATTTTTTTTTATTATCCTCCAGACCGAACTATGCGATATTCCAACCAAATTTGCAATCTCGCTAGTACTGACATGCTACAATAATGTGTAGCATTACCTGGTTTTCGTTATCGTCATTGCAAGCAGGTGGGTTTCCATGTACCGGTTTCTTATAATTCACAGTTCCCGTTTCACGCGTTGTCTATAATTTAGTAAATGGTCGATGTTCAGGGTGCCTTCTGTTTGGATATTTATTTCTGTACAATCTGGCTGCTTCACAAGGATCTTCATCTGCTTTTCCAAATATTAGGAGCATATCAATTAACTCGTCTCTCGTATAACTTAACGGCATTTTAAAAACGTATCAATTAATTTTAAATGAACAATTATAATCTTCAATAATACAATTGTTATTAACAAGCACTGACAACTAAATTGCATTAATTGACGTTTGAATACTAGATTAAAATTTGTTTTTTTTGTGTCTACCGCTACTTGATATTTGGGCAAAGATAACATCGAGTGCAGGGATCATAGAGGTCAAGATAGGAAACGAAGCGACCATCGTATTGTCGCGCCATCTGTAGTCTCAGATGTTAACACTGAGGCTGCCTATCGGTAATATAGAACACGTTGTAATTGACTAGATCAAAAGTCATTTTGATGTCATTCTGTAGCTTTGGTGATTTTCACAAACAGCAATTTTAATGCGCATTTTAACAACTTTCTTGAATTGCATGTATAAATTTACATGTCTTTTAAATTTATCGTGTATAATCTTTTAGCAAATTAGCTTTGATTTCGATTTTTCAGTGTGTGTTTAATTCCTCTTTGACGCGTTTTACACGCTATCTGGTGTTTCAGATATTAACTACTAAAATTTTTAATTATTTTTAATGGTCGCATTTCCCAATGTATTTCTTATGGCTGCTTCCTATCTTGACCTCCCTGATCGCTGATCGAGTGTAAAACATTCATGCGCTACTAGATTAAAATGTTAGTTTGCTTTTTTATAGGGAAAGAAATGAATTTTTAAGAAAAACGAAATACTATCGTAAAAAGAATGTTTTTAGGATCTCAATAATAAAAAAAAATTATGGCATTCCATTTAAAAAAAAGTTGAAAGTCGCCATTTGAAATAATTCGTCCAATTGAAAATCTGATATCACCATCGTGTAGAGAATGTCCTGGAACATATTACTGCCAAATATTTTGAAAGTAGTACCCGTAGTGTGGCTAAAAAAAAATAAGGCGCTTACTCTGAAATAGGCTGTATAATGAAAAGAAGAGGACCAAGAATCGATTCTTGTAGTATGCCTGCTAAGTATCCAAAACTTCAGATCTGTTAGAAAAACATTCAACAATTTGTTTACGGTTTGATAGATAAGATGTGATAAAATCAAGTGCTACTCCTCTTATCCCATAATACTGTAATTTATTTATCAAAATTACATGATTGACACAGTCAAAAGCCTTCGAAAGGTCGCAAAAAGTGGTAGAGATAGAATCACCTTTTTCAAAAGCTTCCTTTATTGTTAAAAAGCAATAGCCTGTTTAGTAGAAAACCCTTTACGGAAACCATATTGACTGGTGAAAGTAAGTTATTTTTTTTCAAAAAGCTAGATAATCTATTGTTGAAGGCAATTTCAAAAGGTTTTGAAATAGTTGGAATAATTGATAGTGGACGATAGTTATTGAGGGTATTTGTATCACCAGTTTTATGAAGTACTAAAATTTTTGAGAACTTCAATGCAGTCGGAAAAACTCCCATTTGAAAGGCTTTATTTAAAATAATTTTAAGAGGCGTAATTAAGCCCGGTAATAATGATTTAAGTAATAATAATAATAATAATAATTTTTATTCATTCTGTGACCAAACAATTGGAAAGAATAAGTCAGGGAGTAATTACATGATTATGACAACAGTCGTCACTAAATATGTCTACTTAAAATAAACATAAAATTTAGTAAATAAGATAATGTGTACACAAATTAAAAAAATGACACGTACAAATATAACACTATCACAACCAATGCCTATCACAACACGAAAGATGTATGTACGTAAGCAGCTATTTAACATCTTTAGTACAAAACGTAAAAAATTCCTTTACACTGTAAAAGGAATTTGTGACCAAAAACAGTTTTAGCTGGTTTTTAAATAAGCAAAAAGATTGAATGTTTTTAATTTTACAGGGAATGTGGTTGTAAACTTTTGAACAAAAGTAGTGTGGTAGAATGTACTGGCTGCCGCAGTAGAGTATTATTGCGTGTATTGTAGTTGTGGTAGCTTCCAACTTGGCGAAAGTTAAGAAAATTAGCTCTTGCAAACAGCGCACATCTGTAAATAAAAATACAGGGCACCGTTAATATTTTGCTATTTATGAAATTAGTTTTACACGAGTCTAAAGGTTTAATACCGAAAATTAGTCTCATAACTCTCTTTTGAGCAATAAATAATCTTAACAAGTGGGAAGTACCACCCCAAATAATAATGTTACATTATGAGAAGCAGACTATATTTTTATATACTGGTAGCGCCACCTGTGCCTCAGACAGGATTCTAATCTATTCTAGACACGCACCGAATTTACTGGAAAAATCTAGCAAGTCTTTCGAAGTTATTCTCGAAGAGGGCCGACTGCTATAAAGAGGAGCCGGGGCGCGGTTTTTAAAAGCAGTCTTACTTAGGAAGCGAAGTGTAGCAAGCGAATTTAATAACGTTGAAGTGTTATTTTGTCAGATAAGTGTACAGCTCGATATTATTGTACTTTTATTGTGTGTAATGATCGTAGACATTAAAGTGTTTTAAAATAAATAAATAACGTTTAAATTTGTGAACCCAAAGTCGTAACAATAATATTATATTGTAGATGGGAATAAACTAGTGAGTAGTACATGGTTAACATAGAATTTATATCTAAGTACTACTTCAGCTTTAGAATAGCAAAGTAAGCTTTGTTTATTTTTCCACAAAAAGTATCAATATTGTTTAGCCAACTAAGTCTATCATCAATAGTGTCACGGTATAGCCCAAGCCCCATCTCACGGTATGGGCGTAGGTAGATGGTAGAGCTTGAAACACAGTTGTTTAAAAAAGAAATTAATACCTCTTTATTAATCGAAAAAATTAAATAAATTTAGTTGCGGGGGTTCGTCTTGAAGTGTTGGGAATGCGGTCCGGGTGTTTACGGCGACGACTAGCTCACGTCGTTCCTTTTCTGGACGGAGTGGTATCGTTTCCCTTGGCTGGCGGGGGAAGAGGGTCCTTGTCTCGGGCGTCGGTTCTGTAGATGGCCACGGAGTCGGTTGGGTGGAACGACTTACATGGCTGTATCACTCTTCACTCCGACTGTCTGACTGACTGACTCCATCACTACTTCACTCCGATTGACTGTCTGTGTGATGGACTGTCCGATTGACCGTTGACGGACTGTGTTCTCAATTTTGGCCCGCACTTTAAATACACGTTTTTTGGCTAGTTTGCATGTTGCATCTCTTTGTTCTTGCCTCGTGTTTCGCCCAGCGATTTCGTATGTGCGCGGCCTTGTTAGCGTAAATTCCGCTGAGTCTATCGTTTGCGGAATTTGAACCGATTACCTATTTACTTCGACACGGTTGCGGTGCCCTCGATTACACAAGTTCGCGTTTCAATTATTTGTTTGCGGAATACAACCCGAAAGTTCTTTGTGTTTTTTCTGGAAAATCCCTTTCGTGACAATAGCAATACCTAAAAATCTAGTACATGCTAAAAATTTGATATTAGACTCTTCTATGTAATTATGGGATATATGCTTTTTATTAAAAAAATTAACAAAAACAGTCTTGTCAGAGTTTAAGATCAAACGATTTGCGTCACACCAAACTGACATTTCCTTAACAACTAATTCGACTTTAGCCATAACTAGTTCAGGTGTCTGTGCTGAAACCACTATTGAAGTATCATCAGTAAAAATACAAGTATACCCTGATTTGATGTGCACAGGTAAATCATTAATGAACAACAAGAACAAGAGTGGTCCCAGCACAGACCCCTGAGGCACACCCATGTTAACACCATAAACATTAGAACTTTCACCATTTGCCTTAACTATTATCCTCCTTTCAGTTAAGAAGGATCTTATCCAGTTGGAAATTTGGCCTCTGATACCATAGTTGACCAATTTAGATATCAGTATATCAATGTCAATAGTGTCGAAGGCTTTAGTCAAGTCGAAAAACACACCCACCACATAATTTCCAGAGTCTAATTCGCTGTAAACAAAGTCAACAAAACTCACTGTCGCAGATTCCGTAGATCTCTTGCGTAAGAAGCCATGCTGGTGTTCAGTCAAAATATTATATTTATCCAGATAAGAAGTCATTCTGGCGTGCATAAGTTTTTCAATAATTTTTGAAAATATACTTCTAATTGATATTGGCCTGTAGTTTTCGATATCAAGACAGTCACCTTTTTTGTAAATCGGTCGCACTGAACCGGTTTTTAAATTGGCGGGGAAAACACTTGTTTGAAAAGATAAATTAATTAAAAAAGTTATCACAGGCGAAAGTTCGTCAATACAATGTTTTACAATCCTAGGTGGAATATCATCAACTCCTGGAGAATTAGATTTAATACTCAACACAATATTTTTTATTTCCTGGGTTTCTGCTTCACATAACACCATGGAATTAGGAAAGGATCTGCATGCGAACCCTGAGCGATCACAATCACCAAAAGCTACAGAAATTTTATTTTGAGGTCCTTCGGAAAAGTGAGCGGCAAATTCTTCAACTATTTAACAATTTCAACAATTCAACAATTTATTGCTAATGTGATAAATATCACTTGCTGAACTATTTGACATAGAATTAATAATAGAAATTATCTCATTTTCATCAACAGGTTCAATATAAAAGGTTTTATTAGAATGGATGAAATTTGCTGTTAACTGAATAGGATCTAAACTACTCGCTTGTAGTGTTTGTTCTATATTCTTCGAAACTGAACTGAAATACACATTAAATTTATCCGGAGTAATTTGACAGTCAGTATTGAGATCTGAAGGACCCTTTTCTTGATTAATTTAGCTTCCAAACAGACCTAGGGTTATTTCTTGCTTTTACAATAATATGTGAAGCATAGTTTCTTCTCACTAATTTTAGTTAAATAGAAATGTTTCAGTTTTTTCAATTCATCACTAATGTTTAAATGTGGAACTGATTTGACACCTCAAAAAGAAAATTCAGGTCATCTCTAATTTTCCTCAATTCATTATCATACCATACTTTATTAACATTCTTAGTATGCTTCATTTTTGTTTTTAAGGGTAGAAATAAATTAAATTGTTATGTTCGAACGTTTTTTTATTTTCGAATGCACTTATTCTTAAAACGTGTTGATAAGAGAAGGAAAGCGTTTTTTGAGTAAGTGTATTTTAAGGGAGAGAAACCTTTTTACATAAATATTTTTTAATAGGTTCATTTAAATTGTTGTCTAGCGGCTGGCCTATCGGACTGATATGATTATAAAATTATGTATGTTCCCATTATGTATGGCGAGCATTACACAAATAATTTTTGTGGGGTAGTGTATTAGTTTGTCGTTGCAGGTGGACAGCGAATGTATTAACGGAAAGGAAACCTTTAGGTGTAAATTTTAAGATAAGGGAAACCTTTGGCTTTGGGTGTAAATTTACACACAAAAATTTCCCTTCCCTAAAAATTTAGCATTTAGGTGCAAATTTATAATAAGAATTTCCTTTCGCTTAAAATTTACACACAAGTTTCCCATCCCTTTTAGAACACACAAGTTTCCCTTCCCTTAAAACACACGCAAAAGTTTCTCTTCCCTTAATAGTTATTTACGTGTCAACTTTGTAAATTCATCTTTAGGGGCAAGCTGGAAGTTTGTGAGCCTAGTAAAGATTAATTGCAAAGCGTGTCGCATACAAACTTTTATTTCCACCTTCACATGGCGATTTTTAATTAATTTACTTTAATTTTTTTATGAAAACTTTTTTATCGAAGGCGTTATTTCTAGCTAGACGTAATCATGGTGATGTAAACAGACAACCAAGCCTGTAAAATTTTACAGGTCAAACCTTCAATCAAGGTTGATCATAGTGTACAATCAGAGTAAGATAGAAATAGCTTTGGTTGTCGTCATCTTTCTTTGCCTTTCTCTTATCAATGTTGTTTTCTCAAAGAATTTTCGTTTGCATCTGTGGATGAAGTTTTATCTTTTTAAAAAATAACCATCCTTAATTTTGAATGCTCGTTCCAGTTTGTTGTCTAATTAATTAATTAACATACAGGGTGATTAAAAAAGAAAATAAAATAAAAAACAAATCATATTTTTTTCGTTGTACTAATTACTTCTGTTAGTTATTATTACACATAGCTTGAAATTAAGAGCTTCAATTAAGAGCTTCATTACTGACAGTAACTTTCGTGACATCTTTTCCCAGTATCCGGTTTTTTACCTTTTTTGCATTAAAACGATCGGTGTTTATTCTTGGAGCAACTTGGTCTGAAATCATAGCAAGTAAATAATTATCTATTTATTTAATTATCTATAAGATACAGTCTTTTTCTATTGCTTTTCCTCTTTTGTCAAACGTGTTTCCGAATTTGCAAATTACTTTCCAATACACAGGTCTACTGTACTTTGAACGGATTGAAAAGTCATTTGACAAATTAGGAAACACATTTGACAAAAGAGGAAAAGCAATAGAAAAAGACTGTATTAATTAAAAGGAAATTAAATTGTAAGTAATGCTCACGTGGTTTGTATTTCTGGCAGTAACTCCCGTGGCAGGATCGGCTTTCGTCTTCCACTTGTAAATTCCTCTTGAGTCGCTGCAGACGCGACACAGGTCCACGTCCCAAAACAAACTCGTGGCACACTATTTTAAAGAAAAAAATATCTCTGAAGATTGTCAAACAAAACAAAATAACAATTGATTGGTAATTATTAAAGTGACGTACCAGAAACAATGATCAAAATCAGCAAGAGCGCGCAAGGCAACTTCATCGTGAGCGTTGTTATTAATTGATGTCGTAATCTCTTCTGATTGTTGTTCAATTGTTTGCAGTTCATTCAATGTAACTGCGCATTTGTGATAACCTCTGATTATGCGCGTTTAATTTCGTGTGTTGAAAATTCTTGACGGTTTCATTAATCGTGCGTTGCAATTGTTTTTTTTTAACAGGCAATTGTCTTTTTTTTATTGGCTGTATTTTCGGCATTGTTTCACGTTTTTATTGGTTGTGTTGTCGTTGTATCAAGTTTAGAATTTAGGAAAGTTTACACATTTTCAATGTATCCGTAAAACACGAGCACGTTTGTTTATTTTATCTTATGGTTTGAAATATGATACGGGGTACGACTCAAGTAGAGGGATGAAACGAAGCACTTCAGTCTCAGGCGGCGATTCATGTAGGGCGAACGTCTTGGTAAAGTTGCGCTAATCACGCTAACGGGCTCGCGAGTAGGGTTGGCAAAAAATATAAATATATCGATATAATAATCATATGATATATCGAAATCTTTATATCGATACAAGAGATATATCGAAATAAATATATACACTGACCGGCAAAAAAACCGGCCAGCACAAAAAAATTTAAAAATCGAATCTAAAGACATATTTCAAGTCGACATGGAAAGTTAATTTGATTAAATTTCATAATCCATACTTTAAGATGTTTGATTTATTCCCACCTTTATTTTTAAAGGATAAAATCCGTTTTTAACGAGATTAAGAAATTTTTGTTGTTTACCCATCAGCAGTTCATGTATTGTCTTTTATAATTTATTTGCCTAAAATCAAGGAGGCTTCTTTGCATTGTTTCTAAAATGGAGTGTGAAAGAGCTACGCAATTGAAAAAAATGCCGTTAACTGTTGAGATTGTTGCTCGTATTGTTGGTTTAATTGAAGATGGTCGTAGCCAACGTTACGTGTCTCGTGCACTGGGAATACCCCGTACCACCGTACAGGATGCCTGGAACCGGTATTTGGAGACTGGCAGCTGCACTAGGAGAGCAGGATCCGGAAGAAGAAGAGCAACAACTGCAGTTGATGACCGTTTTGTTGTGCTCAACGCACTAAGGGATTGGAGATCAACGGCTGTTCAACTTCAACATCGCCTCCAAACAGCTCGTGGAGTTGAAGTAAGTGAGAGGACAATAAGGAGAAGGCTTGTTGAAGGAGGTCTAAAGTCACGGAGACCTGCAACAGGCCCAGAATTGTTACTAAGACATCGTCGAGCACGGTTGGAATTTGCACGACAAACTGGACTCCTCACCAATAGAGTAAAGTTCTCTTCACTGATGAATCGCGCTTTTGTCTACGCTCACCTAACGGTCGCGAAAGGGTGTAGAGAAAACCAAATGAACGGTACACAGACTGCACAATTTCCGAAAGGCGATCTTTTAATGGTGGCTCTGTTATGGTGTGGGCAGGTATTTCGTCTGAGGCACGTACCGAACTTCTTTTTGTGGAAAATGGGGTTTTAAATGCCCATCGATACGTGGAAGACATTCTCCATGAAGCTGTCGTGCCCTACTCTCACTTTATTGGAGATGGATTCATTCTAATGCACGACAATGCCAGACCACACGTGGCACGAGTAGTGACTGACTTCTTAGACGAGGTCGGAATTGAGAGACTTAACTGGCCAGCATGCAGCCCTGATCTCAATCCCATTGAGCACTTATGGGATCAACTTCTGTTGTGTGAACATTGCGTACTGTGAATCAAGTAAGCGGTCGTCTGGGCGACGAAATAATAAGAACAGTACGCATTGATCACAGATAGATCTTTCATATTGTGAATTACATTTACTGGAATTATTTCAATATTCGGCTTAACTAAACAACTTCAAAGAGGCATTCGTCGTCGCCCAGCGTTGCCAGACACACTGCAAGATTTAAGAGCAGTGCTTTACGAAGAATTTGAGGCAATACCTCAAAATTCGTTGACACATTTGATTGATTCGATGCCTTGACGTTTAAATGATGTCATTCGAGCACGAGGAGGTCATACGCGTTATTAACCGTCACCAGTAACTTAACTGAAGACATTTCTTTTCAGTTTTCGAACTGCCGTTTTTGTTATTTTTTTCATATTAAACTTAATTTTGTTTAATCTCGTCTTTTTCTTGAGTAATTTTTATGTTTTTTTGTTAATAATGAATGGTCCTTTGATATAAAGTACATCTCAAATTAAATAAACCAGAATATCAATGGTTTTATTATATATTTTAGGGTGGCCGGTTTTTTTTGCCGGTCAGTGTAGAAGCCGAGTT
>OY284484.1:9508741-9631463 GCA_958336345.1 Dorcus parallelipipedus
GGGGTTGTAAATTCTTGTCACACTTGAGCTATTTTCAATTTTTCTTGAGTTGACTGTCATATAAATCTGTCACGCGAGTTTCTAATGCCCGCCTGTTGTTCATTAGAAATTGGGCAATTTGACACGCATAAGTTCGGAAAGAGGATATGGCTATTGAAAAATCATACTTTGCACAGTCAGCGGAAACATAAAACACGTCAGGGTCCTTGCAATTGAGAGTTGGTGCACTTTGAAGGCGCACATGTGGGCTTCAGGGGTGGTCGTTGTGAAAGCTAGAAAAGACACATTCCAGGATCCGGGGGGCGTTTATTTTTCTGAATGCTAAACACGGTTCTATTGGTCTAGGGGTGTTTTGAATTTGGTTTTCTGATCGGAGGAAGGGGAATTAATTTGTGCAGCCGAAAAATGAAAATTAAAATTACAGACAGATAGCTCCGAGCTTTTGAAATGATCAGTCGTATCCATTTGGCTTGGCGAATTGCTTTGGGTTACTTACTTGTTTCTCTGATATAATTTTCACAATAGAGTATAAATTATTTAGATCGGTACGCATAAAGTCCCAGTGTTTGAGAGGCAATTAAATAAAATTAAACAAAACGGTTTCGCGCCCGGTAAATTCGTCGCGTGTGTGTCTAAACTGAGTGCAGTGCGTGTATTGGATTCTTATTTAGCGGCGCGGATTTAGGTAATCTGATTTAATTTGTATTTTATTCATTACATACTTGGTGGTATAAATTGCTTAAAAAATCATTTTAAGCCCCGCATCCATTTGCGGCCAGATAATCTGTAAATTTCAATAGTTGCTTGGCTTGTGCAATTTTCTTACTAAAGTGTTTTCATTTGCATTCGAACCAAGGTTAAAGTAGATCAGTTGCATCCACATTAATGGAGTTGATTGACCATTGTTATATAAATTATTAAACTAGTTTGTTTGGCGTTCTGTAATTTAAATCGACCAGAGGCAGTCAACCGACGCTTTTAATCTATAGTGCAATCCATATACAGTGTACTCTTGTAAAAATTAGTTAATTCCCTTTGCGATATTCTCTGGCAAGTTAGAAACACTCAAATAAAGTTTGTACCACTGGCCAAAGGCAAGTCTAGATCTGCCGCTAAAACCAAGTGTGACCAGCACAAATTATTTCCCTAAATCAAGGACAATCAGTTGCCGTTACTAGTGCAGTAAAATTACGAGGCCAAACAATTCTGAATCACATAGTCATAGCCATCTTCTCAACCGAGTTTCCCTCACACCCTGTGTGTGGACCAAAGTGTAGTCTTTGTCGGGAGATCTGCGTTTTAATTAGAAGTAATTCGCTGAGAGACCGAAAGATCATAACTACCCATAGTTGAGCATCAAATAAAACGGTCAAATAATTGTCATTGCGTATAGGGATAAATAATCGTCGAAAACAACGCAATTAGAGGTTAACAAATAAAGTGAGAGTCATTGTACCTCCACCTCTTGGCGATAGGAACGGTTGAGAATTCTCCCTCTTCGCCGCGTTATTAGGTTAGAAACAAATCGTGTCCGCGCCTCCTCAGGAGGGCTTACCGTGAAAAACTAGCGATTACTATTGATTCTCTCGCAAATTGATCGCCTGGGCGGCATTTTGTATCACATACTTTCCCGAGTATCTGATTAATTAATTAATTACGTTCATTAATAAAGTACACTGTAGGCACACGGTCACACTGTGCGCTGGTTGATCATACAGAGCGTGTCTTCGAGTACTATTGAAGTGGTAAACACGAGTACCAAGTCCAATCTAATTTTGAAAACAACTTAATTGTTGATGTAAATTGAATGACAAGGCCACCACCATTGTTTTGGGACAAGCATAAAACCACCAGCTGTGTAATTGAAAACAGCTAGTCCGTCACGATATTCGAGCGAGAACGCCGTTAAACGAATTTTACTGTATTTCTTGCAAAATCGTAATTTTTTTCTTGTGTGTTTCTCTGTATTGGATGTTTTAAACGACAAGGTTTTACTCTCAATTTTTTAGACTGCAGTGCGGCTAGAAGTCGGAGTTTTCCCTTGTTTTGCAATAAATAATTAATTAAATTTAATTCCCGCTATCTCAGAGTTATTATCGTCTCACCAGGATTCGATACACAGACATAAGTAGAGTACGTCACTATGTAGCGATCACGAGGCAATAATTATTGAAAGTGGTTTTGAAATATCAACAAAGGGTTACCTCAGAGAATTTCTTAGAAACCGTCGACGCAGAGCGTAGTCTTATTGTAGGCAATAGGGTCCCGTAGTTGCAGGTAGAGGCGCCGTCTAGACTTAGGATATTATACAATAAAAACTGACCTTTTTTCTTAGAAATTCTGACAGAGTTACCCTTACGGTAAATACGCATTAAATTCTTGCAGACGGCCAATTCTCCAGTTGCCAGTCTATTAATCTACCAATAAATTAAATTTGGTTATTTGTTTGGATTTATTTATTACTTATTTAGTTGTCCGTAAAAGCAACAAACAAGAGTAGCACATCGGCGTGTTACAACCCCTACTCTTCATAATTTATATTAATGATTTAGTGTTTAATATAACTGCAGATAGTTCGTGCCTGTTTGCAGATGATACGACGTTTATAAATAAAGCCAAAAATATGCCCAAACTGGAACAAGCGTCACATAAAACTTTAGAAGATGCTTCAATGTGGATGAGTGCTAATTCATTAAACTTAAACAAAGATAAAACCCAAAAAATTATAATAAGTAAAAAAACAGATAAACACACTCTAAAGTTTCTTGGTTTATTAATCGATAATAATTTGAACTGGACAGATCATGTAAATGAAATGTGTAAGAAATTAACATCATATGTGTACTATACAGGGTTAGTTAAAAGTATGGAAACGGCCATTTATTGTCGTTAATATTCATTTTAAGAAATATGTGCTTTATGAAAGTTTTTTAGGAAATTTTTATCTACAATTGAGAATACTTGAATTTTTTTCTTCTTCAGTTGTTTTTGAGTTACGCCTATCTGCGTAATTTTTTTAAATGGAAACATTCTAATTTTAATCTACCGTTCGGTAGAGTATTTTTTTCTCTTTACAATAGTATTCTTGTTTTTTTTTAGAATTGAGGGATTTCTGAAAAAAAAAACATTTTTCACTTTTTTGTGAAATTGAAAACACTGGTTCAAATATTTATTTTAGGGCCAGTTTCATAATGGAATTTAAAGGAGGCTATAAACTAAGGTCACTTTTAGATGTCAAAACAAATATGAAAACACATTTGTTTACACATCAGATTGTGACTTTATTTTAAAGGTTCCTTTAAATTCTATTATGAAACTGACCCTTAGTTAGGTAGATGTAAGACAAAAGTGAAGTTATGGGTCACAAACAAAACAACAACAAAAACAAAAAAAACAAACAAAACACAAAAAAAAATCTAATAACTAAGTAAATTAAAATTAAGTGTTCAAATTGTCCTCCATTTGTAATTTGACAATGACTCAATCGATTTACAAAACCCCGAAGAGAATTCTCTAAAAATTCACGGAGAATTTTTTGTATCGTCCTGGTAATTCGAATTTTTAAATCTTCGATGTCATCGGGCTTATCTTTATAAACTTTGTTTTTTACATATCCCCAGAGGAAAAAATCTAAAGGGCTTAAATCAGGGGAACGGGCTGGCCACTCAATTTCACCTCGTCTCCCAATCCATCTATTTGGAAAAACGTTATCAAGATAATGACGAATATTTAAACCATAATGTGGTTGGTGGGGCGCCATCTTGCTGAAACCAGATATTGTTATTGGGAAGGTTTTCGTTGTTTTCATGAGGATAGAGCGTAGCACAAGCAGGTATAATTTGATTTTGCAATAACTGCAAATACAGAGCCGAATTTAAATTGCCATCGATGAAAAAGGGACCTATAATATGACCACCTAGAATGCCAACCCAAACATTAGCTTTTTGGGGATATTGCGTATGGTGCTCCAAAAACCAAAACGGATTGACAGGTGACCAATATCTGCAGTTATGTTTACTTCACCGGTAAGACAAAAAGTAGCTTCGTCAGAGAAAAGAATGTTATTAACAAAATTTTCGTTATTATTGCAAATATTTAACATTTCTTCACAAAATTGAAGTCTCCTATCAAAATCATCTTCCGTCAATTCCTGTACAAGTTGTACCTTATAGGTATAAGGTTTATACTTTTTACTTTTTAACATTTTAACGACTGATGACTGTGAAATATTGAGATTTACCGCTAATTGGTTGGTTGATAAATGGGGATCTTCAGATACAGCCAATAAAATATCCAGCTTTTTATCATCACTGGTCGATGTTCTCGGTCTACCACTCTTTGGCAAATTTTTAACGCTGCCGGTTTGTTCGAAACGTTTCAAAGTTTTACTAACAACGGATTTAGAAATTGGATTTCTATCAGGATGCGCATCATTAAATAAATAACAAACGTCTTGTAAACTTCTACGTATATCTCCATAACCCAGCATCATAAGTATTTCAATTCTTTCATGTTCATTAAAACAATAGCAATAAACAATAACCACTGAAAACAATAACCAAGTAAACAATAACCACTGATAAAGTTACTCGCTCGAGTTTGTTTATCGCTTACTTAGATGTACCTGACCTAGCGCTAATAAGCGCGCACGACGGGAAATGAATACTTGAAATATTGTTTTTTTTTACAGAAACCCCTCAATTCTAAAAAAAAAATAAGAATACTATTGTAAAGAGAAAAAAATACTCTACCGAACGGTATATTAAAATTAGAATGTTTCCATTTAAAAAAATTACGCAGATAGGCATAACTCAAAAACAATTGAAGAAGAAAAAAATTCAAGTATTCTCAATTGTAGATAAAAATTTCCTAAAAAACTTTCATAAAGCACATATTTCTTAAAATGAATATTAACGGCAATAAATGGCCGTTTCCATACTTTTAACTAACCCTTCTTCGTAATTTATATACAGTGTGGTGACAAAGTAACGCACCAAGCGTGTATACGACGTTTAAAAACCATTTCAACACATCAAGTAGCAAAGATGTCATATTTTGCGAACTTTCATAGTAGGGCAACCTATGGCATAATTTTTTGGGGTTCTTCAAGTCAAACTTCCCTACAAACTACAAACTACAAAAAAGCGCGTTGCGGGCATTATGTAACCTAAAAAGAACAGATAGCTGTAGATAAATGTTTAAAAGAGAACAAATACTTACCATACCAGCAATGTATAAATTTACCTGCTTAAAGTATGTGCATCAGAATAAGAACTCCTTTACAACAAATAGTCAAGCACACGATTATGATACCAGACAACGTTTGGTATTACAAATACCGTATCACAGGATAAAACTATCGCAGCAAAGTATCGACTACTGGGGCCCCAAGTGTTATAACCATATACCTGAGGATATAAAACTCAAAGGGACGAATCAGTTCGGAAAATGTGTAAAAAAATTACTAATAGACAATGCATTCTATTCAATATTTCTTGATTTCAAGTTTAAATGAGTTACGTGTCTCAATTAGATGTACTATTATATTGATTATAACAAAATTAATTGTCCTTGTCCTTATACATATAATTACTTACATGTACCATTGCGAGATAAATATTTGGTACGGCAGATTTTCCCTATTTAAATAGGACTTCCTGGTTTATGCGAATTCGTACTAATAATATTAAGTTATTAATATGCGTTACAAGAGTCTTTCGGAGGCTGAAAAACCAACCGCCATTGCTAATTCTAGAATTTAAGAGCATTTCAATATGCCAAAATTTTGAAAATTCAGCCTACTTTACAAAACAACCGTACCAATTATTTATCTCGCAATGGTACTAGCGCGGCCTTAAAATTTCGCACGATTTTTTATCAAGTAGCCAGAATTTCTCTAAATTATAGTTTTGTAGAACAGGCTCTTTCTTCAATTTTGACACTAAAGACATTTAACCAAAAGTCAGATTGTTTGGTTATATTTTAGGAACAGCAAGATAATAAAGTATTAGAATTGAAATAACAGAATAAAAGTAACGACCAATCATCTTCTAATTGCTAAATCCTTCTCTCCTTCAGAAAGCACGCGATTTACAACTTTAGCATTACATTTGAAATCTGACGTTTAAAATGATTATTTTTGACAAGCCGTCAAAGAAAGCCATATTTACAGCGGAAAATCGAATCGTGCGAAGTTATAAGGCCGCGATAGTACTTTATGTTGTTTGTAAACACCAACGTCTTGAGCCATATACATATTAATGTTATAACAAACAAATAACCATGTTTATTTTCTCTCAAATGTGATGCACTTTGTAATTTTATTACAAATATAGATTATTATTATTATTATACTATTCTACAGTTCTACAGTATACTATTCATAAAGTTCGTAACAAACGGGAAATTTTTTTATTATTGATTTTTTGGAAAAGTTTTTATTGGCGTTAGTTTGTGCATCAATCAAAATGAAAATCAAGGTATTCACATCAACTTCATCATTCATAATTTGGTTGGAAACTTGAAAAATCTAAGTCGCCAAAAATGAAAAATTGCGGTAGTTCGAAAAGTATTCATGTCTTCTTCAAGATTTGTTGTACGCAAATAAAATTAAGTATAATTAACAAGCTGGACGCCTTAAAAAAGTATTTTACAACAATTACAAGCAAAAATCACGTTTATTTGAAATTTTACTTTATTTTGTCATAATATTAAGATTTTCTTACAAAGTAATGAAAATTAAATGTTTTCTCATTCTTTGATCTGCGTTCATTAAAAAACATACCAATAACATAAAAATATTTTTTCAGATAAGATGTATTTTCAGGAAATATTGAAAATTCGCGTTAAAAAACACGTCTTTGTTACATTACACTTTAATAAATAAAAATAATGTGTTTCCGTTTATTTTTGATGTAATTTAAAATATAAAGTGTAAGTGTGACTTTTTCAAGCAAAAATGTTGTCTATAGTAGATTAATTGCTTATTTTTGATCTTATTAAAATATGCAAATTTTAAGCCCAATAAATGAAAAGTGGTGTTGCGTAATAACGGTAGCCATGAAATCTGCTGTTTGAAAAATTTTCCAATAAACGTCAACCAAGTATACCGGTTCGTTTGCTATTTCTAACTTTTTAAAGTTAATGTTTTATGTTTCTGGTTAAAGATGCCAGTAAAATTGTCTCAGCAAGAAAAAATCGAGATAGTTTTGATTGTAGGAGACAATTATAAAACTTACAGAGATGCCGCTCAAATATTTAACAGAAGACATCCTGATAAGTTAATTACGTACGTAACGGTAGGAAGAATTGTTTCTAAATTCAAAACAACCGGCTCTGTTGCAAACCTTTTTAAGAAGCCACTTGAGCATTGGATGACTAATAACACTAGGGAACAAATTTTAAACATTCGTCGACAACTTCAAAAAAATATTTGTTTCTAGTTACATTCATCTCACTTAATAAAAAAACAGTATTAGAAAATCTGCAGTACGTCTAGATATGCAGTTTTTGAAATAAATCAAAAATTACTAAAAACGAATACAAAATGGAGAATAAGAAAATATTTTTATTAAAAATTTTGTTGATTTTAAACGCAAATATTTTTTTTAATCAAACGATTCTTAAACTGTATTAAAATATAGTTACAACAATTATACAAATTTCAATGACTTTTTTTCTGCTTCTTATTGGGTGTTAAATCCTCTCGTTTCAAGAACCAACAAAAATCCCCCATCATAGCCGGATTCCATCGTCCTTGATATCTGGTTTCCATTGTTTTGATTTCTTGATGAAACCTTTCACCTTGTTCGTCACTGACATCGCCGAGATTATTAGGAAAAAAGTTCAAATGAGAATGCAGAAAATGAATTTTTAATGACATTCTGCATCCTAAAGCTTTATACGATTGCAGCAGTTCATTTATTAAAATTTTATAATTTTCATCTTTTATGTTTCCCAGGAAGCCTTTAACTACATTAACAAAACAATTCCAGGCAATAAGTTCTTTTTCATTAACTTTTAGAGAAAGTTAGAATCCTTAATTACCTTTCTTATTTGAGGACCTATGAAAATACCTTCTTTTAGTTTAGTATCACTAAGTTGAGGAAAAATTGTCCTTAGAGATCTCCATGCATAGTTCTTACAAAAAAAAAAATTCCTATTTAAATTGTTTCCTTAAAAATTTTAATGAACGGTTTACGTAAATAAGCTTGTATAGTACCCAGTCATAGTTAACAAAATATCTGACGTGTAGCAACACTTTTTATGCCCTAGTATGTGAATATGACTTAAATAGATTAAAAATATAAGGTGTTCATTAAAGTTGTCTGATCTGTGTTCCCTAGTGTAATCAGACAGAATTTGAAGTTGTACAGAGTGTTATTGAAACTCCAAAAATTTCAATTTCCAAATTACGCGATAATTTGAATTTATCTGGTAGTTCTATTCAAAGAATATTAAAGAAAAATAAATTCAAACCCTATAAACCGAAATTTGTCCATACACTTAAAGACTCCCGTATGTATTTTTCATTTTGGCTGCAGGGACAAATTGAAGAGGATCGTTCGTTTACAAAATTTATATTATTCAGTGATGAGTCGACTTTTAGTTCAAATGGAGTTATTTCATCGCAAAATTGTAGATGGTGGGCAGACAACAATCCCCATTTTACAATTGAGACAAACGATCAGTATTCATTTAAAGTAAACGTCTGGTGCGGAATTTTTAATAATAGGATTATTGGCCCGTTTTTCTTCAGAGAAAATTTAACGGCTGAAAGATATCTACAATTTTTAAATAATGAGTTTTTTAATGTGTTGGAAAATTTTACTTTAGAAAAAAGGCAAAAGATTTACTTTCAACAAGACGGAGCACCCTGTCATAGTACCTTGCCCGTAAGAAACTGGCTGGATAGATTATTTCCAAATAGGTGGATAGGGCGGTTTTCGGAAATACCATGGCCTGCGCGCTCATCAGATCGTACCCCGTGTGATTTTTTTTATGGGGATTTTTGAAAAATAATGTTTATAAACACAGACCTTTTCGAGATATTCCGCACTTGGAAGACACTATCGGCAGTGTGCAACTGAAATACCTCGAGAGTACCTCATAAACGTTCAAAGAGAATTATATGCAAGAACTATTTTATGCATAGAAAGGGGAGGTAGACACATTGAAATATAAAATTTACTCATGTTTGTCACTGTTTTATAATCTTTAATTTGCTTTCTTCTTTGTTGTTATTAAATAAAAAGTTATTTATTTATTTAAGACGAAAAGTGAAGTTTTAAAGAACGAACAAGTTGTTTACAATCGTGGCAATTAGCCGAGGCTGTAATTACTTATTTCCTGAAAATACATCTTATCTGAAATAATATTTTTATGTAATTGGTATGTTTTTTAATGAACACAGATCAAAGAATGAGACAACATTTAATTTTCACTACTTTGTAAGAAAATCTTAATATTATGACAAAATAAAGTAAAATTTCAAATAAAAGTGATTTTTGCTTGTAATTGTTGTAAAATACTTTTTTAAGGCGTCCAGCTTGTTAATTATACTTAATTTTATTTGCGTACAACAAATCTTGAAGAAGACATGAATACTTTTCGAACTACCGCAATTTTTCATTTTTGGCGACTTAGATTTTTCAAGTTTCCAACCAAATTATGAATGATGAAGTTGATGTGAATACCTTGATTTTCATTTTGATTGATGCACAAACTAACCCCAATAAAAACTTTTCCAAAAAATCAATAATAAAAAAATTTCCCGTTTGTTACGAACTTTATGAATATCACTGTATGATTAAACGTGTAAGCGGTCTTCTAATAAACATTTTATTGTTATCTGCTAAGCTTTCGGTAATTTTTTGTTACCTTCCTCAGAGCAACTAAAAACGTAAGGTTACATGTAATTATACAAATTATTATTATTATTATAAAATAAAAAATATAAAACAATTTTCATTAAATAAACAAAACTAGTCTGACTTTCTAATATTAAGATTTGACATTTGTGCAATTTTTGACGTAAAATAAAACAAAAGACGATCTAGAAATAAAGAAAATTGATAAAATTACAAAAAATAAAAATTAAAAAGAAATTTGAGTTCAAAATCGGTAGATCTACCGAATTATCGGTAGAATTGGCAGCACTGGTCGACAATGTAGATTTGGCTGCTAGTTAGTTACTTTAGTTTTTGTCGGCTCCCGGCTTTAGTGATTTCTTTGTTGCCAATAGTAAAGCTGAAACATCACTAACAAGTCGTCAATCAAAAACTTAAAATATTATCTGCTTTTTCCTTGAAAATACCAATTTTTATCCACGTATGTTTTTTACTCGCAAGATTGCTTAAATTACCCGTAATTCAGGTAATTATCCGCACATTGGCAACCCTGGTTACCAGACGTGCTTGCTCATTTTATTTTGACAGCGTTTTTTTTTCTACATAACCTTAAATATTTGTACAAACCAATTGTTTGAAAATCAAGATTAAACAAATTAAAAAAATATGTATTAGTGCTTACTGTAAAAATTAAATTAGAACAACGAAACGATCAACAAAAAAAAATTATATTGTTAAAACCGCACCTCCGGATAATTTCTTTTTATATAATTGTCGCTAGGTGGTGCTAGAATGGACTCATTTAAAATTTCTTTTATTTATTGCATATTCATAAAGTACACTTTCAGTTAAAATACGAAAAATAAAATTTTTCTTCTTCCAATAAAAAAAAGAAACTAAAGTAGTAGTTTCAATGAACTTGAATAGAGACTCTCGATTGCTGTCTGTTAGTACACGCAGGTGCTTTGACGTCATACGGCACATTCAAGTAAGCAGCACCGTTAAATGTTCGATTTTTTAAATATCCGCTTGAATTTTTTTTTTGGGAAAGGCGAGCAGATTTTGCTTTATCTTAAAAGAAAATAATTTCAGATTTTTGATTTTACTAAATACTGGTAACCCCGTTATACTCGTAGCTTCTGGTAAGATGAAAGAAACTCCTATAAAAACAGAACCGGACGCGCGATTTTAATGAATTTATTTATTACTCTACGAATCACGCCACGTCACTCTCTACGTAGTGACAATTAAAGTATGTAAATATATTTTTTTTCATGACAGCTCGTACATAACATTGTGTCTTTTCACGTTTAGGATGTTGCGATGTCTTCTCGGAGACTGACATCAACACGATAAAAATCATGTCGGAATTGTGCAGCACCATGATCCGACCGCCCGACGAAAAGCCGCTGACGGGCAAGGAGATCGTGTCGAGGTGCAAGGCGTCTTGCAAACCTGCGGCATTGACATCTCCGCGGTGTTGCAAGAACAGATCCGCTTGGGGCGTTCGATCAAGCAGATCGTCAGGGAGGTCCGTTCGCTGAACGGCTCCTTGTGTCTTAAATATCATTTCGGAATAGCCGGCTGGCAACTGGGAGTACCGCATAGAATTACAGTAAATTTTTCGACCAGTAAGAAACGATTTTTTGGCGTGACTAACTCTACTAATATTAATAGTGTGCAGCTTATTAACCTTTGTAATACTGTAAGTAATGAATGGGTTGCCTACATTAAGTCCAAGGAAAAAACCATCTTATAAGGTGGTCGCAGCCGTAGCTGATAGTACAAATAACAAGTAATCGAATGTGCTTTCGCAACAAGCTTGAGGCTGAGGACTAGTTAGGATGTTAAGAAGAAAAAAATGAATACGAACTAATCAAATCAGTGAACTTTGATTTATTGACCATCCTATATTATTTTCCCCACTAATAGGTTATGCCAAAAATGATTAATGACGAGGTAGCCCAATTAAAAGACGTCGTATTTTTGAACTCATTCCTGCAGATGGCGTAATACTCCCCTTTTTTGTTACTACATTTACCATCAATAGATGTTAGTGTGTGCTTCGTTGACACGTTGAAAGTTACAAAAGATTGGACAAACAAAAAAATAATGAAACAGAAAGAAACAAAAACTTCATCGATAATTCATGAACGAAAGGCAAAAAAAAACAAATAAAAGTCTGACTTATTTGATTTTCGAAGGCTTTCGTCAAAACTCGTAGATTTTTCTTGCTTACTAACCAGCTTTTGTTTCGACGTCATCATCATTGTTGAGAGTGTTGAAAATACGCGAAGCGCTTTGAGGACCGCTCGCCGTTTATGGGGCTCGCGGCACCTACGGACTCAGCTAACGATGAATTTTTGCTCGGGTACCTTTGACCTTGACCTTTAACTTTTCAATTTAGTTCTTTCAATTTTTTTTCGATCTCGGGTTGAGCAAAGTTGGATTCGCTTGGGTTGGGTTGACCTTGAACTTTCGTTTTACCTTGACTTTTAACTTTTTTATTCTTTCTGAATTTTCTGATTTGTCTTTGCAATTTTTAAAGTTTTTTTCTAAATTTCATGCGCAGGTTGCAAGTTACAACAAACAAACAATAATGAAGTAGAAAGATACAAAAACTTCATCGATAATTCATTTGTTGTTTTTTGCTTGCAAGAAAAAAACAAAAAATTACGAAATGCAAAAAAAAACAAATGAAAGTCTGATTTTCGAAGGTTAACGTCAAAAATCGTCGATTTTTTTTGTTTACAAACCAGCATTTGTTTCGACGTCATCATTTTTGAAAGAGTGTTGAAGTGCTTTGAGGACCACTCGTCGTTTATGAGGCTCGCGGCACTTAACGATATTTTTGCTCGGGCCCCCTTGACCTTGACCTTTAACATTTAGTTTTTTCAATTTTTTTTCGATTTCAATTTCTTGATCGGGTTAAGCGGAATTGGATTCGCTTGGGTTGGGTAGACCTTGAACTTTTTTATTCTTTCTGAATTTTCAATTTGTCGTTGCAATTTTTTAAGCTTTTTCTAAATTTCTTGCTCGGATGCAGTTATGTTGGGCTGACCTTAAAATTTCGTCTGACCTTGACCTTTCACCTTTTCCAACCGTTGATGTCGAAATTCAAAATTAAAAAAAAATTCTCCCAATTTCTTGCGTTGGGTTGGCATAAATTCGTTTGACCTTGTCTTTTATATTTTTTGAAATTTTGTAAGTTTCTATTTTCTCGATCTCAATTTCTTGCTCGGGTCGACGACAGTTGGATTCGCTTGGGTTGGGTTGACCTTGAACTTTCGTTTTACCTTGACCTTTAACTTTTTATTCTTTCTGAATTTTCTGAGTTGTCGTTGCAATTTTTGAAATTGTTTCTAAATTTCTTGCGCGGATGCAGTTATGTTGGGCTGACCTTAAAATTTCGTCTGACCTTGACCTTTGACTTTTTCCAACCGTTGATCTCGAAATTCAAATTTTTTAAATTTCCTCCCAATTTTGTGCGTTGGGCTGGCATGACCGTTCGTTTGATCTTCTCTTTTATATTTTTCGAAATTTTATAAGTCTCTATTTAGTATCTATTTAGTATATATACTATATAGTATCTATTTAGTATCTAATTTGATAAGTTTCTATTTTTTCGATCTCAATTTCTTGCTCGGGTTGAGAGGAGTTGGATTCGCTTGGGTTGGGTTGACATTGAACTTTCGTTTTACCTTGACCTTTAACTTTTTATTCTTTCTGAATTTACAAGTTGTCGTTGCAATTTTTGAAGTTTTCTCTAAATTTCTTGCTCGGATGCAGTCTTTTTTTGCTTGCAAAAAGAAACAAAAAATAATGTGGTAGAAAGAAACAAAAACTTTATTTGATTTTCAAAAGCTTCGCGCTACCGTCGACTCTTCATTTGTTATTTTTTGCTTACAGAAGAAACAAAACGTAAAATTTGTAAATTTTTAAATTTAACAACACGCGCCTGCGCATCGTTGGCAGCCATCAGCAAATGTCGACGAGTCCGCCCCTACGCATATGACAGTTGAACGTCCATAACATATACATGTCTTTATTAATTTTTTTTTCATAGGCAACCATTTTAAGTGCGTGACTGTAATTATTTTAGTTGTCCATTGATTAAAAAAAAATTTATGTATTTTATGTTAACAGAGAAAGATTTTAACTTGCTTATTTGCAGGTGTTCGACAAGAACGACCCTCACACATGAGAGAAGCTACGCATCCAGCGTTTCGAGAAAGAGGAAGCGCGATTCCCAGGCCTCCAAATGCGCCCCCTCGCAGCGGCGCGAGAATTATCGAAAGGATACGTGACATACATTTCGAACACTCTGTAGTGAATTACTTTGTAATTTACATTTATACCAACTTTATTCTTCAGTTTAATGAGTAGAATACGTTCACTTTTTTTTGTTACACCTAGTAGGTACAACTGAAATCAATAGAAACGGGAAATGTCAAAAAAAAATGGCACACTTTTTCAATATTTTCATAGTGTGAAAATGACTTTATTAGAAATAGGTTAGAATTATTTGACGCTACGTCAGTTTATAAATAAATAGGTTAGATTTTTTGAAAAGGTATGTATTGTCAAGTCCCTGTTAAGTAGACAATTATTTGATAAATGCAACCAAATTTACAATTGGAAAAATTTCATTTCCCGTTTTTTTTTAATTCAGGGTTGTGTTCATAAATCACACTCTAGAGTCACTCTCGGCTAATATTTTGGTCTCTCTCGCATAAATGAGTTTATACATTTTGTTTCTCACATAAGAATAATAAAAAACTAAATTAGGCATGTGTTTCCATAGTAACAAACACATTTTCTACACTCTACTTAAAAGTGGAGCGTGAAAAGTTCGCTCGTTGTCATGGAAAACATGTAAACACTAGATTTCTTAAAACTGCGAGACGTAAAATAAGTGAAAAATTTTGAGTGAGAAAGATGAGATTATACACCCAAGTTACGCTCGAAGGTATAGTTTATGAACACAACCCAGCTGTATATGTATAAAATATAAGGTTTGCATCATTTTTTGCAAAATTTCTTCCAATTAACAAATTCCAATTGGTTGTTTATATTTCGAGTTGTAGTACCTATCCGTTATTTGCTATTCTTAAATTTTATGAAAGTAGCGGCATCTATCGTCAGTATGCATAATATTTGTAAATTTTATAAAGAAGCGACATCTGTTACCAATATTTGGAACTGTATGCATCGGAATATCAAACGATTACGAACGTAATTCTATTAAATTTAATAAAACGCAAAGGTGTAAGTCGGAAAATAGTTTACTACTTCTGGCCAACTGATGGCACCGTATCATAAATTAACTTTGACAACTAGATTGACATTCTTGAATTTTGTAAAAGATGAACAACATCTGTTGCCAATATTTGTGAAAAGTACCTAAGTAACAATAGCCACAGTGTACAGAGACAGAGATGCTTAATTTTATTTCTGAATTACAATAAAAAGTTTACGTCGAAATACTTTTCCACTTTCGGCCAAAAGATAGCGCTAAATCAAGAATTAGTTTCATATGTTGGAGAAAGTGAGTGTTAATAAAAATTTTGGCCACCCTGTAGTGGGATAAATACTTTTCCTAGCTTTTACTGCATAATTTTATCTAATAGTAATGTTTTCTTGGTTTAGAGATAATTATTTATTAAAAAATAAGCGCTTTACTTTAAAATAAATAAATAAATAGAGATGAAGTAATAAATAAATAAAATAATAAACGTACTGATTTTACAAATGTAAACGATACATTTTGTAGTTTTCTCGATTCATTAAATAGAATATAGATCTGTCAATTTTTTAACATTTATAATGTTCAAATTATTTTTAGATTTAAAAAAAATCAAGTTACTTTTTCAGTTTCCGTTGACAACCTTGTTTATTTTGACAACATGTTTATATTTTTCACTTCTGACGAAGCTCTCGAACGACTGCGAAACGTTAAATGTTTATGCGCCATTTAGTGTCCGTTTAAAAGAGTTTGTGATATAATAAAGTTAGTAACAGTTACAGTAAAAGTTAGTATTTAGACCGATTACTTTTTCAACACCATTTTCGACCAAAAGATGGCACCAAATGTGGATTTGACTTTTATATAATACCAAGCCAAGAATTGGAAATTTCGACTCCCGTTTCTTTTGCATTTCAGTTTTGGTTGAATCGAAGTGAAGAATATAATATTTTGTCTAGCAAAGCATTGCAAGTAGTGTTGGGAATAACCGGTTTATTTCAATAACCGACTATTGAGTATTCAAGAGATTTGAAAAACTGGATAATCACTTGAATGAAACCACTCGAATGTGATTGGAGTGTCGGTAATTGGCAAGTCTGGGCTACTCGCATTTGGTGGCACAAATCGGTGTTACTTCGTTCGTGATTCTCTTCGGTTAAACTGCATTTACATTTTGCAAGTTTTGTTTACACAAGTACTTATTTGATTTCCTGCTTGTAATAAAAATATGTAAGACCACTGCTTAACTTTACTTACATGCTGATTTTTCTTTTTTTTTAGTGATCTAATCTGTATTAAATTGAATTAAAAATACCTATACTTAAACTTTTTTTAAGTAAACTAAAAAATTGAGTACATATTAAAATGAGCTGAGACGTTGAAGCTTTCTCCAAATTGAAAAACTTACTAATAATTTGGAAATTAAAATTATAAATAAAAACATATCTACTGCTTTGTAAAAATATTATTAAAATTATTTAAAAAAATAATGAACGTAATTTTTCTCCTGAATTATTCGGTTATCGATTATTCAAGTAATAAATAACCAGTTATTTATCACTTGAATCATAACCGGTTATTTATCACTTGAATCATAACCGATAACCGAATAATTCAGGTTATTGCAATAACCGGATAATAGGTTATTTTTCACTCAAGTGATCCCAACACTATAATAATTGCAATTACTGCTGCCATTTGTAACATCATATTTATGCGAAACGGGATTTTCTGCATTAGCTGCAATGAAATCCAAATACCGTTTAGTAGTAGAAAAAGAGCTACGAGTAGCACTCTCCTCTATAACACCTAGATTTGATAAACTTTGTGCTAATAAACAAGCACATCCATCGCATTAAAAACAAATTTACACAAAAATGAATATATGTATATTAATAATGCATATACAAGGTGTGCCAGCGAGACCTTTCATTAGAAGTTTATGGGGTTCTGGCCAAAATAGAAACTTGAACATTTAGAATTAGATACAAGTGATTGCGTTCTCTTCAGCTAAAATATTTTCAGACGTCTAGCACTTCCGGTTATACCGGAAGTCGCCATCTACTTTGTTATTTCAAATGGAACATCCTACTTATTTTTGCACTTTTAGATGGGAATCATAATTTTGAATCTTTTTTTACTGAAACCATACCATGTCTGTCTATTACAGTTTTTGAGATAAAAATTATTTTCCGAAATCGTGGCAGGTGGTTGACGTTTTCAAAATGGGCTGTAACTCTTATTTGAAACGAGATAGAAAATTGAAATCTAATTAAGTTTGTAGTTTAAAGATCCCTTTATCGTAGGTATTCTTTAAAATAAACATCTTTGCCTGAGAATAATTCTTAAATTTATACTTTTCATCAAGAGTTAAAAATGTAAAAAGATCGATTTTTTCAAATGAAATGCCAGAGTTTTCGTTGCGTAATCAAATTGGTGATAAAATTTGGCACAAAGTGGTATTACATGTTCCTATACCTAAATCAAACCGTTTTAGAGTTATTTCCAAAAAACGGAAAATTTTACCATTATAAAAAATAATTTTCCAAATGTCAAGTTATTGAAAATCATTAACTAATAGAGTGCCTTTACGAAGTTTCATTTCAAGTTGCAAAATCAATAAAAGCAACGAAAATAATGTTTATACAAATCAAGAAATTCTTAATTTATTTTTTATACACGGAAAATGCGACAAAATTGTTAGCAAAACTTGCAGAATATTTAACGAAAACTATCCACACTTACTTCAGATGGCAAAAAATGGATATAAAAAACTAGAAACAAATTATAATAAATGTTCGAAATGGTGGCCGTTCGCATTCAAGCACTGTGTTAAGCGTGAAGAAACACCCTCAAGTGTCGCTGTTCGTACTTCTTGAGGAGAGAGCCTGTTGAATGCTGCTCGCACGCGTACTTCCAATTCCTCCCTCGTGTTCACCGGTGTCTGGTAGACCTGATTTTTGATATGTCCCCAAAGGTAGAAATCCAAAGGTGTCAAATCTGGAGACCTTGCAGGCCAGTTCCATGGTCCTAATCGCCTTATCCACCTGTCTTCGAACATTAAGGTGAGTTCTTGAGATGCAATGGGTCGGAGCTCTATCCAGTTGAAACCAAGAGCTTCTTCGCAAGTTCAAAGGCAGGCTGTCAAGAAAATCTTCTACTACAGTACGTAATAAATGTAAGTAACGCTCCGATGTTAACACGCCATCGTAAATGATGTAAGAGAACCGATCATCCATCATAAGGCAAAAAACATTGAAACTAAATCTGCTCTGATAGTTTCTTTGTCGGATCTTATGCGGATTGGCTGACGCCCAGACATGGTTGTTATGCCTGTTAAAAATCCCTTCACGTGAAAATTTAGATTCATCCGTCCAGATCATTTTTCTCAAAAAGTTCCCTTCCTCTTGACTTCGAAGATATAGCATCTCACAGAAGTTAACTCTGTCGTCGGGGTCTTGAGGATGAAGGTTTTGCACTAACGAGAACTTGTAATCGTGGAAGTGATGCTTCTTCAAAATCCTCTGTACTGAATTCCTACTGATTCCCAGATCTTCTTCGGCAGCTCGAAGTGAGGCGTTGAAATTGGCCTCGAAATAAGCCAAGGTATTCAACTCAGCCTCTTCATTATCAACTGTAGTTTTTGGTCGATTTAACAGTTGACCAATTCGTCCAAAACGCACAAAATTTGCTTCTATTCTTCTAAATTTATCTTTTGTCATCTGAGGTAAGTGTGGATAGTTTTCGTTAAATATTCTGCAAGTTTTGCTAACAATTTTGTCGCATTTTCCGTGTATAAAAAATAAATTAAGAACTTCTTGATTTGTATAAACATTATTTTCGTTGCTTTTATTGATTTTGCAACTTGAAATGAAACTTCGTAAAGGCATTCTATTAGTTAATGAGTTTCAATAACTTGACATTTGAAAAATTATTTTTTATAATGGTAAAATTTTCCGTTTTTTGGAAATAACTCCAAAACGGTTTGATTTAGGTATAGGAACAAGTAATACCACTTTGTGCCAAATTTTATCACCAATTTGATTACGCAACGAAAAATCGCATTCCATTTGAAAAAATCGATCTTTTTACATTTTTAACTCTTGATGAAAAGTATAAATTTAAGAATTATTCTCAGGCAAAGATGTTTATTTTAAAGAATACCTACGATAAAGGGATCTTTGAACTACAAACTTAATTAGATTTCAATTTTCTATCTCGTTTCAAATAAGAGTTACAGTTGAAAACGTCAACCACCTGCCATGATTTGGGAAAATAATTTTTATCTCAAAAACTGTAATAGATAGACATGGTAGGTATGGTTTCAATAAAAAAGATTCAAAATTATGATTCCCATCTAAAAGTGCAAAAATAAGTAGGGTGTTCCATTTAAAATAACAAAGTAGATGGCGACTTCCGGTATAACCGGAAGTGCTAGACATCTGAAAATTTTTTAGCTGAAGAGAACGCAATCACTTGTATCTAATTCTAGATGTTCAAGTTTCTATTTTGGCCAGAACCCCATAAATTTCTAATGAAAGGTCTCGCTGGGACACACTGTATTTATTACCGTAATAAACTAATAAAGTAATATAGTAACGGCCGCCCGGCGAGTACGACAGTAAACATTTCAGTGAACTGCAAAAATAAGAGCGGCGATTTTTTTTTTCTTGCTTACTAATTTAGTGATAAAAATTATTTTTTGATTTTTTAAAAATATGTCGATTTTATGTTTTATGTTAATGTTTATGTATGTAGAAAATATGTACTTTAAGCACGAGAACCGAAAATATGCACTAAACCATCAGTTTATGCAAAATATGTAATTTTTTTTATACTGCTATTCTAATTATTTTAGTGAAGTTTGGATTTATCTTAAATTTTACGTTGATATTCCTAATAATGAAAGAGATGCTTTTTACACAAAATCCGAACTTTAGTTATAAGGAGTGATTTTTTAAATTTTTTATCAACTCGCCATAAAATCTGGACGGCATGTCTTAGCTTAAGTGAAAAGTACATCGTTGCATTCCTGATGCTGATGCTGTTTACGGTAACGCTGAGACATGCTATTCAAATTTCATGGCAAGAGTTTTAAAAATCACCCAGTATTATATTCGAATATTCGAGTTTCCAAAAACCCGATAATATTGGAATAGAAGAAAATGGTTTAATGTTGGCAAGCATAATAGGTAAGCAAATAATAAAATTAAAAACAGTAATTTTTGTGCTGATTTTTTTGCAGATCGTAAAGCAAACAAAAAATTTCTGTCTTAAATTTTGCTTGTCATCTTGATAACTAAAATAACTGAAGAGTTTTTTAACAATTCTTTCGAAATCTATGAAACATCAACAGCAAATCAATATTTTTGTTAATGAATTTCTTTCAAGCTACCTCGAGAATTTAGTACGACGCTCTTGGCAACTTATACCGTCAGCTCTCTCTTAAAATATGAATACATCTTTGAAAAATTCGAAGAAACAAGCACGTTTTCATTTAAAATGAAATTTTTAATAAACGTCTCCTAGGGGTAAGCAACCGAGGGTACACCAGTGATGCTTATTGCCGAACCCACAGCAAGTATCTTTTTATTATCAAGTTATCAACCCAGGCACAGTTACTCTTTTTAAAATTTATATCGCGCTCAGTTATTAACATGGTGGTTTTCAGTTACTTTAAAAATACACAACACAACTGAAATAAATAAGTAAAATAGACATTCCCTAAACGGACGCCCGGTCCGCGCCGCGCCGCGCCGGCGCCGGCGCCGCAGCTTACTTCGCTTCACATCGTGCACGATAGGTGGTGCTCGCCCACCACCGCCTGACATTTGACTTTACTTTGAAGTTCGTTAAAAGTTTGTTTATCAATCAACTTCAAAAATCAAGCGCGTTTGAGGTGGAATTCGCCTATCATTGAGGTGTCGCCATATTTTAAATGAATACTGTATAATAAACCGCGTCCTAGTGGTTAAAATGCATTCTGTGTAACCTAGACGCCCGAGAGAAAAGAAGAAGCGTTAGCGACGATGCCAATAGGTAGCCAAAGGTGGAATCAACGGGTGAAAAGCCGGTGAGTGTCGAAAGTCGAAATGCGATTAAAAAGTAAGCGTTCACTCGTTCTTTGGGGGTTGGCAAAGCACGAAGCTACTCTCATATTCGCAGGAGCCTTAGGGAGTAATTGTAGCAAACGTTTTTCAGTTACGATGCCCAGAAGTTGGTGGATTCAGGTTCGGATTGTGAGTCCTCAGATTCCGAAGAGCTGCCCAATGTTAACGATAAGGTAAGACAAGAACTTTTACTTTTTGGAAACATCTCATGAAATAGCATGCAAATCTATTCAATAAAATTTCACCCTCCTCATCGATTCTAAGCTAAGGCAACGATTCACTCATTAATTGCCTTTAACGTTAAGAAGAAAGTTCCTCGAGAGTCTGTAATGGAACTTCCTTTTTCTATTGAACGATATAGGTGTCTCTGAAATGAGTGCCATAAATTACTTAATATAGACACAGATAATAGATCTCTCCAGATAGCAATCACATAGGAACGAACGGATGCTCTAAAAATAGTAGTGACATCTATTGAGTATTTAACAAAATTCGAAAGCTGAACCATGGCCGACTCCATTAATAAGCTAACGCTTATATGGCCGTTTCAATTGGCGATTTTTCATTGTTGAAATTGTTCCAGAAAATTTACAGATTCATACGGTGAGTAGTGACCCTTTGTGGCAAAAATTGTTAGTTTAGTGAGCTGTCAAATGTAACAGTTTCAAAATTTTTCTGCTTGTAAGTTTAAATTAGAACATGTTTCTTCAAAAAATCTGTTTCCTCTCTACTTGTATTATCGAGAACAGGTTTCTCTACTGTCTTTTGTGATTGCCTCAAGCAAAAATTGTATTTTGTTGGAGTACAGGACAAAGAATTTCAAATAGTTGTGCACAGGTTTTTGTATTTTCCAAGAGAGGTAACATTTCAGGAATATTATCTGTTAATTGCTTAATAATTCTGAAAAATTTATTACTAGAATAGTTTAAATTTCATCTGTCCTGAATCATAATAAGTTTGATCAAGGAATCAGATAAGAAAGAAGAGGTTCTAAGCAAGTATTGCAGTGAAATTTGTCTTATCTATTTTTAATTATGTAACCAGTTAAGAATGCCACAGAAGCAAAGTAAATACTGTCATCAGGTAATATTTTTAAAGATACGTTTTGAACTTGAAGTTTTAAAATGTGAAATAACTCTTCCTTAACTTTTTGTTCTTCTGTAGGTACTGGTTTGAAATTTGTCTGACTCGTGTAATCTATATTATCAGCAATATTAGCAGATGTCAAAGCTTTGACGAATCCGCAACATTAAGTTTGCTGAAGTGCATCATAAAGTGCATATTCTGCTGCTCTGACTTCAGTCATGTCATTTGAACCACTTCAAAGACGAACATGGAAAATATGGCTTCCATTGCATCTGAACTACGAATATTTCAATACAATATAATAAAATCTGATTTGTTGCAAAAGAAATTTAATACAGAGGTTGTAAATTGTAAACCAAGGGCCGTTTTGTAGACAGTCCTTGAAAACCTGCATTTGATGAACTTTTTTGGATATCATCAATGTAATGTTGCAATGTGACTTCTAACCAATATAATCTTTTACCTGTAACATCAACATGGTGCAACACTGCTATTCAAGGAATGAATATAGTGTTCTGTTTGAAATATTAGACTTGAATAATGATAATAACTTTATTTTTAAAGTTAGAATTATTAACATGTCATATATAACAAACTTTATTATATCAACATTAGATCACTTGATAATTATTTTAAATTAAAACTCTTTTTTAATACTCCCTCAGTTTTAATTTTAATTACAAACACTGAACACCTAAACGTGTTAAAAGTGTCCAAAAACGTGGACGGGGAAGGCTCTTTGTAAGCAAATCAGCTACTTGGTTTTCTCCTTCAATGTACCTAACTTCCAAATCACCATCATTGACTTTTTCTCTGACGAAATGGTAACGTATGTCGATGTGCTTACTTTTAAAATGAAACTCTGAGTTTTTTGTTAAACGAATTGCACTTATATTGTCGACATACAGGACAGGCTTCTTTATTCCATTTGTCATTTCGATTATTAGTCTTCTGAGCCAGATCAATTGCTTTGCAGCTTCGCTGGCTGAAATATACTCTGCTTCCATGGTGGAAACTGAAACGCTTTTTTGTTTTTGGCTCAACCATGTCAGAACAGCTCCTGCATAAAAACATAACACACCACTGCGAGAACGTCGTGTTTTATCTGCAGCATAATCAGCATCACTGAAGGCAATCAACTCCTTCTTTTGATCAGGTTTATATATAAGACTAAAATTCATGGTACCTTTAAGGTAACGAAATATTCTTTTCACTTTTCGCCAGGAATTTTCTGTAGGATTTTCTACATCTTGCGCTACTGCACTTACCGCGTATGCAATATCTGGCCGCGTTCCGGACATTAAGAAAATTAAACTACCCACAGCTTCACGATATGGTATTTTCTTATTTAAACGCTTTTCTTCTTCATTCGTTACTCCACTTGTTTCAGCTGGAGTTTTCACGGGTTTGGCATCAGTCATGCCAAATCTGAGCAACAGTTTTTCAACGTAAGCTCTTTGACTGAGTGATAATGACCCATCGTCGTTTTGTTTTATTACAATTCCTAAGTAGCAATCAGGAGGTGAGACCTTAATTTCAAACTTCTTTTCCATTTCAATCAAAAAATTATCAATATCAGACATATCAGTTCCTGCTATAAGACCATCATCAACGTAACAAACTACAATGATTTTCTTACCATTTTTATGACAAACGTACAAACACGGATCTGATTCACTTCTATTCAATCCTAGTTTATTCATTAAATTGAGAAATCGCTCATTCCAACATCTCGGACTTTGTTTTAGACCATAAAGACTCTTTTTTAATTTCCAGACACGATCTGTGCCGTCGTTGTATCCCTGAGGTTGATTCATATATACCTCTTCATTAAGAGTGCCGTACAAAAATGCTGTTTTAACATCAAACTGGCGTAACGATAATCTTTCATTTGCAGCAACAGTTAAAACTGCTCTCACCGTTTCAAGTCTGGCTACAGGGCTGAAGGTTTCTTCAAAATCAATTCCCTTTTGTTGCGAATACCCTTTTGCTACAAGTCGGGCCTTAAGACGATCAACTGTTCCGTCGGATCTTGTCTTTTCTCGGAGAACCCATCGATTTCCTATAACCTTCTTGCCAGCAGGAAGATTAACAAGTTCAAAAACATTGTTTTTAATAAGAGATTGCATTTCTTCATCCATTGCATCACGCCAAGCATCAGATTTTAATGCATCTTCAATATTTGGTACTCCTTCTGCGATACATACGAAGTCCTTTAAATGAATTGGACGTTTCACCAACCTTCCAGATTTTGTAGTGACGTTTTCATTTTGATCATCTGTCTCAAGATAATCATTGTAACTATCTCTAGTATTTTCTCCCTCTGAGACAGATGATGACAAGTTCAGGCTCATTTCTGATACCTTACTGCTTTTTGAAGCATTTATGTTTTCAGGTTTTTCTGGTTCGAAAATAACATCAGCTGACGTAAGAACAACGTGACCATTAAATACTCGAAAACCATCTCGCTCTCCACAATAACCGGCTAAAATTCCTTTTTCAGCCTTAGGAGACCATTTGCTTCGTTTTTGTTTAGGAATGTGCACATAACAAGGAGTTCCGAACGCCCTGAAGTGACTAATAGGCGATGGACCTTTTCCAAGCCAAAGTTCAATAGGTGCTTTACCAATGACCGTTGACGGACCTGTACGATTTATTACCTGGCAAGCAGTATTCATAGCTTCCGCCCATAAACGTTTTGGTAAGTCTTTGGTATGGAGCATTGTTCGCGCACTTTCCACTAGGGTCCTCATTTCTCATTCAATACCTCCATTTTGCTCTGGCGTATAAGGCATGACTGTTCTCATTGTAATGCCCCATTTATTGAGAATAGTTTTGACGTTGTTATTTACAAACTCTTTTCCTCCGTCGCTCATAAATGTCTTAACAACCCGACCCGCTGTTTTCGCTTCAGCAAGAAAAATTTTAATACAATCTGCTACTTCAGTCTTCTGTTTCAAGAAGAAAACTTGCCTGAAACGCGTGTAATCGTCTTTGATTACAAGACAATATCTGGAACCTCCGACTGATGGCACTTCCATTGGACCACATAAGTCACCAGGGATTGTAGCTCTTTCTTTTCTCGAGTGATAAGATTTTCTGTGCTGCTTACCAAAAGGACATCCAGTACAAAATTCGTTACGATTGTCTACATTTATAGATCTGTCACGTAACACACGCCATACATGACGCTTATCTTGGTGAGCCAAGCGCTCATGCCACTGTTGAAGACTGTTATCATCCTTAAAACTTAAATGTGCTTTTGCTTTACATAAAGGTTTAATAACCTCAAGTTCAAGTTCAAATAGTTCATTTTTACGAAGACCGAACAATATAGGTTTTCCCAATTGTAAAAATACACATTTATCGCCACTAGCTTTAAAGACGAAGCCCTTTCTTACTGTTTGGCCAACTGAGAGTAAATTTTTGCCTAAATCAGGAACATACCACACTTTATCTATAGTCTTTATATATTTTTGACGAGACACAATAGTTTTTATACGAATAGTTCCTTCACCAAAAGCTTTAATGGTAGCCTTATTACCAACAGTCACTTCAAAAGGCACCGAAAATTCTTCATAAGTCTCAAACCATTCTTTGCAGAAAGTCATGTGATGTGAAGCACCACTATCCGCAATCCACTTGTCATTGTCAACCCTTATTTCTGCTGAGTAACATAAGAGCCCTGTATCTGGTTTAATCTTACTTTTAGAGGGACATTTCGACGTAAAATGACCTACCTCGTTGCAAATAAAGCATTTTATTGCCTTCGGATTCTTCTTTTGTCTTCTTTTACTATTATTCTGCGTTTTCTGTTTTTCTTTAGCACCAACCTCCAGAGCGGTTCCATTAGCATTTCCTGGCTGATTAGGTAATCTCATTTTTATGAGTCTTAACCTTTCTAACAAAAGACTGACGCTTCTATCACCTATGGGTATACTCTCCCATACGTTTTTAAATTCGAAATATTCTGACTGTAGTGTACTCATTAGTCTGCTCAGTAACAATAACTCCGGCAATTGAATCTTTGACAACTTATTTAGTTCTTCATTAATCTCAGCGAAAAGCCTCTTTAATCGAGAGATATACGTTGCTATATCCTCTTCTGTTTTCTTTTCTGCAGAGAAGAAAGATTCGAAAAGTCTATCTAATCGTTGACCAGAACTTTGTTCGTACACCGACAAAAGTTGCTTCCAAATTTCATAAGCAGAATGACACGTCGCTGTCATGTCTACATTTGCATCATTCATATTAGTTACTAATATAACTTGTGCTAATGAATCTGCTTTCTTCCACTTTTTAAGTTCGCTGTCAGACTCGCCTTCTTCCGGTTTCTCTGGGCATCTAGAATCTCCGATAGTAACTTCATATACATCATGATGTTTGAGAAGTAATTCAACTTGTCTCTTCCACCTGGGCCAGTTAGGTCCTTCTAACTTTTCTAGAATCACTTTCACATCCATGTTTATGTAAATACTACTGCTCAGAGTTTTAAGCACAACTATTCTGCGTTTTCTGGGCCCATAACCACTTGAATAATGATAATAACTTTATTTTTAAAGTTAGAATTATTAACATGTCATAACATGTATAACAAACTTTATTATATCAACATTAGATCACTTGATAATTATTTTAAATTAAAACTCTTTTTTAATAAGTAGGTTTGTTCGTGTAGTAGCTTCTGACTAGTCCAAAACTGTCAGAAGCATGCGCCTAATATATTTGACAGTTTCAAACTAGTCAGAAATGCTGTACGAACAGACCTAATGTGTACTTGAAAGAAGTGGTACATATTCTCCATATCTTTCTCCATATATTATTTCTATTATTTCTATAACTCTGACTACGATGTTGTTGCTGTGACCGAAACATGGCTGACGCCAATTATTCCTGATTATTTGATTGATATACCGGGCTATAATTTAATTAGATGTGACAGATCAGATGGTCGTAGAGGTGGTAGTGTGGGTCTCTATTTTAAACGTACTCTTGATTGTGTACAGGTGGCCACGGAACTTGATTCGCATTCAGAACAACTCTGGTTACGTTTTCTTATTAACCATATTAAAATATTAGTTGGTGTTATATATAGGCCACCTCAAAGCAATTGCACTCAATTTCTGCATTCCTTCGAAGATATTGTAAGTCATTTTCTCTTAAACTGGGACCATATTATTTGCATGGGCGATTTTAACATAGACTACTTTAATACCAATTGCTCTACTTATACATTATTAAATGAGGTTCTTAACACAGTAGGTTTAGTACAAATCATAAATGAGCCAACTCGTGTAACTCAAGCAAGTTCCACATTAATTGACTTCATTCTTATTCTCGAATCATCTCAAGATGAACCCGAAAGTGGTGTTATTAATCTACCTAACATATCTGATCATGATCATGCATTAGTATATCATAACTACAAATTAGTTGAATCTTCTATTACTCCTACCGCTTTCACTTATCGTGATTTTAATAATGTATCTCTTTCTTTATTTAAACATGATTTACATTCTTTCCCGTGGTTGTCAATTTATGATATACAAAACTTTGATGATAAACTAACTTTCTTTAATAATTCGTTAATTCATCTACTCGACACCCATTTCCCCTTAAAGACAACGACTTGCCGTATACGTAAACGACCCCCATGGCTTACTGACAATATCCAGTTAATGATTAAATTACGCGACAAGGCATTCCGGAAATTTAAGCTAACTAGGCGTATAGCTGCTTGGGAAAATTACAAATCTCTAAGAAATTATACTATCTCGGTCATATCCAGAGAAAAAAAAGCTTATTTAGAATTTAGCATGAATTCGAGAGACAAATCATTAATCTGGAATAACTTAAGAAAACTAGGTATTTACAGTGGAAAACATAAACCTTCTCTTCCGCCTGAACTCCAAGATTTAAATGCTTTAAATAGGTACTGGATTGATGCTGCATCTAGTAATAATTCTCCCGACTGTACTCTTCTTCATTTCTATAATAATAATATTAAATCTTCCGTTGTCAAAAAGCTCTCTTTTAATGAAACAACTGATACAGAAGTTATGCAAATCTTATTATCTATTAAAACTAAATCAACTGGTGCTGATCAAATAAATTTAACCTTCTTGAGATTGTGTTGTCCGTTCCTCATTCCATACATTGTCCACATAATGAATTTTTGTCTATTGGAAGGTGTCTTCCCAACAAGTTGGAAAGAAGCAGTGATTATTCCGGTCCCTAAAAATAAGAAACCCCGCAATTTTAAAGATCTTCGGCCTATCAGTATCTTACCGGTACTTTCCAAAATATTGGAAAAAATTGTATGCGTTCGACTTCGTGTCCATTTAGAACAAAATGCTATTTTACCTACATTACAGTCTGGCTTTCGGAAAGGTTTTAGTTGTGCCACTGCCTTGGCTCACATCACTGATGATATTTTACGCGGTGTAGACGAAGGAAAAGTTACCATCTTGATTCTCTTAGATTATTCAAAAGCTTTCGATACCATTAACCATACGATGCTATTAGCCATTTTACACTTCATAGGACTCGAACCGAGAGCTACTCAATTCTTTTCTAATTATTTGACTCATAGGTCTCAATTTATTCGACTTGATACATCTGTTTCTAGGTCTTTAGCGCTTACTTATGGGGTACCACAGGGTTCTATTTTGGGACCATTGTTGTATTCAATTTACACCTGTCATTTAGTGGAAGTTTTGAAGGTATGCAACTTCCACATGTACGCTGATGACACACAACTTTATCATTCTTTTAATGCTAAAAATGCAGCTGCAAATTTTGATTTAATCAATAACGATCTAAACGCTTTGATTAGTATCTCTGAGAAACACTGTTTAAAGGTCAATCATGAAAAATGCAAGGTCTTGGTCTTTGGGCCTCGAAAACAGCGTGATTTTATTATTTTATTATGTATTCTAAACATACATACAAACCAATTTATTTTACCTGTAGTTTCGTCGGTTAGAAATCTTGGCTTAACTTTAGATTGTAACTTGAGATTTACTGCACATATTTCGTCATTGATTAACAAGTCGTATGGCATCTTGAAAGTCTTATATTGTAGTAGAAATTTTATTCCTCATAAAATTCGTAAAACACTATGCGATACGCTTATGCCCGATTTCACCAATGCGGATTGACACCAGCACTCGGATTAAATCCAGTGTTAACACCAAGTATGCGTTTCGCCAATATGAATTACACAGAAGCTGGTGTCAACACTCGGATCAGATTCAACTCTCCGATTTTGACGGATTATTTGAATAACACTCGTTTTGTTTTTCATAAAAGTATGTATAAGTTTTTGCCGTAAATTTTATTAAAAAATTATTAAAAAATTAAGAATCAAATCTTTCAATGAAAACTACAAATAGGTACATGAAAAAAAAAATTAAATTTCAAATAATTCTGCCTTGTAACGTAGTAGAAATTTTAATAAAATAAATTGTACAGTGATTTGATTGAATTGAAATTTTTCCACATATTTAAGCTTGAACGCGGGCATTAGGTATGTTTTTTTGCAAAATTCTGAAACAAGTAAATTTTTAATTTTAAAAAGACACTTTATTGCAAAAGTCTTTTCTCAATCGGCATTTGTTTTGTGTATGTATGTTATATGATAAAATTGAATCACGCGTATTTACTTGTATTTACAGAGTTTATTTGAAAATTGTAAGTGCTGTTTAAAGCCCCCTAAGCTCGCTAAACTATATGTAAGTGCTGTTTATGAACAGTTTATCGTTAATAAAGCGTTGTTAAGTAGACAAATCGTAAATTAGTATTTCCAGTTTCTCCTCTAAGTACCTACACAATGTCTTCAGATTCTTCGTCGGACGATGAGTTTTAATTGAATAAATAAGCCTTTTCTTAAAGTGAACTAAAAGACATTCAAACGAAACATATTATTTGGTTTTACAAAAATCAAATAACCACTACAACCACACGCGAAGTATGTACCTATGTACCAACCACGCATACAGTTACTAAATTTTTAGGGAGTTTATGATATTTTACGGAGTTTAACTAAATTGTATTGGCGACACTGAGGATTCGTTGATCCATCGTGTCGTAGCATACGGTTTATTTTGTGAAACAGCACAAAGGTTGAATCTCGAATTAATTCGTGGTTCAGAGTTAACAAACACTTGGATTGAATCCGCGTTGGTGAAATCGGGCATCATACTTTCATTATTCAATTTTTGTGATAACGTCTACGGTCCTTGCCTAGACGCTAGGGATAGAAAAAGAATTCAAAACGTTCAGAATGCCTGTCTTAGATTTATCTTTGGAATCCGGAAGGGTCAACACATCTTACACACCTTAAAGTGGGTTGATTGGCTCAATATGCACAATCGCAGAAAGCTCCATTCAATATGTTTGTATTTCAATATCTTACGGAAACAAACTCCCCCTTACCTCTATAATAAAATCTCGTTTCGAACCGATGTTCACAACGTTAACGTTCGTAGCAGAGGCCTGCTCACACCTCCATCTCATAGAACTACAATTTTTGAGCGTTCTTTCACATTTACTATAGCAAATCTCTTAATTCTTAAATTTTAGTTCAGCAACTGTTAAAGTCACAGCAACAGCAACAATAGCTCGGAACGTGACTGGCATCATATTAACCTATCATCTTATTTCTTTTCTTTCTTTCTTTTATTTGTAGTATTAAATAATTGTCTCCTATTGTCCTTAATCTATCATACTTTGTCTGCTTACCGCCATGCTTAATGATTATTGTATTATCTTGCTATCATGTACATACATTATATTTTGTATCATGTACATTAGTTTAGTTCTAGGTTAGTTACTTTAGTTTAGGCACTCCAGGATAAGTGGTAGAACAGTTAATACTCTCGAGTATTGACTGAACTTATTCCCATTGATCCGCCTACGGTTATTATTCTTTTACCTGGTATCTCTTCTATTATTTCTTTACATTATGTTTGTTTTGTTTAATTTTATGGATCAATAAACGTCGTTATTATTATTATTATTATTATTATAATGAATAACATTTAATTTAGTAGATTAATTTTTGTATCTTTTAATTTCCTTTTTTAGAACTGCTTATATATAGCAAATCTGAAATTTGCTGTGTGGATATGGAATCTACCTAGATCTCTTTATAATTGTTTTTGTGCTAAATATTCTTAATAATTAACTTCAGAATTTAAACAAACCATAAAATGATATAGTGAAGTAAAATTTAGAAAAAAATTCTTACAAATAGATGGTTCAGCTCCTTTAGTAAATCGATTCTTGTTTTTATAATTTTTAAAGATGATTCGTGAAAATGATTTCTACAAATTACAGAAGAAATGAATAAAGTATACTAGAATTGTTATTTCCAATTAGATATCATAAAATTTTTTCGAGGCGGAATTGCTTTAAGAAATTTAAAGTGACATATTTTCGTCGCCACAAGCAATACATTTTCTAATCATTATATAACTATTATTAAATTTAAATTCTGATCCCAAGTTAGACAATTCAAATCTAATTTTAGCAACACGAGATGATTTTAGTATTCTCACAATTATGTAGAATTAAATTTTTAAAATTGCCGCATTTAGAAATGTTACTTCAGCGGGTTCGTCATCTTAGGTCTGTTCCATTTGACAGAATTTCAAATTCTGAACCATTCGAGTCATGCGCAGTATGAAATTTATATCCAATTTTGTGCACTGCTTATGCTCAGTACGATTTTGAACGGTTCAGAACTCGAAATCCTGAGAAATGGAACAGACCTCTTATCACGAGACCGCTGATTTTAAATTGTCTCTTGGAAATAACAGAAAAATACAATATATGATTTCTTATTCACACATTATCAAAAAATTTAGGCTTCAAAGCATATTTCGTAAAAAAAAGTCTGAGCCAGTGCAGGTTAACAGACAGGCTCACTGCTTTTCCTTAATACATTTAAAGAAATTTGCAACAATCTTGTGGGTTTAAGTTTAAAGTGACTTTCATAGATGACGTTGGTCACCGTATATCATGGCATGCTTTCTCGGAATCGAATTTTAGGCGAATTGAAACGGCCATATAAGCGTTAGCTTATTATATGGTTCAGCCATGGCCAGCTCCATTAACATTCACTGACGTGTATGTATGACCGTTTCAATTTGACTTTTAAAAATTTTGACGGTACACCCCCCAGCGCCTCTAGTGAATTTTTAAGTAATTGCAGTTGTCATTACGAGTAGATATACTATGTGCTTCCGGGGCCAATTTTCCATAAGATTTAACACAGGCCTCGAATTTGCAATTTTTGCGCGGATCGTGGTCAGTGGGTGTGAGATGAGAAGGGGGAGGTGAGAAGGGGGAGAAGGGTCGCGCGCAAGTGGCAGCAGAAGCGAGACGCGGGCAAGCCTGAGCGAGAGAGGGAGACGCGGCAGTAGATATCTAGACTCGCGACCTTGGTACATTTTTGGGCATAGTTACAGCGGTTTTTGGAAACGGAGGGGTGTTTCGCGAATTCTACCTTAATTTTTGATTTTTTTTTCTTAGTCTCATCTTATGTATTAAATAGCGCGTCGAGTTATTACCAGCGCTAATAGATGTTTATTTCTAGATATTTCTAAATAACGAATTTTTTTCTCGGTCCGGAGTGAGATTCGAACCCGTTCCTCGGCGTTCCTGAGCCGTCCACCTAAGCCGCTCGACCGTTGAGTCAGTTATTCGTATCCGTTCGAGATGTGTTTATGATGAAATGATTAACTGAGAATGAAATTAGAAATAGATACAATGAAATTTAGCAAATTAATTGCAAACGGAAGTCGTTTCAGTACACATCATGAAGCAAATTTTCTTTCAAGCTGATTTAAAACACTAATTTATAAATGATACAGAAATCCTCGAATGTGATTGGTTGATTCATTTCTGATACAATTTTTTTAACTCCATATACGTTTTCGGTTTAGACATCTTATGCATTAAATACCGCCGCGACCTTAATTATAATTTTACCTCGCGCACTTCCGCATGCTAAAGTTGAAGAAGAGGATTCAAAATTCCCTCGCACTAGAGTTATCGTACGTAACTCAAAACGTTTATGCAACGAAATGTAAACAATGAGTCAGATGAATAAAACGAGCAGCGAGATAAAGAAAACGAATCAAGGTCAAATCGCACGCGATTAACTGAGAATGAAATTAGAAGTAGATACAATGAAATTTAGCAAATTAATTGCAAGCGGAAGTCGTTTCAGTACACATCATGAAGCAAATTTTCTTTCAAGCCGATTTAGGAATCACTTACACTACTTAACTGTTTCAAACTGAACGTAAATTTACTCTATTGCAAAATCGTTGTAAATATCTGAGAAACGAAAACTGCGAAGCAAGGTGTTCAATTTAAAAAACTAATTTAAAACACTAATTTATAAATGATACAGAAATCCTCGAATGTGATTGGTTGATTCATTTCTATTGAAATCTATAAATTTGGGTAGTAAATAAATTTGTTCATCTTTCTGTTTATAACTGCGAGTACGTATCGTCTGCGGTGTCTGTGTGTGTGTCTTATCATTATCATCATCACTTTTACTATAATATTAAGGTAAGTAAAGTGGTTGGTATGTGCCTTCCACATCATATCATTCAGTAATAACCAGAAGCTTAAGACAAGAGTCGCGCGCAAGCAACAGCTTATACTTAGGGCGGTTTTTTGAAAAGGGGTGGTGTTTCGCGAATTCTACTATCAGTTTTGATTTTTTTGACCCCATATACGTTTTCGTTTTAGTAAATTGAATTTTGTAGCACCCTTATCGGATTATCCATCTTATATATTAAATACTGTATCAAGTTAATACCAATGCTAACTTATTTCAGCGGGAAGGGAGTCGCGCGCAAGTAAGAGGGGGACGTAGACGAGCGTGGAGAGCGACCTTGGTACATTCTTTATACTTAGGGCGGTTTTTTGGAAACGAGGGGTCTTTCGCGAATTCTACTATCAGTTTTGATTTTTTGTGACCCCATATACGTTTTCAGTTTAGTAAATTGAATTTTATAGCACCCTTATCAGATTATCAATCTTATGTATTAAATACTACGTCGAGTTCAGCGGAAGCGCGCAAACAGGAGCGGTAGGTGGACGCGGTAGTAGATAGCCAGACTCGCGACCTTGGTACATTTTATTGGATTTATCCATCGATTTTTTTTGCTTTATTTTGCAATTAAATAACTGAACAATTATCAAACGTATTAAATGAAAATTATACATTTTTATGCGGCTATATTTTAAGCTTCTGATTATTGCTAAAAGATATTCAAGGAAACGTTAAAATTAAACAGTTTGTTGTTGTTGCAGAAAATGAATTCGCAAGCACAAGCTTTCGTTGATGAAGTAAGAACAGCACTTTTCAGTGCAAACGATGTCATGAAGATTGAGAACGGTTTGAAGCTTTGCAGTAAACACCTACGTGTCTTGAATGCATTCCTCAGGAGTGCTACTGCTTCGAATCTATCTCCTGGTGCTAAACAACACCTTATAACATGTATCAGCAACATTATGAGTTGTCGTACAATGTTGAAGGCAAAACAGCGAGAAGGTCGAGGATTGAGCACTCGTAGAGAAACTGCTTGTAACCGTGTGAAATGGGAAGACTTACAGTCAGCATTCCAAAGCAGAATTAGAACGGGCATTATCGTGAATTTATGGCATAAGGATGTTGCTGCGTTTCTGGAAGATGCATTTATACTCTTCCAGAGACGCGTTAAAAACAGCTTGAGAAACGAGGAGGCGCTAAAGATCAACGCAGTTCTCTGTGGTGAATTTATTCTCAAGAAAGGAGATAAAGAAATCACAAATATGTATATGAACACTAAGAACGCTCCTATCTATCGCGAACTCAAGGAATGGTTCACCGTCCACGTTAAGGAGCCTATAATGGTGCAGTTAGAAAATTTCCAGGAACGCGAGAGTAGCTGGGCTCTAAGAACAATCATCCACTTGATGATTAACATCAACAAATTTGAATCGATCCAGTCCGGTTCCCCTTACATCGAGCTTCCCGAATGCATCAAGCACACCATGGACAACATTCTGATCGATTGTTAGCATACCCGAACTATTCTACAGTTTTAAATTTAAGAAACATTACGATGCCAATGACTATGAAGCAGATTCCTCGCTTTGAGCAACAAAATAATATTTCTATTAATATTTACATATTGGAAAAAACAAAAAAAGAATTTGACGTAAGACCTTGTTACCTTACAAAAGCCAAACAATCAAAGCATGTGAATCTGCTTCTAATACAAGACAAGTATGATGATTCTACATCAGTAAAGTATCATTATGTATGGATAAAAAATCTTTCCAGGTTGGTATCAAACCAATTAAGTATTCATCGCAATAAAAAATATTTTTGTGATCGGTGCTTTAACTACTTTTACAGTCAAGAACGTTTGGTTAAGCACGCGATAGATTGTGAAAAATTAAACGTTTGTAAAATTAGAATGCCGACAGAACAAAATAATATTTTAAAATTTAAAAATTTCAGGTATAAAGTTAAGACACCGTTCATAATATATGCCGATCTAGAATGCATATTAAAACCATGTAACAGTAAAAATAAGTACCAAGAACATGTGCCTTGTAGATTCGGGTATTACGTCAAATGTTCTTATGATGATTCACTATCTTTCTATAAATCGTATTGTGATGAGGACTGCATGCAATGGTTTACTGCAGAACTGCAACAGTTCGCTGAAAATTTAGAAACCGTATTCCTTTGCCCTCTACCCATGGAACCCTTAACTTCAATTGAAAATCTGGAGTTCAATCAGGCAACCCACTGTCACATCTGCGAGCAAACGTTTAGCCCTGAAGACAAAAAAGTAAGGGATCACTGTCACTTAGCAGGGGTGTTTAGAGGAGCAGCACACGAGGGATGTAATGTTAATTATAAGGATGGTCACGTGATACCTGTTGTGTTTCATAATCTGGGTGGTTTTGATGCTCATTTTATAATTAAGAATTTAGCATCAGATTATGAGGGCCGCATCGATTTACTTCCCATAAATAAAGAGAAGTATATTTCGTTTACGAAACATGTTAATAAAAATTTGGTAAAGTTCCTTTTTATTGATTCGTTTCGGTTTATGAGCTCAAGTCTTGATAAATTAGCTTCAGATTTGGAAACGTATCCTATTCTAAAATCAGAATTCAAAATTTACAGGAGGAAAAATTTCAGTAATTAACGCGAAAGGGTGTGTATCCGTATGACTACTTTGACTCGCTTGAACGTTTTACCGAATCTAAATTACCAGCGAAAGAGAAATTTTATAATAAATTAAATGATGCGGATATAAGCGATGTGGATTACGCTCATGCTCAGCGTGTTTGGAGCGAGTTCAAAATTCAAAATTTGGGAGAGTATTCGGACTTGTACTTACGCACAGATGTTTTACTGTTAGCTGATGTATTTGAACAGTTTCGTTTAACCTTACTGAATTCACATGGGCTCGATCCTGCTCATTATTTTTCTGCTCCAGGATATACTTGGGATGCTATGCTAAAGTATACTAAAGTAGAGCTTGAATTATTAACAGATATCGATATGCTGATGTTTATCGAGCGAGGTGTTCGAGGGGGACTGAGTCAGTGTTCGAAACGTTATGCCAAAGCTAACAACAAGTATATGACCGACAATGATCCCACCCAACTATCAAAATATTTACTTTATACTGACGTTAACAATCTTTATGGGCATGCAATGTCACAACCCTTACCCTACGGAGGGTTTGAGTGGGTGGATGATGTAGAAAACGTAGATTTTAATATTTCAAACAACAGCCCCGTAGGGTATATTTTGGAAGTTGATTTAGAATATCCTGCTGAGTTGCATTATGCTCACTCAGATTTACCTTTTTGTCCAGAACACCTCAGCGCACCAAAATCTAAAGAACAAAAATTAATGGCTACATTGAATAACAAGAAGCGTTACATCATTCACTATAGATATTTACAGCAGGCTTTGGTATATGGTTTAAAATTAGTTAAAATTCATCGCGTATTGAAATTTAAGCAGGCGGCGTGGTTAAAACCTCATATAGATTTAAACACCCGTCTGAGAACTGCTGCAAATAATGATTTCGAAAAGGATCTTTATAAATTATTAAATAATGCAGCTTTTGGCAAAACGATGGAGAATATCAGGAAACGTAGTAATGTAAAATTAATATCTAAATCGGAGGGAAGATATGGCGCAGGTAAATTAATTGCGAAACCAGAATTCAAGTCCTGCACAATATTTAACGAAAATTTAGTTTAATACAATTAAATAAAACGGAAATTCTATTTAATAAGCCCATATATGTTGGCATGTGTGTACTCGATATTTCAAAGGTGAAACTTTATGAATTTCATTATGGATATATGCAATTACAATTTGGTGATAAATGTAAGGTTTGTTATACGGATACAGACTCTTTAATTTATGAAATTGAGTGTGATGATGTATATAAAGTAATTCAGCGTGACTGTTATGAACACTTTGATACCAGCGACTATCAGGAAAACAATCGGTATGGTATTCCTCGTGTAAATAAAAAGGTTCCAGGTCTGATGAAGGATGAGCTGAATGGTAAAATTATGACGGAATTTATTGGTTTGCGATCGAAAAGTTATGCATACAGAGTGGAGGGTGAGGATAAAGACAAGAAAGCTAAGGGTGTTAAACGAAATGTTATTCAGAACAAAATTACTTTCAAGGACTATTTAGAATGTTTGCAAAATTCCGTAAAAAAATGTTTAGATCAAAATTTAATACATTCAGAAAAACACCACGTCCACACAGTTACGCAGCAAAAAATCGCTTTGAGTCCTCACGATGATAAACGATATTTAATTCAAAATTCTTATGATACTCTTCCGTGGGGGCATCGGGATATTATGGATACATAAATCCACACAAAATGATATTTTTTAGCAGCTTAGATGTAAACATAGTTTTATTTTATAACTTGATATATAAACGTATACATATATTTTAATGATTTTGTGATAATTGTTGTTTTCGCTTAATATTATCGTAGCAATAAATTATATTAAAAATTGTATCTTTGTTTTATTTTCCATCCATCAACATAATAATCATCTTGAAACTGATATGGATCTGTACAAATTGAGAATGTCATTAATATGATGTATATATTTTAATATAGCAAACTAACTTGGAAACATACTTCTTAATGCTATTTGTATGAATATTTGTGTAAGAAACTGTAAATTTCTAAGTAAATCATCACGTGATTAATTTTGTTTTAAGCACTATAAATTATAATGAAAAACCTTTGAATGAGCAGTTGCAAAATGTGTGTGCCACGGGTAAGATCTATTCCCGAGCATCAGGAAGAAGAATATGAAGAACAAGAAGATGAATCATTCATACATTGGGATCCAATATTGTGGCCAAACAATTTCATGATATCATCTTTCATAACACCGATGTTTCAATGTAACCAAGAACAATTTTTCGATGCTTGTTTCCAAGTGTTTCATGCAGAATTATCAACAATGCTTTCAAATGCTCAGGGATCAATCAAGGTTTCTGCAGAAATGTTTTGTATACATGAGGATGGTGAAACTCACTATTAGTTAACGAAAACGTCATTCCTCTCGCAAGGTGATAATTTAGTTGAATGGTATGAGAGCAACATAAAGAAGCCGTTGCTGAAAAGTTTAAAAGAGAAACCTGCAGTTCATTTAACAAGATTGAAAGTGAACCTGCAAAATCCTAAATTATGGTTCGTCAGTTTGTTTCATGAAGATACTATTGTGTCCGATTATGAATGGAATAATTCGCGTTACTGCATTAATAATGAAAGCAGCTTACCTTGGAACCATAATAGAACAGTGTTTTGTAATCAAATATAAATTAGTACATTTTTTTTCTTAACAGTAACATTAATAAACCTGAATTAAAATAATAAAAAGTTTATATTTCCATTACCTAATGTATACTTGAACAACTTCTTAACGTTATTTACATAATTATTATGGAGGGAAAGCAAGCTTAGATTAGGTTACCACAATAACTAAGCATTTGAATGTAATGCTTTTACATACCACAAATCATTCAATATTAAGTTTTCCCATTCAAATTTTCAATCAATAGAAAAGCTACCAGGTGGCTATATATAGCAAAACTAGGCAACCATACAACTGTATCACGCACCACGTGACCGAGATCATAGCAGCAGTTACGAGCCGTTGAGAGGGCTTCATATTATAGTGGGTTAGTAAACAAATGAGGTGTGGAGGTGGGGTGCGGAGAGAGACTGGAACCGATAATCACATAACAATTCAAAACAGATAGCAGTTTCTGAGCAGTTTATAAAATAACAGGTAAAGCAGGTAGCAGTTTGTAAAATAACAGGTAAAAAACAGTTTATAAAAGGCAGTATACTCCAGTTCATTACGATCCTACTGTGACCGTATACATTTGTTAATATGAAGTTTTTAAATTGATTTTTGATATCAGAGCCAGTGTGACCACCCTTTAAGACGATACTTCTAAATGTAATTTGAACTTAGACAATTTTGAGAGTAAAGTAAGCATGTTTTTAAATAAATCTGCTGCTGCAATGTGCCCGAAAATTGATCCTTATGAAAATGTTAAAACTGTTTGATTCCTAAAATAAAATTATATACAGCTTTTTTAATAACAGATGCTATATTTTTAACGAAGATGAAAGCGGATGAATAGATCAGTAGCAAAATGCGTATGTATGTGTGTCACACTGTAAGATCCGTTATTAGAAAAACTGTAAGGTAACAGTACTAGTGGATAATAAATAGAGACAAGCAGAGTGATGTCAAGGTCAACGTAAGGTAAGTGCAGAGCCGTTATCAGTCCGCCGTAACCATAAGTGTCACTTCCAACCTCAGGAACAGAAACGGACGACTTACATAAATAAATAATAATATGCCATGAAAACAGGGAATTTAGATATATGGTAGAAAAGTGCGTAGAGGAGCATTGGGGAATACATTGAATAACAATTTTCATGGAAACTCAATCTTTGGACATACTGTATATGGAAATAATTATCAAGTAAGATGATATAGTAAATACAAAAAGATACCTCAAGATAGATGACACCCTGTTTAAGGATGATGACGTTGACAGCGTTAGATTCTATTAGTCTATCAGTATTATCGACTAACCAAGCATACAGACAATCAGATTTAGGAAATGTATGCACTTTTAAAAAACGTACCTGGTATAGATAGTACTTATCATATATGCTTCCACGCCTCAACCGATTAAATTGCTTTTGTTTACATCAACATAATAGTCTGTTTAGACCCCTACGTAAAATTAAATAGGAACTTAAATCAGTAGATGTGCTATTAACGTTCAATGTCACTTCTAAAAGGAAATTTTACACGGATGTATGAAACTCGCATGTGTGCTTGCCTACCGTCACTTTTGCTATTATACTGCTATCTGTCACATCTATAAACTGCTACCTGTTTTATCTGTTATTTTATAAATTGCTACCTGTTATCTGATTTACCTGTTATTTTATAAACTGCACCTGTTTTTACCAGTACACCGAAGAATCGCTCGAAGTACAAAGTCCCTAAAGTCTAAGCTTCACCGAGACGGATATTCATTCAAATAATTCTTGATAAAGAAAAAGTCTTACGTTGGATTTCACAAACGTCACTTAACTTTAATCATCGATTAAGAATAATCATTCCTATACCTTCAACATATGTAACCATGGCAACGTTTACTTTTAACGGATGATTAAATTTAAGTAACGTTTGTGAAATCCGCCATTAAGCTTTTGGTTACTGTTGACGCAATTCTTCAGAATAGAATGGTAAGATATAGATGGTATGTATCATCGAACTTACCTTAATAATTGTTGAAAAAATGCATGCATACATAAGAAATGTAGACAGAATGATAGATGATTACCAACATTATGATTTTAATCAAAATTAAACATCCAATTAAATTCAAGCTTATTAAATTCGAATTAAAAATTTTGCATAAGAAACTATGACCTTGATATCAATTCCCAGTCGTCGCGTCATCGGTGCTCTGTTGTTGTCTCGGGTACTGCTACCTGAAGAAAGTTCTATTGAACAGTGAAATAATGAAATAATGAAATCTAATAAGCTGTTTTACTATACCTTTCATTGATTATTATTGAAAAATGAAAGAATTTAAAAAAAAATTAAAATAATTTATTTAGAACATAAACAAAGCAGTTAATAAACAGTGAAATCTGTTCAGTTAGTAGAAAAAATAAAGCAAAATCAAGCAAAATTTGAATTTTTTTACTTCTTTTTAACTTAAAATAAGATCATGTATTTGAGATTTAATTATAATTATAAATATTATTATAAATTATTAATAAATATAATTATTGATAATTAATTTACTTTGAGTAGGATAGGATTAGGTGAAATATACATATAATACATATATAAAAATAATCTCCTTTTATTGTATCCTGTAACAAATTATATAAGTTTTAATATGTTATAAAATGGATATAAAAAGTTGAAATATCAAAGAAAAAAACAAGAAGATATTACAAGTATTAAATTAATTCATTGAAAACAAGAACAAGTATAAAAATTGAAGTTAAAAATAAATTACTTGAAAATAAGAACAAGGTAAAGTTAAAAATAAATTAATTGAACACAAGAACAAGGTATTATAAAAATTTGAAAAGCGAGTTGAAATAAATTCATTGAAAACAAAAACAAGATATTACAAGTATTACAAGTCAAAAATGAGGGCAAATACTAATTTCGACTCATATGCAAATGACAAATAGTAATTTGCGGGAGGCTGCCCCTCCCAACCTGCTATGAAAAAGTTCTGAAATAAAGTAAAATAATTAAAGAAAGCAAATATATGTATACCCAACCCAACCCAACTATATAAAACTTACATTCATAGGGAGAGGCAGCCTCCGTCGAAATTCTACAATTATTAAATGTCTTTCTGAAACAGGAAAAAAATATTAAACAATATTCACTTGAACATATATGCGGTTACTCTTACGCTCCATGTTGAAATAACTGATTATGTTGATAATTCGTAAATATATTATAAGAATCTCAAGCGATGTTGCCAGAGTTTAAAACGTAAATTCTTGAATGAAAGCATTCAACTATGTATAATATTCATTCATTCATTATTAACCTGAGATAAATGATTCAGTCTGACAACAATGGAGATCCCTACCAAAGAAACTGTAATAAACCATTAACTATACATATCATTTAACTTACCTGGAAAACAAATATAAACAATATAAAATTGTTTTCATTATTTGTAGAAATGTTTATGGAATTAACACACACAGTTTTTAAGTTTATAGAATTAATATACATGGTTTTTGAAAATCAATCATCAAAATTTTTACATCTATCAGCATGAAATTTATCAGCAAGTGTCGATTAATAAATAACCCTTATTCGTTCCTTTTGAACATTGAATAATTTTTAATAATTAAAAAACATATGTCATTCGATAATTGTAGAAATGTTTATGGAATTAACACACACAGTTTTTGAGTTTATGGAATTAATACACATAGTTTTTGAAAATCAATCATCAAGATTTTTACATCTATCAGCATGAAATTTATTAGCAAGTGTCGATTAATAAATAACCCTTATTCGTTCCTTTTGAACATTGAATAATTTTTAATAATTTAAAAACATATTGCTATGACATATAACCACTGGTTATTACCAGACTTTTGATGTGTCAAAAGTTTATCTTTTAACTATTTCATTAGTCTTGTGGTTTACTTAGTAGCAAATTTTCTTTTTATAATTATCTTTTGTATGTAAATAAAGTGGGACTATGTAGAAAGAGCAGCAGTAGAGATAAATTAAAAATCCTAGACTTATGTTTAAACTTTTTTATTTTATTCAAATTTTTAAATGCTTTATAAAAACAATGATGTTAATAACAATAGTATCGATAATGATTATTAATTTATTATAAGTTATATAAATCAGTCAATCAATAATAAGTATTATTGGTAATAAGCTAATCGCTCAATGATAAGTGTAATAACTGTAATAAGCTATTCGCTCAATGATAAGTGTTCATATAATAATTGTAATAACCTATTCGCTCAGTGATAAGTATTTATGTGGTAAGCTATTCGCTCAATGTTAATTACTTTTGTGTAAATGTAGAGGAATTCAAATGGTTTAGAGTTATTCACTCCGTGATGGGTTTCAAATGAATGAGTGTTCATGTAATAAGCTATTCGCTCAATGTTAATTACTTTTGTGGAGGAAGTTAAATTGTTCAGAGTTAATCACTCCGTGATGGTTGTCAGATGAATGAGAGCGAACGTCAGTTCGACGTGCTTTATATAGGCTCCTTTTTATGACGTCGGCGCTAGTTTTTTATTTTTGAAAATCCAATGATTTATTTTAATTTTCCTTTGATTTTTATTCCATAAATTTTCAGTGAATCTTTTGTCCGTTTGTTTCGTCAATCATAAAATAATTTTTTATTTAAGGTTTCATAATGAAATGTTTTAACTTTGCCTTTGATTTTCTTAAATTTGAATCTAAATAGGGGTTCGAGGCTAAATGACGTCACGAATCCTACCTAGTTCGAGATTATCCTGTCATCTTGTTATTTGTCACTACGACGTAAATGTGTGTGTGTCAGTGATTGTCAACTTCTGTGGTTTTTTCATTATTTTGAACAAATTTCGGTAAGTTAAAACATTAGATTAAACTATTACACAAGATCAACCTATAATTCATGACAACTGTCACTGGAACATTATCCTGCACCTTCAATACCGGCACATCAAGACTACGTCCAGAAACGTTCCGCTGCGCATCTTGTTTCCTGTCTGCCAACTCCCTAGCCTGTTCCTCGAGCCAGTTACAGAAACTTCTTATACTATTGTCAACCCATGCTTCTTGTGTTGGTGATTTTAACAACAAAATTGAAGACTCTGTATCAGACACTGTAAGATATAATTTAATTAGTATAATTTTTTATATATACTTAACTTATTACTTGCCCCTCTGTTTCTGTTTTAGTTTAAGTTTTTCATCTAATGTTCGTGTTGCAAGTAAGAAAAATGGTATTCTTAAGGAATTTCTGTATGGTTCAAAGAATACACATAAAATAAGGTATGTTACATTTTATTTGTAAAATAAATATTTAGATCTTTGTTTTATTGTTGTAGGTGAAGAATTTCCTTTGCATGTGAAGATTGGAAGTAACTCTCTGCTTATTTGAAGAATCCGAAAACTGTGTGTCCTTGTGAACATGACAATATGTTATTCGATAATTGTAGAAATGTTTATGAAATTAATTATATGGGTGAGGACATTGCTCAAAGATATTTCTATTAAACGAAATGACCTCATACGTATAAACAAAACGGCTTTGTGGAAGCAGATAAAATCAGACTACTATCTTAACATAAACAAAAGCACTTTAATCAGAGGAAGCCTTGAGGTGTATATGAAAAATATGATATGAACTATCTATACTTCTGTAAATAAACTCCAGAGATAATATTAATAAAGAAGTTATAAAAAGTATTATAGCTTTAACTTTTAAAATACAGTCACAACTCCATAACTCGAACATTCACAACTCAAAATTTTCTGTAAGTTAAAATTTATTGATTTTCCTGCATATTGTATATAAACTGAAATCTCAGTCTCTAACTCTGAATTTCTATAACAAAATAATTTTTCGGTTCCTTGAGATTCGCGTTATGGAGGTTTGACTGTAATTAACTTCAACGCAAGGACACTTTAGATTCTAGGTATCACAAAAATGAACAAAATGGTATCAGAGTGGAGGCAGATAAAATATTAATTGTTCGCAATTTAATATCATACTTGATGATAAATTCTGTTCCGTTAACAGATTTTCTCTGGATGAATACTATCATTCCAAGCCTGCAACACACATTAGTTTAATAACGGTGTGCATTCAATATGAAAAAGAAAAAGTCAGATTATTCATCTATGCATAATAGGGCTTGTCTCGTTTTTTTTTTTTTTAATCAACTATTTTGCTCAAGTTTATTGAATTGAAAGAATAGATTCAAATAACGGACCCATAGCGCTTAATCGCGCATGCTTCAACCTTGATTCATCTTACAATAACTATAACAAACTGCTATCTCGCTATCAGAGAATGATGTAGGAGGACAACCCTCTCTAAATTTTGAAAATGTTTCTTTTGCACTAAATACTCTGAGGTTGCGTAGGAGGGAGCGAACTGGTGCACTTCTGTTTAATAAATGATTATCGTTTCGCTGTAATTTATTCTGTTAAACAGTTTAGAAAATCTCAAAGATAAATTCGAATTATTATCAATATTTGTTCATAAAGTCTTACCAGGAATAAAAGTTAATGGAAACACATTATTTTCTTCAGTTTCTAAACGTATGCGAAGGTGAAAATGTGTCAAGCTAAACTTCGTTTGTTAGCAGAGATTCAAAGCATTAGAGATCAAGGAGATTTCATTGACTTGGAACCATCTACGAATGAAAAATATGAGATGATTATTACCGCTACGAGTGGTTTCGGAGGATTGGCACGATTATGTGTTAGAAAAGATAACTTCAACGTTGAGTGTTACTGTAATGATTTGGACGGGCTTGAATTGTATTTAGAAAATCGTTTAGAATTTGGTCATTATTTGTGTGAATATTTGTGTAAGAAATTGCAAATTTCTAAGTAAATAAACAACATTATTTTGCGTTGACAGCAATGTAGTAAGATACAATAAATTATGTTGAAGTAAAAGCATATGCTTCGTTTTATTCATCTGACTCATTGTTTACATTTCGTTGCATAAACGTTTTGAGTTACGTACGATAACTCTAGTGCGAGGGAATTTTGAATCCTCTTCTTCAACTTTAGCATGCGGAATTGCGCGAGGTAAAATTATAATTAAGGTCGCGGCGGTATTTAATGCATAAGATGTCTAAACCGAAAACGTATACGGAGTTTAAAAAAATTGTATCACAAATGAATCAACCAATCACATTCGAGGATTTCTGTATCATTTATAAATTAGTGTTTTAAATTAGTTTTTTAAATTGAACACATTGCTTCGCAGTTTTCGTTTCTCAGATATTTACAACGCTTTTGCAATAGAGTAAATTTACGTTCAGTTTGAAACAGTTAAGTAGTGTAGTGATTCCTAAATCAGCTTGAAAGAAAATTTGCTTCATGATGTGTACTGAAACGACTTCCGTTTGCAATTAATTTTCTAAATTTCATTGTATCTATTTCTAATTTCATTCTCAGTTAATCGCGTGCGAATCGACCTTGATTCGTTTTCTTTATCTCGCTGCTCTCTAAATTGCACTAAGGTCGCGAGTGTTGCTATCTGCTAACACGTCTCGACAAGTATTAACATTTCAGAAACCGCGAGCGCTAAACGACATCCTCCGCCGCGCGTCCTTCTTATTACACATCTCGAACTGATACGAGCAACTGACCCAACGGTCGAGCGGCTTAGGTGGACGCCTCACGAACGCCGAGGAACGAGTTCGAAAAAGGACATCATTCGCCGCGCGTCGTTAATATTACACATCTCGAACGGATACGAATAACTGACTCAACGGTCGAGCGGCTTAGGTGGACGGCTCAGGAACGCCGAGGAATGGGTTCGAATCTCACTCCGGACCGAGAAAAAAATTCGTTATTTAGAAATATCTAGAAATAAACATCTATTAGCTCTGGTCATAACTCGACGCGCTATTTAATACATATAAAGAAACTAAGAAAAAAAAAATCAAAAATTAAGGTAGAATTCGCGAAACACCTCTCCTTTTCCAAAAACCGCTGTAACTATGCCCAAAAATGTACCAAGGTCGCGAGTCTAGATATCTACTGCCGCATCTCCCCCTCTCGCTCAGGCTTGCCCGCGTCTCGCTTCTGCTGCCGCTTGCGCGCGACCCCTCTCCCCCTTCTCACCTCACCCCCCCTGACCGCGATCCGCGCAAAAATTGCAATTTCGAGGCCTGTGTTAAATCTTATGGAAAATTGGCCCCGGAAGCACATAGTATATCTACTATTACGTTAAATTACGTTACTAAGAGTAGTTTTATAGTATCTTTAATAGGGAGTGCTGAGGGGAGTACTCCATGGCATGCTTTCTCGGAATTGAATTTTAAGCGAATTGAAACGGCCATACATACACGTCAGTGAATGTTAATGTAGCTGGCCATGGCTGAACATTCGTCAAAACTATTTGCTAATTCCGAAGCAATAATAGAGAAATAAGTGCAAAGTGGGCTAGGATGCGAAAATGTGACGAGCGGTTATAATATGCTGTTAATTCTCCTCTTAAATTTTGCATTACACCACTTATTTATAGAATTTGTTTACATGTTATATTTACAGGATCGGTTTTCTACTCTGCTATCATAGCGGCAGCGCCACCACGTATTTGGTGAGCTGGTTCCGAACTAATACCAGTTTAGCTCCAAATTGGAGCGCTACATATCGTATATGACAATTGCCATCTGTAAAGCTCTTTTATCTGTGTTGATAGGTAGAAAGATAGATAGATTATATATTTTTTTCCTTCATAGACATGTAAAGATAAATGCTGAAATGCATGTTTGAAAGACACCAATATTCGCCATTCGTCAATATTCAATTGCCTTTAATGTTAGGAAGAAAGTTCCCTGAGAATCTGTAACGGAACTTCCTTTTTCTTTTGAACGATACGGGATGTCTCTAAAATCACTGCCATAAATTAATAATAGAGCAAGTCAGTTTTTGAAGCACACGTTTTTTGCCAATTCGTATTCCGAACAATGTTTTTATGTCCCCGCAGGAATTACAAAAATACTTCGAGATTCGTCCGACAGATATCTTCGGCAGGCAGGACCCAGCCAGAGTCAACTTGAGGAAGTCCCTGGTGCAGAGACACTTTCGTTCGCTCAAGCATTTTGCCAGCAGTACGCCGGCGCGTGCAGGCCCGGGCCCCTTCAACAAATCGTCCGTCATTTCGCCCATTTTACACCAGAAGGTCTTTGCCATTTCTCCGTCGTCAAAATCGCCCCGCGAGGAACCTAAAAGACCGTCGAGGCAACGAGAGAACGGCCGCCTTCAGAATGTCATGCAAAAAAGCTCGCAGGAGAATGCCCGTGAATCCCCGTCGGAATCAGAATCGCCTGGTGTACGCAAGAAACCATCGACGCAGCGACACAACGGCGGTCTTAAGAATGCCACGCACAGAAGTGCGCAGAGGCGCAGGAGTTTCGCGGCGCGAGATGAATCTACGTCAGAATCAGAGTTGCCCGACGTTTTTAAACTAACATCTAGGACGCAGCGAAACAAGTCCGCCGCGCACGGTAGAATCTCCCAGAATCTGGAGACTGCTGAGTTGCACAGGAGTTTGCCGGATAAGAAACGTCCTGTGGTGCAGGCCGAATGTTCCTCGGAGCCAGAATCAGAATCACTTGACGTACATAAGAAATTACGGAACAAAAGACATAATGCTAGCCTCACGCACAGTAGAGCTTTACAGGAACTGGAAGGCGCAGGACGTGGCACGCACAGGAGCTTCGCGAATAAGAAAAGCTCTATCAGCGAGCTCGCGCAAGTTCTCTCCGACTGTGAGAGGGGTGATGAGTCCTCCTCACAGTCGGAATCAACCCTGAAGGGGCAAGATGTACAAAGGAACAGTAGAACCTCACAGAAACTAGAAAGACCCGGACTTAATACTCACAGGAGTTTAACAGATAAGAAGAACTCAATCAAACAACGCCCTGTTCATGATGAGAGACGGGACGCTTCCTCCTCAGAATCGGAAGCAACGTTGAAAGAACCCAACGTGCAAAAGATTGCTTCACAAACACCGGAAAAAACGCACAGGAGTTTCCGCGACAAGAAGAAAGAGCACTCACTCAGAGTCCTGCCCGATTACGAGAGACGTCAAAATTCCTTCTCAGAGCCGGAAACAAACGTGAAATGTCGCGACGTTCAAAAGATTATTACGAAAAGAACCCCGGAGAAGTTGGGAAAAACTGGATCCACGCACAGGAGTTACGCGGACAAGAAGAGAGAGCGCTCGCAAGTTCTGCCCGACTACGAAAGGCGTCCAGATTCCTCCTCAGAGTCAGAGGCAACCGTGAAGCGCCCCGACGTTCAAAAGACTGTTGCGAAAAGAACCCCGGAGAAGCTGGAAAAAACTGGGTCCACGCACCGGAGTTTTGCGAACCAGAAGAGAGAGTCATCCTCAGAGTCGGAGACAACCATGAAACGTCTTGACATTCAAAAGATTGTTACCTCAGAGAAACGAGAAAAAACTGGATCCACGCACAGGAGTTTCGCGGACAAGAAGAGAGAGCGCTCGCAAGTTCTGCCCGACTACGAGAGGCGTAAAGATTCCTCCTCAGATTTCGATGCAACCGTGAAGCGCCCCGACGTTCAAAAGATTGTTGCGAAAAGAACTTCACAGAAGCTGGAAAAAACTGGATCCACGCACAGGAGTTTCGCGGACAAGAAACGAGAGCGCTCGCAAGTTCTGTCCGACTTTGAAAGACGCTTTGAGAGACGTGACGAATCCGCTTCGCAGCCAGAGCCGGTCACGAAAGAACCAGTTGTGCAGAAGAAGCGACATAATGGTAGCCTGCAGATTTCAGGAACCTCGCAGAAACTGGGAACTCCTGGAGCTGACGCTCTTGAAGGCTCAATCGGAATGCAATCACAATTTTTACCTGGTACTAAGAGGCGGCAGGACGAGTCGCCTCTTAGAGGATCTGACATACGTAAAAGAGCATCAATTGGTAGATTCTGCAGTAAAGATACACGGAAATTGGAGCCTGGCATACAGAAGAATAACTCTGCCAAGGAGAGATCGATGAGGACGATCGCGCAAGTTCTTTCAGAACGTAAGAGACGAGATAAATCCCCCTCAGAATCAGAAAGGTCCGATCTCGATGAAAGACCGGCGAAGCAGCGCCTCACTTATAGAAAAACCTCAGAAGAGCAAGTATCCGATAGGCAAAGAAATGTCCCAGCGAGTTCACAGAAGAGGCGAGGCCCCACCGAAATAAACGACGACGCGTCCGTTTTTAAACAAGGCAGAGCGCAGGCACCCGAAGACGAACCAATTCTTACCAAATCTAGGGCTCGCAGGAGTCTAAGTTCTGTGCTAGACAATGAGGAACCAGAAGACGTCCTTTTGTCAAAGAGGAGGGATGACGCCCGAAACAGCACGATCACGACTGGAAGTGATGCAAAAGACTATTTGACATTAGGTTCAGAGTCAGGCAGGGATGTGCAGCGTGTGCAGGCGAATTCTAACGAAGACGGTGCGAAAAATAAGAAAAAGAAAAGACAAACGCCGTTAACGCTCCGGAACAAAAATGATGGTGGGGTTTGCGACGCAAGGAACGATATAGTAAGTTTTTTTATGATTTCCAGTTTATAAATTCTTTATATCACAAAATCTTTTAACCGGACACTAAATCTCGCACTATACACTTAACGTTTCACCGTTGTTCGACAGCTTCGTCAGAACGACGGTGAAACGTTAAGTGTATAGTGCGAGATTTAGTGTCCGGTTAAAAGATTTTGTGATACAAATTTCATCGGACAAGAACCAACTTTAAATATAAATTCTTTGTACAATCCCACGCTTTAATTAAATGCCACTAAGTGACTTCCCTCCCGGCGTTTTGAGGACGAAGCTCTATTGTAGTGTTTTTCTTTAATGAACACCATTACAGTGATTCAATTCCAGTCGTATTCGCCATTATAGTGGCTGCTTTCGAAACGAACCTCACTAGTGTCACCATAGTGGCTTCCTTCCAGATGACGTTTGGAGAGATTGTTCGCAAACTACACCGGCGCAGTAAAAAAATGTGAATCTGATTTTGTAGAACCAGTTGCTTAGAGATAACCGGATGAAAGAAATCTACAAGAACAACTTCTACATGGGCTCCCTATCAGAATACAACACGTCGCATAGAAGCGACGGTGATTACTCCAGAGTAGGCAAAATCCACTCGAAGGTGAATCCCCTGAACACACCCCCGGCCACTGAGAGCAGCCTCTCCGAAAGAAACGACGTCAGCGCTGGCCTCAATCGCTTAAACACGCCACACGCTAGTATCAGCGCCAGCGATTTCATCAGGAAGGCGAATAACATAGACAAGGTGATCACGAACATAATGTCGTCGAAGAAAGAAAGTTTGTCTTCGAGTAGACCCAAAGAAGTCGGGGACGCCCCACCTTCCGGAATTGAAGACGACGCCGCGGAAGTCGAACGCTATCGGAAGATCGCGAGGAACAACTCGCAGGACAAAGAAAACGTGAGTATAGAGTGCGTACGTCGTTTGTTTCAAATTCGGTAAGAGCGTTCTGTTTATAAAATCAAAATTGAAGGTGCGAAACGTCCGGTGAGTCTATTCGAAGTAGAATCGAAAAATTCTCTATTCAATGATACATACATACAATGATAATAGTGGCTTCATTCTAAACTAAAGGGTTTTTCTTTAACCAAGCGCCACGCCACTGCGGTGGCTCCGCCTCTAAACCATCTATTGGTTGAAGCGCACTTCAGTGATTCACCACTGAGTGAGGTTGTGACTACTCTGTGAACTAGTGAACATCTACTCTATGAAACGACTTCCTATTAAGCGAACGCTACGACATGAATACTTTCTAACACTCGATAGAAGTCTCAATTTGAAACAATCGACATACGTAGGGCTTATCGGAAAGCATTTCGCAGTTCTTTTGAATTCAGATCGAACCAACTCAGAAGACCACCGGGAAAAGAAAGACGGCCACTAAGAAAAAAGAACCGCCAAAGAAGAGGGGCCCAAAACCGAAAGTGCAAAAAGGTAGTTTTCTTTAAGTAATCCTTTAGCCCCTCCCCGCGGAAAGACTTTTTAGCGTTTTTCGTCATCGTTAAAAAAACGCCTTCTTCTCATGTACCCCCTGTAAGCATGGAATTGTATATTTCAGGTGAGGTAGCAGAGCCGAGCGATTCAAATTCCGAAGCAACAGGTAAACCAATCAACGGTTATTGACGAGCGATGTATAATTTACACTTTTTTTTGAGGTTTGAGGAGGTCCAAGAGAGAGAGGAAGCAACGGGATTTGGGAATACCCAATGTTTTCATATATGTCAATGAAAAAAATAGACCGATAGGTGAGTGCATAATCACTATGAAACTTCAACCACCAGAGTAGCTTCCTTTTATTTTACGTGTTGTTGACTACAATGTGAGCTACATTTGCTATTTCAGTGAATGGCTCCAGTTTGTAAAAACTTGTTTGTTTTAATCACTACTCTTTAATCGTGTTGTTACTGTAGCGACATCTTTCTAAGCAATCTTTTTAACTGTATGTACAGTGTAAAAGCAAAAAAGAATAATGACGTGTTTTTTTTTTTTAGTTAGCAAGCCCGAGAAAAAGAAAAAAGACAAAGACGAGCATAACACGCGTAAGCAACTGAAAGCAGTCTCAGTTGAAGCAAGGAGCACGCGCTCTCGGAAACAACAAGATAGCGTCGAGCCTTTGCCTTTGCCTGGATGCAGCAAGCAAACAGATGAGTTGCGGCATCTATTAAGGGGTGGGGATGCGGGAGGCGAATCGGAAAGCAGATATGAAAGCGTAGGTCATGGTGGCGACGACTTTTTCGACGATGAATTTTCGTCTTTGTGGTCGTCGGAAGGAATGCAGCGACGAAAAACGAGACAACTGAACATGCGAATAAATAATTCACTGTACAAAATAGGTAAGACTAAAGTAGGTGATTTAAGTTCAGTACGTCCTGTATAATTTTTCTCGTTTAAATCAGAAAAATGTGTTATTTTGTTGAATACAGTTATTTTTTCGTAGTTCCTTAAAATTATGCGATTTCAGTTCCGTCGCACCCCCAATCGAGTTTATTTTAATAAAACATACGTTTTTTTTACTGTTAATGTGAGGGCAGTGTTTAGAAGATATGTAGATCCACAAGAGATTCAAGATCGTCATTTATATTAGAAACAGCTACACACACGTCTTTGGCATTGAAGTAATATCGCAATTCTGTACATTCCAAAATTATACAGGATCAGCACTCATTGACAATTAGTAGGACAGCCGCGTTACACATGCTCACATTTCATTATGCAAGCTCTGCGGAATGTAAGCGTGTATGTTTACATGTGCCAATTAAGATTGAGGCAAGGGTTAATTGATGCTGACACCTTTAGAACTTTGTACTTTGGACCGAACCCTAGCCACCAGGACGAAAGAACCGATTTTGATGTAGATTTAGAAATGTATAAAAGATAAGAGACCAACTCGCAGGTGGTAGAAATAAGATAAATAGTGAAGAAGCAGTGATAGTCAGGTGATAGTTAAGTAGCAGTCATGTAAGATAAACAGTCAAGAAGCATAAATAGTAAAGCAGTAAAAATGTGAGCATGTGTAACGCGGCTGTCCTACTAATTGCCAATGGGTGCTGATCCGGTTCATAATTTTGAAATGCACACAATTGCAATCATTACGAAACGAAATTTAATTTACTTATTTTCCCAGATAATGACATCGTGACATTAATAAAGCTGAGTGTCATCTGCATAAAGCTGATGGTTGCATAAATATTTCAAGATTTATTTTTAGTTATTCTATAAAAGCTTGTAATCCCGTTTTTTTTTTGAAATGTACTGCAGATAGGCACGCTTCTCGCGACGGATTGCAGAAGTAGTGAGGTTTCGTAGCTGTTCGTAAAAATTAAAAGAAGATCTAGTTTTCTTGCTCTTGCCTTCCTTCAGGACCTTGTCCCTTAAGCCTATCATTAACTTAATATTACCTGTTATCCAGGGAAAATAAATAAATAAGATTAGAATGAGTTCATTGACGATACAGACTTTGTCGTTTATGTCAACCGCTTCGTAAACATGGTACCAGGGAAGAGATTCTAAATAATTCACAAAAGAAATTTTATCAAAACACTCCCTTAGGGCGTTACTCGTTTTAAGTTACCCGTTTTAGGTTACCAGTTTTGAGTTACAAGCTTTATGTTATACTTTCGCTTGTGGGAGTTGGAAATCCCGATCCCCTTGGCATATTGAATGTCCGTGTCTGCGTGGCATAGAATGATGAAATTATCAACGTAGGAGCATACCATCCAACATTGGACCGGACAGCTAACGCCACCTTCATTGACACGGCTGAACCTGACAACTTACCACCTTTCTGTGCCACAGTGCTTTGTTTATGTCGACCCCTACTTTGAACGTATCGAGTGAGGCAAATCTCCTGAAGTTAGTGTTCTACCTGAGGCGAACACATCGAGATCTTGATAGGGGGTTTCGAACGTGGAGTTCTTACAATTAGGGATCACTCTCTGGCGCCCTCGTAAAGTTGTTTTATACCCATCCCTTGTTTGTTAAGCTAGTTTGGGAGAACAGTTGAGAAGCAGCGCTTACTTGTCACCTGGTATTGCAATTTAATGAATCAGGAGTATTTCTTTTAACATTTTGGGGTAACATAGAATGTGAAAAAATACTATGAATAAGAAAATCCGCCGAAAATATTATACATTATACAAGTACGGCGGAATTGACTTTATTTTTTGATTATTTCCGCCGTTCGGCGGATTTTTATTTCATAAGTCAAATTCCGCCGTAAAAGGTAAACTAAGCGTTACCTATTTTTTGTCTTGTTTTAAGATAATGAGTAAAATAATGAGTCAAGCAAAGGATATAAAAGTTGGAAAAGTATCTGAGGAAGCTCTTTTTAATTACTGTGAAAACGAGTATGTTTTGAAACTTGTACAATACAACTTCACGGTATTTAAAAATATTTTCTTGTTAACGTATTTAATGTTTTATTGCAATTTGAAAAATAATTACTTAAAAATATACAAGTTTTAAAATAATAATAATAATAATACAACTTTATATCATTTTAAACATTTTAAAATGAATCTAATATAACTTTACATCACTGAGGGTGGGTTTACAGAAAGCAAATCAAATATTTAATTTCGAATTAAACTAATCACGATCAAGTTGCCATAAGAATTACATTGCGAACTGTCAAATTAACAACGTCATTAAAATTTGATTGCAATTAAATTTTCTGTAAACTGGCCCTAAGTGTACAAGTTGCAGCCATGTCATTTTTTTTAATATTAAAGCGTTTGCTTTACAACAAATGTTGAAATATTTTTAAAATTGTGACCAGAATGCTTTCCAATGAACGAAAATTGTTTATATCAGATAGTTTAAATTTAATAATATGGATGCAATTATGTGTTCCAACCGAAGAACAACATTTCGAACATTTATCGTGATGTTTTGACATTAAGATAGGTACATAGATAAGAAATATATATATATAAGATATAGATGGAGAACTTCCATTCACGTACAGTGTATTGCATACAGCGCCAAGTGTCGCTAGTGTGAATTAATGACGCGCGAAATTTAAAATATTTCGTATATGGTATCCGAATTACTTTTAATAAAAATGTTAGGCTGGACTTCATAATTGAACTAAAAGGAGCTTTAAAATCTTTTTAACATAAACAAATAGCATGTGGCTTTAATATAAAGTCTCCTTTAGTTCAATTATGAATCTCGACATTACATTAACATTAGCGGAAGCAAGGGAATTAAAAATAAACATAAAGAAAATAATTATTTCTTAATAATCTATAATCTATTAATAATCTACCTATCTAAGGAACATACAAACGTATGGCTTCGTGTGGCTTCGAAACCAATTATATGGAAATTGTTTCCAAAATAAAGCAGAAGGGGCGGCCCTTAGATAATATGTAACACACATCTAACGGTATAAGAAAATACACATAACAGTTTATCTAGCGAATCTATTTTATAATAATATATTTATTCTTACAACATTATTATCATGGACAAGAGCGAATCTATATTATAACACGTGTGACTGTAAATTACAGAGGGTGCATGTGGTATTGCTTACAAACATTATTAGTAATAAATTACTATGTATTCTTACATTTGCAATAAACCTTATAACATTTACAGGGATATCAAGATAGGTACAGATACAATACTGAAAGGGGTTACCGTTAATTATATATTTATAAATAGGCAAAAAATTACTTAATAAGACACTGCCTCAATCTATGCTTTGTTAGCATTTTTAAGAATTTTTTTCTAAAATGTTTTTCACTGTTGCATCCGACAAATTTGCTGTATCCAAAAGTTCTCCACTGAGAATACCAATTATACAGTATTGTTTGTTGAAGATTTGTCCAGTGCGATTAGTCTTTTTAACGACCTTAGTCATCCATACTTAAAGTTTTTATAATAAAGGTCAGCGTCTGTTTAATTCAATAATTATTATTGCACATAACAATTTTAGAAGAAAAGCTTTTCATTAAATGTACAGTACGAAAAGATTAATTTTAGTAATGTATTATTAATATTATGTAATATTATTATGTAATAAATGCATGAGGCTTATACGTATTTGCGTCTTTCGTTGTTTAAAAGAGTAATTGTAATGTGACTGTAATGTACTGACAATACTCACAAACAGAGCTGTGCGAGTATTTACTGTTACAAATACAAGTCAATTACAAGCACAAGCACTTTTGGACTCGTACTTGTGCTTAAGCACAATTAATTACAATTGTGCTTATTACTTGTACTTGTATTTATACTTGTGCTTATTACCGCAAGTACACTTCACAGCTGTGCGTATACTTATGGTTATACGTACAGTCGTACAAATATTAAAATGTTAACTTGCAATTAGTTTTAGAATCAACAAATGCACATAATATATCTATCGCTGAGTTATTTTTATTTTCCGCATATTCCTTGATGATGCGATACGTATATGTACATATCTAGAGAGACGCGGCCTATCTGCGCGACAAAATATTGATGCTTCATAGTCTGGCCGGCAGCGAGTCGTTCCCCCACTAATAAGTATTTATAAGCACGAGTCCAAATACAAATACTTTTGGATTTGTGCTTGTATTTAAGTGCAATTAAGCACTATTGTACTTGTGCTTGTGCTTGTTGTATTTATAAGTAGTACTTGGCACAGCTCTGCTCACAAAGTAGTAAAAAAGAAATTTTTAAATGTCTTGAAATTGGCAATATATCATTCCAAGTAATAATTTGTTACACATTACTAAATATGTACCTACTGTTTATTTTGGTTTAATGATGTCGCTTTCTATACTGATCACAAGCCAGCAACCTTATTCTATTATACTTATTTTTATTTTTGCTTGCATCTAACCCCTTCAAGGATATATTAATATTTCGTGTAAATACATACAAATAAAAATGAATAAAATATTTACAGAACATTTCAAAAGTATTATGTTGTATACATTCAAATAAATTTTCATCATTGCTATCAAATGTATTATTTAATATATGTTTTAAACTGTATTGATAGCAACAAATATCCAAATAATGTCTCATGATAGAGGAATACTTTTTAAATAGCAACATGAAGGCAGTATTTGGACATACAAGTGATTTGCTATCATATGCCCGCATGTTTATTATGTTACAAGCAGAACTGCTACGGTCAGTTGAAAGTAAATTGTTTCTACACACATCACAGTTCCCTATTTTGTTTATGAGCTTTTTAGCAATGAAACCTGCAATGTATGTGCATATTTCTATTTCAGTAATCAGTGTCACTTGTGGAATTAACAAATTCAGTCACTACAATATTGTGCACATTGACATTATATTCAGTAGCAATGGGTTGTTGAAACAAGAGGTCAGATAAATTATCCAAAAGTCCTATACTATCATCCTTTTCACAATTTGCATCAAGAGAGTTACTCGCCATCATGTTGTTAATTAAAAGTGCAATGAAGGACTGCCTAAATGATGTTGCAGTAGGATTTATATTACGTATCCCATGACTGCGAATACAACAGAAAAAATTTTCAATGGGATCCTGGTTAAAGTTTCTTAGAAGTAAAAACTTAAATTGAGTTTTCAATTGATCCCATATGTATAGCAACCCTTTAATGGTTTGAATCCAATTAGTTATTGATGGTGGTACAAATTCTTTACCATGCCGCAAGAATTTTATTGACTGTAAAACTGTAATGGCTTCTCTCCAAAATTCAAGATGCTTTGATTTGGCTGTCAGTGCACATCTGAGATCCTTCCCATTTCTTATTTCAATGGAACTTCCATTTACACTATCAAACAAAACATCCATGAAAAGGAGAAAATCTGCAGTGTCTGTGGCACTTGGAGAAAGTGTATCTACCCCTATAATACAAAAATGATTAACAGAAGACTATGCAAATAGGTATAAAAAATTTACCTAATCTTACAAAACCTCTCATTAAAGCCGAAACTCTTTGACTAAAAACCTGTGCTGCTAGAGATACCTTCATTTTTTTCGTTTTATCAATTTTTACATGAGAGTCTGTAAGTTTTGAGAACATTTTGAATTCAGTTTCGTTACTATCCAATGTGTACAGTTGTACAATATGTTCCCAAGAAGCTGTTTGTTTACTATTATTTCGCCAAATAAATGTTGCATTCCATTGCAATAAATTATTGCGTACACCCTTTAATAAGTGGGGGGATCGTAAATAGATACTACTACTTCTTCTCCATCTACCACAAAACCAAAAAAGCGATTTTCGATTCCTGTTCGAAGACAATACTCTCTAGTTTCCTGCTTTAGTTTTGCTATGGCTGACACATTAGTACTATGTTGGTCACATATTGTTGCAACAACAATTAATCCCGTTTCTCGTAAGGCTATGATTACCTTTTTTATGTTTTTCACCAATTCATCCTTTTTCATAGAACTTTCTACAAAAAAGAATGCCAGTGGTTGTTTCCATTTTCTTCTGATTCCTCGTGCCATGAAAACTAATACATGATTAGCAAATTTTAATCTCCTTTCATCACCCAGGTCTTCGAATCCTACAATTACATGAAACACATAAGTAACAAACCAAAGTATCAAATATTCATACATTACCTTCTATAATATCTAATTTCTGGTTGTACTGTAAATGAGGTGTAATAGACATTTCGTCAAATAATAAAACACAATGTTTGTCTAGCACACTCAGCTTGTTGACACGTTTCTTTAAATTTTGTAATACAGAAGGATTGATTCCACAATGAAAGGGAAGTTTTGTCAACATTTTTTTAAAGTATATTTGGAGGGCAATACAAAAACTGACTGTAAGAGTCTGTAACTTTTTGGTCCTTGTTTATAAAGAGTTAAGGCAAAAATTATACATAGAAAATCTTCTTCCATTTGGCCTTTTTTTCTGCAGTCTAATTTGTGATAAAATAAAATTTAATGTCACTTCATTTACAGTACTCTGGATAAATTCTTTTGTAGCAGAGAATTTAGAAGCAGCTGGCAATCGGGATTGAGCATTTTTCTTTTGAACGAATAAACGCTTGTTAATTCTTTTCAGTTTAGTAGCTAATCTATAAAGTTTCTTTGCCTTAGGTGTAAGCAATGCTGAACGTGGAACACTAACACTTTGCAATGGTTTCACTTTCATTGCTGCTAAAAAGTGACTAGTAAACATCTTAACATACAAAACTAAAATTAAATTATTTACCATTCTGTCTTTTAGGAGTTTCTTCCGTGGGTTCCTTGTATTCAGTGTATTGAAGGGAACTAGAACTTGCTACTGGATTTAAAATTTCACTTGAAATTTCGTGAAGGCCTTGGCATGGAATATTGTCCATTTCTGTTGTTTCTACGAAATGGTTAATAACCACACCCCAAACTATAAATATTTACAATTAAATTATATATTTACCGTTAAGCTTAGGTTTTTTTTCCACGGGAGCTAGAACTTTTTCTCCAAGGAAGCTAGAACTTGCCACTGGATTAAAAATGGATTTTTGTTGTGGAGTATTATTCTTTGCTGTAACAATGAAACATAATGAACTTCATGAATATCCTTCTTTCCTACTTTTATGTACCTTCCATCTGTTGAACATTTTGTACTGTTCGTATCCATAACATAACTGAATTCTCCAAGTTATCTTCACCATGAAAACCTAACAAGAAATTTACGTTAAGATTGTTAGTTTTTTAAGACTTACAGACCTATTCTGTATCTATCTAACAATTTTGCAGGATCATAATAAATTTATCCATAACACATCAACACAAGCTGCGGTACATGATCACCACATACACTGTTCAATCCTATGGGCAATTTTTCGTCCGCCTCATTTTCCAAGAAGGTATTCCTGGACGACATCTCCCGCAGATGTGTTGAAAATGTTACTTCTCCAATCATCCCATATTTCACTGCAAAACTAATAATAAATAAATAATAATAGAATTTCTTTCCACTTTCTGGTTAATACTTGATTATGATGAAGTGGTATTCCCTGATGAAGGTAGAAAGAGCAAACTATTTAATATTTTGATATGAAAATCAATTTGAACATATTATTATCCAAAATCACATATTTCAATTCGGTTTGTTACAGAATAGGACATTATTATAATAATACCTGGCAAAGCAATGGTTGGTAAACCCCTTTTTTTAATCATGGGTCTGCCTCGTTCTTCATTAACAACGCTGTGTATTCCAAAATGACTATGACAAATCCTATAATTTTTATATACTTTTTCCGGATGTACAGCCTTGCTCATATGTATTAGACACCCCTTGAAAATTAACATTATTAACAATACTATTCAATTTCTAAGAAAAGAAAGGCGGTATATATTTCAGTTTGGATGCCTTATGAAATTTTATTGGGTAATAAATCCGTATTTCTCAAGAGCAGGTAAGAAAAGAATAATATCGGAATTTTAGTACATCAGTATCCTTCGAACGCTCCAAGCTCTGTGAATTTCTATATGCGATTTGTGATGTATGATAATTTGTATATCGTAATAATAGTACAGTGCGTTAAATAATGCCTAAAAAACGTGAATTAACGCAAGTTGAGCGTGCTCAAATTGTGTTATTGCATTCGCAGAAGATGTCATTAGCTGCAATTGCAAGAAAAATGAAATGCTCGCGATGTGCGGTCCGCACTACGATTAAACGTCATCAGGAATCAGGATCGTTTGTTAACAGAAAAAAAAGTGGGCGAAAACGCATTACAACGCCAAGGGAAGACCGACTTTTAGAGCGAATATCCTTACGTGATAGAAGAAAATCGTCGAAGGAACTCTCTGGCGAGCTTCTCCAACGTCACGGAGTGTCCGTTTCTGCTCAAACAGTGAGGCGACGCCTCGTAAGTTTTGGTTTACGGGGATGTAAAGCGCGACATAAACCTCATTTAACTGAGGTACACAAAAAGAAACGTTTTTTATGGGCAAAACATTACAAAAATTGGACCGTCGATGATTGGTCGAAAGTTATGTGGTCAGACGAATCCAATATAGAGGTACGTGAGAAATTGTGCACACTTTTCTTATAGACGTAAACAATTCTGTTTGCACAACGCATTTTTAAAAATCCGAGAATTGTATTTATTGAACAATTTCTTCTTCTGTCTTACAGCTTTTCGGGCAGCCTGGGGCTCAATACGTTCGTAGAAGGCAAGGAGAAGCATACAATCCAGACTGCGTTATACCTACCGTAAAATATGGCGGGGGTAGCATTATGGTTTGGGGTTGTATGTCTGCCTCAGGAGTGGGAGAGTTGTACGTGTGCGAGGGTCGTATGAACGGTCAGCGTTACATGACCATGCTGGAAGAAGTTTTAGAGCCCTCCGCTTTAAAATTATTTAATGAGGAGACCCCTAATTATTACTTCCAACAAGATAATGCCCCCTGCCACAAATCACGGGAAGTGATGCGTTGGTTCAACGAAAATGGGGTGCGCGTGTTAGAATGGCCAGCACAGAGCCCCGATATGTCACCAATTGAACATTTGTGGCATATACTAAAGGTGAAAGTGTCGAAGTTTAAATGTGCTTCAAAAGACACATTAAAACGGAAAATTTTTGAAGCGTGGAACTCAATAACTGAGGAAGAATGTCACAATCTCGTATCTAGTATGCCGAGAAGAATAGGTGCACTGATTAAAGCACAGGGGGGTGTCACAAAATATTGAATATTTGTAAATAAAGTGACTTTGAAACCATGTTTATTGATACAGATTTCTTTTATTCCTTGTAGTATACCTCAAACTGATAAACATGTAGGGTGTCTAATACATATGAGCATGGCTGTAAATGTGCCAGGTTTTCACTTCCAATACGTTGTATCCAAACATTGTACACCTACATAAACATGTGCATATTAAGCTTAAAAATTATATTAATACATTCACGTTCAAACATGCAGCAAATATCATATTTACATAAATATTTATTGACTAAATTCACTTACAGTTTCATCCAAATATGGAAAAGTATGCACAGGCACATCTTTATTATTATTTTTACACGTTGGTACGCAGCAATAGAAAACCATTTTGAATATATGATAAAATAAATAAAAGTAAATTACTGAAAATCTATCGTGAAATCGTAAATGCACAAATGTCTGACTTAATTCTTAATATACGCTCAGTCACTTACTCATTACGCGCCACACGCAAGCCGTTGCTAGGTAACGGAATGACAAAGACAATTAAGAATTGGAAAAGGATATCTGATGTAACACAGCGACACGTGGCAATAGTGAGAATTACAAAAGTGTCTTACTCGATTACATAAAAGATAAACGGGCATGGATAGGTAAAATCATTTTGACGTTTGTTTTAAAAATAATCTCATCTAGGATGTAAGTTTGCACATTTCATAGCCCACTCTGACCTGTTTTCAATAAATCGCTCGTTATAAATGTCGATTCTTACTTCGCATCGTTGAATTGACGTTTCAAATATTGACTGTCAAACAAAAATTCTTGTTTACCTATTTAATGTTTTGTTGCAATTTGAAATAACAATTAGTTAAAAAAGTTTGATTCCACAGCCACCCAGAACTACAATAATACGCAAATTCGATGTCTTTTATTATGAAGAGATTGCATCTAAATGGATTAATTGCTGTGAAAATCTCTTTTAATGCTGTAGTATGTAATCTTATTGTGAAAAGTATTAATATGTATTTTCATTTAATTTTTCTTTCTTTTCATTATTTTTCCATATTTTCGGCGGATTCTCGCTGTTATGTATCAATATTCCGCCGAACGGCGGAAAATAACTCTTAAGATAATCAGTTCCGCCGGATTTTAGTTAAAATAATTTTTTTCGACGGACAAGGTTCCAAAAATTTCGTCAATTCTGCCGTTCGGCGGAATTTATAATTTATAAGTACAATACCGCCGGCGTACATCTAGTCACTGCGTTAATAAATTTCTGCGTTGTAATACTTTTTGCTTAATTCCGTAGTTCGTAAATTTTAATACAATCGGCCTAGGTTTTTATTTCGGCTGGTTTTGTCCATGTATAGTCCAAGTCGATGAATACGATCGATATCACTTATAATTAGTTCAAGATTCACTTTAGTAAGCATACTATTTACCACAGTTACCAAATCTTCTGACTCACTTCCTTTAATTCCTAATATTTTAACCAGGATTCTAACTGTATTTCTTAGTTTCCCTTAGTTTATGTTTTTTCAAAATTTTCAAAAATATTCTCTTAATTATAGCAAATTTTTATTTCAATTTGGTAACTACCTGTACATATTTTTTAACTTCCGATTAAAAATGTTTAAAAACGTTACTGCAATATCAGGTCAACAAGTGATCGAAAGATGTCGCTACTTTAATGTTATTTTGTTATAAATTTTACTAAAACCTATAAATACTTTTAAAAATCCCTAAACAATAAAAATTTAAACTTCAAACTAAACTGAATTATGTTTGAATTACGTTAATTATGTTTGAATTTAATTTCTTTTTAAGAACTTCATTATTTCAAATTTTTATATCAACGGACTTTTTTAATGATTCCGATCAGCAGCATCCTGTATAATAAAAATAAATTATTTTGCTGACCACAAGAGATTTTTATTTTTGTGAGTAGGTAAAGTTTACGATTTTATAAATGATTCAGTTCAGTAACACCGTGCATAGATCTTATTTAAATTTTTGATTAAAAAAAATACCTGTAGATTCTAAAAAGCTTCAGCTCGGTAATCCCTGTGTAGACGTTTCTGTTTGGCTTAAAACATTTTTAAATTTGTTAATTACAACAAATTTTTATTTTTCTGGGTTTACAAGAGCGGGCCTCATTAAATCCGACCCTTCTCGTCAGTTTATTCTTATTCGTTAAATAATTTTCAGAATGGTTCAACGACGGCAAGCAGACACTGCTAGATATGGAAAGCGACATCAGCAACACCAACGACACGCACGTCAAGCATTCCATCGACGTTCCGTCGGTCGCAACATCCGGTTACATAGTGATCGGCCCCTCGGGGAGCAAACCGTCCCAGCTTTCCAGAAAGTACTCATTGGTGAGGTCGTCGCTTACTTGAAAAGGGACCGTGCTAAAGAACTCGTTCTTTCAGATGTTTTACGTGATCGAGGGAACGGTCAACGTGACCGTGCAGAATCGATACTACATAGGGGGGCCCAGCTGCAATTTCTTTATACCGTTCGGTGGGGTTTCAGATTTCCACCGCGTGCGTTTCGTACTTTATTCTACTGTTTTCAGGGTTCGAGTACACGATCGGCAATTTGAGCGCGACGAAGAAGTTAACTCTGTTTTGTGTGAGGATTCCGCCGTGATTGTTGTCGCCGACGCGACGGTCGGAAGAGAGGGCCGCTCTGTTATTTATACAAACAAGACCAGTTATATTTGTTCATATTTTAATTAATACGCATAGATATTTTAATAATTCATATGCACAGTCAGATAATAAATATTTTGTACATTGATTGCTTTTTTTAATTTCGGGATCACGTCAGGCTGTGAAACGCACACGTAGCGATGTGCCCGGTTGAACGCAGCTAAGTGAAAGTGAATTTGGCAACCCTGCATTCTGCTGTCGGGATAAGAAACGCACGTGCATACTTAACATTATATTATAGCCTTGAATACAATAAAATTGAGTTGAATCGTCACTGTCAGAATGTTAAGGTTACAACAAAAAATAAATTATGCAGCTTCATGTGAAGCAAAAATAACGCCACTATTTTGACCGTTCTGATGATCTGATGCTTGCAGTCAGGGTTGGGAAAACTACGTGTAAAAAATATTTTCTACATTACATCTTACGTAGTTAAATGTAATTTTTACTCGACGTAGTTTATGCGAAATGTCACATTTCTAACCTCAAAATAAATGTTCATTTGACATGTAAAATAAATAAATATTGCGTTTTTCATGTTTTTTAATTCTTGTATACAACAATTTTAGCTATTTTACATCAAAATAGACATTAATTTATGTATAAATAATTAATTATAACCTTAAAATGAAGAAGTAGAAAACAACGTAATTTTTAAAGTATTTAATTCATTTCTTATGACGTAGATAATTACAAAATCTACGCGTAATTAATAGGTATTTATACGTCTCATTTTCAACGTCCCAACCCTGCTTGCAGTAATACACTCGATCTCTGCATACGGATACAGGTACTGCCATCATATGTTTCTGACATTGACAGTGGCTATTTGATCTTGAAGAAATTAGTTGTCAAAAAGTTATAATTTATCAATGTTTTAAAATATACTTAAATTTTAAGTGTCCTTTCAAATGTTTATAACAGTGACAGTTACTGTTAAAACATTCACTGAGAAAAGAAAATGCATTAATTTGACAACAATGATATGATTAACTACAGAATTGTTGCTGGAATAAATATTTGCTTTAATTAAATCAAAACATTCTTTCAATTTAAACAAAAATATTTGTTATTTCATTATAGTTAAATTAACAATGAGACATTCATTGCATTGAAATTCAACTAATTTTTATATTGAAATTAATCAATACAGTTTTGTTAAAATAAGAATCTCCTGTTATTTAAAAGGAAATTCGTAAACAGTCTAATTAATCATTAGACATTGTTGACTGTAATAAAGTAAGAGGTAATTCAGTTAACTGAAACGTTGTGTTGAAATAAACATTAATTAAAATAAATTAAGATTTAGATTAATTTAAGAAAAAAAAAATAACATATTTTAGTCGTAAACGTTATTGGAGCAATCGTCATTTATACGCGGCATGCGCATCAATGCATCATCCATCTTTTATTGCGTCTTAGCTTTCACGTTTTACTGCGGCCATACTGGCGGAGTGATTTCATTATCTGCCTTGCATTTCGTGTGCTTGTTTAATAGGTGCAGGATCTGATTAAATTAATAAAAACTATGGCTGATGAATGGCTAGAATAGGTTGGAAATTTCGGGGAGAGGGCACTCTTCGAGGTGGATAATTTTCTTATAAATAGAAGATTTTGGCTAAGCTCTCAGGGCTAAGAATAGGGAATACGATTAATTATTGGGCTTTCAGTTGAATGGGAAGTTCTCAATTTAAAGAATATGCTCTAATTTTAGTTTTGTTTTTGGGTAGGATTAAGTTTATACTTGATCGAAATTTATTTCTCTTCTAGAGGCTTTAATAATTGAGATTAAGCCTTTAAGTAAATATTTCAGTCTTTATTTGGGCAAGGATTGAGATTTTTAAGGATTTATTTTTACGGGAAACCTTAATGTTTTTGGTTTTCTGGGTATGGGACCTAGTTTCGTTAACTTAAATTTAACTGAATTTTAAGGTGTTCATTTCTACAGGAATTTCCAATGTGTTTGGCTTTCTGGGTATGGGACCTAGTTTCGTTAACTTGAATTTAACTGAATTTTAAGGTGTTCATTTCTACAGGAATCTCCAATGTATTCGGTTTTCTGGGTATGGGACCTAGTTTCGTTAACTTTAATTTAACTGAATTTTAAGGTGTTCATTTCTACAGGAATTTCCAATGGTTCTGGTTTTCTGGGTATGGGATCTAGTTTCATTAATTTATATTAGATTGAGTTTTAAGGGGTTTAAGTTTGATAATTTTTCTATTGATTTCTTTGAAGTATATTTATTTTTGTTAAATTTATAGGTCATAAAATCAAAGTTTTATTCTGGCTTAAAAATTTGGTATTTGGTAATTTTACATGTAAGGCTAAATTTAGATATTGGTTTGAGCAGTAAATAGATTTAATGATTAAGGAAGTTTAGAATTAGATATTCATTTGAGTATGGACAAATCTTGTGCCAGCAGTTGCGGTTATACATGATATACCTCTAAATTTGATTCGGGTGATAATTATCCTAAGGTTTAAAAATTTAGATTGATTATATAAGGTGAAATTTTGTGATTGGTTTAGTTTATTTGATGAGGAAATATTATTAGATTTTTTGATGTAGACTAGGATTAGATACCCTATTATTGAATGTATAAAATTGGACTCCTGAGAAGTATTAGATGTTCTTGAAATTTAAAAAATTTGGCGGTGTTTTAGTCTATTCAGAGGAACCTGTCCTGTAATTGATAATCCACGATTAATAGAACTTGTTTTTTTAGTTTGTATATCGTCGTTATTTGAATATCTTTAAAGGGAAAAATATTCAAGATTTGAGACTTGAATTTAAATCAGATCAAGGTGCAGCTTACAAGCAAGGAGAGATGGGTTACAATGAAAATATTTATATGGTTTAAGATATGAAATTTTCTTAATAAATAGGATTTGATAGTAAAGTAGATTATTTTATTTACTTGATTATAGCTCTAAAATATGCACATATCGCCCGTCGCTCCCACCATAAGGTTGGATAAGTCGTAACAAAGTAGGTGTACCGGAAGGTGTACCTGGAAAGTCAAATTAAAGCTTAAGAGAAAGCATTTTATTTACATTAAAAAGTTGACTGTGAAATTCAGTTTAGTTTGAAGTTTAAGTTTTTATTGTTTAGGGATTTTTAAAAGTATTTATAGGTTTTAGTAAAATTTAGAAAGGATAGAATTTATTATAGATTAATAGTACAGTGATGGGATATTTTGAAATTATGAGAAGAATTCTTTATTTGAAGTACCTTGTGTATCAGGGTTTATTAAAAAGGTTTTTAGGATGTAAGTTTTCTCAAATTTATAAGAGCTAATAATATATAAATTTTAATGTAGAATAATTATTTATAATATATTATTGGAATTAGACGTTAGTCGGATTTAAATATATCTAGTTTTCTAAGAAATTAATTTAATTAAGCTGATTTTTAGAATCATTTATGTGTAGAATTGGTTCAGGAATTAAGTAATATTTAAGGGGATAAGCTTTTAAATAAATTTCTATAAGTTTTAGGTCTTTGAAAATTGAATAGGAATAGAAGTTTTCATTTTTTGTTGTGTTTTATAGCAAGATTTTTATTTAAGTGATTTTATAGTTTTTAGGTTTTTTATTACAATATTGGATGTAATGGGAATATTCAAGTAATAATGATAAAATGAGTATATAAGTATGTTTATTTGATTAATAAGTGAAAGGTTTAATTAAGTAATTCGGCAAATTGATTTTCTGCCTGTTTATTAAAAACATGGCTTTTTGAGAATAATTTAAAGTCTGGCCTGCCCAATGATTATAATTTAATGGCCGCGGTACTCTGACCGTGCAAAGGTAGCATAATCATTAGTTTTTTAATTGAAAGCTGGTATAAACGGTCTTACAAGAAAATAGCTGTCTCAATTGAATGGTTCTAGAATTTTATTTTTTAGTGAGAAGGCTAAAATGTTTTTAAGGGACGAGAAGACCCTATAGAATTTTATAACTTTTTTTAGATTGTGTTTTTGGTTTAGTTGACGTGATTTAGAAGAATTTATTTTGTTGGGGTGATGGAAAAATTTAGTTAACTTTTTTTGATTAATTTCACTAATATGTGTATGTATGATCCGTTTAGAACGATTACAAGATTAAATTACCTTAGGGATAACAGCGTTATTAGTTTGGAGAGTTCATATCGATAAACTAGTTTGCGACCTCGATGTTGGATTAAAATTAACTTTAGGTGTAGGGGCTTGAAAAGTTAAGTCTGTTCGACTTTTAAAATTTTACATGATCTGAGTTTAAACCGGCGTGAGCCAGGTTGGTTTCTATCTTTATATAATTATAATATTTTAGTACGAAAGGACCAAATATTAATTTAATAAGTTTATAAATGAATATTATTATTGTTTTGGCAGATTAGTGCATTAAATTTAGAATTTAGATATGTATGGGTAATACAAGCAATAATATCAGGTTTAGATTTATTTTTACTTTTTTATGGGATATTGATTTTAATTGTATGTGTTCTTGTGGGGGTAGCATTTTTGACTCTTTTAGAGCGGAAGGTTTTAGGATATATTCAATTACGAAAGGGTCCCAATAAGGTTGGGATTTTAGGTATTCCCCAACCTTTTAGAGATGCAATTAAGCTATTTACTAAGGAACATACATATCCTTTTATATCTAATTATAATATGTATTATGTTTCTCCAATTTTTAATTTGTTTCTTTCTTTATTATTGTGGATATGTGTTCCTATTTTTACGGGTTTTTTAAGGTTTAGTTTGGGTATTTTGTATTTTTTATGTTGTGCAAGTTTAAGAGTTTATACTGTGATATTAGCTGGGTGGTCTTCTAATTCAAATTATTCTATGTTGGGAAGTATACGGGCGGTTGCTCAGACTATTTCCTACGAAGTAAGGTTGGCGTTAACTTTATTATCTTTTTTGATTTTGATTATGAGGTTGAATTTACTTGATTTAAAAATTTATCAGAGAATAGTTTGGTTTATTGTAATTAGATTGCCTCTTTGTATAGTTTGATTTGTTTCGAGGCTAGCAGAAACAAATCGTACTCCATTTGATTTTGCAGAGGGAGAATCAGAATTGGTTTCAGGTTTTAATGTGGAATATAGAGGAGGGGGTTTTGCTTTAATTTTTTTGGCTGAATATTCAAGGATTTTGTTTATAAGAATAATGTGTTGTTTATTATTTTTGGGTGCTAATTTTTTTAATTTTATATTGTTCTTTATTTTGGGATTTATATCATTTTTATGAGTCTGAGTACGTGGAACTCTTCCTCGGTATCGGTATGATAAGCTTATATATTTAGCATGAAAGAGTTTCTTACCTTTAACTTTAAATTATTTTTTGTTTTTTTTAGGACTGAAGATCTTTATCTTCATAGGAATGATTTAGTGAATGAAATTTAGTAGTGAAGTCAATAGAGAATTTACTCTTTTTTGTATTTTCAAAATACACACTTATACAAGTTCATTGACTAGTACTTGAAGATAAGCTTATCTCATAATAAGTGAACAATAGGGTTAATTACAAAGTATGAAAAATATAGAATAGTGAGGATTTGACCTACAGAAATATAAGGGTCTTCTACTGGTCGAGCTCCGATTCAGGTGAGTAAAATCACAATGGCTACAAAAGATCAGAAAAGAATTTTATTGAGGGGGTAAAATTGGGTTCTTTGTATTTTCTTTTTATTAATGAAAGGGAGAATCAGGAGAATTAAAATTGATATTACCAAAGCAATGACCCCCCCTAATTTATTAGGGATTGATCGAAGAATTGCATAGGCAAATAGGAAATATCATTCTGGTTGAATGTGAACAGGAGTGACGAGTGGATTTGCTGGAATAAAGTTTTCAGGGTCTCCTAATAGAAATGGATTGATTAAGACAAGGAGTATAAGAGCGGCAGTTATTACAATATATCCAAAGATATCCTTATAAGAGAAATAAGGGTGAAAAGGAATTTTGTCAATATTTCTATTCGTGCCTAGGGGATTATTCGATCCAGTTTGATGAAGAAATAGTAGATGAATTATTACTAAGGCTGCCACAATAAATGGAAGAAGAAAATGGAGTGCGAAAAATCGCGTTAAGGTAGCATTATCTACAGCGAATCCACCCCACAATCATTGAACAATTAAAGTTCCAATATAAGGAATGGCTGATAGAAGGTTTGTAATTACTGTTGCCCCTCAAAATGATATTTGTCCTCATGGTAGTACGTATCCTAGGAAGGCTGTTGCTATTACACAGAATAAAATAATTACCCCTACTGTTCATGTGATCTCAAGGTTGTAAGATCCATAATATATTCCCCGGCCTACATGTAAGTAAAGACAAATAAAGAAGAACGAGGCTCCATTTGCGTGAGTGGCCCGAATTAATCATCCGTAATTTACATCACGTGAAATATGAACTACTCTATTGAATGCTAAGTCGATGTGAGCTGTAAAGTGTATAGCTAGGAAAATACCTGTGATGATTTGGATCCCTAAGCATAAACCTAGGAGAGAACCAAAATTTCATCATGCTGAAATGTTTGAAGGAGATGGAAGATCAATGAGAGAATTATTAATGATTTTAGTTATTGGTGAAATTTTTCGAATTGGTGTTTTCATTAGTTGTAGTTTCGAAGAGGTCCTTGCTTGAATCTGGCAATTTTGATTACTACAATAAGAGTGATTAATAAATAAATAATTAAAAGAACAGAAATTATGATTGCAGGAAAATTAAGGAATTTGTTTAAAGACAAAAGGGAAAAAATTAATTTAAGATTTTCTGAGATTATGATACCCGAATTCATGAATCATTGATCAGTAGAAATTGAGAAAATAATTAAAGCGATAATTAGTAGAAGGTATACTATAGCAAGGGGTAATGAATATTTAAATTTTTCATTTGAAGCTACACTTGTCATATACATAAATAGGACTAATATTCCCCCAATTATAATTAAAAGCAGAATATAGGAATATCAGAAGGTTAAATTTATTCATCCTGTGATGAGGGCAATTATGGTAGCTTGAATTAATAGGAGGACTCCTATGGAGAGAGGGTGCTTTATTAAAGGCAAAAGTATTGCGGGTATTATGGATATCAGAAATACTGTTGTCATTTGTTCAGGAAGTAGTTTATGTGAAAATATTAATTTTGGAGATTAATGATGAAGGAAAGATCCTTTCTGAAGTTTTAAAAGATGTTCTTATTTTTGGTTTACAAGACCAATATTTTATAATTTAAATTATTAAAACTAATGATAATTTTAGTAGGGGCTTCCTTGTTTATATATTTCATAGGGTTGTTTTCCTTTTGCCTGGGGCGGAAACATTTGCTTTTAATACTTTTGAGCTTGGAATTTGTTGTGGTAGCTTTATTTTTAATGTTGTACTCTTATCTTTGTTTTTATGATTGGGAATTTTATTTTTTGATAATTTTCCTTACGATAAGGGTTTGTGAAGGCGCTCTTGGTTTATCAGTGTTAGTTCTATTAATACGGACTTACGGAAATAATTATATGATTTCTTTTAATTTATTATGATAAAATTTCTGTTTACTTTAATGTTTATAGTTCCTTTAAGGTTTTTAAAAATTGGGTTTTGATTTAATCAATGTATTTATATAAGATTGATTTTTTTGTTCTTGGCCGAGATCAGTTTAGGAAGGGTATATTGTAATATTAGTTATTTTTTGGGGGTTGATTTGCTTTCCTATATTATGATTCTTTTAAGATTATGAATTTGCTCATTGATGGTAATGGCTAGAGAGGGTATTTTTAAAAGGAATTATTTTTATGAGTTGTATTTGTTTACTTTATTAATTTTATTGATTTCATTATTTAGTACATTTGCTTCAATGAATTTATTTGTTTTTTATTTATTTTTTGAATTTAGTCTTATTCCTACGTTAATTTTAATTGTAGGTTGGGGGTATCAACCGGAACGAATTCAGGCAGGAGTTTACTTATTATTTTATACGTTAGCGGCTTCTCTGCCTATAATAGTAAGAATTTTTTACTACTATAATTTGAATGGTTCTTTGGATTTTTTCTTTTTCTTTAAAAGGGTTAAATATTTCATGTTTTACTTGTGCATAAGAATAGTATTTTTAGTTAAAATACCAATGTATTTTGTACATTTGTGATTACCTAAGGCTCACGTTGAGGCTCCAGTCTCAGGTTCTATGATTTTAGCGGGGGTTATATTGAAGTTAGGGGGGTATGGACTTATACGTTTAATGCAAATAATAATTCCCTTAGCTGTCAAGGTAAATATAGTTTTTATTGTGATTGGTTTAGTTGGAGGATTTTTTGTTTCTTTGATTTGTTTACGTCAAGGTGATATTAAATCTTTAATTGCTTATTCTTCTGTTGCTCATATAGGAATAGTTTTAGGTGGGATTATGACTTTAAATTACTGAGGATTAAGGGGATCTTTAGTGATAATAGTGGCCCATGGTCTTTGTTCCTCTGGTTTATTTTGTTTGGCTAATATTTCTTATGAGCGATTAGGAAGTCGTAGATTGTATTTAAATAAGGGTTTAATTAATCTAATACCTAGAATATCTTTATGATGATTTTTACTTAGATCTTCTAATATAGCAGCTCCTCCTTCACTGAATTTGTTGGGGGAGATTATATTAATCAATAGACTTGTTTCTTGGAGATTTTTTTGTATGATTTTTCTTTCCTTAATTTCCTTTTTTAGAGCTGCTTATAGATTGTTTTTGTATTCATATAGGCAGCATGGGAAGTTGTTTAGAAGTTTATATTCTTTTAGATTAGGAAGAGTGCGTGAGTATTTACTTTTATTTTTGCATTGATTTCCCCTGAATATTATAATTATGAAGGGTGAATTTCTTGTTTTGTGAAGTTATTTAAGTAGTTTAAGAAAAATATTGATTTGTGGAGTCAAAGATATAGGAATACCTTAAATAATATCAGTATGTTTTATTTATAGTACGAGTTTCCTTGTTTTTAGAATACTTATATTTTTCCAAAGTTTGAATTTTTTAAGTAGAGATTATAGAGTTGTCTTAGAGATTGAGATGGTAAGAGTTAATTCAAGAAGGGTAGTGATATCTATTATCTTAGATTGGATGTCTTTATTGTTCGCAAGTTTTGTATTATTTATTTCTTCAATAGTAGTTTTTTATAGATTTGAATATATGGAAGGGGATTTAATGATTAATCGGTTTATTATATTAGTGGCTATATTTGTAGCTTCTATGTTGCTTTTAATTTTTAGACCAAATTTGATTAGGATTCTTTTAGGGTGAGATGGACTTGGGCTGGTTTCTTATTGCTTAGTAATTTATTACCAAAATGTGAAGTCTTTTAATGCAGGAATACTTACAGCTTTAACTAATCGGTTGGGGGATGTTGCTTTTTTAATGAGAATTGCTTGAATATTGAATTTTGGTAGATGAAATTATGTATTTTTTCTTGATTTTATATTCACAAGTGTTGAAATGAATATTATTGTGGTTTTAATATTATTCGCAGGGATAACTAAAAGTGCACAAATTCCTTTTTCTTCGTGATTGCCAGCTGCAATAGCAGCTCCTACTCCAGTTTCTTCTTTAGTTCACTCATCTACCCTTGTAACAGCCGGAGTTTACCTACTAATTCGATTTAATTTTTGTATAGGCGAAAGGGTAAAGATTGTTTTATTATTTGTTGCCAGTTTGACAATGTTTATGGCTGGGTTGGGGGCTAGATATGAGTTTGACCTTAAGAAAATTATTGCTTTATCTACACTTAGCCAATTAGGTTTAATAATAAGAATTTTAGCAATAGGGGGCTATGTATTGGCTTTTTATCATCTCTTGACTCATGCCTTATTTAAGGCATTATTATTTATATGTGCTGGAGCTATAATTCATGGTTTAGGGAACTGCCAGGATATTCGGTATATGGGGGGGATGATTACTCAAATACCCCTTACTTGTACCTTTTTTATTATTTGTAATATATCTCTTTGTGGATTGCCTTTTTTAAGGGGATTTTATTCAAAGGATTTGATTTTAGAATTTGCTTCTATGGAAAATTTAGGAGTATATATTTACTTAATTTATTTTGTGTCTACTGGATTAACAGTGGCCTATACTTTTCGACTAATTTATATAGTGTTGAGAGGGGATTACAATTTTTACTCATTTCATATGATTAGGGATACAGGTTTAGTAATATTGAAGGGGATAGCAGGAATTATTTTTTTTGTTGTTTTTATGGGGAGAACATTGAGGTGAATTATCTTATCTACTCCGTATTTTATTTGCTTATCTTTTTTTATAAAGATGATAACTTTAATTGTTGTAGTATTTGGGGCATTTTTAGGATGGGAATTAGCTCAATTGGCTTTAAGGTATAAATCTAAGTCTCTTAAATTGAATATAAGATCTATTTTTTTTGGATCAATATGGAATATACCTTATGTATCTACTTTTGGTATAAACTATTATCCTTTGCAGCAGGGTGGGGAAATTTACGAAACTATTGATCAGGGATGATCCGAATATTTAGGAAGACAAAATTTTTATAAGTCTCTTACAGAATTGTCCAAATTTCTTCAGATTTTTCATAGTAATAATTTGAAAATTTTTCTTTCTTTAACGGTGATGTGAGTTGTATTTTTGGTTTTTATAACTTTTTACTTAGATAGCTTAATTAATAGAGCAGGATATTGAAGATATCTCGGTGACTTTAGAGTCTTTAAGTATTTACAAGGTTTAGCCTAATTTTACAATGAAAGTGTAAAGTTTTTTTTAAACTATATAAATTGAAGAGTTAATGGAATTACACCACTAAGTGACTGAGTTAGAAGCTCAGAACTAAATATTCCACTTCTTTAATTGGAAAAAAATTCATTATTATCATTAACAGTGATAAACCTCTATTTTGGTTTCAATTAAAAATAAGGATGTTTCCATCAAGGTTTTAGGTCGAAACTAAATACAATACTTTGTTTCTTATTTAAGATAAATTGATGATCAATACTTTTTAAGTGCAAATTAAACGTTATAATTAACTATTATCCTAGATTGCTCATTCAAGAGCTCCTTGGTTTCATTCATGGTATAAACCTAAAAGAAGAATTACGATAAAGAAAAAGGCTACGTATCAGAAAAAGTAAATTTTTGAGATTTTTAGAATAGAGATAAGGGGAATTAGGAGCGCAATTTCTACATCGAAGATTAAAAAAATTACGGCGATTAGGAAAAACTGTAATCTAAAGGGTAGGCGAGGTGATCTTTTTGGGTCAAATCCACACTCAAATGGTGAACTTTTTTCCCGATCAATAAAGGTTTTTTTTGAGAGGATGGAGGAGATTACTATTATTGCCGAGGAAATTAGTATAATTAATGAGGCCCTAGAAATTATAATGAATATTATTTGCACTATTACTAGATAGTTTGATTGGAAGTCAAATATATTAAATTTATATTATACAAATAGCTACCTCATCAGTAGATAGAAATATACAGGAATAGTCAAACAACATCAACAAAATGTCAATATCAAGCTGCGGCTTCGAAACCAAAATGGTGAATTGGTGAGAAATGATTATTTAAGTGTCGAAAAAGACCTACAGCCAGGAATGTGGTTCCAATGATTACATGGATTCCGTGGAAACCTGTAGCTATAAAAAAAGAGGATCCATATACTGCGTCTGCAATAGTAAATGGAGCTTCCTTATATTCATAGGCTTGGAGAAGTGTAAAATAAATTCCTAGAATTACAGTTAGAGATAAACCTTGAGTTACTTGATTAAAATTGTTTTCAATTAATCTATGGTGAGCTCAAGTAACTGTAAGTCCTGATGATAAAAGAATAAGGGTATTTAGGAGGGGAATTTGAAGAGGGTTAAAAGGGGTAATTCCCTTAGGAGGTCAATTTATTCCTAATTCAATTGAAGGGGCAAGTCTTCTATGAAAAAATCCGCAGAAGAATGAAATAAAGAAAAATACTTCTGATGTAATAAATAGAATTATTCCTCACCGAAGTCCTATAGTCACTACGTACGTGTGTAATCCTTGAAATGTTCCTTCACGAGAAATATCTCGTCATCATTGGTATATTACTAATCTAGTAATTAGGAATCCTAGAAAGAGGAGGTTTCTATTGAATAGGTGGAATCATTTAATGATTCCAGTTATTGTAATTATAGCAGCAAAAGCTCCAAGAAGAGGTCAAGGTCTTGCATCTACAAGATGGAAAGGGTGATTTTTGTGGGACATTAGGTAACTTCTCTAGAATATAATGTTCTTAATACTGCAAATACATAGGATTGGATAATTGCTACTGCTGATTCTAAAACTAGAAGGAGGATTTGAATAATTAAGAGGACTGAGATTAAAGATGATGAAATATAAGGTCCTGTATTTCCTAGAAGGGTCATTAGGAGATGTCCTGCAATTATATTAGCAGCTAATCGGACAGCTAGTGTTCCAGGTCGAATGATATTTCTAATTGTTTCAATGCAAACTATAAAAGGTATAAGAAGTGGGGGGGTTCCCTGGGGAACAAGGTGGGCTAATATGTGGATAGTATTATTGATTCAACCATAAATTATAAATCTTAATCATAGGGGTAACGCAAGTGTCAAAGTTATTGCTAAGTGACTTGTTCTAGTAAAAATATACGGGAATAAGCCTAGAAAGTTATTATATAGAATTAATGAAAAAAGAGAGATAAATAAAAAGGTTCTTCCTAAGGATCCCGGTCCTAAAAGGGTTTTGAATTCTTTGTGGAGAGATAGAAGAATTTTTTTTCATAAGGATGACGATCGTGTTGGAATTAATCAAAACGAGCAGGGTACAAAAATTATACAAAGTAGTGTTCTAATTCAGTTTAAGGGAATATATAAGGATGTGGATGGATCAAAAGATGAAAATAGGTTAGTTATCATTTTCAGGATTTTGATAAGGATACTTTATTAAGTAAAAGGCTCCTAGGATAATGATTTGTAATGAAATAATTAATGATTCTAATGACGATTAGGATTACTGAGAAGATTAATATTAGGGATAATCAATTTAAAGGGGCTATTTGGGGAATTAAAGGCTACCTTTTTAGGTAATAATAACTTGACAAATTAGCGTTATGATTTAACTAAACCTTTCATTAGAAGTAGGCGTTAATTTACTATAAGGTGGTTTAAGAGACCAATACTGACTTTCAGTTATCTAATGAAGCTTCACTTATTTTTGAGATTCACTTAATAAAGAATGCAGGGGAAATTCTTTCAATAACGATAGGTATAAACCTATGATTTGCACCACAAATTTCAGAACATTGACCAAAGAAAAGACCCGTACGATTAAGAAGAAATCTTACTTGATTTAATCGTCCAGGAGTAGCATCAATTTTTACACTTAAAGCAGGAATGGTTCAGGAGTGAAGCACATCAGCAGCAGTTACTATGAGGCGAATTTGGGAATTATAGGGGAGGACGGCTCGGTTATCAACATCTAATAGGCGGAAGCCTGATTTTTTTAGGTCAGAGGATGGAATTATGTAGGAGTCAAATTCTACATTCTTGAAGTCTGTATATTCATAAGATCAGTATCATTGATGGCCAATTGATTTTATTGAAACTAATGGATTATTAATCTCATCAAGAAGGTAAAGGAGACGAAGAGAGGGGAGAGCAATAAAAATCAGGGTTACTGCTGGAAGAATTGTTCAAATTACTTCGATAGTTTGTCCTTCAAGGAGGTATCGATAGTTGTATTTATTGAAGAATAACCTAGATATTAAATATCCAACGAGTACTGTGATTATTAGAAGAATTATAAGGGTATGATCATGAAAAAATGATAATTGTTCTATTAGAGGGGAAGCTCTATCCTGTAGAAGAAATATTTTTCAAGTTGCAATTTCTAAAAAAAGTTGCACTTTATATATGGGGTTTAAGTCCACCGCACTATTCTGCCATATTAGAAGTTTGATAATATAGGAAGCTCAGAATAGCTATGTTCGGAAGGAGGTATTAGTTGGAGTCATTCAATTGATGACGTTATTCTTAGGGGGGATAGCCTTTTTCGTATAGCTGTAAAGGCTTCTCATATAATAAAAAGGAATAAGATAATACTTACTAGAGAAATTAGAGATCCAATTGATGAAACAATGTTTCAAGTTGAATAAGCATCTGGATAGTCTGAGTAGCGTCGTGGCATTCCTCTTAGTCCTAGGAAGTGTTGGGGAAAAAAGGTTATGTTTACTCCTAAGAATATTACGAGGAATTGGATTTTCAATAGTTTATTGTTTAGTGAAAGTCCAGTAAAAAGAGGAAATCAATGAACAAAACCTGCTATAATAGCGAATACTGCACCCATAGAAAGGACATAATGGAAATGGGCAACAACGTAGTAAGTATCGTGAAGAACAATATCAATTGATGAGTTTGCAAGTACTACTCCAGTTAGGCCTCCAACTGTAAATAGGAAGACGAAACCTAAGGCTCACAATATTGAGGGTGAATAATTGATTTGTGTTCCATGGAGAGTAGCTAATCACCTGAAAATTTTAATTCCAGTGGGTACTGCAATAATTATTGTAGCTGAAGTAAAGTAGGCTCGAGTATCAACGTCTATTCCGACGGTGAATATGTGATGAGCTCAAACGATGAAACCTAAGAGACCAATTGCTATTATAGCATAAATTATTCCCAGAGTACCGAAAGTTTCCTTTTTTCTTCTTTCTTGGCTAATAATGTGAGAGATTATTCCAAATCCGGGCAAGATTAGGATATAAACTTCAGGGTGACCAAAAAATCAGAATAAGTGTTGGTATAAAATAGGATCTCCACCACCAGCTGGGTCGAAGAAGGTTGTATTGATGTTTCGATCTGTAAGAAGCATTGTGATTGCTCCTGCAAGTACAGGGAGAGAGAGGAGTAGTAAAAGGGCAGTTAATACTACAGCTCACACAAATAGAGGCATTCGATCAAATGTAATTCCAGTTGCTCGTATATTAATTACAGTGGTGATGAAATTAACGGCTCCTAGAATGGAAGAAATTCCTGCTAAATGGAGTCTGAAGATAGCTAAATCAACTGAAGCTCCTCTATGGGCAATATTAGAGGATAGGGGTGGATATACAGTTAATCCTGTTCCTGCTCCGTTTTCAACTATTCTTCTCATTAGAAGGAATGTGAGGGAAGGGGGTAGAAGCCAAAATCTTATGTTGTTTATTCGTGGAAATGCTATATCAGGTGCTCCTAGTATTAGGGGAACTAATCAGTTTCCGAATCCCCCAATCATGATTGGTATCACTATGAAGAAAATTATAATGAATGCATGGGCAGTTACAATTACATTATAAATTTGATCATCACCAATAAGGGATCCAGGATTCCCTAATTCAGCTCGAATAAGGATTCTCAGGGAAGTTCCTACTATACCTGATCAGCTTCCTAAAAGAAAGTAAAGTGTTCCAATATCTTTGTGATTTGTTGAGAAGAGCCATTTGTTCGGTGAAATGGCCGAGCAGTAGGCGGTAAGCTGTAAACTTACTTACGAATTGAATTCTTTTACCAGTCTTGTAGTCAAAAATGATTTCAAATTGCAAGTTTGAAGGTGGAATTTTCCTAAGGCTTAAAATTTAATTTTAATCGCGACTTTGAAGGTCACAGGTTTTTTTAACCTAAATCCTTGGTTAAAGGAGGTTGAAAACCAAGGTGGATAAAATCAATCTTGCCAGCGTTACAAGATTTGTTGCTATGATGAAAACTTATAAGTTGGGGGGTTTCTGATGAGAAGGGCAGAGTTCATTGAAAGAACAAGGGTTCTGAATGTAACTCGTATATAGAAATAAAGGGTTGCCAGGGTTGTAATAATTATTACAATGGCTAGGGAATGGAAATTTTCATTAATCATGGATTGAATAGTCAATCATTTGGGGAAAAATCCTAGGAATGGTGGTAAGCCACCAAGGGATAGAAAATTTAAGATGAAGAATACCTTGAGGCTTGGTTCATGGCTTATTATTAAAGTGAGTTGTTTTATGAAGAAGATATTCAACTTTTTGAACAAGATTACGATATTTAAAGTGATTACCGAGTAAATTGTGAAATAGATTATTCAAATTATTTCGAAAAATAATGATGCTGCAATTATCCAACCAATATGATTAATTGATGAATATGCTATGATTTTTCGCAATCTTAAGTGATTTTGTCCTATTACTCCTCTTACAATTATACACGAGATAATGGCAGCTACTAATAGTATTATTGTTTTTCCGGAATATGAAAGAAGAGTTATTGGGGCAATTTTTTGTCAAGTTAATAGGATTATTCTATTAAATCATCTTAAACCTTCCATGACTTCTGGAAATCAAAAATGGAGGGGGGCAGCCCCCATTTTCAATAGAAGGGAGGTATTGAAGATGAGTCCTGACTGAAATCTTCTTTCTATGGGATTTAGGATTTTCACTGATAAAACAACGATGGATAAGAGAAGGATAGTTGAGGCTAGAACTTGGGCAATGAAATATTTTAGGGCTGATTCGGCTGATTCTTTTGGAGGTTCTAATCAATGGGATAAAGGAAAGGAGATGAATTTCCAATCCCACTCATATTCCTATTCATGAATAGGAGGATGAGGCGATTAAGGTTCCTAGGGCAAGGAACGAACCAAAAACTATTTTGTTTAGGTGTCATATTAAATAGGAAAGGGATAAACCTTTATAGGTGGGGTATGAATCCAATAGCTTAAATTAGCTTACCTATTTACATTTTAGTATAAGAGGTACGGAAATTTTTGATATTTCTAGGAGCGGTTTAATTCCGCTAAATGTAATAAAGGTATATTAGTACATGATTTGCTCTATCAAAGCAAGCCTTTAGATCAGGCACTTTATTTTGTAAACAATTATGGTATAATTTATTTGCAGGTGTTTAATCTACAGGATTTTTGGTAGCTCCCTATGCTTTATTTTGGAAACAATTGTCATATCCTTTATTTAAAAGGACAAATATGGTATAATTTATATGCCTATGTTCAACCTTTAGGCTCTGGAACTTTCTGAGCATAGTTTAGGGAACAACCGCTATACCGCCTATTTTAAAGAACAAATATGGTATAATTAATATGCCTATGTTCAACCTTTAGGCTCTGGAGCTTTACCGAGTACTCCTCCTTGGGGGACGATGGTTCTACTGCTTATTTAAAAGGACAATAGAATATAATTTATTTGTTCATGTTCCATGGGATTAAAGACCTATTTTTCCTACATTATGTTTTTTTGGTTTTTTTTTTTTCCGTGTGAAATAAAACTTTTATATTAAAGATGGAAATCGTAACAAAATTGATTAAAAAGGGCAATTTCTTCAAAAAATTCCACTAAATGCGCTGATTAAAAAAAAAATAAATCCCAATGCACGAAAATTACATTCCCTATTTTTTATGCACTTAAGCGAAAGTTCGTCTAGCTTGAAAAATCGAAAAATAAGAAATTTTAAAAATGCAAAATTTTGCATTTTTTTTGCACAAAAATTGGCCCCAAATTTTTCCCTATTTTTTATGGTTTGTGGGCAAATCCCGAATATTTTGCTTTTTTTGAAACCCAAATCCTGATGAAAAAGTGTCTAGTATAGATGTTTAATGAGTATATCATTCATATATATAAATATATATATAAATAAGGGTTTATTAATTATAAAATTATTGTATTTAAATATAGCTATAAATTATTGGGGGATACATTAGGATAAAAAGATTTATGTTTTATGAATGTACAGTTATTTAATTCATATATGGTATCTGGATTATCTATACTTGTTTACCTGTGGATATAAGAAAAAAAAAATAAGAAAGGATATATAAAAATTTACTTATTAATGTAAGTTATCATTTATAAGATTTATAAATCAATATTATATTTATATATATATATATATTTATAAGTTTATATTAAAATAGGAATATATTCTTATAGATGTATCTACCTTATTTGTATTTAAGCGTAAATTTTTATATAATTACAAAAAATATTTTAAATTAAATTGTAAATTTACCGAAAAAAAAAAAAAAACTCCTTTGAATATACGTAGAATGACCCTTTTACACGATAAATAATACAATAGAATTGGTAATTATACCCTTATGTTCAAAGTAATCTTAATGTAATATCTATCATTAATGTAAATTAAAACTTTTAGTACGGCGATTTTCGGCCCTTTTTCGGAAAAGTGGCTTTTTTTTTTAAATTGTGGGTTGGGAGGTGCGGAATTTTTGCAGGAATGGTGTTTTTTTTTCTTTAGTTAGTTCGGAGCTGAGTATCAAAGAAAGTTTAAGCTCGGCAAGCAAATTCAGTACGATTCGATTTTTCAAGGGGCTAAAAATTGAAAAAAAAATAGGAATTTGGGGGCAATTTTTTGGGAATTTTTGAAGAAATTTTGTAAAGATGGGGCATTTCGCAGGGGAGGGGAAAATAAAAAGTATAAAAAATTTGGATTAGGTTTTGCGAAGCACTGTTTAGCAAAGTCTAATCATGGGGTTTTTGGTACTTTTTGGTGGAATTTTTTTGCAATGTCAAAAATGATGGGGAATAAACGAAGGATTGTTTAGTTTAACTTATAACTTATTAGCAGAATGGGATTTTGAAAATCTAATACAAGTTTTTAAAGGTAAGTAATTTTATGAAAAATAGGTAAAAATATTTATTTAATCTATTTTCGTCTGAACCGATTTATTATATAGAGAAAATTACACCTAATATCCAATCAAATTAAGTAATGATCCTAGAACTGTTAATAAATAATAATATTCAATTTGTCTACATATATAGGGTATTTACGCGGTCTTATTAAATGGTGATAGGGCACATCAAAAGATTTTTCGCCAAGTAAAAATATAGGATGCCATTGTCATTGTATTATGTCATACATCAAATTTTTTTATGGTATTGTTACATTATGAGAAGTAGACTATATTTTTATATACTGGTCGCGCCACCTGTGCCGCAGATAGGATTCTAATCTATTCTAAACACGCACCGAATTTACTGGAAAAATCTAGCAATATTCGAATATTGTTCTCGAAGAGCGCTGGCTCTAAAGAGCCGGAGCGCGGTTTTTAAATCAGTCTTATTTAGGAAGCGATGTGTAGCAAGCGAATTTAATAACGTTGAAGTGTTATTTTGTCAGATAAGTGTACAGCTCGATATTATTGTACTTTTATTGTGTGTAATGATCGTAGACATTAAAGTGTTTTAAAATAAATAAATAACGTTTAAATTTGTGAACCCGAAGTCGTAACAAATTGGTGTCAGAAGCGGAAATTAAAAAAAAAAAATCGAAAATGAAGCTAGTTGAATTAAAAGTGAAGGAGCTGCGTGATGAATTGGACGAGAGAGGGCTTGAAAATTCTGGAAAAAAAGCCGTTTTACAAGAACGGCTTGAACGAGCTCTCCGAGAAGAAGGAAAAGATCCGGAATTATTTGAATTCGAAATTGAAAATGCCGCAGCTCTACTTAGAGAAATGAAGGAAAAAATGCAGAAAGTGGATGAGAAAATGGAAAAAGTGGATGAAAAAATGGAAAAAGTGGATGAAAAAATGGAACTTTCTAGAAAACATATAGAAAGCTTGGAAACAAAAATGGAAACATCCAGTTTAAACACCGATCTGAAATTACAGGAGGTGAAAATTCAAATCGATGAAAAGATCGAAGATCTTAAAACACAATTCGGTGAGGAAACTGATGGAAAGATTGAAAATGTGAAGAGACAATTTGAACACACAATTTTTTATCAAATTCAAGATGTTAAAACTCATATTGGTGACATAAAAACTGAATTTGACTGCAAACTTGATGAGAAAATCGGAGGAATAGAAATTCAGTTCCACGATAAATTTGAAGACTAACCAAACAACTGCATAAAGTAGGACTTGGTCGTTCTATTACACCATCTGTGTCGTCAAGCCAAAAAATGAAACCACCCAAATTTGAAGGAGACTTACCATGGTCTACTTTTATTAGACAATTCAAAATCGCAGCTGATGTAAATGGCTGGAATGATCGCGATAAAGCTGCAGCCCTCGTGTTAGCTTTGCGGGGCCCAGCATTGAGTGCATTACAATCGATTCCCGAAGAAATTCAGAACAACTTTGATCAACTAGTAGAACACTTGGACATGCGATTTGGTGACGCACACATGAAGCAACTCCATACTATCCAACTGAAAACTCGTACCCAGAAGAATGGTGAGTCATTACAGGAATTTGAACTCGATGTCGAGAGATTGGTCCGAATGGCGTACGGAGACTTCCTGCCTGAACCTGTTTTCCACCGGCTGGCCATACAAGCATTCATTGACGGTACTAGGGACCAGGAGATGCAGCAAGTCTTGCGACTGGGTAACTTCTCCAAGTGCACAGATGTACTGGCCCATGTTCTGGAATTCGAGGCAGCCAAGCAAGCCTCTAGAAGCCTTGTACGAGTGCGAGAGGTGAAAGCTGCCGACGACAATGCACTGACAGAAATTTTGGATAGACTGAAACAGTTGGAAGGAAATAAAACCGCAGGCAATGTCAAGCGAATAATGAGTTGCTGGAACTGTGGTCAGCAAGGCCATCTGCGCTCCAACTGTAGGCGCAAGCGGCCGCGCCACTACAATGATAGTGATTCGTTAAACTAATTCCAGTCAGCAAGAAAGGGCGCATGCTGACTGATTCTACGGATAGCCCCAGGATTGTCTCTATTTCTAGAATAAGAAATAATGAAAATAGTTTGATAGCAAATGGACAAATTGGCAAGAGATCCTTCCAATTCACAATCGATACTGGTGCAAATGCGTGCATAGTAAGAACAGATCTTTTACCAAAATGGAAACTAATAAATACTGGAAGAAGGTATCACATCCAGATAGCTACTGGAGAGGTTACTCCTTTTGTGGGGAAGCAGAAATTGAATTGAAGATTGGAAGCATGAAATTTAATCACAGGGTTTTAGTGGCTGACATCGTTGATGATTTCATACTTGGAGTGGATTTCATGAAGAAAAACGGCTTGGTTGTAGATCTGAAGGATAAAGTTCTACGCATTGGAACAGAAGAAATACCTCTCCATATCCCTGGAAATTCACCTACCGTATTGAGAATAAAACTGAAAGAAAGTGTGAACATTCCCGTCTTAACCGACAAGATAATCTTGGCAAAAAATGGAAGGCAATCTTGATAGCTATCCTGCTGGGATCATAGAACCAATTGAAATTAACTGCGCCAAGAAGGGAATTTTACTGCCTGGAACTCTCGTGAAGATTCAAGAAACAGTTCCTATCCGTCTTGCAAATGTCAACAGTTACCCAGTTACCATACCCGGCGGAACTGTAGTGGGCAAGTGTGAAGCAATTGTTTCTGTAAACCTTATTGAAGTGAACGATGCATCCGCTCGGCATCAGTCTGACACGCTATCACCACTACTAGAGAAATTGCTGGCTGGTACATCAACATTGCTGAAACCCAAAGAAACAGAAGACGTACGAGAGCTGTTTCGAAAATTTAAAGGAATCTTTGCTTATACTGATGATGACTTAACCCGGACAGACATTGTACATCACAGAATAAACACTGGCGACTCGAATCCAATTCGACAACCCGCGCATCGACTGCCGTTGGCAAAAAGAGAGGAAGCCGAAAATTTAATTAGGAAGATGCAAGACCAAGACGTTATAGAACCGTCGCAAAGTCCATGGGCATCTCCCGTTGTACTGGTGACTAAGAAGGATGGCAGCACGCGTTTTTGTGTGAACTATAGACGATTAAATGATGTCACGAAAAAGGACAGTTATCCCTTGCCCAGAATCGATGACACAATAGATACCTTATCCGGTGCGAAATGGTTTCGACCGTAGACTTGAAAAGTGGCTATTGGCAAGTTGGTATGCATCCCGAAGACAAGGAAAAGACGGCCTTTACTGCTGGAAATGGTTTATGGCAATTCAAAATGATGCCTTTTGGTCTTTGCAACGCCCCAGCTACTTTTGAACGACTCATGGAATTGGTATTGCGCGGACTTAGCTGGAAAACATCTTTGACAAAAACACCGATATTAAAACAACCTAACGTGGTTTATGAAATTAAATGTTTAAATTGTAATTCATGTTATATAGGAGAAACAAGTCAAAATTTAAAAAAGACGTCTAGATCAACATAAATATCATATCCAAAAAAATAAACAAAATCATTCAATGCTTGTTGAACATTCGTTAAAAAATAACCATAATTTTGATTTTGAAAACACTAATATTTTATATTATGAGTCTAATATTTTTAAAAGACGTTTTATAGAAATGTGTAAAATAAAAATGTCGTCGAATTCTATTAACAAACGTACAGATTTTGCGAGTTTAAACGATACATTTTCTAGTTTTCTCGATTCATTAAATAGATTACAGATCTGTCAATTTTTAACATTTATTAAAATATAATATTTATTATGTCAAAAAAAAATCAATTTACCTTTTCAGTTTCCGTTGACAACCTTGTTTATTTTGACAACGTGTTATATTTTTCACTTCTGACGAAGCTGTCGAACGACGGTGAAACGTTAAGTGTATAGTGCGAGATTTAGTGTCCGGTTAAAAGATTTTGTGATACAAATTTCATCGGACAACTTTAAACAAAATATTAATATTGTTGAATGAAATAAAATATAATATTCGCGGAAACAGAAAAAGCATACATATAAGGAAAACATTTAGTTGGATCAACATCGTTTTATTGTTGAGAATATATTAACAATTCTTTTCTTTAACAAAACGAAATGTGTATTTTAACTAAAAGTATTAATTCATCTAATGCTTACAATTGTTTGCAACAACAAGTTGTTAAACGATTGATACTAATATCACAAATTATTAACTTACACTAAATTATTCAGTCGTATTAAGATGGTTATATTACCATTTTAAAATTTAATTATGATTAATACTGACGAATATTTGCGTTGCATTAAAATAAGTGCTTTTCTTGATTTAATACATGAAATCTTTTGAACGAAGCTCTATTTTTTAACAATTTTGAATTATTTCATTTAAGTAAAAATTGTAATTGACTGTATTTAACCAAAATTATTTTGTTGAATTTGCCTTTTTTGGTTAATTCAATGCATTTTCTTTTCTCAGTGATGTGCTTAAGAATGGTGGTAGGTGGTAGTGGTAACAAAAAATTGTTAAATCAAATAATTCGTTAAAAATAAACATTGTTATTGACTTGCAATTTAACAGACTTTCGATGTCAGGCTGTCATATTAGGTCTGTTTGATCGCATTTGTTTAATTAAAAATATGAAATTGTCCTTCCTAAAAGTGCAAAATGAAAAATACGCGAAATATAAAAATTCTCTCTATAATGTGCTGCCATCTTAAGGTTGAAGAAAGACTAATGGGCGATTTCTTCACCGTGTTTATCCTGACCTGAGGTTAATACTTAATATATCTGTCAATTGGAATGTTTCATATACAATTCGCTGTACACATTCTAACAGATAAATTTAACCTTAGGATAAGGCGATGTAAAAATGGGGCATAACTCATGTCAAATAAGTTTGGCAACGTTGTCATCGTAAAACTGGGCTGTGTTCGAGAACTACTCCTCAAGTGCAACCTTAAGTCGCATCTCTTTTACGCACGATTTCTAATTCATTTTGCATCTCGCTCATCTATTTTAAGACGTCTTGTGTTTACACTATTACCATGCCAACGGTCGCACTTTTCACGCCGCACTTTTAAGTACAGCGTGAAAAGTGCGATCGTTACCATGGAAATAATGTAAACACAAGACTTCTTGAAACAGATGAGCGAGATGCAAAATGAATTAGAAATCGTGCGTAAAAGAGATGCGATACACTCCCAACTTGCACTCGAGGATGTAGTTCTCGAACACAGCCCTGGGTGCGTTCTGACTTGTCGCGATGCATATAGAAGCGAGTCGTGCTTCACGGATATGCACGAATACACTAATTATCATTTATTCATTATTATATTCTGTCTTATTAATTTATAGCATAAAAACCTATTCAAACTCATAACGACAAAACGTGTACATATATTTCATACATTACACATAATGCAGTCACGACGTATAGAGCCAGACTAAGGTTTAGTCCAAAACACGATTTTACGGTAGAGCGGTTTAAAGTTTTAAGTAATGCAAATTTGACTATTGGGCGGACAATATTTATCATAATTTTTTAAACCTTTATATATGTTATATTTTAAGATAAATACGAACCGAAAAGTATGTAATAAAATTAGGCTAAAAATGTATGTTACTTATCATATTAGCCTAACAGCAATATTTGGACTTAACATAGTCTGGCTCTGAGGTACAGAAATAAACACGCACATTGTTAATTAAGGACCGTTCGACTGATCTACAACATACATTTTCTGTGTTAGGTATGCTCGGCGCCGAATTTACGCCCGATATTCATATACCGAGTACCGAGGCGTCCTAGACACGACAGTAGTTACCAAATACCTGTAACGGCTGTAACGCGATATCAAATCTTATCGCAGAACCGCCGCTCCATCTCAGTACCGGGTGCTTTTTGTATCGACTACCCGTTACTTCGGATCTCGCCGAGTAACGGGTACTTTTTACCCGGTAGTTGCAATATTGACATCACTATTTTGGACGATATAACCTCACCCGAACTGCAGCTTCATTTAAAACTAAAACGAATCGTGCAGTGACCAATTTTCTGAGGAGCAGCTAAAAATCCTAAAAAATACCAACGTTGCCAAATTTACTGATTAAGTAAGATGAGGGTCATATCAAAGTTTATGTGTTACGAGATGTGTTATGTTTTTCCGTAACACTCATACTTTTTGTAAGTGTTATTAGTTTAATGGTGGCTTAATTCAGAAAAAACTCTCCTCATTTAGGTCGTTGTAAAAGAATATTTAGGGTTTTTTTGTGACAGGAATTCATGAATAGGAATAGATTAGAGTTTTTAGAAGACATTCCAACACCTGTTAATTATCATTAAAAAATATTTCTCCTCAAAAGCATATTGCATCAAAAACGTTGCGATTATGTACAAATATTATTTTTCGATAAATAATAAAATATCTAAAGCAATAAATGCCTTTCTCTATATTTTTTTCAATTACAAATCTCTGAAGTCTTCGTCCAAAAAGTTTTGATATGTGAAATTTTGTGAAAAGTTCAAAAATTGAAAAATTCAATTTTCGCGGAAGTTAAAAAAGAACGTTATTTTCTGGCCTTGAGATTGTTCAGTAAGCTAAAACTAATACACAATAAAAAAATTTCGTTGAAATCTTGATTGGTTTCCAAGAAATAACAATTTTAGGATTTTGGCAATTTTGAAAACGCTATTTTCTAACTAAGTAAAAATCACTCGGTATATCTAATAGGGGTTAAATAGGTTTTCAGACAAGCACAAATTATTGCCGTAAAAAGTTTTTTCGAAAAATCAGAAATAAAAATTTGACCCATTTGATGCCGACTTTTTGGCGAGCACTGTATATACAGGCTGTCCACCGAGTGCCGCGCTCTTCTCTACCGTCTCTAGTATATAGATAGAAAAAAAATTCAAACGAACTAAGATGTAACACAGTCAGCTCTACTTCATAAAATAATTTTTGGCTATACAGAGTGTTCACTAACTGAGAGCCATACCAAAGTTATATTTTTTAAAATGGAACACCCCGTATATTTTTATATATTTCGAAAATACGCATAACGAATAGGTAACAACCAAAAATTTAGGAAGTTTTACTTAAGAGTTTGTAAGATATTGAAGTTTAAGTGTAAAAAATTGCCATAATATGAGTGCTTATATCTTTGTTATTTATTTATATTTCGTCTTGAATTTTTGTAGGTATTCAATACAATATCTTTTCTACAGAAATTTCAAAACAACTTCGACCTATCAGTTATTATGTGTACAGGGTGTTGAGTTTTGCAAAAGATAATTTTTCTCAAAATTTTCAAATGGAACACCCAGTATATCTAGACTCTCGTGAAACACTCTTTTAATAAGCTTTCATAAAACGCCAAATGTATTTGTCCAAAGTGAAGAAGTCGTGAAACAAGAATTATTAATTTTTCTTTCTTTCAATATTGACGTTATTTAGTCTTTCCGACCGGTTCTTCTGTTTTAATTTGCTGATAAATCAATGAATATGTTTTATTTCTTGTTCAAAGTACATAATTGAATATGTTCCTGTTAAACTAATTCCTATTTTTCTTTATTTTGAAAATATTTACATAACGCTATTTTAATAACATTTTTACTGTATTTAATGTTTCTTGGCGTTTAGAATCTTTCTTTCAATCTTTGAAAAACTCTATAATCCAGGTGTCTTCTCATAGGATAATGCTGCAAATATAATCTTGATGTCAAAAGACAGTTTTGGTTGCCTTTTCCTAGTAGGTATGTCATTATTAAAATACATTTTGTTATCATAAAAAAATACAAAACTGTAATAGTAGTGTTACTTACTAATTGAATAATTGTTCTGTCAATTAAAAATTTATAGCAACTGTTTTCCTATTTTCTAGCAAACGGCAACGTGATTCTAAATTTACAAATAAAATATACAACCTGGCAACGCTGGTATTTCTTGCGATATTTAGCCGGCGTGTTGCCACCCGTAGCGGAATTCCGCTACTGTAGCGGTTTTTTACTCCTTGTAGCGGCGTAGCGGCGGAAACACCATTTTTTCTTTAAAGTAGCGGAGTCTGATTGGGAGACCACCATCGGTCTACTTTAATTTATATTAACGTTCTAAGAATTCAATTAAAAACAAAACATTTTGTAGTATGTATATAAAAATCGGATATAGACTCCATTTATGTATGTTTATAGAATGCCAACAACGAACGATTGTTCTAATAAATTATAAAATAAAATTATTTCGTTTATGTCACTTCATTTGACGTTCAGTGTAGACCAAAAATCTATATTCTATATTCTATAAGTCGACGGAATAACGTAAATTAGAACTATCGAAAAATCGTATCAACGTCTTCAATGTACCACACTTTAAATCATAAATAGGAAACTAGAATTATAGAACTTAACATACATAGCGGAATTATCGGATTACGGTAGCGGCAGGATACGCTAGGCAGGTGGCAACACTGTGTAGCCGCTCCTATTTTCTGTTGCGTTCTAACCTCTGAAAATGAGTCACGATTGGCAATTGTTTATTGGCCGTCATTATTTTAAGAAGAGAGAATTAACAAATTAATTAATTAATTTAACGGGATGCGGTCTGATTGGACGTTAACAAGGATACCTCCTTTGTTTAAAACTCAATATTTCGATTTTTTTATTTAAATCTTCATCAGGAGAAACTACAATTAATACAAGAGTCACTCTAAGTTTAAAGCAAAATTAAATTACTTACAAACTGGAAGCTTAAAAATTGGTTAACAAACTTGAAGATGAACATAAACAATTAATTACATTTTAAGATTGTACAAGACGTTAAATGAACCGGACAAAACACGTGTATAATTACAAATGGTGATTGGAGCAAAGTTCAATTTTTTTACAAGAATGTAACCTACATTTAGTTCCAAATAAAAGTTACTAACATTTGTTATTTAAAATATTTAAAATATTTGCATAGAAATTATTTATATTCTCTATATCAGTTCTATAGTTAATCGACTGTTGATCTTTCTGAATATATATCATTTCTAGAAAGTCTATTTTTTAAACTTTTTTCAAATGTTAAAATTTTTGTATTTTCAAAATCAAATTGATGGTCACTATTAATAGAATGTGTGGCCAAAGCACAAGCCACCTTTCCTGTCTTAACATCACTTTTATGTTTGGCAATCCGATTTTTTAACCATTGATTTGTCTGGCCAATGTAATTTTTTTGGCAATGATTACATGGAATCGAGTAGACTAAGCCACTGTTAAAACCAAAGAGTGTCTTGTCTTTGGTTATTGAGAACAATTTCTTAATAGAGAAGTTATTATATTGTACAATATTCAAAAATTGACAATCTTTGAAAACATTAATGATCCTATTGCTTAAACATTGTATATGAGTTAATTTTTTGAATTTTTTGTTATTTTCATTTAAACGAGGCGATTGGGGTTGTTGATTCTGGTTAATTAATTTAGTTACCATAAATTACCGTAGATTACAAATAGCTTTTGAGAAAAAATTCAATTACATTAAAGGTAAAAATATTAAGAAATTTTAAAAATTGGTTAATCACAGATTTCACAAAAAACTTTTTGTTAACAATAGCAAATGGATCAAAGATATTTCAGATACAACAATCCCTGATGACATATCAGACTTTCTATCTTTGGGACCTAAATTTGGGATCTCTCCGAACAAAACCAATACTGATATGTATCGTTTTCTCTCAGAAATTGAGAACATAATTGATGAAATTCCGGAGCAAGAGGAAAAGAATTTAATCAGAGGTAGAGTTACCAACATAATTACCAACTTCTTACATGAAGAAAAAAGACCATCTGGTTTTGAAGAAATTTATTATAAAACTAAAAGATTTCTAAAAAGAAATCCCCAAATTCTCATCATGAATGCTGATAAAGGTAATACAACTGTAATTATGGACTCAACCAATTATAAAACCAAAGTTCCACAACTTCTGTGTGAGGACGATACATATGAGACCGTGAAAAATAACCCCACAAGTAAAGTACAAAATAGATTCAATAAACTGATTAATGAGATTAAACAAAAAAACAATTTAGATGCTGGAACTTGCAAACAGTTAATTATTTACAATTCAACTTGTCCAAAGCTCTACTGCCTTGTTACAGTTCATTTTCCATTTCTGTTTCGAATACACCATGTATATGCATTGTCACTGCTCAGTTTTCATTACTGTTCCGACCACGCCATGTATAATCGAAATTTGACGTGTCGAATGGTTCCTTAGGAACGCGTCATTGTACACATTGAGCTGATTGGTTCTCCCAGTTGCTAGGAAAATTCCGCCAATGGTAAAATGGAATGTGTCTCTCTCTCTCTTTGATAATCGTTCCTTTTCTGTCGAACGAAAAATATTGCGCCATTTTTCAGAACGAAACTCGCCGTCTCCTGGGTCGCACGTTCTTCGTTAATTTTTATATTTTGTGTGTGTCGTTACATCAAAGGGATGGTAATGCATTCGTACGGCTGATTGCCGATTTTGAATAGGCCCACGTGTGAGACAGAAAAAAAACGCGTGCCTCGTGTTTTGTTTCAAGCTTCGGTAAAGTGCCGGGGTAAGTTTTGTCCGACGCAAATTTTCGATTTGACCCTTACGATCGTTTTCTTTTCGCTTATAGGCTTTTATTTAGGACTCTTAGCAAGAGTTATTTTTGCTGAATTACGTTTTCCGGATTGTGCAGGTGCACTGTAAATTGCGACATCGGAAGTTCCCTCCCCCGTCTCTCTACGCGGCAGTCGGCATACTTCAAAAGGGACCGCGGCGGCTTTTTTGCACCGACGCCGACAAACGAATCGGACACCGACGGAATAAAGGTTGGAGCGTTATAATTTTTTTTAATAGTTTCGAGCGTTGATTCGCGATTTGAAATTGCCGACTTTTTCTTTGATTTTGCCGCAATTAAACATGCATCTTATTGCGTACACTCCGAAGTAAATTTAATTCAAATATAAGTAAACGAACATTGTCTTGTACAGTTAACCGACGACTGTAAACCTTTGTATGATTTATGATCTAAATATGTTGTAAATTCATTATTTTGTTTTGTTGTTAGTGTAATACTCATTTGTTTATATATTTATGCATTTTTTTTTATGGTGGAGTAAACTAAAGTGTTCTAGACGAAACGGGTTTTCTTAATTCTTCCCCCCTTTCAAAAAAATTAAGTGGCGCCTTTTTTTGTTTGGTTTTGGCCTTCGCGTTTTGGAATTGAACCCCCCCGTCCCCTTGCAGCTGGCTGGCAACATCGGAGAAGTTCAACCCGATGTAAAACTACTGCCTATCTTCGCAGGTAGGTAGCAGCCTCCCTAAGATACATAAGACTGATATTCCCCTAAGACCAATTGTAAGTAGCATTGGTTCCACCACTTATAATGCAGCCAAGTTTTTAGCTAATATCTTAAATAAAGCCTTCAGTTCAAAAACAGATTACAATATTAAAGATACTTTTGCCTTTGTTGACAAAATGAAAAATATGACTCTTCCTGATAACTATATACTGATTTCTCTGGATGTGATCTCATTGTTTACTAATATACCAATAAATGTTGTTATTGACATCATCACAGAAGATTGGAACAGAATTGAACATCATTGTAACCTTACTTGTGAACAGTTTTTAAAATTACTTAAATTCATTGTAGATAACAACTATTTCTCTTTTAACAGTCAATTTTACTTACAAAAATTTGGTATGCCAATGGGGAATCCTATAAACCCAATTTTAGCCCTGATTCGCATGGACAGGTTACTAGACTTTGTCATTGCCAAATTAGAATTTAATTTACCTTTCATTTTCAAATATGTTGACGACCTGATCACATCGGTTCCTGAAGATCAGCTACAGAATGTTTTAGAAACTTTCAATAATTTCAGTCAACACCTTCAATTCACGGTAGAAATTGAGAAAGACAATAGTGTCCCCTTTTTGGATACTAAAGTTATAAGAATGGAAGATCAAAGCATTCGTTTAAACTGGTATCAGAAACCTACAGCATCAGACAGATACATTAATATTCATTCTTGTCATAACATCAAACAAAAGTTTAATGTTTTCATGTCCATGAGTAACAGGATAAAATACATCTCACACCCTGATTTCCTAAATGATAATTTAACTAAATTATCCAAATTATTCGTTAATAACGGTTTTCCCAAATTTATGGTAACTAAATTAATTACCAGAATCAACAACCCCAATCGCCTCGTTTAAATGAAAATAACAAAAATTTCAAAAAATTAACTCATTTACAATGTTTAAGCAATAGCATCATTAATGTTTTCAAAGATTGTCAATTTTTGAATATTGTACAATATAATAACTTCTCTATTAAAAAATTGTTCTCAATAACCAAAGACAAGACACCCTTTGGTTTTAACAGTCTACTTGATTCCATGTAATCATTGCCCAAAAAAATTACATTGGCCAGACAAATCAATGGTTAAAAAATCGGATTGCCAAACATAAAAGTGATGTTAAGACAGGAAAGGTGGCTTGTGCTTTGGCCACACATTCTATTAATAGTGACCATCAATTTGATTTTGAAAATACAAAAATTTTAACATTTGAAAAAAGTTTAAAAAATAGACTTTCTAGAAATGATATATATTCAGAAAGATCAACAGTCGATTAACTATAGAACTGATATAGAGAATATAAATAATTTCTATGCAAATATTTTAAATATTTTAAATAACAAATGTTAGTAACTTTTATTTGGAACTAAATGTAGGTTACATTCTTGTCAAAAAATTTGAACTTTGCTCCAATCACCATTTGTAATTATACACGTGTTTTGTCCGGTTCATTTAACGTCTTGTACAATTTTAAAATGTAATTAATTGTTTATGTTCATCCTTGTTTGTTAACCAATTCTTAAGCTTCCAGCTTGCTTTAAACTTAGAGTGACTCTTGTATCACACCTGTTACATGTTATGATGTCACACGAGATATCTCCCGATTAAAGACTTCTGAAACGACTGGAATAGATGGTGTATCGTCTTTTATTATAAAAAAATTTTCACCCTTTATTAGTGACGTATTGTCCTACCTTATTAATTTATCGTTTCAGCAAGGTGTTTTTCCTTCTAAATTAAAGACTGAATTAAACCCCTGCATAAAGGAGGCAATAGCAATCTTTTTGAAAATTATCGACCAATAAGTATTTTATCAACTTTCAGCAAAATTTATGAAAGTATCATGAATGAAAAAATCATTCTCTACTTTAAACATTTTTCGCTTTTTTCCGTCAATCAACACAAAACAAATCAACTGATACTGCCTTATTCCAATTCTTAAAGCACATCTATAACGACTTGGATAGTGGTAAAGTCTGCTTAGGTTTCTTCATTGACTTGTCCAAGGCGTTTGATTGTGTCGATCATAATTTGTTACTTTACAAATTGAAACGTTACGGGATTAATGGTATTGGTTTTCTTTGGTTCGAATCTTATCTCTCTGACCGCACTCAACTAGTTCGGATAAATAATAAATTATTGACAGAAGGCCTTTCTAATATCGGGGTACCTCAAGGTTCTATCTTGGGACCTACTCTCTTCCTGATATATATCAATGATTTTGTAAACACCCTGGTCAACAAGATTTCAAATATTGCACTTTATGCCGATGATATTAATTTTACAATTAGTGGTAGTAATGCTAATGATTTAATGATAAGAGCAAAATATGTTTATACACATATGTATTTTAACATGGATGACTGCGAACAAATTAGCCGTAAATGACAAAAAACCAATTGTATAATTTTTAAGAATAATACCAGATACAAAATATCTGATTTTGAATTATCATGTAATGATAGTATTCTTTGTAACTCTTCGTTGGTACTTGGTGTAAGTATCGATGAAGACTTAAACTGGATTTCTCATATTGATTATCTTTATAATTCGTTATCTAGAGTCTGTTTTGCCCTTTATCAACTTAGAAAATCATGTACTTTCAATATCTTAAAAACTTTCTATTACTCTAACTTTTATTCTAAATTGAAATACGGTGTGATACATTGGGGAATGAGTTCTGAGGCTCAACGTGTTTTCATACTATAAAAAAGAGTTTTTTTTTTTTTTAATAATAATTTTTATTTTCGTAAAACATACCTAATACAAAATACGCTACAAAATACACTCTAACTTACACTCTGACTTCATCCTACTTATAAAACCAGTTCCTAAAATTTAAGTAACATTAAATCATAAAAGTTATAAATTAGAATACATTCTTAGCGCTAGTTGAAAGCAGATAATATGTAATTTGGCGTATCGTGATTCTTGCAAGAATACTTTTAGAGATAATTTTTTTTTAACTTTTTATGATATATATATATACTAGAAGTGCTACTTTTTGTATTTAAATTTAAAGATAATTTTGGAGTTGTTCAAAGTCATGATTACAATACACGTAATTACAACTACCTTTTACCTCCTGTACATAGATCGTCTCTATTTCAAAAAGGTCTGCATTATATGGGTTGTAAACTCTTTAATAGTCTGCCACAGTATATTAAAAATGAGTGTAATTACAAAAGATATAAAAACCAAATAATGGATATATTAAATTGTTATTCTGTATCTGTATTTGTGTGTTATTGTGTCTCTGTACTCTATGGAAATAAATAAATTATTATTATTATTATTATTATCATTATCATTATCATTATCATTATCATTATCATTATCATTATCATTATCATTATCATTATCATTATCATTATCATTATCATTATCATTATCATTATCATTATCATTATCATTATCATTATCATTATCATTATCATTATTATTATTATTATTATTATTATTAATTGTAGTTCCTCCTGATGAAGATTTAAATAAAAAAATCGAATATTGAGTTTTAAACAAAGGAGGTATCCTTGTTAACGTCCAATCAGACCGCATCCCGTTAAATTAATTAATTAATTAATTCTCTCTTCTTAAATAAGTTACGGTCGTGACTTACAAGCTTCTGTCATTATTTTAGACAACCTTGTCGCCGCCGTCAGCGATAAAGTGTATTACATCATTATGATGTCGCAACTTCAAGCAAACAATCAGTTTCAATCGGATTCTGAAAATTTTCTTTAAATTCAATTCCTTACACCCTGAATCGAGTTTATCAGTTGAATCGATGTTTCATTGTCTTCTGAAATAACATCTGCGATATGACTGAATGAATGACTTCAGTTCGATAAACCCTGTAGAGATCTTTTTGTTTAAAATTAAAAATTTTTAGAAAGTATTTTGTTTTTAAATACCACTTGCGTTTTCAATAAATTATTTCAGTTCAATTAAATTCGCGTGTTAGTAAGTAACTTCAGCTCGGTAACACCTGTACAGGCAAGATTTTTTTGCGGTTTTGTAAATGATTTCAGTTCAGTAACATCCTACATAAACTCATCTATTGGAATTTGGGAAATTTCAAATTTTTTGTTGCCGCAAGAGCACAGCCAATTTAAGTGCGATGTTGCCAGATTCTAAAAATATTTTTCAAGCCTAGGGAAACAACTAAATTCTCTTATGCTGAAGATTCGAATTGAAACTGATTTATTACGTAGCTGACGGTGGTGCTCACGATCTGCAAAAACACAAAGCTTAAGTAGTATGATGAGAGCTCGGCTGTTTAGGAGCATGATTACATTGAGGAAGACGGTTTCGTCGAGGGCGAAGAACTCGCTCGCAGAAAACTCGATCCTCTGATGCATCATTTGCAGCAGGAATAGGTCGCGCTCAAAACAAACGTGCGTTAGCTCAGGCCGAACAAGTAAATAAATAAAACAATTGAAACGCAAGAAGTAAAACTATGAGAAAAGGCAAAGTAAGACGACCCAAAGTGCATGTATATTGGCCTCTTCTTGACAAAGATATTATCACATTTGTTAAACAGTGTACGCTCTGTCAACAATCCAAACAGAATGACAAGAGTGTTCCATTGTATCCATGGAGCGCACCTCCAGAGCCATGGAGCAGAATACATGTAGATTTTGCAGGACCCTACAAAAATAAGATGTGGTTAATAATTATTGATGCCTACACTCGTTGGTTAGAGGTGATTCCTCTCAAGTACACAACTGCCAGCATAACTGTGCGCGTTCTACAAGATGTGTTCGCGAGATTTGGGTTACCTAAGTTTATAGTTTCTGAAAACGGACCACAATTTATATCACAAGAATTCAAAGAATTTTGTATGAAACAAGGAATACCTCACATATAAGTAACACCTTATCATCCTAAATCCAATGGAATTGCAGAACGTGTAGTGAAAACATTTAAAACTCGCATGGATGCTAGTGATCCAATAGACGATCAAACGTTACGGCTACAAATATTCTTATTTTCATACCGAAATACAATTCAACGATCAACAGGAAGAACTCCGAGTGAATTAATGTTTGGAAGAACATTAAGGACGATTTTCGATCAACTGAAACCAGACGTACAACGTAATATGGAACAAGCAAAACTAAACCAAAAACGACAGCACGATAAAAATGTAGTTTATCAAGAATTTAACACAGAAGAAACAGTTTGGGTTAATAATCCAACAGAAAAAGGATCTACAGCAGGGAAAATTATTAAACAAACAGGACCTTATTCGTATATAGTAGATGTGGATGGTATTTCAAAACGCAAACAAGCAGATCAGTTACGTCCACGTCTAACAGATTCAAAAGTATCAACAGAAAGTGAAGAAATTGCACGTGAAGAAAATACCGAGTGTACGCCAGATGTCCCTATTAGTGACATGGACCATACAGACCATACAGAAACAGGCTCAAAAACTCTTGAAGTAAACGGTGCTGATGAAGATAAGCATACCGTACAAGAAATTGACAGGGCAACAGATCACTCAATGGTAATGGTGCGAAGAAATCCACTAAGGGAGAGACGACCTCCACAACGTTTTCAAAACTTTTTCATGGAAAAGAGGAAATGTAGTAATATTAGATGTAGTAGGCATTGATTTATAAAAAGATATTATCATTCAATACTTGTCTTGTCAAAGAAGTTTGTCTCTTTTACGTTATTGTTAATAAATTGGCTACAGTTATGTTTATATATTTTCATGAATTAAGAGTAATCGTTGTTTAATTTAAACGATAAGTGTTTGTACAGTGTAAAATAACGAAATTAAGACGAATTTCAACATAATAATGAGCATAATTAATTTCAAGAAATAGTGTTTGATGATGAGGAATACAACCAATTTCTAAAAGTGAAGAATAAAAGTGACTGTTGGAAGAAAATATTTTTAATAATTTCAAATATTAAGATTGTTTTCAAGAGAAGAATTAATAAAATTCTGTTTATTTGCAAACTCAACTTTCAGAATCTATACGCCAATTGCTCGAAATCGTTCGTCATTAAGTTTTCTCTTGTGGAGCGATCTGTGATCAGCTGATTAAAATCCCACTAGCTCTCCTCGAATAGTCGAGCGCATTGCCGAACTCACCTCGAGTAAGTCGAGTTGATCAACTTGGCGCCCTTGCATATTTCGCTGTGCAAATCGCCGAATTTTCTCAGCAAGCCAGCTGAGCACTTCGCGCCGGCGTCCGATCATTGTGCACAAATATTGATACACAAACAAGAAACTGTATCAGATCCCAAAAAAAACATTACCGTACGAGAAACAAATAGCAACAATATTTCTTACTTCAAACAACTGTTGCAGTTACATAACTGGGAACCATTAAAACAAAAAATGCAATTCAATCATCTCAATACTTTCATGATAGTCTCATAATTCTATTTAACCAAGCGTTTCCCCTGAAAGAGAAAATAATTCATTCGAATAAGAAAAAACATGTTGTTAACTACATAACAGAAGATCTACGTCTTATGAATAACATTATGAATAACATTCTACATGCCCTCGGAGTAAGAGCAACTTGTACAAAAAAACAAGAAGATTACGATCAGTACAAACGGTCCAAAATCCAATTTTATGAATTATTGGAACCGGAGAAACGAATGTATTATGAAAATCGTATCATGCAAGACGAAAATGTTCAAAAGGAAATGTGGAATGTGATCAATTGGGAGAAAGAACAAAAAAACTCAAAATGGTGATTTAACAGCTGAGAAGTTTCGTAAATTTTTTCACGAAATAGGCATAATTACTATAAAAGAGATTGATTTTACCACTCAAGAAAAGAATGATCCCCAACATTATTTGAACAAAAATAACATAACCATCTCGCATTCTTTATACTTTTATCCAGTAAAGGAAAGTGAAACAAAAACTATAATTCAAAATCTTAAAAACAAATCTTCCGTTGACACATATGGTTTCTCCGTCAGTATTCTAAAGCAAATAACGGATGAAATATCCATACCACTAACATTAGTATTAAACAAATGTATCGCCGAAGGAGTTTTTTCCAATAAATGGAAAGTTGCTAGGGTAGTGCCTGTATATAAAAAAGGTCCAGATAATGAATGCAATAGTTACAGACCAATTTCAGTGCTGCCAGCTGTGTCAAAAGTCTATGAAACAGCAATAAAAAGCAGACTTATTGAATTTATGGAAATCAACAATTTGTTAAGTACGAACAAACATGGATACCGGAAGAACAGGTCGACCGTAACAACAATGATCGACATACTCTCCGAAATAATAGAGGCATTAGATACACGTAAAGAAGTGCAAGTTGCTTGTTGTGACTTATCAAAAGCATTTGACACGGTGAACCACCAGACACTGATAAATAAACTTCACTACTACGGAATTAGGGGTGTATCACTACAAATTTTGACATAGTATCTCCAGGGTCGTACTCAAATAGTTGAATGGAACAACGAAAAATCTTCCACCGACAGGATACTTCATGGCGTCCCACAAGGATCCATCCTGGGGCCTGTACTATTTTTAATATATATAAACGATCTTGTAAAAAGCGTAAACGCAGATAGTGTTTGCTTATTCGCGGATGACACCACGTTCCTAAACAAAAGTTAAAGTGAGGACAAATTAGAAGAAAAGATGCGTTGTACTTTGGAAAATGCAATTGTGTGGATGACTAGTAACTCACTATTATTAAATAAAGAAAAAACACAACAAATAAAATTTAGTGTAAAACCAACAACAGATAATCAGTGCGTAAAATTCCTCGGCTTATTGATAGATAGTCAATTGAATTGGACACAACATATACAACAACTGTGTAAATCATTAACGTCTTTCGTGTACAGTATACGTCGTCTAAAACGAATCGCAACATATCAAGTAGCTCGCATGTCCTACTACGCAGACTTCCATAGCAGGGCCACCTATGGCATCATCTTCTGGGGTATATCCAGCCAAGCGACAAGAGTTTTCTTGCTGCAAAAGAAAGCGATTAGGGCCTTATGTGGACTAAGGCAAAATGAAAGCTGCAGAGAAGCATTTAAAATTGAAAAAATACTTACCATTCCAGGGATATACATACTTACATGTCTAAAATATGTTCACTCCAGACGACATAAATTTACAAGAAACGGAGAAAATCATTTGTACAACACAAGACAACGAATGGCACTTCAGACTCCACTTCATCGACTGACACGCACTCAGCAAAGTATCGATTATTGGGGACCGAAACTGTATAATACATTGCCACTACATATAAAACAAAAAAATAGTAAGCAATTTAATATATACATTAAAGATTTTTATTAAAAAACTCATTCTACTCTGTAGATGAATTTTTGTCAGCTACTAAAAGTACACACTTTATATAATTTTCGCCAATGATTGTATGTTATTCTTGTTTTACCATATTGTCCATTGTTATATATACTTATATGTTACACTGTGATGACGACTACTATTATTGTAATATTACTTTTCTGTATACATATACTATAGTGAATTAATTGACGTTTATTGTAATTTTTATTACAATTAAAGATTTGATTGATTGATTGATTGATTGGTATGCAGAGCGGTTCGAGGTTGAAACCACCTTCCAGGACCAAGTTCGTGACTGAACAATTGATGATGCTGATGCGCTCCCAAAGGAACACGGTGAAGAACATGAACTGCAGAAGGATCGACGAGCTGATCATGTACGGGATGTTGTAGACGCCGACATGAAGCGCGCAGATCTCCACGTCTCTGGTTAGGCTCGCGCATATCACGAAGCTCACGACCATGCAAATGATCGCGAATTTCAAGAGCAAGACGGCCTTGATTAATCTGAAATCAATCGATCAATCGACTAATCCGAATTGCGTTGCGCATTATACGAGGTAGTTCAAAATCCACAACCTACTACTCCATTACATCGCGGATATGAAGTTTTTAATGGGACGCCCTGTATATCATGCCCGAATGCCACTTATGAAGGGTTTAAAAAAGATTTACATCAAACCTTTCTAACGGAACGCTATAGAATAATCCGTTATTGAATTCCCGAGGAAATTTTTGCCTGAAATCATGTGTCGCATGATGGGTCTAATGGTCCGTTTTCACGCTCAAGCAATTTGCGCAAACGGATTTGTGCAAGCATTTGCGCATACAAATTTGCTTGCACCAATGCATGCAGTTTGCCAAACTTTTTAGCTTGTGCAAGCAAAAAAATACGTTTTCATGCAACGACTTCCTTGTGTGCACAAGCACATTTGTGCAAATTGCTTGAGCGTGAAAACGGACCATAACGCGTACGGTTTTCGAGCTGTCATTATATTTCTAATTTTAGAATTCTGGAAACAATTAAGTTAGATTTACGATGCGACGCATGAAATCAAGCTAGGGAATTCAAATATGCAAATAACATACAGGGCGGTGCACGCGGGAAATCTTAGGGGCACGGTGTACAATTGTTTTTTCTACAATTTACATTCGAAAATTTAGTGTAATATGTATCTGTAGTATCGAATTCTGCAGTGAAATCTCATTATTGGATTTAAAAAAAAAACAACGATTTTAAATTTCAATTATGCGTTGTTCAATTGTCTTTTCGATTTAGAACCAACCGAGGAATGGTAATTGTTCCCTTTTCCTATAGGATCTCGTTTTTGAGAACAGAAAGAGAAGTGCTGTACGAAAAGCACAATTATATCCGTGAGGTTGTTGAAGGTCGCTTAGGAAAAAAACAATAGAACATCGCATCGTCTTTTTATTTAATGAAATACCCTGTATTTTATTGCATTTTTGAATTCCCCAGAAAATTCTAGCCTGAATTCATGTGTCGCATGATAGGTCTAATGTAATTAGTTTCCGAGTTCTAAAATTAGAACAACACTGACAGCTAAAGAACCGCCCGCGGTAGGCCCGTCACGCGACACACGAATTCAGGCTAGAATTTTCTGGGGAATTCAAAAATGCAATAAAATACGGGGGTTCTTGTTGGTTAAACAAAACACAAATTTGTTAATACCTCGAAAATGTTTTTTGAAACTGTCGATAATTCTTCCGATATTTTGCACAAAAATCGTTTATTGATTATAAAGAAAAAAAAAACTGAAAATGGAACTACCAATATCTAAACCAATGCTGTGTTTTTTTTAAATTTCAAACTACATATTTCCAATCGTGGTTAATAGATGGCGCCACGCTCAAATATAAGCATGGCCAGGTACATTAACATTCACTGACTTGTATGTATGGCCGTTTCAATTCGACTTTTAAAAATTTTGACGGTACTCCTCTCAGCGCCTCTTGTGAGTTTTTAAGTAATTGCAGTTGCCATTACGTTACTATCAGTAGTTCTGTAGTATCTTTAATAGGGAGCGCTGAGGGGAGTATTCCACAGCATGCTTTCTCGGAACCGAATTTTAGGCGAATTGAAACGGCCATACATACAAGTCAGTGAATGTTAATGGAGCTGGCCATGATATAAGCATGAAAGTTATCGCTCGGTAAAGAAGATGGCGTGGCAGATAACCAAAGCGGGGACAATTCATAGTATTTTTCATTGCAAACGCAAATCATTTCCACGTTTCTCTGAACACTTTTCTTCAAAGAGATAAAGTTATGAGGAAAGGCTTAAACTGCGGCTAAGGGATGGCGCTGCGATCAAATACATCCACAAAGTCCATTGTTCATATTTTTTTAATAATTTCAGTTTCATTAAAAATGAAAACGCCTTCCTAAAAATCGCCTAAGAAAGTGAAATTATGAGAAAGAAGTATCAATCGTGAGTAAGAGATGGCGCCGTGATCGAATAATTTGCGTGAAGTTTACGATTTGTTCGGTGAGCGAGACTACTTTGTTACATTTTAAATTTAGCGCTAAAAAGTAGCGACTAATAATTTCGTTTTCGCGCCGTGGCAACCCTGGTACCCCTCCTTTACAGCGCTATGGGGGAAAGCCTGCACGCTGCGATCATTGATTTCTGATAGGTTCTGGGGGTCCATGTGACTTTCAGGCCGCCTACCATTGGTAATTTCCTTGCCTCAAGGCGATCTGCGTTATTTAGCAGCTTGGTCGGTCTCTTTTGTTGTTCGAGCATTGTGCCGTAAGGACGTGTCTTTTCGCGTGTGATAAAATTAACGGATTCCTTGTTCTTTTGGAGAAGAAATCAATCGCTGCTTGGCTGGAAATTCATTCGACACTGCCGAACACCGAGCGGAGGTAGCTTTAATCTCCGTACCAATCTCCGTACCAAGCCTGAGGCTCCCGTTCTCTCAGGTAATATGTAACGACGCATTTCACCATCAAAATGGCCGCTAACGCATATCGTTTCTTCTACGTAGGCTTTTTAGTTCTGGCTTGTCCCTTTTCCTACTTGGCTTTCCGTTTGGGCGCAAGTTACAGCGCAGGCCCGGGTCATCCCCGCAAGCGTATACGCGAGGGATTTCCCAGTTTATCGAGTGTTGGTGCCCCGACAATTCTTGTTGTCCGTCTGTCGTTCCCCGTCGTGTGGGTACGCCATTGTGAAGTCATCGACTCGGACAAGACCACTAGATGGCGTAGTGACAGCCAACTTCAGACGGTATATGACATCGGTCGCGAGGTAACCTTTTTTTTGTTTGTTGCGCATGCATTCTTAATAGCGGATTAAGGCCTTTTCATGCGGATTTAATTTAAAGAAACGTTACGTTAGAAATTAAACACATTGACAGATTAAAAAAAAATTGACAGATTTATATTCTATTTTATTTAAGGAATCGAAAAAACTACAAAATGTATCGTTTCATTAATTAATTAATTTAATTAAATAAATTAATTAATTAATTTAATTTAATTAAATTAATTTAATTAATTAATTAATTTAATTTAAATTAATTAAATTAATTAATTAATTTATTTAATTAGATTTAAAAAAATCAAGTTACTTTTTCAGTTTCCGTTGACAACCTTGTTTATTTTGACAACATGTTTATATTTTTCACTTCTGACGAAGCTGTCGAACGACTGCGAAACGTTAAGTGTTTGTGCGCCATTTAGTGTCCGTTTAAAAGAGTTTGTGATACTAATTCTGTACCTTAGAGGTAAAGAATCGTATCTCCAGTTTTTGGTTAAATGCCTTTACATATTTCTTATCCGGTAGAGCATGTTATATACTGCCAGTTGTAATGTAAAACATGTTAGTTAAATTACTTAATAAAAGGATGCAGAAGTTACATTGCTATTTTATTTCATTATTGTAAAAAGAATACTGCATTTTAAAACTTTAAACTTTGTTTTCTCTAAATCTATCATAATGAAGATACGATTCTTTACCTCTGAGGTACAGAATTGGAAATAACAATTCTAGTGTACTTTATTCATTTCTTCTGTAATCATTTTCACGAATCATCTTTATAAATTATAAAAACAAGACTGGATTTACTAAAGAAGCTGTACCATCTATTTGTAAGAATTTTTTTCTAAATTTTACTTCACTATCAGCCGGTATTACCAACGTTTTAAGGAGACATTAAACTTAAGTCGTGTTTAGATTGTGACATTTCTGCTTGGTTTGTATACAATCAATCACATCTAAACACGAATTAAATTTAAGGTGTCCTTAAAACGCTGGTAATCCCGGCCGCGTATCATTTTATGGTTTCTTTAAATTCTGGAGTTAATTATTAAGAATATTTAGCAGAAAACAATTATAAGGAGATCCAGGTAGATTTCATATCCACACAGCAAATTTCAGATTTGCAATATCAAAACAATGTCTACACAATCTATAAGCAGCTCTAAAAAAGGAAATTAAAGATACAAAAATTGGCCTTCTAAATCAAAAGCGAGTTCTAACTGGCCTGGGCGTTTTGAAAAATTTACATTGAATTGAATTTTTGTGCTCGAGAAAACGCCAAAAGTCAGCGAAGTTACTCTAGCAATATTTTCCAGCAATAAATCATAGATATCAGTTTATGTGTGATTATCAGTAACTCTACCGCCAACCGTTTATATATTTTGAATATTACTTAGCGGCAGCACCTAAAAAGACAATCTGAGCACAAATTCGTTTTATCGGTGTTGGGGACAGCGCGGTACTACGTAACTTCTTTATTAGAGATCCTGCCACTTACATATTTTGCACGTCGCTTCTAAGGAACAACTAAAAAGATAATCTGAGCACAAATTCGTTTTATCGGTGTTGGGGGCGGCGCGGTTCTACGTAACTATTTTATTAAAGATCCTGCCACTTACATATTTTGCAACAAAGAAAATAGAAACAAGAACAAAACAAAAACAACAAATAAACTCAAGTGCGTAAAAGTCAACTTAACAACTCAATGCAATTAAGTGATAATTCAAGAAATTCAAAGTTTTAGTCTGACAGATATAATACGAATCAAGCAAGTAAGAACTCTCAGTAAACCGTATTTATTTTCTTCTGTAGCCAATGTATTAAATTTTCATACAAATAAACTAATGAGAATTTGATAAAATGTCAGTGTTGGGCTAAAATACATATTTTGTATAATTATTTTGAGTAATATCAGTGCGAAATTTGTTGGCATTATTGTGGTGTTTTTATCGACTTTATTTTGATATATTTATAAATATACATTCAGTATAAAAAGACTATAATTAATGTGGCTGTTTTATGCGCGTCAAATTGCAATTTATAAATTAATTAATTAATTAATTAATTACAATTTATACAATTCAATTCGTTGAAGTGTGTTCGTGTGTTCTTCATTTACCAATACTTGTCTGTACATTTTAGTTATGTCGGCTGTCAATACATATTGGAAAGTTCTAAACCTTGCAACTATAGAGAATAGATCCTGCTGTAATTTAGGCCCGACGATAAGCAGATCATTCAGGGATACTCCTGTGGTCGTCTTACAAGAACCATCAAATACTACTCTAAGTTTGATTGTAATACTACTCTCCTTTAAAACGGCATGATGTGGTAAATAGTACACTGATGAGTCATTCTGGAGATTCGGACCTGTGATTTCTTTCATGTGCCCTAGTTTCAAGTATTCATCCATGAATTCCGTGTATAGTGCCTTAACTTCGGGTTTCTTATTCAACTTATTTTCTAAAGTGTCCGTAGGTCTGTTGAGCGCCTTGAGTGCCCTGACATGCTTTAGGACACCGTCTAATATTGTGCGTAGTGCGGATTGACTTTCCTTTGACGCAACCGGTAATTCATGAATGGCTCTTATGTGATTTTGTACAATTAACCGTTTGTTGTCGTACCTGTTTTTTAACATGTCCCATGCTTCCTTGTAATTGTCCGCGGAAATCTCTAAAGAATCGATAACGCCCGCGGCTTCCCCTTGTAAAGATGATTTTAAGTAATGGAATTTTTGGATGTCCGTAATATTTTTGTTATCATTTATCAAAGATTTGAATGTGTCGAAGAAAGGGAACCATTCCGTATATGAGCCCGAAAAATTAGGTAATTTTATTCTTGGCAATTTGATATTACTTTCTTGATTTTCGTCGCCCATTTTGTTGCCTCTAATGTTGTTAAAGGTGCCTTCATTATTAGAACTAGAACTAATTATGAGTTGCTCGAGACGGCCTATCAATTTGAAATAACTGTTTTCGAATTCTTCTCTTTCAGTTTCTTGACAATCGATATTTTCCTGTATTTCGATTTATGTCTGAATGTTATCAAACTGTTCTAATACAGGATCTAATTTCGCTAAACGCCCTTTGAGCTCTGAAGTTGGTACACTATCATTTACATTGCTTAAATATGTAGTGAACCTTTTCAATGTTGACTTTAAAATTCCTCTCTTGGCTTTAAGCTCTCTTAATGCAAATTGTTCAGTCATGATTTAAGTTGTGAATTAGGAATATTGCGTAGGTAAAAGGATAAGAACGGCACACTACGAACTTAAAGGAGACTCACCTGGTGGATTTGGAGCAGCTTGACGTGGTGTAGCAACTTGCACTTTGTCACCGTTGTTGCACCTCTGGTTCGTTGTGCTTTCGTATCCGGCTCGAAAGGACCAATGTTTTGACTCGAGTTGATTCTTGTAGATAGCAGACCAAGTAGAAGACGGTATTTTCTCATAAAAACACAGCACTAATTCACAAACTTTATTTTACAAAATTATATACACTTTACAAAACCTTTAATTATTAAATTACTGCGGCGATAACCATTCGTTTAATGAAAATAATTTCGGTGACTGAATAAAATGCAATTATAAGACGCGAATTTGAATTGACTGAACCGTTCTCGGCTGGTGATACTTTTCGACTGGTCTTCTGTACGATTGATGATAATAATACCTGAACACTAAGTCAGGGTAAGGGTGGTGATTTCTTATTTTCTGTAAATTTTAACTATACTTAGAATTAATATAAATTTATTATGCTGTTTACGAAAATGAAAAGATCGCTGTTTGCGTCTAACAGATGGCAAATTCCTACTTCGTGAATAGAAATTAGGTAGTTTCAACGAAAACACTAAATTCGACTGTAAACGAACACCGAGGAGTTCTTGTAAATGTTTGCGTCCCAAGTGTTAAGAAACGCAAGTATGCAGCTGCGGAGCGTAGGCTTGCCGAACTCTAGGATTTAAAATTTCACGGAAATTTTAGAATGCGGAAAGATTGTTCGTGAGAAGAGAAACTAAATAATTTAAACTTAATCTAACATCAAAATAAATCTAAGTTATAATTATACCATTTAGAGTTCTTTATGAATACGGCCCTATGACTACTAGATTAGCAAATTCGTTAGGACTACAATTTCGAGAAATGCATTTGCCAATTGCAGGCATAAGCAACAAAGCAATTCACGCAACATCACGCGTAGAGACGACTATTCAATCCAAATATAATAATTATCGAGTAAAACTTACATTTTTTATTTTAGACAAGATTACGAACGACCTTCCTTTAGTGTCGATAGATGCATCTCTTATTCACATACCTAAAAACGTTCAACTAGCAGATCCATTATATTATAAATCTCAAAATATTGATGCTCTTATTGGCGCGGAAATATTCTATCAGCTATTGAATGTAGGTCAAATTTCAACCAATCATCCAGGGGTCATACTTCAAAAGAGTCAGCTCGGTTGGTTAATATCAGGAAAGCTCTCGGCTAGTAAACAATTATCAGCTACATGCCATTTAAGCACATTAGCTGAACTAAATAATAATATTAAACGATTCTGGGAGTTAGAACGATATGAAAACATTGAACCTGTAAAATCTCCAGAAGAACATGCTTGTGAAGAACATTTTATTCAAACTCATAAGCGGAAAGATGACGGTCGTTTTGTAGTAGCCCTGCCATGGAAACAGAATCCTACTTTATTAGGAAATTCATATCAAGCTGCTGAAAAACGTTTCATATTGCTTGAGAAAAAATTAAATAAAGATCTCGAATTAAAAAATGAATATACAGCGTTTATTGACGAATACAAAAAATTAGGCCATATGATCAAAATAGATCAAGATACTAAATATGCAAACGACGGTTATTTTCTTGCGCATCACGCAGTGTTAAAACGCGACAGTTTAACCACGAAGTTACGTGTCGTTTTTGACGCTTCTATGAAAACTAACAATGGAAAATCTTTAAATGATCTTTTGATGGTCGGACCAGTCCTCCAAAATGATTTGTTTACTATTTTGATTCGTTTTCGAACACACGAATACGTTATAAATGCTGACATTACCAAAATGTACCGCCAAATTTATATCAATCCAAATGACACTAAATACCAACGAATATTATGGCGAGATAATCAACGAAAACTGCTTGATATTTACGAATTGCAATGTCCAGGTTCTTTTTTAGCCACACGATGTTTAACTGAATTGGCCCAAGAGGCAGAAAATTATGACCCGCAAATTGCAAAAATAATTAAATCAGACTTTTACATGGATGATTTATTAACTGGAGGAAACACTATAGCAGAAGTTCGTAAAATACTGGATAAAATAGATAAGATACTCTGTAAAGGTAAATTTGAATTGCGCAAATGGTCATCCAATGATGAATCTATCTTAAAAGACTTGTCAAATGAATCACGCGAAAAACTGGTTTTAAATTTTGATGAAGAAGACTGTCTGAAAACATTAGGAATCCAATGGATTCCAAGAAAAGATATGATCGAGTATCATACTAAATCTAAATTACTGAGCAAAAGAGTTACAAAACGTACTATGTTAGCCGATGTAGCACGTATTTTCGATCCTTTAGGTTTAGCATGTCCTACTGTAACTGTAGCTAAAATCGCTATGCAGCGCTTGTGGCAACTACAGATGGAATGGGATGAGGCTGTACCTCAGGAAGTGAACTCTAAATGGCAAGAATTTATTTCTGAGCTAAAATATTTACCTGATTTAAAAATTTCACGCAAGGTAATCAGTTGTCCGAAAGGTCAAATAGAACTGCATGGATTTTGTGACTCCAGTGAGGTCGCTTATGGAGCATGTCTATATGCAAAAACGATTCAATCAAACGGACATAGCACTTCTGAACTTTTTTGCGCAAAATCTAGAATTGCGCCATTGAAGAAAGTCACACTGCCAAGGCTTGAACTATGCGCAGCTGTTTTATTGTCCCAATTAGCCAGGAAGGTTGTAACTTCCATTGACAAACCTGTAGTTAAAATTACTTATTACACAGATTCGACGATTACACTCGCTTGGATCCGATCCTGTCCAACTCGTTGGAAAACATTTGTATCTCATCGAGTGGCAGAAATACAAACTCTAACGGAAATAAAATCATGGCGTCACGTGCGCAGTGAAGAGAATCCTGCGGATATTATTTCGCGAGGGGCTCTACCATCGCGGCTTAAAAATAATATGCTATGGTGGCACGGACCTCCATGGCTTTTAGAAACTTGTGATAAAAATGAAAATGAACCGCAATGTGAAGAACCACCAGAAGCAAAACCAGAACATAGTTGTTTTACATCAATAATTAAAAATAATGATACTTACCAATGTATCATTCAAAAATGTTCTGATGTGAACAAACTATTTCGTATAGTCGCCTATTGTTTACGTTTTATTAATAATACACGCAATAGAAGTCCTAAGTTTTTAAATCACATTACAGTGGATGAATTAAAGTCTGCTGAGTTATTTTGTGTACGCGAGGTACAAGCACAACATTTCAAAGCAGAAATGAACGCCTTATCTGAACCTAAATCAAAATTACATAATTCTAGCTCGATTTTAAGTTTATCTCCTTTTTTAGATTCAAATAAAATACTTAGAGTTGGAGGACGTCTTCGCAATATGAATCTTTTATATGACGTCAAGTATCCCATACTTTTGCCGGCTAAAAGCGAATTTACGGAACTAATCATTCGTAACGCGCACAAACTTACACTTCATGGTGGAAGTCAATTAACGTTGGCTCAAATACGCACAAAATATTGGATCCTTTCGAGCAGAAATGCTGTTCGAAAAGTAATACGTAGTTGCTTAAAATGTTTTAAGGTAAAACCCGCACATGTCGAACCTATAATGGGCGACTTACCTGCTTGTAGGGAAGGATCAGTACGTCCTTTCCTAAAAACAGGAATAGATTATTTTGGTCCTCTCCATCTTAAAGAAGGATCACGTAAATCAAAGAAAATTGTAAAGGCTTACGGTGCAATTTTCATTTGCATGAGTTCTAAAGCGGTCCATCTTGAACTGGTCAGCAATTTGACTATTGAGGCTTTTATAGCAGCTTTGCGAAGATTTATTGCTCGTAGAGGTTGTGTACAGGATATATATTCCGATAACGGTACCAATTTTGTAGGCGCAAATCGGGAAATACGAGAATTACATACATTGTTGGCTGAAGAAAATCCTAACGATAAACTAATTAATGAGCTGTCAACGCAAAGAATTAAATGGCATTTTATACCACCACGAGCACCCCATTTTGGCGGTTTGTGGGAATCCGCAATTAAATTAAATTAAATTAAATTAATTATCACTCCATTAACTACTGATCCTAACGATATAACCTTTCTTACTCCCGGACACTTTCTCATCGGCGAACATATGAATAATGTTGCTGAGCCAAGTCTACTGGAATTACCATCAAATAGGTTGTCACGTTGGCAACTTCTTCAAAAGATGAAACAGCATTTTTGGCAGCGTTGGCGACGTGAGTACCTGTTAGAGCTGCAAAGAAAATCTAAATGGTACAAGAAAGATGAAGCTAATCTCCACATTGGTCAACTCGTCCTTATTCATGAAGATAATACACCTCCATACCAATGGAAAACAGGTCGGGTCGCATCGAAGAAGTTCATCCAGGTCCTGATGGAGTCGTCAGAGCAGTCACAGTTCGGACGAGCAACGATGTTATTAAACGTCCTTCAAGAAAGCTGAGCATCCTACCCTTTGAGGGCAATGTATGATTTCATAGTGGACATTATGTGTGTTTGAAATTGGGCATTTCAAGGGGGGCGGTATGGTAGCACGCTTAGATAGTCAAACTGTAATTTCCGCTCTTGCATTACGACAGTTCAAATGTTTTTCATATAATTATTTAAAAAATTGAAGTTAATATCAATTTGTAATTTGCATTGTCAAAAAATACACATTTTTTGCTTCAATCTTATCTCTTATTGTGCAAGAAGCATTAAAGTCGCGCATCCCATATAATAATCAGCAACCACGACTGCCTACGAGTCAGCGCGTGGACACTATCCTAGTAATAAATTTGTCGGAATTATTAAGGAATTGACAGATATTATTCCTGAAATTTTACCTCTTGGAAAATACAAAAACCTGTGCACAAGTATTTGAAATTCTATGTCCTGTACTTCAACTAAATACAATTTTTGCTTGTGACATCACAAAAGACAGTAGAGAACCCTGATCTCGATAATACAAGTTGGTTACGCTTAGGTAATTATTATTATCATGTATGTTCAAAAAAAACAAAAGTTGTTATTACAAAATTTTTAGTAAGTGTAAACAACAGGAAAATATACAGTTCACCTATGTATTTTGAATAAGAATCGAAGAATTTCATTTAAACCCAACATTTGGTCCAATCGAGCCGGATACCCAGTGACTACAACAGCAATGATCACATTTGGTCATACGAAAGCCGCATAAGTTTGAAACATTCAAGATTTTGTCAATTTGAAAATATTCGAGTAGGACGAACGAAGTTAGCCAGCATCTACACTTTTCATCCGACCTCAAGCCATCATTCAAGCATATTACAAGTCAGCAAGTAACGCAGGGAGTGAGTTTGGACACAAGGAGGCAGCCAAATCTCATCCTCATTGTTGAATAAGACATCACACGTCAGCAAGTAACGCAGGGAGTGAGTTTGGACTCAAGTAGGCAGCCAAATCTCATCCTCATTGTTGAATAAGACATCGCACGTCAGCAAGTAAAGCAGGGAGTGAGTTTGGACTCAAGTAGGCAGCCAAATCTCATCCTCATTGTTGAATAAGACATCGCACGTCAGCAAGTAACACAGGGAGTGAGTTTGGACCCAAGTAGGCAGCCAAATCTCATCCTCAGTATTGAATAAGACATCGCACGTCAGCAAGTAACACAGGGAGTGAGTTTGGACCCAAGTAGGCAGCCAAATCTCATCCTCAGTATTGAATAAGACATCGCACATCAGCAAGTAACGCAGGGAGTGAGTTTGGACCCAAGTAGGCAGCCAAATCTCATCCTCATTGTTGAATAAGACATCGCACGTCAGCAAGTAACACAGGGAGTGAGTTTGGACCCAAGTAGGCAGCCAAATCTCATCCTCAGTATTGAATAAGACATCGCACATCAGCAAGTAACGCAGGGAGTGAGTTTGGACCCAAGTAGGCAGCCAAATCTCATCCCCATTGTTGAATAAGACATCGCACGTCAGCAAGTAATGCAGGGAGTGAGTTTGGACTCAAGTAGGCAGCCAAATCTCATCCTCATTGTTGAATAAGACATCGCACGCCAGCAAGTAAAGCAGGGAGTGAGTTTGGACACAAGTGGGCAGCCAAATCTCATCCTCAGTATTGAATAAGACATCGCACGTCAGCAAGTAACGTAGGGAGTGAGTTTGGACCCAAGTAGGCAGCCAAATCTCATCCTCAGTATTGAATAAGACATCGCACGTCAGCAAGTAACACAGGGAGTGAGTTTGGACCCAAGTAGGCAGCCAAATCTCATCCTCAGTATTGAATAAGACATCGCACGTCAGCAAGTAACACAGGGAGTGAGTTTGGACCCAAGTAGGCAGCCAAATCTCATCCTCAGTATTGAATAAGACATCGCACGTCAGCAAGTAACACAGGGAGTGAGTTTGGACCCAAGTAGGCAGCCAAATCTCATCCTCATTGTTGAATAAGACATCGCACGTCAGCAAGTAACACAGGGAGTGAGTTTGGACCCAAGTAGGCAGCCAAATCTCATCCTCAGTATTGAATAAGACATCGCACATCAGCAAGTAACGCAGGGAGTGAGTTTGGACCCAAGTAGGCAGCCAAATCTCATCCTCAGTATTGAATAAGACATCGCACATCAGCAAGTAACACAGGGAGTGAGTTTGGACCCAAGTAGGCAGCCAAATCTCATCCTCATTGTTGAATAAGACATCGCACGTCAGCAAGTAACACAGGGAGTGAGTTTGGACCCAAGTAGGCAGCCAAATCTCATCCTCATTGTTGAATAAGACATCGCACGTCAGCAAGTAACACAGGGAGTGAGTTTGGACCCAAGTAGGCAGCCAAATCTCATCCTCAGTATTGAATAAGACATCGCACATCAGCAAGTAACGCAGGGAGTGAGTTTGGACCCAAGTAGGCAGCCAAATCTCATCCTCAGTATTGAATAAGACATCGCACATCAGCAATTAACGCAGGGAGTGAGTTTGGACCCAAGTAGGCAGCCAAATCTCATCCTCAGTATTGAATAAGACATCGCACATCAGCAAGTAACACAGGGAGTGAGTTTGGACCCAAGTAGGCAGCCAAATCTCATCCTCATTGTTGAATAAGACATCGCACGTCAGCAAGTAACACAGGGAGTGAGTTTGGACCCAAGTAGGCAGCCAAATCTCATCCTCATTGTTGAATAAGACATCGCACGTCAGCAAGTAACACAGGGAGTGAGTTTGGACCCAAGTAGGCAGCCAAATCTCATCCTCATTGTTGAATAAGACATCGCACGTCAGCAATTAACGCAGGGAGTGAGTTTGGACCCAAGTAGGCAGCCAAATCTCATCCCCATTGTTGAATAAGACATCGCACGCCAGCAAGTAACGCAGGGAGTGAGTTTGGACTCAAGTAGGCAGCCAAATCTCATCCTCATTGTTGAATAAGACATCGCACGTCAGCAAGTAACGCAAGGAGTGAGTTTGGACCCAAGTAGGCAGCCAAATCTCATCCTCATTGTTGAATAAGACATCGCACGTCAGCAAGTAAAGCAGGGAGTGAGTTTGGACACAAGTGGGCAGCCAAATCTCATCCTCAGTATTGAATAAGACATCGCACGTCAGCAAGTAACGTAGGGAGTGAGTTTGGACCCAAGTAGGCAGCCAAATCTCATCCTCATTGTTGAATAAGACATCGCACGTCAGCAAGTAACGCAGGGAGTGAGTTTGGACCCAAGTAGGCAGCCAAATCTCATCCTCAGTATTGAATAAGACATCGCACATCAGCAAGTAACGCAGGGAGTGAGTTTGGACCCAAGTAGGCAGCCAAATCTCATCCCCATTGTTGAATAAGACATCGCACGTCAGCAAGTAATGCAGGGAGTGAGTTTGGACTCAAGTAGGCAGCCAAATCTCATCCTCAGTATTGAATAAGACATCGCACATCAGCAAGTAACGCAGGGAGTGAGTTTGGACCCATGTAGGCAGCCAAATCTCATCCCCATTGTTGAATAAGACATCGCACGCCAGCAAGTAACGCAAGGAGTGAGTTTGGACCCAAGTAGGCAGCCAAATCTCATCCTCATTGTTGAATAAGACATCACACGTCAGCAAGTAACGCAGGGAATGAGTTTGGACCCAAGTAGGCAGCCAAATCTCATCCTCAGTATTGAATAAGACATCGCACATCAGCAAGTAACGCAGGGAGTGAGTTTGAACCCAAGTAGGCAGCCAAATCTCATCCCCATTGTTGAATAAGACATCGCACGTCAGCAAGTAACGCAGGGAGTGAGTTTGGACTCAAGTAGGCAGCCAAATCTCATCCTCATTGTTGAATAAGACATCGCACGTCAGCAAGTAACGCAGGGAGTGAGTTTGGACTCAAGTAGGAGGCCAAATCTCATGCCCATTGTTGAATAAGACATCGCACGTCAGCAAGTAACGCAGGGAGTGAGCTTGGACCCAAGTAGGCAACCAAATCTCAACCTCAGTATTGAATAAGTCATCGCACGTCAGCAAGTAACGCAGGGAGTGAGTTTGGACTCAAGTAGGCAGCCAAATCTCATCCTCATTGTTGAATAAGACATCGCACGTCAGCAAGTAACGCAGGGAGTGAGTTTGGACCCAAGTAGGCAGCCAAATCTCATCCCCATTGTTGAATAAGACATCGCACGCCAGCAAGTAACGCAGGGAGTGAGTTTGGACTCAAGTAGGCAGCCAAATCTCATCCTCATTGTTGAATAAGACATCGCACGTCAGCAAGTAACGCAAGGAGTGAGTTTGGACCCAAGTAGGCAGCCAAATCTCATCCTCATTGTTGAATAAGACATCGCACGTCAGCAAGTAACGCAGGGAGTGAGTTTGGACTCAAGTAGGCAGCCAAATCTCATCCTCATTGTTGAATAAGACATCGCACGTCAGCAAGTAACGCAGGGAGTGAGTTTGGACCCAAGTAGGCAGCCAAATCTCATCCTCGTCGTTGAATAAGACATCGCACATCGTAGAGAAGTAACCAGGAGAGTGAGTTTGGACCCAAGCAGGCAGCCAAGTACTCATCCTCATCATCAACTAAGGTCGTCGAAGGAGCCCCTTCTGGAGCCAGAGAGCAGCAACATCAGGAAACATCTTGAAACAGCTAAGTAGCTCAGAGCTTTTAAACCCTTTTTCGATAAATCTATTCTCAAATCATTAATATCACATTAAGTAAAAAGGTTACTTATCATTGACATTTAATTTAATTTAAAGTTTATAGTAAACAACACAATTTATTAAGATTAGAATTCATTTCATTCAAATAAAGCCATATTATCGCATTTTTATTTGATACTTGATATTTGACAAGCGCAACATGACAGAAGAATTAAAATAATAATAATAATAATAATAATAATAATCAATATAATAATAATAATAAATATCAAAAGAGGTGCTGTCAAAAGACAGTTAAAGTCATTTTTTAATTTCGTTCAAACGTGTGAAGAAAATGTTTCTCAACTACAAGAAAGGTATGAGAGAATAACAGAAGTCTGGCAGAAATTTCAAGAATTGAGCTTGGTAATAGAGTGTTTGATGGAAGACAAAGAAGACGAAAGAGCTTTGCACGAACACATTTCAGATGTAGATTTATACGATCAATGTTGTTATGATGCCATGGGAGAAGCACGTGAAAAACTGAGGCAAACAGAAATAGCAGCAGAACCAAAAAACACAAATCAAATTGAAAGACATTGTGCCACTAATTTAAAAGTTAAGTTACCACCCTTGACAATTCAGCCATTTTCTGGTGATTACGCTCAATGGTTGTCGTTCAGAGATTCTTATAGAGAGATTCTTGTTCATGAACAAGAAGAATTACTTCATGTCCAAAAGTTCCAAATACTTAAGGGTCTGCTGAAAGATGATGCACATAAAATTATATCGGCGTTAGAAGCTACAGAAAGGAATTACAAGGAAGCTTGGCAGTAGGTACTCAAATAGCAGAATCATCATCAATACACATTTAAAAGGTTTGTTTTATCTTCCTGTAATACCGAAAACTAATCTAGTCAACCTTAGAAACATAGTAGATACCTCAAGAACGCATTTACGCTCCTTGAAATCATTAAGTGAACCCACTGATACTTGGGATACAATTATGATATATCTCATTTCAAACAAATTAGACAAAGTGTCAAGAGAAGAGTGGGAAAAAATGATAAGTTTCAATGATGAAGCGGAGAAACCAACATTAGATAATTTTCTTAAGTTTATAGAGAAGAGGTGTTTAATGTTGGAAATGACAGATCTCGGGAAAACTGGACAAGAAACTCCTTTTTCAAGAATCAACAGAAAAGAAAAAAGATTCGCCCTTACAATGACAACATCTACAAATTCCACAAATTATGTGTCATCAAAATGTTGTTATTGCTCAGAACAGCATGCCGTGTACAAATGCGATCGATTTTTAAACTTGTCTCCGGAAAGAAGATATCAAGAAATCTTCAAGCTAAAATTATGTATAAACTGCCTGAAACGAGGACACTTTAAAAAAGATTGCAATTCATCAACATGCAAAAGTTGCGGACAGAAGCATAATACTCCTACTTTATTACACAAGGATCATGACAAGAGTGACACCCAAAAGTCTGCAAGTTCATCGCCTTCGAATAAAATTCAAGAACAGCATCCTATTGTGAATTACTGCACACCACGACAAACAACAAGTATACTTTTAGCAGCAGTACAAGTGTACGCAAACGACATTGATGGAAATCAACACCTATGCAGAGCACTGTTGGATTCCGAATCACAAATTAGTATGCTAACAGAAAACTTCGCAAAGAGGTTAAAATTAAAACATAAGTCCATCAGACTTCCCGTCACTGGAATTAATCAATCAACATTTAATATCCAGAAGTCAGTTCAGATTACATTAAAATCCATTATTTCAAGTTTTACCGTTCAACAAGAGTGTGTTCTCATCGCATTTATTACTCAGAACATACTGCAAGTATACATAGACAGACGGAAGCTGTTCATTCCGCCATAAATTGAATTAGCAGATCCAGGTTTTGATGTGCCTGGACCAATCGACATGTTGATAGGAGCAGGTCTCTTTTGGAAGATTATGAAAAGCAGGGATAATATTACCAATAAAGGACAACCATCTTTTCAAAATACAAGTTTCGGATGAATAATTCGAGGTGAACTGGACAAGTTCAAGTGCAAGACATTCATCAACAAATAAAACAATTTTGGAAGATAGAAGAATTGCAGAATTAAAAAGAAAAGTACGAGATTCAAGAGTTTTGTGAAATCCATTTCAGTCAGACATATTCAAGAGATCCAGACGGTAGATTTGAAGTTGAACTGCCAAGAAATAAAGAAATTAAGTTAGGAGATTCATTCGATCAAGCTATGAAAAGTTTCAAATACCTGGACCGACGTTTAGAGAAGAATCCTGAGTTTAAAGATTTGTACGTAAAATTCCTGGATGACTACGAGGAACAAGGTCACATGAGTCTCTGTCGAGAGGTCGATTGTACGGAAGAAGATCATTATTACATACCACGTCATCCAGTTATAAGATCTTCTAGCTTAACGACTAAGCTACGTGTAGTTTTTGATGCTTCAACTAAAACTATACTTGGTACATCCTTAAATGATATGCTATTACCAGGTTCCAATTTACAAAATGATATTTTGCAGATATTACTTCGCTTTAGAACTCATAATTACGTAATGACAGCCGACATTGCTCAAATGTTTAGATAAGTCAACGTCGCGATTCAAAACAGGAACCTTCAGAGAATTTTATGGCGCAAGAATACCAGTGAAACAATTAAGACTTTCACTCTGAACACAGTAACGTATGGAACATCATGCGCTCCTTTTTTAGCTATGCGGTGCTTACGAGAAATAGCTTCAAGAGCAGAAGACGAGTTTCGAAAGGCAACTGCTGTTATTAAAGAAGACTTTTATATGGACGATTTGTTGACGGGTACAAACACTCTAGATGAAGCTATTAAACTTCAGGGTCAGTTATCACAATTACTAGAGTTTGGCAAATTTTTACTAAGAAAATGGAGAACTAATGACCTTTAGCGTTTTGCCGTATTTGAATTCTCTAAATCACCGAAATTGTAATTAATTTTTTATTAACGAATTTGAAAGTTATATCTTTTTTTTATTATTAACAACAACGTGGTTTCTAAGTAAAACATTTTTAAAATTAATAAATTCAAGTGTTCAGTTTATATACTTCCACTACACACTCCCCCCCTAGTGATAATGACAGACTCTGAAAATCTTGACGGAAAATGAACTTGACGACCTGATTTCGTACGTCTTGTTGTTTCTGCAGCGTCTTGTTCATATATCGATTTTGGTTGGAGGGAACATTTGTTTGTAGTTGAATTCAATGGTGTATTTGAATTGTTTTTAAATATAAATGCAGGTTTTAATCTGTCTATTGAGATCCTTTTCACCAAACCTTTGACTACAGCATCGAAATATTTTTGTGTTCGTCGTTTTACTAAATGAGGTCCACTGTACGTTAGTGCTAAGGTCGATTGAACAGCATTTTGAAAAATATAAACATGAGTGCAGGTCTTAAGTTCTTCTGAAACAAAAACTGGTTTATTGCCATGTTTCGAAGTTGGTATAGGTTTTATGGAACGAATAATTTCTTGTAAACGTCTCGCAAAATCTAATTGAGTTATGGACGGAGATGTTAAAAATTCTCCTGGGAGACGAATAGTTGAACCATAAACTAATTCAGCAGAAGAACAACCTAAGTCTTCTTTGATGGCAGTAGC